>JBBGZY010000931.1:1710000-2310000 GCA_037952925.1 Lithobates clamitans | reverse complement strand
AATCTTCAAACTGTGAAAGCGCAACCATGAATATGACATTACATTGAATGAACTAAATGATCATCACATGTAAGATGTTTCTATTACTATGTTATGTTTAAAAATCTTGAATAAAAATTATTGAATTTAAAATTGTCACAGAGGAACATGCAGGCTGCTCTGGTCACTGGTTTAGCAGTTTGAATGGAGTGGTGAACTCCAACAATAGAGGTTCTTTTGTTTGTTCTGCATCAGGTCCAAAAAGTATTAACTCCAGTGCCACTGAAGGTATGCTCCTCCTTCACTCTTCTTGAACTCCCAGATTGCAGATATTAGTTATTTACATTTTTATACTGATGTTTTATATCTGTTTTACTATGTACTGCATTTTTATTTTATTTTTTATTTAAAGAAAAAAAGATGACATTTAAATGTAAACAGCAAGCGGCTGGTGTGCCAAGAAATACAGTCAACAAGGTAATAGCATTCAATGTAAATACCACAATCCAACAGTATCTGCATATAAGACTCAAAAAGACAGGTATGTGAATTCAATAAAGATTATGAATTATCTGAAAAAAGAGAATCCAATAATGAATGAATATATTGAACGGTACCCAGCTGTGACAAAGTGCATCCATTTTTGAGCTTAGAAAAAGGTTATTAATGAAAGGAGAGGGGTGAATGGGGTGAGGAAGGAAAGGAAAGAGTAGTAGAAAAAAAAGGGGGGGGTTAAGGGGAGAGGATGCGGACAGCACCCAGTTAGCCACATACCATTCAGTCCAAGATAGGCACAAATGCTTCATAAGTATTGAGCATATTTATCAGAGAAACAAAACTGATCCCAGTAGAACCATCTGGTCTTATGTTCTTCCAATTTGTCCCGGAGAGCAGAGGTCAGATGCTCCATGCTTTCTACATCATTCACTATGGCGAACCATTGGGCAAGAGTATGAGGAGATTGTTATTTCCACATGGCTGGGATGCATGCTCTAGCTGCATTAAGTAAATGTTTATGGTACTTTTTCTGGGAAAGAGGGGTCAGGTTCAGAACTGCTGCAGGGTCTTCGGACAATCAGATATCCATAAATTTGTGAATAAATTGGAGTACTTGCTACCAGAATGGACATATGCTAGAACACTCCTAAAAAAAGTGCAAAAGTGTGCCCTTATGGGAATCACATCTCCAGCAACGATCGCCCAATTGTGGGAATAGTTTGGCCAGTACAGATGGGGGTTCTATACCACCGTGTTATGATTTTGTAAGCGGTTTCCTGGCTGTACTGTATTTTTTAACATATTTTATTTTTAGGTTAAACATTTAATACAAGGATTTCAAAACAAGTGATAAATAGTGAAAAATAAAATAAGTGCAGCTTCCCCCTTTAAAAGTGGAAAAACAACCTTACCGTACCACCAAAAAATATGTAAAAAGGTATGGCGCTAACTCAAAAACCAAATCATATGTCATAAAGAGCAAAATTGTGTATCATATAATGTGATAAAGAACATAAAAAAACAGTCCAAAGAACTAAACGTTCCATATAAGGAATAACAAAATCTTCACAGAACGATCCAGTCACCGTGATAAAAAGATAAAGTGTCTTAATTAATTTTCTTTAAGTCATGCTCCACTGCAAACAGTGTGTAAGAAATGCACTCTCACCAACCATCTAAGCTAGATATGCTGTATAATAATTCCAGCTCCTCAATCGTCAGCTCTTAGGGGGATCCAGTACTGGTAATGGCTATTAACCCCGGAATTATCTCCATATAATATTCCAACAAATAGGACTCAGGAAAAGCATATAAAACTATCATCATGTAGTAGGTTTATTACATAACGGAGATCAGAGAAATATAAAAAATGCTCACTTACATTTGAGGGTGCTATAAGTCAGCACCAACATGTACAACTCAGTTCAAAGTACGCTCGCTGTCTATCCGAGATGCAGCGTGCGTTCCAAAATGCAGACTGTAGGAGAATAAGAATATGCATGCATCATACATACTAGGGGGAGTACAACTGGGGGAATCCATAGTGGAGAAGGATCTGGGGGTTTTGGTAGATCATAAGCTTAATAATAGCATGCAATGCCAAGCTGTGGTTTCCAAAGTGAGCAAAATCCTTTCTTCTAGTAAGAGAGGTTTGGATTCCAGAGAGAGAGATACAGTTGTGCTCATAAAAGTTTATATACCCTGGGAGAATTTATAATTTCTTGGCCATTTTTCAGAAAATATGAATGATAACACAAAGGCATTTCTTTAACTCGTTTTTGGCTGAAGCCATTTATTATCAATCAACTGTGTTTACTCTTTTTAAATCATAATGACAACAGAAACTACTAAAATTACCCTGATTAAAAGTTTACATACCCTGGTGATTTTGGCCTGATATCATGCACACAAGTTGACACAAAGGGGTTTGAATGGCTATTAAAAGTAACCATCCTGACCTGTGATCTGTTTGCTTGTAATTAGTGTGTGTGTATAAAAGGTCAATGAGTTTCTGGACTCCTGACAGACCCTTGCATCTGTCAACCAGTGCTGCACTAACGTTTTTTGGATTCTGAGTCATGGGGAAAGCAAAAGAATTGTCAAAGGATCTGCGGGAAAAGGTAGTTGAACTGTATAAAACAGGAAAGGGATATAAAAAGATTTCCAAGGAATTGAGACTGCCAATCAGCAGTGTTCAAACTGTAATCAAGAAGTAGAAAATGAGGGGTTCTGTTAAAACCAAACCACAGTCAGGTAGACCAACTAAAATTTCAGCCACAACTGCCAGGAAAATTGTTCGGGATGCAAAGAAAAACCCACAAATAACTTCAGGTGAAATACAGGACTCTCTGAAAACATGTGGTGTGGCTGTTTCAAGATGCACAATAAGGAGGCACTTGAAGAAAGATGGACTGCATGGTTGAGTCACCAGAAGAAAGCCATTACTACACAAATGTCACAAAGTATCCTGCTTACAATACACCAAACAGCACAGAGACAGGCCTCAAACCTTCTGGCACAAAGTCATTTGGAGTGATAAGACCAAAATTGAGCTTTTTGGCCACAACCAATAAACGCTACATTTGGAGAGAAGTCAACAAGGCCTATGATGAAAGGCACAACATTCCTACTGTGAAACACGGAGGTGGATCGCAGATATTTTGGGGATGTGTGAGCTACAAAGGCACAGGGAATTTGGTCAAAATTGATGCCAAGATGAATGCAGTATGTTTTTAAAAGATACTGGAGGAACATTTGCATTCGACGGCCAAGAAGCTGCGCATGGGACGTACTTGGACATTCCAACATGACAATGATCCAAAACACAAGGCCAAGTTGACCTGTCATTGGCTACAGCAGAATAAAGTGAAGGTTCTGGAGTGGCCTTCTCAGTCTCCTGACCTCAATATCATTGAGCCACTCTGGGGAGATCTCAAACGTGCAGTTCATGCAAGACAGCCCAAGAATTTACAGGAACTGGAGGCTTTTTACCAAGAGGAATGGGCAGCTTTACCATCTGAGAAGATAAAGAGCTTCACCCACATATACCACAAAAGACTTCAAGCTGTCATTGATGTTAAAGGGCAATGCACAGTATTAAGAACTGGGGTATGTAAACTTTTTATCAGGGGCATTTGGGTAGTTTCTGTTGTCATTATGATTTAAAAAGAGTAAACTTAGTTGATTGATAATAAATGGCTTCAGCCAAACACTAACCATGAGTGAAAGAAAAGTTTTTGTGTTATCATTCATATTCTCTGAAAAATGGCCAAGAAATCATAAATTCTGCCAGGGTGTGTAAACTTATGAGCACAGCTGTATAATTCTGCCCCTGCACAAATCATTAGTAAGACCTCATCTGGAATATGCAGTTCAATTTTGGGCACCAGTTCTCAAAAAGGATATCGGGGAACTGGAGAAAGTGCAGCGAAGGGCAACCAAACTCATAAGAGGCATGGAGGAGCTCAGCTATGAGGAAAGATTAGAGGAACTGAATTTAATCTCTCTAGAGAATAGGAAAATAAGAGGGATAAGATCAACGTGGACACATACGTAAGTGGTCCATATAGTGAACTAGGTATTGAGTTATTCACTTTAAGGTCATCACAGAGGACAAGGGGGCACTCTTTATGTCTAGAGGAAAAAAGATTTCATCTCAAAATATGGAAAGGTTTCTTCACAGTAAGAGCTGTGAAAATGTGGAATAGATTCCCTCCAGAGGGGGTTCTGGCCAGCTCAGTAGATTGCTTTAAAAAAGGACTGGATTCTTTCCTTAATGTACATATTATAACTTGGTACTAACATTTATAAGTAAAGTTGATCCAGGGAATATCTTATTGCCTCTCGGGGGATCAGGAAGGAATTTTTTCCCCTGCTGTAGCAAATTGGATCATGCTTTGGTGGGGTTTTTCGCCTTCCCCTGGATCAATTGTGGGTGAAGGATTGTGTATATGGTATTTTATGATATTATTAATATTTTTTTTTATTGGTTGAACTGGATAGGCTTGTGTCTTTTTTCAACCTGACTAACTATGTAACTATGTAACTTCTAGTTCCTTGGACTGTTTGATTTATGTTGATTATCACATTGTATGATACAAAACTTTGCTCTTTATGATAAATAATTAGATTTTTTGAGTTAGCACCATACTCTATTTTTTTTTGTGGGTATTTAATACAAGCATGAAGCTGTAAATTGGGACCACAGAGCTTTATGGATTTTTACAAAGAAAAGGCAAAACAGCAGCTGACTCTTTCTCTAATTGCAATTCTGGATCTCCAGTCTGAACAGGAGAGAGAAGAGAGGGGATACGTGACTTATTTTGTATTTAAATTTGAGCTTGGGCTTGAGGTTATCAAGCTCCGTTCCACGCATGCACAGAAAAGACTTAAATTTCTTTTCATGAAATTAAATGGCAATTTAATGTCATTAATTAAAAGTTAATTGTTACTTTCAACCTATTGGAATCTATATTTTTTAAAACTTTTAGGCTCCATGCACACTGGGCTTAAAAAAAGTTTGTTCTCTCGGGAGTAAAAAATGCTCATATAGAGCTTTTATTGTACAAAGGTGAGATGAGTTTAGGAGAGTTTTATGTTTTTTCTCCCTCCAAGCTCCAATCAGAAGGTTTTTTTTTCTGCCTCTAAACGTTAAATTCAAAATATACCACTTAACGTCCTAATGTGCATGGACACATAAGATAACATTGAGCTGCTACTTCAGGCAGAACACAAAACTCCTGTAGAAGCAACGTTTTTTAAGTCAGTGTGCATGGAGCCTTATACTGTTGAACTGTTTTCTTTGCATGGCAACATTGTTACAAAACACAGCTGCATTTTCATTTCATTCCTCACATAATTTCTTCAGCGGTTTCCTAGAATTTTGCAAGGAAAATGGAATGAAAATTGAACACATCCCTGCAATAAAAATTACATTTTTATAAGGACACTTTTCAAAACCCTTGAACATTTAATGATAGTAAGCTGGAGGAGCTTTTTTTTAACATTGAGACTAATTATCGGTAGATGGTTAAAGTAAAGAAACTTTTACTTATCAGTCAGTTTTAAAAAGTGCTACCAAGGCCAACATCGGTGGCTCCAGATCAGAGGCTGGTAGAGATCTGCAATAAGGTTTGCAGAGAAATTTTGCAAAGTATACATAATTTATCTGTAGAGGATTGTTCTGGAGATCAACATGTACATTTTTTCACATTCCTAGAACATACCTTCCAGGGGCATCTCCTTTTTCATCAAAAAATACATCTTCTCCAGAGATACCTGGAAATCTGCTTTTTATTAGAAATTCAAGGAGTTTGCTTCCATCAATAGGTTTCATTGCATCACATAGTCCAACATATCCTGGACATAGGGCTGAATGCATGTTATGTAGACCATGGGCCATTGCATATATTGCATTAATGACGAAGCCCATTTTACTGTCCTGTACATAGTTTTCCTTCAAACTTTCATCACCTAAAAAAAAAAAAAAAGAGTGAAAATACAATATTCACTTCACACTAAACATACTGCATTTCCCTAGACAAATGTATGGGCCTTTGTGGTGAATACGAAAAGTGCTAAACTCTGGAAATCAGATCTTTATCTGACAACAGTGAACTGAAATTAAATTTGTTACATAGTTAAATACAGTAGTTATCCAGGTATAGAAAAGATACAAGTCCATCTAGTACAACAGAAAAAATGAATGCATAAACGGAAAACCCTATACCCACAGTTGATCTAGAGGAAGGCAAAAAATTCTATAAAGCAATCTACTGTAATTCAATTTGTTCTACAGTGCAGTTACAGTGCAAACTAAAAGCTATCTATTTATGATATACTGTATATCTACTTTAACATGTGTTGCATTGCCATGTGTTTTAGATGCTTTGCATTTTTGGAAAACTGCATTTAGAACTATTGGGGAGATTTCCCTTCACATCCTGTCCTATATATATATATATATATATATATATATATATATATATATATATATATATATATATCAAACCTGAAAGGAAATCCCTTAAAAGAGAGGGTTAGTGTCCCCAGGGTTAGTATAGTTAATGTCCTCTGTGGATGATTTCCTCTCTGATCTTGTTCTGGTGACAACCCAAAATTTGGGATTTTTTTTTCACTTTTATGTTAGATGATAATCTCCCTAACGGAGGCATAGACAGCAATGAAAACCTGACAGGTGTTCTAAACCCTCCCCATTCTATTCAAAACAAAAAAAAAATAGGTTTTGCCTATAGTAATACTTTCAATGGCAAACTGCGAGTCAATGCACCCAAAATCTTTTTTGCAATGCATGTAATGAAATACTTTGGTACGAACAGAATTTCTTATATCTATACATTTTCCTGCAACAAAAAAAATACAAATAAATATATAATAGGTCATCTGACAAATTATCAACAATATTCTCTGTCAAACCCAATTTATACCACCATGATTGTGTATTAAAAAACAATCCTACTTTCACTAATTAATACATATTGCTGCTCACACTGTAATGTGCTTCCCACATCATCCCATAAATAATATATCAAATAGTGCCACAAAACTTTTGACCCTAGTTGCATTCTCCACTAGGACACTCTGGGGTTGATTTACTAATAGCAAAAAGACTTTGCAAAGTGCAGTTGCATTCAGCAAGTGCAGTTGCTTAGTAAATGAGGTAAAGCTTCACTTTTGCAAAAAGTACCCAATCATGTGCAAGGGGAAAAAAATGCATTTTGGCTTGCACATGAATGGATGATGGAAATCAGCAGAGCTTGTGCTTATTTACTAAGCTCTGGAGCAACTGCTCTTGCAGAGTGCAACTGCACTTTTCAAAGTGCACAGTCTATTTTCCTTTTGTAAATCAACCCCTTTCTGAAGAGTTATATATAACAATAATATGTGTTATAAACCAGTGGTCATCAACCCTGTCCTCAGGGCCCACTAACAGGCCAGGTTTGCAAGATAACTAAAATACATCACACAGGTGATATAATTTGCTCAGTGATTGCAGTATTCTAGTCTGCATCTCCCCAAGGTAATACATAAAACCTGGCCCGTTAGTGGGCCCTGAGGACAGGGTTGATGACCATTGTTATAAACAATATTACAATGCTGCTACTACTGGTGCTTTAAATGTATTGTATACCATCAACAACCATCAACACTCTTCACCACAAGGATATTGTGCTGCAAAATGTGAAAAAAAAACAAGTCCTTCAAATATATAGCTGTGTGCATGTATCTTTTTGTGTTCCTTCTCACCTAAAATCCATACTGACTTCCACCTCCATTCACACACTGCACTTTAAATTGTGCAAAATCAATTGCCACAAATCTACAAATACCTGTATGTTATTTATTCTTCAGCTTCTTTTTAATTACAATGGTAAGTCAATGCCACCACCGTTAACACGCTGCGCTCACCTCAATAAATAGGTCACCATGCGCATACCCCTTTAAGGGGTCTCATTCACCTTCTCAGGATGCCTCTGGCACTTTACCACCCAGTCACCTCTTCTGCTTGTCCCACTGAGAACCATACTACTTTGGATATTCCTCCACTATGTCAGAACTATGATGAAGAAATAAATACATTCTCATAATTTCATATGGATGTTTCAAACTAAATAAGCCCCAGAACAAAGGTTAAATTCCGGACATGTCATATAAGTCTTCAAACAGAGACATCCTGCGTTTGTATCACCCTGTTTGAGGTTTGTAAACAGGCTGTTTACTGAACTGGGAATATAAAAGCCAAGGATAAATATATTTTATGATTTCTAAACAGAATTTATTTGAGGAGCCTTGGATTAGTGGTAAAACTCTGAAACACAGCAAGCTCAACTGCTTTTTCAAAGGTGAGAATATGCCATCTTCAAACAAGGTCTAACAAGAAAGCCTTGGGGGAATGTTTGTTTACCAAGCTGGAAAATTCTAAGATACGTTGGTAAACAGGCACGACTAGTAAACACTTAGATTTCCACCTCAAATTCCTCATCATTTAGGAATACAGCTCAGACATTATTTTAAAATATCTGGGAATAGTGACATAAATATTGATTTACCATCTCCATGGTCCATAATATGCTGAAAGGGAACTATGGAATTGTTGTTTATGTGTTTAGGATAATATTCTGCTGAGAATCACACCATATCCACATATATCTAAAAGTGTATGAATATAAGACTATAACCTCATGTATTATATCCCATGAAATAGATTTAAGTCATGATTGTATTGTCTGTTGGCATAATAATCATTTAGTAAGTGAAATGTAATAATTTGATTAGAAATATCCCATATGTAGAAATGGTTTAAATATACAAATTATTGTGTTTAGAGAAACATACTATAACTATCTATGTATTTATCTATCTATCTATCTATCTATCTATCTATCTATCTATCTATCTATATAC
Source organism: Lithobates clamitans (assembly GCA_037952925.1). Lineage (NCBI taxonomy): Eukaryota > Metazoa > Chordata > Amphibia > Anura > Ranidae > Lithobates > Lithobates clamitans. Next base: position 2,301,099 of record JBBGZY010000931.1, on the reverse strand, counting down.
ACTTATCATCACGCCTCATCATCTAAATCTCAGGGACGCCAAGATGCAGCTCCACCTTGACGAGACACTATTTTGGGAAAGGCAGCCATCTTAGGGACTCTGGTAACGACCATTGTAAGCCAGCAGCCATTTTGGAAGGGTAATAATGTTATATTCATCTTTCCTGATTCAGTTATTAATTGAGAATACTTATTATTGATTTTTCATATTTAGATTATTATTTCCTGATCAAATAACCAGTTTAAATTTTTCTTTAACTTTATTTTTGCTTTTCTAAATCTTACCATCTGATATATATATATATATATATATATATATATATATATATATATATATATATATATATATGGTTATTGTGTCCAGGGGGAGAAATTGATCCTTTCATTACATTCATATTGTATCAAAACCCATTAGCAAGTGTTGCAAATAAATTTGTATTTTATGTAACATTTTATGTATGTCATTCATAATCTAACTATTTATCGTGAATACATGTCTAGTGAATAAATATTCCATATATAGTCTGTATTCATACTGTTTGATGTGTGTTTTTAAAAAGAAATTTGATTGGCATAACAACTCATAATTATCGTTCAGGCAATTTCTGATACAAACGCACGACAACTGGCACCTCTGCTCATAGGGAATAAGAGCTCAATATAGTGTTTTATCATTTAAAACCAAGGGCACTTTGTTAAAATCAATATATATTCCACTTATATAAGAAGTGGCACAGTGGTGTAGTAGGTAGCACTCCCACCTAGCAGTAAAAAAGGGTTGCTGGTTCGAATCCCAACCATGACACTACCTGCCTGGAGTTTGCATGTTCTCCCTTTTCCTGCATGGGTTTCCTCTGGGTACTCCGGTTTCCTCCCACACTCCAAAGACATGTTGGTAGGCTTCTGTCCAAAATTGGCCCTAGTATATGAATGTGAGTTGGGGACCTTGGATTGTGGGTTCCTTGAGGGTAGGGACCAATGTGAGTGTGCGATGTATGTGTGGAGCGCTGCGTAAATTGACGGTGCTATATAGGTACTTTAAATAAGTAATGATATAATAGATGAGCATCTTAATGAGACACAATGTACTGGAATAGGGACAATTGTAGACACTCACTCAGGATGGACTGGTGTCTTTATTCAACCTTACTAACTATGTAAGTGCTCTAAATTCAGCAGTGCACCACCTTAAACATGCTTATAACCATAAAGAGTACATGCGGCCTTTAGGATAAAGAGACCTCAGTATCACCTCTGTGAGCAATCTGGCCGCTACATCCGAGTAGCGTGATGACATCACTAGGCTCTGCTTTCACACATTTTGTCCCCACCCAGGTGATTTTTTTTCAAGGGTAAAGGTATGACTACTCTTTGCCTTAAATCATCAATTCTTAAAAATAACCAAAATTAGTGGATATTATTTGGTCTGTGTGAACGCTAGAGAGTCTACAAGTTGTGGTGCAAATCATAAAAAATTGATCACACCTGATGTACTGGTGGCCTATCTCATTTCTTGCGACCTGAACAAGCCAGGAAAGTACAAAAACCCCGCAAATGACCCCTTTTTTGAAAGTAGACATTCCAAGGTAAGTAAGATGCATGGTGAGGTTTTTGATGTTGTCATTTTTTCCAACAATTCTTTGCAAAATGAAGATTTTATTTTTTCCACAAACTTGTCATTGTAATAGGTTATTTCTCTCACATGGCATGTGTATACCACAAATAATGCCCCAAAATACATTCTGCTACTCCTCCCGAGTATGGCAATACCACATGTGTGGGACTTTTTCACAGCCTAGCCACATAGAGAGGCCCAACATGCAGGGAGCACCATCAGGTGTTCTAGGAGCATAAATTACACATCTAACTTGTTGACTACCTATTACACTTTTGAAGGCCCTGGAGCACCAGGGCAATGACACGTGACACTGATGTGGCACTGATGACAGATGGCACTGATGACACGTGACACTGATGTGGCACTGATGACAGATGACACTGATGTGGCACTGATGACAGATGGCACTAATACGTGGCACTGATGGCACGTGACACTGATGTGGCACTGATGACAGATGGCACTAATACGTGGCACTGATGGCACGTGACACTGATGTGGCACTGATGACAGATGACACTAATACATGGCACTGATGACAGATGGCACTAATACGTGGCACTGATGACAGATGGCACTAATATGTGGCACTGATGACACGTGACACTGATAACAGATGGCACTGACAGATGGCACTAACATGAGGCACTGGGGACAGATGGCACTGACAGGTGGCACTGGGGACAGGTGGCACTGATAGGTAGCACTGGGGACAGAGGGCACTGATAGGTGGCACTGGGGACAGGTGGCACTGGGGACAGATGGCACTGGGGACAGGTGACACTGGGGACAGATGACACTGGGGACAGGTGGCACTGGGGACAGATGACACTAATATGTACTGTGGGCACTGTGTTAACTCACAGATCTGCAGTACAGGTCGCTCTCCCTCCTCACATGCTGTCTCTGTGTGAGGAGGGAGAGCCGGCAATGAGAGATGATCTCATATGTTTACACTTGAGATCATCTCTCATTGGACACGCCGATCAAGTACTAAATGGCAGCTGTGACTGACCATTTAGCACGATCTGTGATTGGCTGTGTCCAAGGGACACGGCCAGCACAGATTTACCCCAATGCGTACCCGCAGCGGGGAAGGAGTAAACAGGAGGACGTCCAGGGACGCCCTCCCAGCGTCTTTCGGCTATAGCGCGGGCGCCTAGTGGTTAAACCCCAGTCTGCTTTGAAATCTTTGCCTGGGCGAGACCTTGCTGATGCAGTATAACTACCTTGTGTCTTGTTGCTGTGCTCAGGCTTGCCATGGTGTATGACCTGTGGCATGACACTGTCTTCTACAACCTCACTTTTTAGTAGCAGCCTTCTACACAACTGTTTCTGTTTCAGTTAATGACTGTATTTCAACCTACATATGAAATTGATGATCATTTGCACCTGCATGGTATAACTGGTTAATAATACAGCTGACCCTAATCCTACAAAATCTCTAACTTTGTGCAAGTGCACAAGGTGTGCAAGTGTAAGAATTGATGCTGGTTTGAAGCCAAAGGGTAATCACACCAAATGCTGATTTGTTTTGGATTTTTCTTTTGTTTGCTCACTTTGCGTTTTATAAATTGATAAAAATAAACAACTAAAATATATATACCCACTTTACAGCTTGTATTCACACCTGCCTAAAACCTTTGCACCACAGTGTATATATTTATCTAGATTTCTTTAATGACAATCATAAAATACTATATTTATACAACACTACCAATATATCTTGTCTTTATATTCTCAGCATGAAGAACTGTAGCAACAATGTATAATAGGTACCCTCACAGATCCACTAAAAGTAATGAAGTTAAATTTATACATGTGGCACAGATTTGTTCTGCTTTGTCAGTCTCTTTGCTATCCTATAATTATCTCTTTTCTCTCCTTTCATGGCGAGTTGTTAAATTATACAGTCTAATAATAACTGCAGTATAAAAATAACTTTGTGTGTGCCAATCTAGATCACAAAATATTTTATTTCTATTTATTGTTATTTACTTTACACATTTATATAGCGCTGACACATTATTGTGTGTTTTGCAGAGAACAAAGAACCACCAATGAATACATGCTTTACAGAGAACAATGAAGCACATTGTAGGTCTAATTTTGGGTGAAATCCAATTAACCTGCCAGTTTGTTTTGCTATTTTGCCAAACCCAAGCACCTAGAGGAAACCCACACAACATAGTGACAACTTGCATAGACCATATAATGTCCTTTGAAATAAAATCCAGAAAGTCAGAAATCTGCAAGGCCAAGCCACTTAGCCACTATGCTGCTAGTTGAATAACAAGGTTAAGAGAGAAGGTAGGCCTGCCTAGGGGTGATGACAACATTTTACCAAGTTGTTAGGAATTCTAAAAAGTCCAACAGAAAACCAAGAAATCATAAAACAATATGAAAATTAGAATTTTCTTTATTGCAGTAATATCAGATAAGTACAGGCAGTCCCCGAGTTACGAACACCCGAGTTATGAACGACGCCTACTTATGAACGGCCTCAAATGCCGGCCGCTTGCGCTCCACGCTGGTCCTGGATACCTCTGGACACATCCCATACTGCAGTGCTACATAGACTGCATGACCAGAAGAGCCCCAGATAACATAACAAGCGCCCGGAACCTCCCACATCCATGCACAGATGGACGTTACACTTACGAATGCAGTGTTGCCACTTATGAACAACTTTGACTTACGAACAAACCTACAGTCCCTATTGTGTTCGTAAGTCGGGGACTTCCTGTATAAGCACTGCTTTGAATGTTGATGTATTTCATTAAACTGTGAATTGGCAAAGAAACCATCAAGATTGAATATGTATCCGTCCGATTCTAGTATTCACACAGACTTGAAAGGTTCACTTTGCAGATCACAACATGTGAATGATATAAATGTAAATGATACACTGTCTCATGACAAGAGAGCTTCCACAAGTGGATTAGCAGGATTTCCTACCCTTTCCAGCAGGACTAGTATATTAATCACTACTAGACCAATGATGTTACGGGGGGTTTCTTACCCCATTAGCCCCTGCAATGTGAAAAGTGGTATCCCTGTAGGATCCCTGCCAGGTGGCTGGTGGTGACCTAGGAGTCAAAAAACAATTCTCTCGTGTTCGTGGACTTCCCCATGGGGTTGTTGCACTCTGCATTTAGTGAAATAGCAAGTGGTCCTTTGGACTGCTCATGAAAGTAGACCTTTACTCAAAAGTGAAAGTACCACTCATCCTCATTCCCACTCCTGCCCCCCAACACATTTTTTTTTTGTTTTGATGGGGAGCGGGTACATTTTTTGACAGATTCCTTCTCCCACTTTTGCAGTTCTCCCCACCCATAGCTTTCTGGGAAACATCACCTGTCCCAGGGGGCTGCAAGACCAGTGCCCTGGCATGACTCGATTTTGCGCATGTTCTTTGGAAAGCTGGCTGTGATTCATCAGGAAGTCACAGCTGGCTCCCGAATCCAAGATAGTGGCACCGGGGACCTGCAGCAGTTAGAAGAATCGGCTGTGGGAAGAAAGTTCTGGACTCCATGGACTGACAAGTACCTGGCTTTTAAAATTCAGCAGCTACAGTCCAGCAATAGATGTACACTGCTCAAGGTGTGCGTGCAAAGTACCTGTGTATCACATCCAAAAACAGAGGTGCTTGCCCGGCTCGCCTCTGAAAACAGCAGAAAAAAAAGAAAGGTAGATGGCCGCACACTCTGGAAGGACATGAATTCTTTATTGGTGAGTATCAAAACTTAAATGATAGCACAAAGAGCAAAAAGGAGATGAATGTTAACACATTTCACGCATAAATATTGTTTACTCATAACACTGTGTTCTTTTGTTTAAGCAGCTACAGTATTTGCAGCTGCTGACTTTTATTAAAATAAAAACATGGGTGAATGCCTCTTTAACAACTGGCTAGCATGTCAAACAAACTGACTATTTGCCAGGTGGATTCAGCACTGGATTCCGCTTCAGCTTTGGTTCACACATACTATATGTGGGTGTGAGAACACATGTAAAGTGGCCGGACTTGTGCAGTGTATTATTCTCTGTATTAATTTGAGTAAGTCCATTATTTTTACCAGTCCCCGGCAGCCAAAACATGCTTCTTTTTAGCAGACATATAGGGGTGCCATTAGGAGCATTTTCAGGTGCGAGAAGCCGCATGGTGCTGCAGCACCATCCTGTTCTATGCAGCTGCCCTGCGTGTGCGTTTTGGGAAAAGGATCTGGGACTTTTCCCCTATTTTTCAGTCAGGTCATGCAGCCCATTCAATTCAATGGGCTACTGTGCCTGTGAAAATTCACCCGTAGAGATGTGTACCTATATTCAGTGAATCACCAGCACAACAGATTTTCAATTACTTGCTCATCTCTGCTAGGAGGAAATTCAACAGTTCAATCATTACTGTAAACAAGCAAAACATATAGCAGCAACTATATCATTTTACAGTGTGATAGGAAACAGGTAAAAACGGGCAATCCCAGCTGTAGTAGAAGTTGGGGAGTAGTCGATGACATTAGTAAATTACATTAGATTTGACAGAAACCAACAATTTGCATTTTCCATTTTCCATTATGTTTGTGTTTTTTTAAATTAATGATGATTATAGTAACTATACAACATATGGATACACCAAACAATACTGATATTATATCACTTTACACTTTACCTCAATATACAATGTTTTAATAGTCACATGTCATGTGTTTGAACTTTCTGTGAAATTTTTTTGATTTTGTAAAATAAATGAACTTTTTCTAAAAAACTTTTTTCATTGCCTTTAAAATCCCACAATAGAGGTTTTCTTCTTGCATATTTTACAAGGGATGATGGCAATTACATGAGTCTGCATTTATATTTCATGCACCATGTCACGAAGCTCAGATCATCTCAAACTGGTTTCTTGAACATAAGATTGAGTTCCCTCTACTCCAATGGCCCCCACAGTCACCAGATCTCAATCCAGCTATCATGTCAATATGATCCAAACTTCTGAGGAATTATGGCAGTTCTGAAGGAAAAAGTGGTTCCAACCCGGTACTAGCAAGGTGTATCTAATAAAGTCGCCAGTGAGTATATATGTATACTCTTTTTTTTTATATATATAGAGTTACTATGCATAACAAACTTCTCACAGCAGAACAAAACTAAATTATAAGCAAGCAGTTGGAAACAAAAATCAATACTGTAATTTTTATTCATCGCCAACAGTACACAGCAATGTGCCCATGATAACAGCTTGACACGAACAACAAAGTGCTCTCTGGTAATATTCCTAAAAAGACATGATTTACCAGAAATTATAACATATTGTGAAAAGAAATAGACCAGTATCTGTGCAACATTATTTTGATACAGCATGTCCTATTGCAGGTGTTTAATATTTTATGTGAAGAAGTATTTCATTACTTTGTGTTGTGCGTTCTGACATTAATATGTAGTTCAGGCATTTGCAGTAATGCTGCAATTAGCTTGTTTGTGGTTGTTAATATTATTATAATTTTTTATCTCTTTCCCCCTTACATACAATGGTTTAAAGCATTCTTATTTCATTGGCTCCAGTGAATTAATATTGTTTATCCTAGCATCTAAATAATTATTTTATTATTGTCCACTAATCTTCTGGCAACTAATGTTGACTGGCCCTGGAGGAGCAGAGTGTTATATTTCATGTATGTGCTAAGACCACTTTTCCTCCAGCTTATAAGTTTTCATATCTTAGCAACCTGGCTTATTTGCAAGGTGCCAGCTGTTCTGCAATGGCAGTCCCCGTTTCCTGACTTTTGTCATGCTCTGATTATATTCTGTCATATGAGAATGGTCAATGGGCTGGAGGGGATGCAAATGTGGTTCACTACTTCTTTCCAAAGGAATTAATGGATGCCCAATGACAGACATCAAGTCGTTGGTTATAGTTTCACAACTCAGCACTAGATTAATTGGCAGTAGGGGAGAAGTACTGCAAAGTGGCAGAAGTGATCTACCTTTATGACATATATTTCTGGGGTGATGGTCCTCTAGCCCCACAGAGTAAAGACCTGCCCTGCACTGAATCAGATGTTCAGAGGCCTGAAGCCTTTATTATTTAGAATGTTTTATTTCTTCACTTTCGTATAAATTTAGAATAAAACCTAATTTAAACCTGATCACCAGTTTTTAGAGAATTTTAATTGTTTGTTTGGACCAAGCTTGTCCAAACAAACTATCAGGTCACCTGAGTCCAAGTGACAGTTGCACCCTGTTAGGGTCTGGAGTGCACCGCAAGGTAGTGGACCCTACGACTGACTGCTGCGGATGGAGCTCTAGGTGATACAGGAGAGCAGGTACTCTGTAGTACCAACACGGATGACACTGGGAGCTAGAGCATGAGATTTCCCAGAGCGTGGAATCTAAGAGCCAGTGGGTGCTCATCAGATGCCCCTAGTGGTGAGGATGAATTTAGCTGCAGTCTGGCTCCAGGTCGCGACCCCTAGGGCCTCCCAGCTCACACTCACGGTAGACTACAAGGAGGTAGAGAGGAGGCAGCAGACTGCGACAACAAAGGATAGTCAGAAGATAGCCAAAGGTTTGGGGCAACAAGCAGGTAAGGATAGTCAGGAGATAGCTAAAGGTCGTGGCAACAAGCAGGTAAGGATAGTCAGGAGATAGCCAAAGGTCGGGGCAACAAGCAGGTAAGGATAGTCAAGAACAAGCCAAGATCGGTAACTGGAATCAGACGTAGAACACACAGCAAGTAGCACACGGAAGCCAAGCACACAATATTGATCAGCGGGGCTGACTTGCAGTGCACAGGTTAATATAGAGCTCCGTGATAGGGGCTGGGGTGGAGCCATGCTGAGATGACTTAAGCAGCCAGGTGAGAGTGGCTGGCCTCCTAACTGCTTGCCGACTAGCCGCCGCAGTTTTAATGTGGCAGAATGGCACGGCTGGGTGACACGTTACCTTACGTAGCTTTGCCTTTTGGCCACTAGGGGCACCCGCGGCGTGTGCCTGGAGCCGATGCAATTGCTCGTGACAGAGCAAGAACTGGGATCTGTGTGTGTAAACACACAATTCCCGGTTCTTTCAGGGGAGTAGAGACAGATCGTGTGTTCATACTAAGTATGTACACCGATCTCTCTCTCCTTGTAGACAGTCCCATCCCCCCTACAGTAAGAACACACCTAGGGAACACAGTTAACCCCTTGATTGCCCCCTAGTGTTAACCCCTTCCCTGCCAGTGACATTTATACAGTAATCAGTGCATTTTTATAGCACAGATTGTTGTATAATTGTCAATGGCCCCAAAAATGTGTCAAAAGTGTCCAATTTGTCTGCCACAATATTGCAGTCCTAATAAACATCGCAGATCACCGCCATTACTAGTAAAAAAAATAATAATAAAAATGCAATAAATCTATCCCCTATTTTTGTAGACGCTATAACTTTTACGCAAACCAATCAATATACGCTTATTGCGAATTTTATTACCAAAAATATGTAGAAGAATACATATCGGCATAAACTGAGGAAAAAACTAGCTTTTTTAAAAAAAAATTGGGGATATTTATTATTGCAAAAAGTACAAAATATTATGTTTTTTTCAAAATAATTGCTCTTTTTTTGTTTATAGCGCAAAAAATAAAAACTGCAGAGATGATCAAATACAAATGTAGAATCAGCTCCATGTTATTCTATGTGTCCATGCATATTAGGACGTTAAGAGGCATATTTTGAGTTTAACATTTAGAGGCAGAAAAGAATCCTGGATCGTGTTTCTGCTTGGAGCTTACTGGCCGAAAAAACGTAAAACTCTCCTAAACTCATCTAGACTTTGTACAAAAAATGCACTTTATGAGCGTTTTTTACTCCCAAGAGAACAGACGTTTCTTAAGCCCAGTGTGCATGGACCCTAATGGTACATAATTGGCCAGAGTCTTGCCCTTTTGCAACACAGAAGTACACATATCAAACAGCAGGGGTCAAGAACAAGCATTACAGTAGCTGGAGAAGCTAGAAAAGTATTGCTATCGAAGAAACAACTGGGGTGGATGTTTCAAAGGTGAATAAAAGTAGTATCGTCAGACTGCCAGTCTTCCAAGTTATCCCAGTAGATATAAACAAGCAACAAGAGAACCAAACAGGCAGAAGTAGGGTTTATCAGGTGAGTACCATTACTGTATCCTGAGAGAGGGAAAATAAAGAACAAGAACAAAGAGAGAAGTTGGTTTCTCAGGGGTAGGGTGGCTCCAGCTATATAAGAGGCCAGACATCAACAGTCAGAAGGAGGATTTACCAAGGCATAGGCAATGAGTCATCAAAATCAGGTGGTAGACAATGGGGTTCATTTACTAAAGCTGGAGAGTGCAAAATCTGGTGCAGCTGTGCATGGTAGCCAATCCACTTCTAACTTCAGCTTGTCCAGTTAAGCTTAGACAATATAACCTGGAGGCTGATTTCTATGCACAGCTGTACCACATTTTTCACTCTTCAGTTTTAGTAAATCAACCCCAATGTTTAATCCAAGGATGCCAGATCTTTTGAAATTTACGAACTTTGTCACACCCAAAAGCTTCCATTTTAGCTTGGATCAGGGCTGGAGCAGAAAATATCTGAACAATATCTCAGCTTCAGGATGTTTTCCTTAAAGTGGATATAAACCCGAATTTTTTTTTCATCCTGTAGAGTATAAGATTTCCTATCATTTGAGCCCAGTCTTACCACACAGAGTTAATCCATCTCTGAGCAATCCTCTTTTATTGTTCAGTGAGATAAATCTTGACAAACAGAGAAAAACTTTGTCAAATACTCCCCCTTGTTGTGAGTGACAGGGGATTTACAAATCTCGTGCACTAGCCTAAGAGACATTCAGTATTTTTTAATTCCCTCCCACTCCTTTCTTCAGCAGCTCTGCAAGGACTGGCTGTTCCACACCTCAGCATGATTTGGCATGCTGAAGTCATGTGGTTACTTTCCTGTCTTTTCACTGGATGTTAGAGATCATAGCAGAAGTTCAGTGTTAGAAATACACAGGAGAATATTGCATATTGACAAGGGGAGTGTAGAGGTGGGCGGGAAGTCTACTGACATCACGACTCCACCCACTGAGCTCCAGACAACAGACCCACCCACAGAATATGCAGTTTTTCGGGTCTAATAACAGACAGAGGGGAGACATTCGACAGGTAAAGATACATGCAGGAGGCATGTATATCCTTATAGATAACCCCTATGGCAGTAGTTTAGAAAGGATGACATTGGGTTTACATCCACTTTAATGTGATTTACTATTTTGCCTTCTTTTGGTGTATTATTCTCTGTATTAATTTGAGTAAGTCCGTTATTTTACCACTTTCTTTACCAGGGTGACAATGTTTTTTATTCTGCACTGAATTGCACAGCAGCATTGTCACCCTGCATAGACAGAATAGTCATAGATGGACACATTGATAAATATACAAAATCAACTGTAGTCTGCAAACCCTTCTGATAGCAATGACCTCCTGCATTGTCTACATCCAAAGCTGTAAAAATGTAGTGCAGGGCTGCCTCTGCCTTCACAAACATACTGTACACTTGAATAAGACATTGGGCTCTATTCACAAAAGCATATTGCATGCAGTATTTAGGTGTCCAGACACATTTTCCCTAAATATCGCATCTTGAAATTGTCAATTGACTATGCTGTTTTGCGGTATTTATCGCAAAACGCTCAAAACTGTTAGTGAATACTGCATGAAAAGGGGTTAAAGTCAATTCACAGAATGAAATAAATAATTAGATGCATGCGGTAATTAAGTAGTGTTCCAGGCATGCAGTATTTAACCACCTCCAGTCTGGGCCTTTTCTTTTACATGAAACAATCAGTATATTTTGCTAGAATACCCCCAAACATTATATATTTTTATAAAGCAGAGGCCCTGAAGAATAAATTTGTGGGTTTTTTAACTTTTTATGTCACAGGGTAATAGCGCAGCAGTTTTTTTAAAACATACGTTTTTGAGAAAAAATACATTTTTTTGAATAAAAAAAAACAAAAAACAACACATATATGAAAAACAACAAAAACTGGAAACCAAGCTCATCTAGAGGAAAGTCCTATAAGGCAGGTCTCCGTGAGGTGGGTAGTGACCCACGTCATCGAACACTAGACCTGTTATAGGGCGTACACACGGTCGGACTTTGTTCGGACATTCCGACAACAAAATCCTAGGATTTTTTCCGACGAATGTTGGCTCAAACTTGTCTTGCATACACACGGTCACACAAAGTTGTCAGAAAATCCGATCGTTCTGAACGCGGTGACGTAAAACACGTACGTCAGGACTATAAATGGGGCAGTGGCCAATAGCTTTCATCTCTTTATTTATTCTGAGCATGCGTGGCACTTTGTCCGTCGGATTTGTGTACACACGATCGGAATTTCCGACAATGGATTTTGTTGTCGGAAAATTTTATCTCCTGCTCTCCAACTTTGTGTGTCGGAAAATCCGATGTAAAATGTCCGATGGAGCCCACAAAAATTTCCGACAACACGCTCCGATCGGACATTTTCCATCGGAAAATCCGACCGTGTGTACGGGGCATTAGTATAAACTTAGAAAAGAGCCATTCCCTGTGTGTTGGCCAAAGGCCACCGGGTGGTGATCCTCTGAATACAAAAGCATATATATTCAAAAAAGATAGGGACAAAGGTCCCAAAAGGTATTCTTCAGGAAGGATACAGAAAGTGTAAAGGACTAATTTAACTTTATTTAATTGTACAAAAACAAATAAATACTTGCAAAAATACTTGTCTAAAATAATGAAAAAGTTCCCAAATCCCTCCTCCAAACACATTTAATTAAAATTAAGACAAGAAGGTCTTAATGGAACACCGGTGTCCATAGCAAATCCAGCCATACACATCAGTCATCCATCTCACACACACAGTTCAATCTGATTGTTGTATATTCACCGCAGATTGGCCTGGTAACTCAATAGAGACAAAAGTCACTGTTTTATAGATGAGATTAGCCAGCGGTGATTATGTATAGAGAGTTTGTGTGTTCCGCTCAGCATGTAACTTCCACTCAAACTTGTAAAGCAGCAATGCATATGGATTTCAAAATCGCACCGATTGAAAAGCGCAGGTCATTGGTTGCTATGTAGGTATGGATCACAATTGATTAAACAGGGATAACATCGGTCAAAGGATGTTCAGCCAGTAACTTCCACTCAGACTTGTAAAGCAACAATGCATATGGATTTCAAAATCGCACAGTTTGAAAAGTGCAGGTCATTGGTTGCTGTGTAGGTATGGATCACAATTGATTAATCAGGAATAACATCGGTCAAAGGACGTTCAGCAAATAACTTCCACTCAAACTTGTAAAGCAGCAATGCATATGGATTTCAAAATCGCATAGTTTGAAAAACGCAGGCCATTGGCTGCTATGTAAGTATCGATCACAATTGATTAATCAAGGGTAACATCGGTCAAAGGGTGTTCAGCAAATAACTTCAACTCAGACTTGTAAAGCAGCAATGCATATGGATTTCAAAATCGTACAGTTTGAAAAGCGCAGGTTATTGGTTGCTATGTAAGTATGGATCACAGTTGATTAATCAGGGATAACATCAGTCAAAGGATGTTCAACAAGTAACTTCCACTCAAACTTGTAAAGCAGCAATGCATATGGATTTCAAAATCGCATAGTTGAAAAACGCAGGCCATTAGATGCTATGTAGGTATGGATCACAATTGATTAATGAGGGATAACATCAGTCAAAGGAAACATTAATGGTATTAAAGCAGGGGGTTACCCCAGTACAGCTCACCGTTCTGACGTCTTGATCCGTATGTCTGTATCCCCTATATTCATACAAATGGACCTGCTGTTCAGCGATAAAGACTCATAAGTCACCGGATATACTCAGTCATTGGAGATATTAGGTGGATCTTCCTTCCATTTGAAAAGACAAATTGGGTAATAGTCCTTCACAGACCTTCCTTAGAGTTTCTCCCTGTTGAGTAGTCCCGGTTCATCTTTCAAAGAGTCCTATATATAGTGTGCAGATGCTTGCCAAGTTGTCCTAATCACACCAACAAGTGGCTTAAGAAAAGGTTGCTGAGTGCTGGATGGTTAGTGCTGAGCCGAGATTCGGATGGGTGATCTGGGTTCGCCAGGTGTATGGACAGGTTGGTGCTCACATCACTGGAGACATGTGAGTATGTCTTACGTACTTACATCCAGCACTCAGCAACCTTTTATTAAGCCACTTGTTGGTGTGATTAGGACAACTTGGCAAGCATCTGCACACTATTGCCCCGTACACACGATCGGACATTGATCGGACATTCCGACAACAAAATCCTAGGTTTTTTTCCAACGGATGTTGGCTCAAACTTGTTTTGCGTACACACGGTCGCACAAAGTTGCACAAAATTTCCGATTGCCAACCACGCGGTCACGTACACCACGTACGACGAGACTAGAAAAGGCCAGTTCAGAACCAAGCGCGGCACCCTTTGGGCTCCTTTTGCTAATCTCGTGTTAGTAAAAGTTTGGTGAGAGACGATTCGCGCTTTTTCAGACACGTGGCTTTCAGATAATTTTCTGCCGTTCAGTTTGTGCTTGTGGGTTTGTATCTGCCCTTTAGTGCGTGCAGTAAGTTCATATCGGAGTTTTCTGTGCGATCTTGCCCACTCGTTGCTGTTTTTCAGGTCGCTCTTCACAGGCCTTGCTGTTCTTCAGTGCGTTCTGTTACTTCGTTCTGAGCAGCCGACTGTTTTCTAGCCATGTTGCGTATACGTACTCCTCGTAGAGTTCGTGCTGTGCGGGGGCTTGGTGTTGGGGTCCTGACCTTGACACAAGTCCAGTCCATGAACAGGGTGGGGAGGAGTTAATGGACCAAGAATTGGTTGCTTCAGCGTGACCAGTTCTCTCATATGCCTTTGCTCCGTGAGATCCGTGAGAATAATCCTGATGATTTCAGGAACTTTCTCAGAATGACGGACCCCGTGTTTCACCGTTTGTTGGCTCCACTGACCCTCTATATCAGCAGGCAGGATACCTGCATGAGGCAAGCCATCACTCCAGAGCAAAGGCTCGTCGCTACCCTGCGGTACTTGGCGACAGGGAGAAGCCTGCAGGACCTCAAGTTCTCAACAGGCATCTCCCCCCAGGCTCTGGGGATCATTATCCCAGAGACCTGTTCTGCCATCATCCAGGTCCTGCAGAAGGAGTATATGAAGGTAAGATTTTTATCCTTTAATATCACATTTTATTGTAGTGAATGTTTGCTAATATATTGTATTTCTTTCCTCATTCCCTAATTACCATGATTGTAATATGCTGTGAATGTCCCCTTTGTCCTCATGCATGCTGGATTTTTATGTCCTTCATACATATTTGCCTTCACTAACCTCCCCAGCATGCTCTCCTGGTCCTATATTCACCTCATGTAGTCACTTAACAATGTATTTTATCAGCTCCATAGTAGTTCTTTACCCCAAACACCCCCTAAAATGTTTTGAAATGTGATTTGTGCTTTAAATTCAGGCAGAGGGCCAGAGGCTTTTTTTTGTAGTGTCCCCAAATCATTTTTTGTAACCCTCCCTCCCCCCAACTGCTAAGTCAGCTGATACCAATTCTCTATCTATCCTCAATCATCTATCTGCTGACTTTATCAAACCCATACACACTATACCCATCTCTTTTGTGCTCAGATTTATGGATGAATTCCCCAAAGCATGTAGTGCAAGGGCCTGCCTGTATACTTTCAAATGGTACTGTTTCAAGTTTTTCTATCCTATTATTATCTTGCTAGGTAATAGCAGAATGTCCAAATGTGCTCTAATGTGTACAATGTGTATTTATATCTTTGTATTATGACACTTCTTACCTGTCCAGTGATCTGCCAATAGTGTAACTAAGGAGGGGCTGTTCAAAGTGATACCCTGTATTTAGCCATTCATCTCTCAATGAAGTGAAGAGGGTTACCTGTCCAAGATTACCCCCCCTATAATGTTAGAAATGGCCCATGAGAGGGGGGGAGGGGGAATGTGATAGGTGTACCTTATACTTTGGTGTTGTATAAAGTTCCCCTTAATAAATGTTATCTGGATTTTGGCCAAGAATGTTTGTGTCTCTAATCTGCTTTCCATGTTTATGTGCAAAAATACTAATTTTTTTTTTTTTCCTCAACAGTTTCCTTCCACGCCACAGGAATGGCAGACTGTGGCCTCCCACTTTGCCCAGCGGTGGGACTTTCCTAACTGCGGAGGGGCAATTGATGGGAAACACGTCCACATCATCCCACCACCCAACTCAGGGTCGTACTATTATAATTACAAGGGGTTCAATAGTATTGTGATGTTGGCGGTGGTGTCGGCTAATTACGACTTCTTGTATGTGGACGTGGGGAAGAATGGCTGGATGTCCGATGGTGAAGTCATTGCCCAGACGGAGTTTTACAGGCATCTCCAGAATGGCAGCTTGGACTTGCCACCTCCGGAAGACAATGCGGAAGGACTCCCATTCGTCTTCGTAGCGGATGAAGCATTTGCGCTGGGGGACCATCATATGCGGCTATTCCCGATGAGGACCCTCACCCCGGAACAGAGGGTTTTTAATTACCGGCTGGCCAGAGCCAGAAGAGTGGTGGAGAACACATTTGGAATCCTGGCCAGCCGGTTCTGCCTATTTCTGACACCGATCCATATGGCGGAGTATAAACTCAATCATATAAGCCTGGCGTGCTGTATTCTCCATAACTTTTTACGCCACCATTCGGCCAACTATGCTGGCTCAGTTGGGCCTGAGGCCGGAATGATACATGAAACAACACTGACGACACTTGAAAGTGGCCGTCCTGGCTTGCCCTCCCTGAGTGCCCGTGATGTCCGGTTACGATACCTGGAGTTCTTTGCGGGTAGGGGGGCCATCAATATGCCAGCAAATTTGTGAAGCTTTTATCAAATAAAAAAACAAAAAAAAAGAAAATCTTTGTTGACATTTACTGCTTGTGTTTGTTTTAGATGACTCTGACAGAAATGTGGTGAGTCCAGAAAATGGCGTGATTGTGTAACCTTATACAAAGCACTGTTGGGTGTTATTTACTAAAGGCAAAGACACTTTGCACTGCAAGTGCACTTGAAACTGCACTGAAACTGCACTTGTAGTGCAAAGAGGATTTGCCCTTACGAAATAACCCCCATTTTCACAGAAAGCAGCAATTAGAGCCCCACAAAAGTGTTGTAGCGTTGAGACAATAATCCACACATTCTTGATGAACAATCTTTTTAATACCTGCACAATCACATGTGCATTTAGAAAAGGTTTTTAAAACAAACCAACATGTTTGTTGTATAACAATTTTTGGGTTAGCATTATAAAAAATAGAAATGTCCATTTAAGCTAAAACAGGCATGGATAAAACCAACAAGAAAGACACAAATCTTGAACTTACAAAGTTCACATTTGGTAGAATTTGAAGACAATATCAGACATGAGTATTTAGGAACTGTGTTTGATATTGCGTTCAGATGGGGTGAAGTCACACCAGGAAAAGCCAAATTTGGAAGATGCACACAAATTTACCAATGTCAACATGTGCGACCTGCCATCACGGGGGATCAAGGGACGTGTTTTGGGGGAGCAATCCCTTCCTCTCAGCTACTTTATTATTGAGTAAGGGGTTGCACCCCCAAAACGCGTCCATTGATCTCCCGTGATGGCAGATAGCACATGTTGGCACACTGTGTGCATCCTCCAAACTTGTCTTTTTGAAAAATTGCTAAAACATTTAGAACATCACCAAAAAACAAAGGGATTTGGAGGGGTTTTAAACTCGCCCCAAAACATCAATGATGTTTTTATTTTTTTGAATAACATCATTGATGTTTTTCTTGAGGTTTTCCAATTGTAAATTACACCCCATGATCTCCCCAATCAGGATCTGGGCACTTTCTGATGTGAAAGGATCTGGATCCACAACATCACGATCACCATAAAGGGAGAAACCAAAAAAAAAACAGGTATCAAAAATATGCCGGCATCCATCTCTTACCTGAGCCTGTGGTCGCAGACACTCACCTGTTGTGGTGCCAATTTCCACCACGTCTTCCTCCTCCTGCTCTTCTTGTGTTGGGTGGATTTCCCCTTCTTCCAGAGGTGGGGGGTCTGTGGTCTCCTCGGATGAGGGGTGTCCTCCAAGTCTTTTCTCCCCTATGTAAAACAAAAATGGTATACTTAGCACACAGATATTTGATGGCAGAACTATAAATCTGAAACATTGCTTGGAAGTGGGGTACAATTGTCTATTTTGGCCGAGTTCCAAAATGGAGCATTTTCAGTGTCCTTTGTCAAGCTTCAATACTTTACCTGTTTTGTACAAGCTTCACAGATGGAGACCCGCCTATAGTATACACTGGAGCACCTGTGTGGCCCCCCTAATAAAAATGGTGTTCTTGTGTCCCACACTAGTGCTCCAGTGTCCAGATGTGAAAACAGCTGCTGAGTGTCCTCTCCTTACACAGAATCTAGTTTGCATTTCATTCTAGTAACAAAGCCATCTACACAACCAAATTAGTTTCATACAAGTAGGGCGTAAAAATTGTGGCCAAATGCATATGGCCTAAACAATGGTGTTTTATAGGCCGAAATAAAAATGTTTGATACGAACGAATAATGTGGCCATGAACATGAAAGTTGCCATTTAAAAATGTACACTTGTAAGAAAAGCACATGGAGCAGCACGAACGTAATAAACATAAAGAATAGGAACACAGGACAACTACTTACTTTTTTGCAGCACTCTCCAGATCTTTCTGTACTGCTCATGTTCTCGTAATTTCAGGTCCGACCACCGCTTCCTGAGCTGATCTTTCGATCGTCATACCCCGAAATTCCGGTGCAGACTCTTGACCACTTTCGCAATTATCTTGGCCTTTCTGACATTGGGGTTGGGGTAAGGTCCATACTTTCCATCATAGTCGGCCTTCTTCAGGATGTCCACCATCTCCAACATCTCCCCAAAGGACATATTTGAGGCCTTAAATCTCCTTCTGGATGGGGACGTTTCCTGCTTTCCTCCTCCTCGTTGCTATAATTAGCACACACCTGCTGTGTATCCGCCATGTGCTCTTCCCCCACTGTGCCGAACGAAAAGGGGCGGGGAATAGACTAGAAAGAACGTCAGGGGCGGGCGGGGTTACACGCATGCGCAGTGTGTATAAAGCGTAACACGCGTGCGTATTAGGTACGATCTGTGAGCGGAGGAAGGAGCATCGGAGGCGCCGATCGTGATAACGAAGGTAAGATCTAAACTTGGGCCTATACTGCTTCGAAATGGAAGCCTATATTGTAACAAGATTAGGGGAGTTTGGCCTGACATTAGGGTTTGCCTTGTGTTGTGTCTTGCAGAGAAAAAGGATGGCTTCAATGACCACAACTTCCTTCCCCTGTTCATAAACAAATACAGGGAGCTGCCCTGTCTGTGGCAGGTGAGACACCCCCATTACAACAATAAACAAAAGAGGCAGGCAGCGCTGGAGAAACTGCTGGAGTTGGTGAAGCCGGTGGTCCCCACAGCAACCATCCCCTATTTAAAAACCAAAATTGGTGGCCTGAGGAGCACTTATCTTAGGGAGCGCAAGAAGGTCACAGATTCCCAGAGATCCGGAGCTGCAGCAGATGACATTTATGTCCCCAGGCTGTGGTACTATGAGAGACTGCGATTTCTGTCAGACCACACTGAAGTCAGGGAATCCCTCTCCACTCTTCCTTCCACTCTTCCTTCCACCCCAGCTGAGGCTTCCGATGTCCAACCTGGGCCTTCCAGCCAGGAAGAAGTGGAGGAGCCCAGCTGGAGTCAGGTATAGCATTGTTCTACTGATTTCTGGTCAATAAATAAATGATGTTTACTAGATGTTATTATTGATCACTAATTGCTGATTGAAAAAAGTGTTTTACATATCAATAGACAGTGGTGGGCACCCAAAATTGGGACAAGAATGAAAAATCCTGGGCTCAGAAGGATAGTCTGTTATATTTGTTAACATTCAATTTGCAACAGTCAGGAGGTGAAAATTGTGTGTGATTGATGAATAAAAACTCAAACTATGTCCCTTTTTCATACACAGGAAGACCTCAGCCAGGAGGAGGTTGTGGAATGTGGCAGTCAGGAGGAGGCGGGGATTAGTGGCAGCCAGGAGGAGGCGGGGCTAAGTGTCAGCCAAAAGAAGCCTGGGACCAGTCGCAGCCTGACTGAATCGCAGGTTCCTCCCCTCCGCCTTCCATACAAAAGAGTGAGGAAGGCGACTCCCATGCAGGATTCAGCGCTCAGGCTCATTCAGGAGGCTTCTGCGTCCCTCCGAGCCTTACCCACTCCTGTAGAGGCCTTTGCCTGCATGGCTGCCACAAAACTGCTTTATAAAGTCCTAAGTAAGGGGGTGAGTGGGGAACTAACACCCAAGACCGACGTGATTGAGTTGGACCATCCTCCTCCTCCTGCTGCCACAACTCCACCACCAGAGCCACCGCGTGGAAGGAAGCGTTGAAGGAAGAGCAGAGAGTGATGGCCCTGGGTTCAGTCTGGTCTGACAAAAGATGCAGTCTCTCGTATGACCACAGCCTGGGGACACAGATGTCATCTGCTGCTTTCCGGATCTCTGGGACTGATGGACCAGACTACACTCCCTTAGATAAGGACTCCTCAGGCCACCAATTTTGCTTGAAAATAGTTGATGTGTGCCCTGAGGGTCCAAGGCTTCACCCATTTCTGCTGTTTCTCCAGCATTGCCTCCCTCTTTGTTTAGTTGTGAGCCCTTAATAAATGTTTTTTTTTTGGAAAATTATACTCTCCTATGTGTGTTTTCATTCAAAAAGGACAGTTTGTTGGTGACGATTCAGGTACATTTCTAAAATACAATGTGAAATTAACAAGGGACAACAACACCAAACAATCTCCTACAGATTAAATATAACAACATATCAATGGTGTTGTGGTAACTTGACACAAAAAACACACACAAAAATTTTCTGGAGTACAAATAAAAATCCAAAAAAACAAAAATCAGCCTTGAAAAAAATACAAACCAAAAATAACTAATCTGCCTTAAAACCAAAAAAAAAATAAAAAAACAACACCAAAATAATGTTGTCAGATGTGACAAATCAAAATATATTGAGGGAATCCCGATAAATAGTAAAGAAATAAGTTTGTGAGAAGTGTGTGTGAATATGAGCAGCAAAACTACTTCATTCTTCTCACATTATAAAGAAAAAGAGAGTGCGCTGTATTAAACCATTTTTTACATTGCACCGTGACGAAAGTGCTGTATCCATTGCGAACGCTAAGTTTACCAGACCGAGCTGTTTCGTGTCGGAATTTCTTCTGAGCATGCGTGGCACTTTGTGCGTCGGAACAGGCCACACACGGTCGGAATTGACGCCATTTTGTTGTCGGAAAATTTTATAGCCTGCTCTCAAACTTTGTGTGTCGGAAAATCCGATGGAAAATGTCCGATGGAGCCCACACACGGTCAGAATGTCCGACAACACGCTCCGATCGGACATTTTCCATCGGAAAATCCGACCGCGTGTACGGGGCATAAGAGTCTTTATTGCTGAACGGCAGGTCCATTTGTATGAATATAGGGGATACAGACATACGGATCAAGACGTCAGAACGGTGAGCTGTACTGGGGTAACCCCCTGCCTTAATACCGTTAATGTTTCCTTTGACCGATGTTATCCCTCATTAATCAATTGTGATCCATACCTACATAGCAACTAATGACCTGCGTTTTTCAACTATGTGATTTTGAAATCCATATGCATTGCTGCTTTACAAGTTTGAGTGGAAGTTACTTGTTGAACATCCTTTGACTGATGTTATCCCTGATTAATCAATTGTGATCCATACTTACATAGCAACCAATAACCTACGCTTTTCAAACTGTGCGATTTTGAAATCCATATGCATTGTTGCTTTACAAGTCTGAGTGGAAGTTACTGGCTGAACATCCTTTGACCAATGTTATCCCTGTTTAATCAATTGTAATCCATACCTACATAGCAACCAATGACCTGCGCTTTTCAATCGGTGCGATTTTGAAATCCATATGCATTGCTGCTTTACAAGTTTGAGTGGAAGTTACATGCTGAGCGGAACACATGAACTCTCTATACATAATCACCGCTGGCTAATCTCATCTATATCACAGTGACTTTTGTCTCTATTGAGTTACCAGGCCAATCTGCGGTGAATATACAACAATCAGATTGAACCGTGTGTGTGAGATGGGTGACTGATGTGTATGGCTGGATTTGCTATGGACACCGGTGTTCCATTAAGACCTTCTTGTCTTAGTTTTAATTAAATGTGTTTGGAGGAGGGATTTGGGAACTTTTTAATTATTTTAGACAAGTATTTTTGCAAGTATTTATTTGTTTTTGTACAATTAAATAAAGTTATATTAGTCCTTTACACTTTCTGTATCCTTCCTGAAGAATACCTTTTGGGACCTTTACCCCTATCTTTTTTGAAAAAACAACACATAACCCAATTTTTTTGTAAAATATAAAATATTATGTTATGCTGAGCAATGAGATACCAAACATGTCATGCTTTAAAATTGCGCACGCCTGTGCAACAGTGACAAACAACGTAAATTTTACTATCCAAAGGCGACACTTTAATCAGCCTTTAGAGGTTGTCACTTTAGATATGTATATATATATATATATATATATATATCCACTGCATAATCCAGTTTAGCTATATTTGACTGCAGGCCATTCCTGGTGTACTTTTTCTAATATACTTCAGGCAGGCAGGTTATTAAGTTAGCTACAGTGTATTTAATATATATATATACAGACAGTCTCGTATATATATACAGTATCTCACAAAAGTGAGTACACCCCTCACATTTTTGTAAATATTTTATTATATCTTTTCATGTGACAACACTGAAGAAATGACACTTTGCTACAATGTAAATTAGTGAGTGTACAGCTTGTATAACAGTGTAAATTTGCTGTCCCCTCAAAATAACTCAACACACAGCCATTAATGTCTAAATCGCTGTCAACAAAAGTGAGTACACCCCTAAGTGAAAATGTCCAAATTGGGCACAATTAGCCATTTTCCCTCCCCGGTGTCATGTGACCCGTTAGTGTTACAAGGTCTCAGGTGTGAATGGGGACCAAGTGTGTTAAATTCGGTGTTATCATTCTCACTCTCACATACTGGTCACTGGATGTTCAACATAGCACCTCATGGCAAAGAACTCTCTGAGGATCTGAAAAAAAGAATTGTTGATCTACAAAAAGATGGCCTAGGCTATAAGAAGATTGCCAAGACCCTGAAACTGAGCTGCAGCATGGTGGTCAAGACCATACGGCGGTTTAACAGGACAGGTTCCACTCAGAACAGGCCTCGGTCGACCAAAGAAGTTGAGTGCACGTGCTCAGTGTCATATCCAGAGGTTGTCTTTGGGAAATAGGCATATGAGTGCTGCCAGCATTGCTGCAGAGATCGAAGGGGTGGGGGGGTCAGCCTGTCAGTGCTCAGACCATACACCGCACACTGCATCAAATTGGTCTGCATGGCTGTTGCCCCAGAAGGAAGCATCTTCTAAAGTCGATGCACAAAAGAGCCTGAAAACTGTTTGCTGAAGACAAGCAGAAAAAGGACATGGATTACTAGAACCATGTCCTGTGGTCTGATGAGACCAAGATTAACTTATTTGGTTCAGATTGTGTCAAGCGTGTGTGGCGGTAACCAGGTGAGGAGTACAAAGACAAGCGTGTCTTGCCTACAGTCAAGCATGGTGGTGGGAGTGTCATGGTCTGGGACTGCATAAATGCTGCCAGCACTGGGGAGCTACAGTTCATTGAGGGAATGCCAACATGTACTGTGACATACTGAAGCATAGCATGATCCACACCCTTCGGACTGGGCCGCAGGGCAGTATTCCAACATGATAACAACCCCAAACACACCTCCAAGATGACCACTGCCTTGCTAAAGAAGCTGAGGGTAAAGGTGAAGGACTGACCAAGACTGTCTACAGACCTAAACCCTATTGAGCATCTGTGGGGAAGCCTCCAATGGAAGGTGAATAAGTGCAAGGTCTCTAACATCCACCAGCTCCGTGATGTCATCATGGAGAAGTGGAAGAGGACTCCAGTGGCAACCTGTGAAGCTCTGGTGAACTCCATGCCCAAGAGGGTTAAGGCAGTGCTGAAAAATAATGGTGGCCACACAAAATATTGACACTTTGGGCGCAATTTAGACATGTACTCACTTTTGTTGCCAGTGGTTTACACATTAATGGCTGTGTGTTGAGTCATTTTGAGGGACAGCAAATTTACACTGTTATACAAGCTGTACAAGCTGTACACTCACTACTTTACATTGTAGCAAAGTGTCATTTCTTCAGTGTTGTCACATGAAAAGGTATAATAAAATATTTACAAAAATGTGAGGGGTGTACTCACTTTTGTGAGATACTGTATATCCACTGCATCCAGTTTAGCTATATCTGACTGCAGGCCATTCCTGGTGTATTTTTTCTAATATACTTCAGGCAGGCAGGTTATTCAGTTAGCTGCAGTGTATTTAATATATATACAGCCAGTCTCGTATATATATATATATATATATATATATATATATATATATATATATATATATATACTGAATATATATAGATATATCTCTATATATATATAGATATTTATCTATATAGTAATACATATATACACACTGCACCAGTGTAGACAACCTATATCTGACTGCAGGCTATTCCTGGTGTACTTTTTCTAAAATACTTCAGGCGGTGTACACAGTACACAGTACACAGTACCGTGCACCCACAGCAGTTGCTACTACTTTTCTGGTGGTGTACACAATACATACAGTGCACCCATAGTTGTTATTACACTTCTGTTGGTGTACACAGTACAGTGCACCCCTAGTGCAGTTGCTTCTATTTTTCTGGTGGTGTACACAGTACACAATACATACAGTGCACCCATAGTTGCTATTAGACTTCTGGTGGTGTACACAATACCGTTCACCCCTAGTGCAGTTGCTACTACTTTTCTGGTGGTGTACACAATACATACAGTGCACCCATAGTTGTTATTACACTTCTGTTGGTGTACACAGTACAGTGCACCCCTAGTGCAGTTGCTACTACTTTTCTGGCAGTGTACACAATAAACAATACATACAGTGCACCCATAGTTGCTATTAGACTTCTGGTGGTGTACACAATACCATTCACCCCTAGTGCAGTTGCTACTACTTTTCTGGTGGTGTACACAATACATACAGTGCACCCATAGTTGTTATTACACTTCTGTTGGTGTACACAGTACCGTGCACCCATAGTGCAGTTGCTACTACTTTTCTTGTGGTGTACACAATACACAGTACATACAGTGCACCCACAGTTGCTATTAGACTTCTGGTGGTGTACACAATACCGTGCACCCCTAGTGCAGTTGCTACTACTTTTCTGGTGGTATACACAGTACACAATACATACAGTGCACCCATAGTTGTTATTACACTTCTGTTGGTATACACAGTACCGTGCACCCATAGTGCAGTTGCTACTACTTTTCTGGTGGTGTACACAATACACAGTACCTACAGTGCACCCATAGTTGCTATTAGACTTCTGGTGGTGTACACAATACCGTGCACCCCTAGTGCAGTTGCTACTACTTTTCTGGCGGTGTACACAGTACACAATACATACAGTACACTCATAGTTGTTATTACACTTCTGTTGGTGTACACAGTACCATGCACCCCTAGTGCAGTTGCTTCTATTTTTCTGGTGGTGTACACAGTACACAATACAGTGTAGTGTGGTTTTGCTAAACAAAATTTACAACATGTCCGGAAGGCCACCAAGGAAAGGCAAATGCTCACAGGCCACTAAAAGAGGGCAAGCAGGCTCTGTGTCTACAGTCGACAGTGCTGGTCGTGGACACGGTGCAACCTCAGCACGTGGCCGTGGGGCTCGCTTGTCCTTTTTTTCTGCAGCTGGCTGTGTTATTGAGCCACAACATGCAGAAGAGTTGGAGGAATGGATAACAAAGCCATCCTCATCCACCTCATCCTCTGTCACCCAGGCTCAGAGTAGTTTGCCTGCCAATGCAGCTCCTAAACCGGCCTATTCCATCGGCTCCATGTCAACAGTCACTCCTTCCCTAGCCCCACCATCATGCACGGATGGAGTCCCCCAAACTATTCGACCACAGTGTTGGGTACATGCTGCAGGAGGATGCGCAGCGATTTGAGAGCTGCGATGATGGTACCCAGGTTGAGGAAGGGAGTAACGTGAGCCTAGAGAGAGGGGGTGCCCAAGAAGGTCAAGAAACTGACAGTCATGTTCGCCCAGCTGCAGCATACTGCCAGGTTTGCTCCAGTGATGAGGAGGGAGGGGATGATGAGGTCACTGACTCTACTTAGGTGCCCGATAGAAGAGAGGAGGAGGCACATCTCCAACAAAACAGGATGCCCTCCAGGGGGCAGCTTAAGGGCAGCCACCCTATTGCATCACACCGCAGAGCTAAGCAGGTGCAGGGCACTGCTGACTCCCCACATATTTTGAAAAGTTCTTTGGTGTGGGCCTTTTTTGACACGTGTGCAGCAGATCGCACCGTTGCTGTTTGCAACATATGTCTGAAGCGTATCAAGCGTGGCCAAAACAGCAGCCGCTTGGGCACCACATGCTTGACCAGACATATGATGACCTCCCATGCAGTCTGTTGGCAACAGCACTTAAAGCGGGATTCCGGCCACTATAATTTTTTTTTAAAAGTCAGCAGCTACAAACACTGTAGCTGCTGACTTTAAATAAGTAGACTTACCTGTCCTGGGTGCCCATGATGTCGGCCGCCCAAGACCGACCCGTCCCTCAGCTCTCGGGTCCTGGCACCACCATCCTAAGTAAGGGAAACAGGCAGTGGAGCCTTGCGGCTTCACTACCAGTTTCCTACTGCGCACGCGCGAGTGACGCGGCAATCTGCGAATGGCCCTGTGGTTTTCTTTGAACACACACAGTTCCCATAAGGCAAAAGGGCCACTCAGCTAGGAGCAGAACACGCCGCTGAATAGGAAGAGGCAGATTAGGAAGACTGCCTAGCAACAAGGGTTCAGGTAAGTTTAACGTTTTTTTTTTCACATTTTTTTTTTATTTTTTTGGGATTTTTGGTGCAATTTTTTTTCAGGGTGGCCCTCCACTTTAAAAGACCCACATCAAACAACAAGGGGGACCTCTCCTTGCTTTCATCAGCTGGCATCTCCAACCTCACTATACCTCCAGTCCTCTCAGAAACCTGCACTGAGAGGAATGAAGGTATAGAAATAGGTGTCCCAAGTACTTGCGGCCAATCTGCTAGCGGTACACCAACATCAGATTTAAGCAGAAAAATTTCCCTACCCCAGTTGCTAAACCGTCAAAAGAAATTTGGTCCCAGCCATCCACATGCTCAGCGTCTGAATGCTAGCTTGGCCAAATTGCTAGCACTGCAACTGCTGCCTTTTTAGATGGTAGACTCTGCCCCCTTTCATGAATTTGTGGAATGTGTGGTACCTCAGTGGCAGGTTCCCAAACGCCATTTCTTTTTACAGAAGGCCATTCCGGCTCTCTACCAGCATGTGGAAGGCAATGTCTTGGCCTCGTTGGACAGGTTGGTTAGCAGTAAGGTGCATATTACCGCTAACTCATGGTCCAGCAGGCATGGACAGGGACGTTACCTTTCTTTCACAGTGCACTGGGTAACTGTGGCAGCTGGGAAGGATACAGGACAGGGTTCAGTATTGTTGGAGCTTGTTCCACCACCACGCCTCCAAAATGCTAGTAGTGGTGATTCTGCCACAGATTTCTCCTCCACCCCCTCCTCTACTTCTTCCTCTATGCCCTCTTCCTCTGCAGATTTGTTCTCTGAACCAGCGGTGCTCCATAGGTGTTCAAGGAGCTACGCAAGCACTCAGGCAAAAAGATGCCATGCAGTGCTTGAGTTGGTCTTCTTAGGGGACAGGAGCCACACTGGGGCAGAGATTCTGGCAGCTCTGCAGGGGCAGGCCCAGAGTTGTTTGGTGCCATGCTAGCTTCAGCCAGGAATGGTTGTATGCGACAATGGCACCAACCTCCTCTCCGCCCTCCGACAGGGACACTTGACCTATGTTCCCTGTTTGGCACACGTCCTGAATTTGGTGGTGCAGCAGTTCTTGAGCAGGTACCCGGGCTTATAGGACTCCTGAGGCAGGCCAGAAAGGTCTGTGGTCATTTCTGCTGGTCATATAATGCCAGTGCTCGGCTGGCTGACATTCAAAGAGAATGCAACCTGCCCAAGAACCGCCTCATTTGTGACATGCCCACCAGGTGGAAGTCAACGTTGGCAATGCTGCAACAGCTGCACATGCAGCAGAGGGCCATCAATGAGTACCTGTGTGAGTATGGCACCAGGACAGGGCCAGGGGAGCTTGGCTTTTTTTCGCCACGCCAGTGGCTAATGTTCAAGGATGCATGCACTGTCCTGTCACCATTTGAGGAGGCCATGAGGATGGTGAGCAGTGACAGTGCATGCATCAGTGATATCTTGTCTTCCTGTTGGAGCACACGCTTCATGGAATAATGAACAGGGCACTTGAGGCAGAACAGCGGGAGGAAGAGGAGGACTTCCTTACCTCTCAAGGCCCGCTTTATCCATATAGTATTCCTGCGGGCCCGCCGATCACACAGGAAGAAGAAGAGGAGGAGGATTGTGTCAGCATGGAGGTGGAGGATAACACTCAGCATCAGCATCAGTCTTCAAGGGATCCTTTTCAGTCCCCAGAAACCCATGGAGTTGTACAAGGCTGGGAGGAGATGGTTGAGGATCATGTGATCCTTAGTGACCCAGAGGACTCAGCATCGAATGCCTTTGCAAATTTACGCTGCATGGCCTCCCTGACCCTGCAAAGCCTGCAAAAGGACCCTAGGATTCGTGATATCAAGGAGAGGGATCATTACTGGCTGGCAACCCTTCTGGATCCACGTTACAGGGGTAAGGTTGCAGAACTTATCCAGCCTTCGCAGAGGGAGCAGAGGATGAAAAATCTTCGGAAGGCCTTGCAGAAAGGTTTGTGCAATGCGTTTCCAGAGCCTGGGAGGTTACAATTTCCTGGTGCTGGACAACGTGTTGCTGAGGCTTCGTTCAGTCACAGAAAGAGCGGTGGAGAAAGTGGCCGGCTGACTGATGCCTTCAGACAATTCTTCAGTCCTCAGCGCCACGGTCTGATAAGTTCCAGCAACCATTGCCAGCATCTGAATTACATGGGGCAGGAATATCTAGGGGCAAGA
The DNA here is from genome assembly GCA_037952925.1 of Lithobates clamitans. Lineage (NCBI taxonomy): Eukaryota > Metazoa > Chordata > Amphibia > Anura > Ranidae > Lithobates > Lithobates clamitans. Next base: position 2,272,142 of record JBBGZY010000931.1, on the reverse strand, counting down.
TCAGACTTGGAGTCCTTTCCAACAGAACATCCACTGGGTCTTGAGGATGGGCCACTGGCCAGAGCTTGCTCAATATGCAATTGAGCTACTGGCCTGTCCTGCATCCAGCGTTCTTTCTGAATGCACATTCAGTGCTGCTGGAGGCTTTGTAACCGATCACAGAGTGCGCCTGTCCACAGACTCTGTTGATCGGCTCACATTCATAAAAATGAATCATTCTTGGATCACCAGCTACCAAGCACCTGATGCTGATGTAACCGATTGATTTTTCTATGGATGTGGGATCCCTTGAAGACTGCATATGCTGAGTGGCTATCTTATTATGCTGAGTGACTATCCTATTCCTCCTCAATCTTCATGATGATAGCGTCTAAGAATATTTTTTGTTCAGGGCACCACCACCACTACCTAAAGCCCATTTTTTTTGCCCCTGTTTAACGGCATGTGTAAATACAATTTTTGATCAAATATTGAACATCAGGGCTCGTTCCTATGCTCAACAAGAGTATCTGTGAGGGGTTGCAGTGTTGTGGCACCACCACTGCCTAAGGCCCAATTTTTCTGCCCCTGTTTAACAGGGGCGTGTAATTACAATTCTTGATATAATATTCCAGAGCAGGACCCATTCCTGCACTCAACAAGAGTATCTGTGAGGCTTTACATTGTTGTGCCACCACCACCACCGCCTAATGCCCAATTTTTCTGCCCCTGTTTAACAGGGGCATGTAATTACAATTCTTGATATAATATTCCACAGCAGAGCTTGTTCCAGTGCCCACCAAGAGTAACTGTGAGGGCTTACAGTGTTCTGGTACCACCAACACCTAAGTCCCAATTTTCCACAGAGTGTATAGAGCAGGCTGTATAGTATATACACCTAGGAAGGGAAAATTTTCTCCTGTAAGAGTTAATATGGGAAAAAGGTGCCTCCACTGATGCTTTATCACCAATCCTAGTTTCCCTAATAACCCAAAATTTTCAAAATCCAATTATCATTGGGACAGAAAGTGAGGTGAAATCTTCTGAACAGGGGCACAGACAGCAAAACAAATGTTACAGGGGTGATAACCCTTCCCTATGTTATCCAAAAAGATTAAAAATAGATTTTTTGGCTGGAGCTACACTTTAAAAATGTATCTGTTCCAAATTACAAACAGATTCAACTTAAGAACAAACCTACAGTCCCTATCTTGTTTGTAACCCCGGGACTGCCTGTATACTGCTGTTCAGAGTATATAGGGCCTGGGGGGCCCACGCCTTTTTTTTTATTTTGGGTGCGGGGTTTTCCTTAATATCCATACCAGACCCAAAGGGCCTGGTAATGGGCTGGGTTGGGGGGGGGGGATGCATACCATTTTTCTCAATGATTTTCATCTATATTGCCAGGACCCAACATTACATTACAGCCACAAACAGTTTTCAATGACTTTTATTCCTTTAGAAATGTCATTTTATGCAGGGACTGTTCTAAACACGGGTAAAATGCACCACTTTACAGGTATACTATAGTCACCCCCCAGGCACAATATTTAAAGGAATATTTCACTTTTATTGTTTCACTTTAAGCATTATTAAAATCACTGCTCCCGAAAAAACGACCGTTTTTAAAACTTTTTTTTGCATTGATACATGTCCCCTGGGGCAGGACCCGGGTCCCCAAACACTTTTTATGGCAATAACCTACATATTAGCCTTTAAAATTAGCACTTTTGCTTTTGAACCGGGGGGTGTTTGGCTCATCCATAGTTATCATTCATATTCTCTGAAAAGAGGCCAAGAAATCATAAATTCTGCCAGGGTATGTAAACTTATGAGCACAACTGTACCTGAGCCTTTTAAATACACCCTTTACAAGGTACAGTATATTTATTAAACATGTACTAACATGTTTCCAGTGTAAACCTTGGTTCACATTGTAGCGATTTGACAAGTCAAATCGCAATTTCAAAACGGTGGCTATTGCCGGCAACTGCTCCGTCCGAATCTTTTGGCGACTTCGGAGTGCTATTTCAATAGACATCTGTGCAGAAACCCACCCAGGTTTCTCTAAAATCGCCCCCGAAGTTGAGACTGACATGTGGGAATGAATTTGTGCGAGTTCAGCTGAACTCGCACAATTTCATTCCCACTGTCAGTGTGAACCTAGGCTTAGTCACAGTCCCCTCCCCAATAATACTGTACTATACTATTTCTGCATACTGGGGTAAGGTGTACCATTTCTCAATTTTGATTGTTGAATGGTATGTGATGTAATGTATAGCTTTAAAGAAAAAAAAAACCCTTACATATGTATGTTTCAGTCTTGGTGTAATATAGTCATGTTTAATTTGCTAAATTCTACATCTAGTGATAAAATCAGCTTGAGCCTTGTTAAAATTAGGAGAAGCCACTTTACATACAAGAGGAAAATCTTTTTATTTCTACCATATGTAATTTCCATAAAGATACAGCAGGTTAAAAAGTACTCAACTGGCACAATGCTAAACAAGGCCAGTTCTAAACTGCTAAATCAAAAGAGATTTGCAATTACTACCATCATGCTCTTGAATCAATGCTAAAAATCTTTAAACCTCTTTTGGAATACACTGAAATTGTTGGTTGCCAGGGTAACTTCCATTCTGATCTATGTGCATGCAAAATTTAACTTGAAGAGGAAATAATTCCTTTGAACACATTTACCTAGGGTTTTGCGGTTCCAAACCCTTAAAGAGAATTAGCAATTCACCTAAATCAGCCACAGCAAATTATAATCTTTATGTATCTATACCTGTGTGTTTTCCAGTGTCTGGCCAGGGGATCCTGGGGGAGCCAAGGGGAAACCACTTCATATTTCCATACACGAAGTGCCCAAACAAGGACCGTTATATCAGTGTCATAAGCTGTTAATTTGAGTTCTTGGATATGCAGTGCTGGGATACTTTTTCTTATGTGCCCTGCATATGTGCACAAATCTTTACACCCAAAATTCCTTTTAAGGACCATTTCTTATTTGCAACAACTGATTGATAGCTAGTCCCTTAATTTTTTGACACCTTAACAACTCTTTTTCTATTATATGGAGTTATTTCAGTGCCAGAACAGTGTGCACCTAAACCACCTCATATTACATCACTCTCATTCAAACACCCTTTCTTATCCAAGTAGAATAAAAATAAAAATGCAATGGCCAGTTCTACACTTCTGTGCCATCTGCAGTCTCCTACTTCTTGTAGTAAAATCCCTACTTGCGCTGTTGTAAATTCAGGTGTAAAATTGCTATTTAAATTTTCCTGATGCTGGCTAATTTTACTTTGCTGTATCCCCAGTGGTCTCTTAATTTTTTTACAAGGAAAAAAAAATTAAATAATACATTTAAAAAGGTAAATAATAAAATGTGTAACATATTTGTATCTACTAGTCACAAACAGAACACAATCTCCAGTCTATGATAGCTGATGTAACATTCCAGGCTGTGCCTCTCTGATTTGCCAAAGAAAGATTTGAGGAAGGGTAGGCAGCCTTGGGCTGTAGGATTCTACACTTTCCTACCCCTGCTTGTATATTTTTTTCCCAGGCTCCACAGGCTTCTCAGGCTTAGGACTTTACAAAGGTAGTGCCCAGTTTGCATTGTCATCACTGCCTGTGTTCGCTTCACCAGGAAAAATCGCAAAAATAATGTAAGTAATGTAAATCTGTAAATACTGTTTAAAGTGAAAAAACATAAAACATAAAATACTACCTCCACAGGCAGAACCTCACCCTCTCACTATAAAGTGGTTGTAAAGGCAGAAGGTTTTTTATCTTAATGTATTCTATGCATTAAGATAAAAAGCCTTCTGTTCGCAGCAGTCCCTCCCAGTCCCCCTAAAACTTACCTGAGCCCCATTTCTATCCAGTGAGGTTGTAGGAGTGTCTTGGCTGCCAGGGACTACCCTCCTCATTGACTGAGACAGCAGCATGGCGCCATTGGCTCCCGCTGCTGTCAAAGTCAGTCAGCCCATCAGGAGAGCAAGGGGGGCGGGCGGGCAGTGGCTCCGTGTCTGAATGGACACATGGAGCTGTGGCTCAGCTCGGGTACCCCCAAAGCAAGCTGCTTGCGCTGGGGGCACTCAACAGGAGGGAGGGGCCAGGAGCACCGAAGAGGGACCCAATAAGAGGAGGATCTGGGCTGCTCTGTGCAAATCCACTGCATAGGGCAGGTAAGTATAACATGTTTGTTGTTTTTAACTGTAGCGGCAACATTTTTGCTCAATAATCTAATGCTATGTTATCCTATGTACAGTGTTATAGCTTAGTATATAGCACCATCTAGTGGTCAAAATATGGAATGGACTGCAGTTTATTTCTTTATTCAGGAATTGTACAGGAAGTGTTTGATTATTTACTTTTGACAAGATTTGACCTACCCAGGATGCTGAATGTTCTTACCCAGCAACACTCATGGACTGAACTGCATGCTGGGTAGGCTATAAAAGGCCCCTGCGTGGCCATCTTGGGTTTCTTGGGAACGCGTGGCCTGCCTGTGAGGATCTGTGTATAGGTATCCAGAGGAGCGCGGCCTACACCCATTGCGGAGCAACCTGATCAGCGATCCTGCTGTACTTCAGTGAGTTGGACAGACGATGAAGCAGAGCTGGGAAGGATCCAGAGAAGCCCGTTGGAGCCACCTGAGGGCAGCGGAACAGCTCGTTGAGCGGAGCGGGGTAGCAGTGGTTGCTGAGAAGAAACAGGACCGCGTGCACCGGAGCAGAACTGTTCTACCTTGCAGACCTGGTTGGGTGAGAGGGCAGCTGCCCGAAGTTTCATTGACACACTACTCACACACTTGCATCTATAACACAGTGCTGCTGGGACCTGTAGTCCCACAGAGGAGATTTAAAGGAATAAAGACTGAGTTTAATATAGGCCTCAAGCCTGCACTTCACTACAGTTTAACACTGTGTTATACCAAATTACTTGCACCGCAGACAGTTGCAGTGCAGCCGCACCACAACAATACTTCAGCATTCAGTTTGCTTTGACCCTGACTTTGTTAACCACTGGATTACAGATTAACCTACACATAGCTAGCAGAAGACAGAAGAGAAGAAGTACTGCCTCTGTTAACGCAAGGCCTTGCATTATACTGTTCTACAGGGTTATTGTGATATAAAGCAGTGGGAGCTCCCTAGTAAATTGTGCTATGCTTTATTAAATTGCAATTGTTTCTTTAACATAAACAGAGCGTGCTGAGAGTGGGACAGTGCCCATAGTGAAGTCAATTTCACTCTGCCATTGATCCCATTTTTAGACGCATTTTTAGAGGTTAATTTAGACAACTTTTATTAGTGTAGTACTGTTGTGAACTAAATCTGTTGGCTGTCACACTACGTTGGTCTCACAGTACAATGACTGTAATTACTACTTTGAAGCAGATACAGTAAAATCTTATTCTTGTTTAAGTACTATTGTGTGGAGTGTTGTTTCCTTTGAATTGCTGACCAGGTGGAGAGCTGGAGGTTAAAGCTAAAGACAAAAGGTATATTATATTATATATTGTGGAATTGTCTTTAAGTTCTTGCTGCACACTAACATTACCCCACAGCTGTGTCAAGGGGACTGAGCCAATTAAAGGGGACGTGATAGCAGGGTACAGGCGCAATTAAACATCATCAGCTCCTTCGGGGGTCAGTGCTACATAAGTTTAAAAAAAATGAGACTTTACAAACACTTTTTTTTATTCAACAAAATCTGACACCTGATGGCTGTTTTAATATCAATGATTTATAACAAATTCCTTGGCATCCCTGCTCAAATTTCAATTTTTGTTGGTTTTGTAAGGTAGTTAAAGTGTATGTCTGGGCAAAACAAAAAAATGCATTACATCTCTGTACACCTCCCCATGTTCTGCCCCCCCCCCTTTAAATGCCAAAATGTTCTTCTTCTGCTCCTCATCTCTCCACATACTCCTTATGAATTGCTATGTATTGCAACTGAATTCAATTTTAAATTAATCGTGTTCAGAGTCTATGAAACCCTGGTGAACCAAACTTGGGAACATGCTCTTATCCCTAGCCACCATGAGTGAGGGCTTCTTCAGGTGCTGGAGAAGCCCTGTTCTTTGATTGGTGTTGCCATACAGTGGTTATGGCACAGAGAGTGTAATTCAATTAAAATTTTAGCAGCTATGTAATGATAACAGTTTACCAGAGAAAATTGTCAAGCTGCATGCAATAGACCTCCTTGAAATAGACCCTTCTCTAAGAGACATCTGGGAACTGTTGGCCTGAGGAACAAATACAACTGACCGAATTTATGTTTGAAAAGGTTTCCTGTGTGCTAAACAAAATGTACCATGCAAAGTGTGTCATACTCCAAAAGTGACAGGTTTGGTCAACTGTGGAAGTTGCAAGGTTTACTTTGCATGGTTTAATGTGGCACAGAACCCGGTAGAGGGAAGTCATTTAGGATTAGCTTCCTCTGGAGCTCTCTGAATTTTGATCACTTGACAACTCTTAGCTGCACAGAAAGTCAGTGCTTTAAGGCTTTTCTTTTCCAGGCACTGTAATTACAGATATGAAAAAGGGAGCATGTAGCTGTGTAACACCCAGCAGCACTCCCTGACTGCAGGTCTTGTTCTGATCAACACATCTTTTGTATTTGCTCAGATGGCAAATTCCCCCCTTCCCACTAGTCCAATCCTTCCCAGCTGTGATTATTGCTTCTGTTTAAAAGGCATTAGGCTCAGTTCACTAAGCTATAACTACTGATAATTTTAGCAATCAGAGCCAATAAGAAGCAAAAAATGACAAAGCTGATAATAACAATTGTTTTGGCAAATAACACTTGAAACTAACCTTGGCGAAATATCCTATTGTAAAGACAAGTTCCGTAAAGTAAGCATCTGCAAGTGCCTCTGCACAAAAGGGACACAGGCGGCAATGCTCTCTTTGGCAGACATTGAAGATTAATGCCTGATTGTCTTAAGGAATTGTTACATGTGTAAATGTTCTGTTTTACGTGAAAAATTCTGAAGGATAACCAGATTTCAACTAAAAATGATATTGGAATCATGATTGCTTGTACTTATTACCCTTCCTTCTCCTTTTTTTTAAACAAAATTTTTAAAAAATGCTTCTCTCTCACACATCTAATTTTCTTCTCATGTGATTGAATGCTTGCTTCCTCTAATAACTTTTGCAGTATTAGGCCTCATTCACTCAGGCGCTGAGGTGTGTGTGTTCAGGCCACTCACCATACCCACACATTGGTCACATTCAGACGAATGGCTGTGTCCATGCTCCACTGGAGCTGATTTACGAAAGTCATGTGCTATCAGTAGAGGCGCACGCCGAGGCGCAAAGCACATTTTCATATTTATGAAACGGTGCGCTGGCAACAGAGCATGAATCCCCCATTTACTATAGCGATCTCAGTGCCAATATTATGGGGTGATGTGGGGTGATGTGAGGAAGTTTAGTAACAACTGCCCAAGTAACAAATATGCCCAAAATAGAATGAGAAAGTAACTTTTTCTGAGAAAGCCTACTGTGCCTGCAAGTATGTTTAGAACTGTGTGAGATCTATGAAAGCACTGCGTATGAGCAACTGTCTCTTGCTTTTGTTCAAATGCGTTTGTTCACTGTGCGGCCAAAATCTTAGTAAATGTCAAGCGTAAATGCAATTGCGTGGGTTGAACGGGTGCACCTCTAAACTTGACAATTTTTTTTTTATGCTGGTTCAACTTAATGTATCTTTTTAAGGATATTTGCACACAGGTCATGTTAGCACGTTACATTACTAACATGTGACATGCACCTTGTTAAAATTATGTAAAAATACTCACTCCTCTAGCTCCCCCTAAAAGGGCATTTAACCCCCCCCTAATGCATATGATTTCCTTGGGCTAGCTTTTGCTTTTAAAGGGGAACTCCACACTCCATTCTCCAATGCTTTTGTCTACCCCATCTAATCCCTTGGATTTGTATGGGCTAACTTTTACTTTTCAAAGGGAACTCCACACTCCATTCTACAATGCTCGTCTCCCCCTTCTAATGCTTATGTTTTCTTTCAGGTAACTTTTGCTTTAAAGAGGAACTCCACACTCCATTCTCCAATGCTCTTGTCTCCCCCCTCTAATCCCTTGGATTTCCATGGGCTAACTTTTGCTTTTAAAGGGGGACTGCACACTCCATTCCATTCTCCAAAGGCTGGGAGCTTCCTTCACCAATACAAACCACATCCTTTTTCAGAGCATACAACAGGGCCATCAAGGAAAGGGGCGAGAAGAGCGACAGCCCAACCCCCTCTTGAACCATACAAGGCCACATCCACTCAGCATAGCTGGCTGCCTTTGGGGCATGTTAGGCTCAGCCCAATACCAGCCACAAAGCACCTTGTACCCACTAGTTTAAAGGGGCTTTCCACATTCCGTAATGCCCCCTGTCTACAGCCCCCCACAACCCCAGCCTAGGGTTGTATGGAAGAGGCCCTTGTCCCCCTGAATATGGGAACAAGGTGTTTGACTTTTGGTGTGCCCGAGCCCCTCCTGCCCCCAAGCATACACCTCCCTTTCATGGGCTGGCTTGCTGTGTTTTTGGCTAGGGGTTTGTTAGTGTTTGGGAGGGGCACAATTTTTTTTTCGTTTGGTGTGGGATTTTTCATGGGGGGGGTTCTCATTTTAAGCCTTGACAGACCGTAATGACATTGTATATCTTGGGGGTGGGGGCAGGCTATTTTTTTTGTTTTTGTTTTTAAAATCTTGCAGCTGCAATGAAGATTTGTAACTTTTTCTAAAGCTGTACATCTTTGAAGCAGCATTCTGGGACAATGCTATAGATGCACCACTTTACAGGCAGTTCCATCTGTAATTCTGTAGCATGCTGGATGATGTGCTTAATTTTGGACAGGGGGTGGCTTATTTTGTGCTAGCTGCATTTGGGTTGTTCTGGGCATGCTCAGTGACTTTTTTTTTATTCTTTTTGTGTGTGAACAGCACTTGTATGTTTCTGGGTATGCTTATCAAGAGAGTACATTTGGGTGTCCTTTTTGAGTTTATAACACATGTATTTTCTCTTTGTATTTTGTTTGGTATGTCTTTGCAAAACAGATGTGTTTTAGAGCAAGTTTTTTTTTACTTTGATTTATTGTATTTTTTTTGGGTGTGGGGGATATTTTCCCCTGAAATATTTTTGATGTTATCAATGTGTGTCGTTTGTAGGCTGTTTCCCTTTGATTTAATTGTCCATGCTGCATTATTTTGCAAAATCTTCCTCAAGAGATTTGAGACTAATTAATGTTTAAATCCTTAATAGATGTCTGTTTGTGGGCGCACTCCTGTTATTTCCCTCTGCATAATGGTCAGACTTCAAAACCATATTCTGTTAGTGTCTCGAAGTTACATACATGTGTTTTTTGGTTTCCTTGCTCTTATCCAAGTTCTGTTTTGTTGATCAATAAAAGTTCTAGCAAATTTTTCTCTTTTATGCATTTTTATGCAACAGATTTCCCAGCTGCAGCTTAACTAGGCTGATTGTCATGGCAAAAAAAAAAAAAGATGTGATTTGTCTAAAAGTTACTTTCCTGGTGCCTTCATGGTAGTATATGCATGGATTGTGCGTATGCTGCCATTGATAGGCACCAGGAAAGGAAAATTACAGAGTGGTAAGTATTCAATTTTCCATTTTAGCACAGTGGTTCTCAGCCTCAGTCCTCAAGTACCCCCGACAGGACATTTATCTTGGCTAAAATAGCTGTCCAAAATACCAAGCCATTGACTGTGATTTAAAGCACCTGGGCAAGATGAGGGAAAACCTGCAAACATGGCCTGTTGGGGGTACTTGAGGACAGGGTTGAGAAGCTCTGAGCTAAAACCGAGCTTAAGACAATCCTATTCTAATTGTGGGCATTTGAGGGAAACCAAGTGAGTGTTAGAACCCCTGCTTGTCTTATTTAGGTTGGGCTTTGTGTCCCTTTTCTTAAAATTGGCTTCACTTCCTATCACATAGCCAAACAGGAAGTGAGGGTAAAACCCTACCAATGTCTTTCTTTGGGACACACAGGTCAATCTAACTAGTGTGCCCATTAGGCAAATTGCACTCTAGCACTTTGTTGTGTACACCCCACATTATTAGGTCTTTTGGGGTTTATTAAAGGCAAATCCACTCTGCAATACAAGTCTACTTGGTGTAAATCTGAGGGGAAGTACTAGTGATTTTATCATCCAATCATGTAGAAGCAAAGATGCTGTTTTTTTATTTTCCTTGCATGTCTCCCTCGGATCTCCAGCAACTGCACTTCCAAGTGCATTTGTAGTGCAAAGTGGATTTGCCTTTAGTAAATAAACCCCAAAGTCCAAGATACCTAATAATTTGGGGTGTACAGAGCAAAATGCTAGAGTGCAATTTACCTAATGGGGAAACTATTTTGAGTGACCTGTGTGTCCCCGAGGAAAGACATTGGTAGGGTTTTACCCTCACTTCCTGTTTGGCTACGTGACAGGAAGTAAATAAATTTGAAGGAGAAAGTGGCAAAACTTGGGAGGTGTCTTCACCCTATCAGGGGTGCAGACATCCCCAAAAACTGACAAGACTTCTACTCCCTCTGTACTCTATCCCCAAGAAAAAATAAGAAAGGATTTCATTTAGTTAAACTTTGCAAAGACACATTCCTAAGTTCAACTTTTATCCATGTCAATGGCCCATTTAGACCTTGTTTAATATAAAACACCAGTTGCCTTTCACTAGAAACATTTGTTAGTCCAGTCCTGGAAATCTGCATCTGCTTTACTATTAATTTACATCAAAATATGGATTCCTGCAGCTAAATGCACCAAATGCATCTAGATGCGTGACTGCTGTCTATGCGAGATGCACGGGTGCTGTGTGCGCATGCGCGAGTGCTGTGTGTGCATAGGTATGTGCCCATGGAGCATATCTGGTTCCCGGAAGCGGTGGCCAGCACATAGGAATGACATCACGCCCCTACAGGAAGTTGCTTGTACTGCTGCTAATTTCTTCCCACCACCATGTCCCGCTCACTGTTCTCTGAGGAAGAGATGATTCTTATCTGCAATTTTTTTTTTTTAACATGGGGTGGTGTTTGTGTGGGTCCCTAACACACATTCAGCCATATTAGGACTAATTTAGACAGGATCCAATCAATCTACCTACCAGCATGTTTTTAGAAAGTGGGAGGAAACCAGAGTACCTGGAGGAAACCCACGCAGCCACAGGGAGAACATGCAAACATGTCTTGAAAAAAAGGTGGTTTCTCATGTGCCTTGTATAATGCCCAAGAAATATCATTAGGAAAATACAAATGGGTCATGGAACATCTACATTCCAAATTTGGCACTTTAGATGGTTATGCACTATGCAATCTGATTGGCCAATCTCTGTACAACTCGATATTTTGGCACAATAGATAATAAGAAGACGCACTTGAACACTTAATTCAAATTATAGCAAATCAAACAGGCTCTTGCACTAAATCAAATTTTTTTAAGATCTAACTGATTGCAGTGTATGGTCACCTTTAAAGATCAAGATCGGAAAATATAAATTTATTGGGTTTAGAAACACTTCTCTGTTCTTTGTAATGTATTGAAAGATTTGGGTAAAAATAGAAAAAAAAACCATTGCAAAGATATATTAGACACAATAGGAATGAGATTGGCATCAAAAGGGTTAATTCACTATGAACACCTACTAATTGTCAAATAAGACACATCCAATGAGATGTAATTAACCAAATGTATTGGGTGTACGCTATTATCAATGAGAAAACTGCAGTTACCCTAGCACCAGTTGCAGTTTATTATCATATTTAATATTGCTATTGCGCATCTGCGTGCGCCGGTGCGCATGTTCAATCAATAATTTTTCCAGCGCAACAATTAAGGTGTGAACCAGAGCCGCGCATTCTTCTTAGTAAATCACCACCACTGTGTCCTAATAGACTTAATTGGGCTGCCTGAACACAGCACCTGGAGTCTAGATGCTCTGTAAAAAAACACTCTCAGCAAATGGGCCTAAGCACCCATGTGAATGAGGCTTTAGAGTCTTATGTCCTTTCCCTTAACCTGTAAAAGCCATCCCGCATTTTTTAACCTGCCCTCTCGATAAATGAAGAAATATTTTTCTTATCCTCGTAAACTCATAACAGGAGCTGCCAAGGTTTCTACTCTGGCAGAGTCTGAAAGCTGAACCCAAGAGGACAACCTTCATCCCTTCCTTTACATGTGATTCATCCAGGGGCTGTGCCTATTGGCAGTGAGAGGTATCAGCAATGGCAATGCTGATAACCCTTCACCTCAGCATACCTAAGGGCGCAGATTCACAAGGCGATAATGGAATGAATTCACTGCGAGTAAAATATAATTGTCACACTGTTGAAGGAAGGCCTGTGGATTGTCAAAATCACAAAGTATTTATTATATAAATGAAAGCTTTGACAAACATAATGGCGACACCTTTAAATAATAGTAAAGTTGCAACTTGGTAATTTTTTACTTTTTGTCTATAGTAAGGGTTTTTTTAAGCTGGAATTCCACCATCTCTGGGGTTCTGTATTTAAAAGTGACAGCGCTCTTTAGTGGACGGCTCACACAGAAGCCTCCTTGCCCTGCACATCTCTATGACATCATTGGAGGAAGGGGGCAGGGCATCTACACAGCCACTCTAGTCTCACAGAAGAAGCTCCTCCTGAAACCCACAATGACAGCTTACACTCTCCTACTTTAAGCTGTAGCTGTTCATCTGCAGCAGCCACTCTCTGATGATACTCTATGGGTGAGGGAACAAGGATTTGGAGAGCCAGGGGTGCTCTGTACTCAAAGTGGGGGGGTTTAGGGGAGACCTCTTTACTGGGGGGGGAGTTTGGGGTAAACAATTTTTGGTTGTAAACAGGTTTATTAGATATGTACTCCTGAACCCTGCATCCTCTATGCAGTGCACTTATAAAAACCCTGTACCTTGTACATACAGCACTCCTAAACCTTGTGCTGTGTAGTTTGTAAGGATAAATTTAGGTTTTAATTCAAATAACAGACATGTTATACTTACCTGCTCTGTGCAATGGTTTTGCACAGAGCAACCCCCAACCTCCTGTTCTTGGGCCCCCCACTTGCGCCCCTGACTCCTCCTCATTCTTGTGTGCCCCCATAGAAAGCTGATTGCTATGGGGGTATACCTGTGGGCTTGATCCCCAGCCGAGCTGTGTGCATCTATAGACACACACAGCATGGATCAGCCCCGCCAACTGTTCTCTGCGTTCATGATTTTATTAACAGCCGCAGGAGACAAAAGGCACTGGATCGAGATAGGACTAGGTAAGAATAAAAGGAGGTGAGGGGGGGCAATACTAACACTCCAACATTTTTTTACCCTAATGCTGGAAATGCATAAGGTAAAAAATGCCCAGGCTTTACAACTACTTTAAAATAAAAAAGGAAAGAATTGCGCTCAGTGCATAAACAATAAAATATAGAAAAATTAAAGTAAATACTGAAATACGTGAGAAGACTCCTGCAGCTGAACACTATAACCCCGATATGAGGGCTCAAAAGTGGATATAGATAAAACAGTGCAGCGCTGGACAAATATCACATGAGTCAGATGTGTTAAATGAGTAAAAAAGATGTCAACTGAGGTGAGTAACAATCATTAAAATTGTAGCAAATGGTGTAGATATTATTCAGTCAATGAGGTGCTCATAAACTAGCATAATAAAGTGAAAAAAAAAAGTGAACAACAATCAATATAATGAAGTGAAAATAAATGAAAAATAAAGTCCATAAACATTGGTAATCAGATATATATTCTGGATCAATGTTCCACCGTTGGTGCTGCCCACCACTTTGTGATAGAGAAATGGAGGCTTACCGGACAGCCTGCGACCACCCCTATTCAAGGGGGTCAAAACAGGCTCAGTAGAAGTGTGTAGACCACAGGAGATATCCCGCAGGGAGCTCTGTAGACGTTCCTCCACCCTCTTTCCTGAACGGCTAATCAGCAACACCAAGGAATGATACGAAGGATGCGGTCCCAGGGGTGCTTCTTATATGGCAAACAATATAAACTTCCGAAGGGTTCCAGCAGGGGCAAACCAATAGTGCCAAAATGAAAAAATAGACTCCAATAGTGTAGATATGCTGCAGCAGGTTTATTAAAATAAGGTAATACGAACAATATAAAACAATATAAATAAGGGGTAGGGATGAGCCGAACACCCCCCTGTTTGGTTCGCACCAGAACATGCGAACAGGAAAAAAGTTTGTTCGAACACGCGAACACCGTTAAAGTCTATGGGACACGAACATGAATAATCAAAAGTGCTAATTTTAAAGGCTTATATGCAAGTTATTGTCATAAAAAGTGTTTGGGGACCTGGGTCCTGCCCCAGGGGACATGGATCAATGCAAAAAAAAGTTTTAAAAATGGCCGTTTTTTCAGGAGCAGTGATTTTAATAATGCTTAACCTCCCTGGCGGTATGATTATTTTGGATTTTAGGTGCTAAAAGCGGTACAATTATTTTGCATGGAAATTTGGCGTTTTATATTGTAGGTCTGTAATTCTTAACAATAACACACTTAAATCTGTCCAAACAAGAGTCTAGTAGATATCCCAGGTATGATAAAGTTTGAAACACAAAAACATAAATTTTAATATAATAAATAAAAATAAAAAATTAAAATAAAAAAATAAAAAATAATAATAAAATAAATTTCCCCACGATTCACTATCGCTCAATTCTGCAAGTGTTCTAATTTACTATCGCTGTTTTCTAGCTGGTCTAAAGCCACTTTTGACGTAAAGGGACACTTTTTGGTTGCTATGGACAATCTCCAGTTTCCAGGCAGAAAGAACAGTATACCGTATATACTCGAGTATAAGTCGTTCCGAGTATAAGTCGAGGCCCTAATTTACCACAAAAAAATGGGAAAGACTTATTGACCCGAGTATAAGACGAGGGTGAGAAATGCACAGCTACTGTAAGTGAAAAAGAGGGTCAACAATGCCAATTTGCAGCATCACTGTTCCCATTTGCATGCCTCACTGTGCCCATTTGCAGCCATAGGTCCCCTGAACTTCAAACTCGGTAGTTAAGGGTTCCTAGATGCCCCCTAGCTGCAGCCAAAATTTGGGGTCTCTGAACCCAAAGGGTCCCGAAATGACATTGCTGCAGATGGATACAGTTGACAAATTTGGGGCCCCGTATCTCAGGGTCACTTAGTGCTAAGAACCCCAAATTTGGTGTGCAGACCCAGTGGAACTAGCACCATAAAATTTCAAAAGCTGGGGTTTCTAGCATCAAGTGGCCCCGAGATACAGGGCCCCAAACATCAGTTCAGAAAATGTCAAGCACTTTTTTGCAGCAGAGAATGACATTTTCCGAACCGGGTTTTGGACCCCGTATCTCAGGGCCACTTAGTGCTAGGAACCCCAGCTTTGGATATGTTATGGTACCAGTTCCACTAGGTTTGCACAACAAATTTGGGGTTCCTAGAACTAAGTGGCCCTGAGATATGGGGCCCCAAAATCGGTTCAGAAAATGTCAAGCACTTTTCTTCAGCAGAGAATGACATTTTCCGAACCAATTTTGGGGCCCCGTATCTTAGGGCCACTTAGTGCTAGGAACTTCAGCTTTGGATATGTTGTGGGTTTGCACACCAAATTTGGGGTTCCTAGCACTAAGTGGTCCTGAGATACGGGGCCCCAAAATCGGTTCAGAAAATGAAATTTTTTGCTGCAGAAAAGTGCTTGACTCCAGTATCAGTCGAGGGGGGCACTTTCAGCACAAAAAAATGTGCTGAAAAATTCGACTTATACTCGAGTATATACGGTATGTAATAAAAAACTGCATGCAGGGCATGGGCCAAAGCACTGGGGACAAAAGGGATGTGAAATCATTTCATACAGTACTGTAATTTGTAAGATTACAGTACTGTATGTGTTATGATTTTTACATTTTTTGAATTTGCCGCCAGGCTCCGCCCCCGTGCGTCGCGACGCTCGCAGGGAACGGAGCCTGGCACAGAGAGGTTCGGGAGGAGGACGAAGCCCATGGACACTGCGGGGGACATTGCAGGAACCTGGGGACAAGGTAAGTGGGATCCTGCAATGTAATCCCGAGTGTGGCTCGGGGTTACCGCTAATGGTGCTGAATTTTAACCCCGAGCCACACTCGGGAAAACCGCCAGGGAGGCTACATTTAAACAATAAAAGTGTAATATCCCTTTAAATTTCGTAGCTGGGGGGTGTCTATAGTATGCCTGTAAAGGGGCGCATGTTTCCCGTGTTTAGAACAGTCTGACAGCAAAATTACATTTCAAAGGAAAAAAGCCATTTAAAACTACTCGCGGTTATTGCCGGTCCGACAATACACATAAAAGTTCATTGATAAAAACGGCATGGGAATTCCCCACAGGGGAACCCCGAACCAAAATTTAAAAAAAAAATGACGTGGGGGTCCCCCTAAATTCCATACCAGACCCTTCAGGTCTGGTATGGATTTTAAGGGGAACACCGGGCCAAAAAAAGAAGAGAAGAAGAGAAGAAAAGAAGAAGATGAAGAAGAAGATGAAGAAGAGAAGAAGATGAAGAGAAGAGCGGGAGCCTCCCCCCATGCCATGGGTGCGGAGTGGCCCAAGGAGAAGAAGATAGAAGACGCTGCGGAGGAGATGCTGGACGAGAACGCCGAAGGAAGAACCAGAAGAAGAAGAAGATGAAGGAAGATAGAAGAAAGAAGAAGCATTTAAATAAAGGAATTGTCAAAAACTGTCTCTTGTCATTTTTAACATTTTTGACAGTTTTTTTGTGAAACGGTAGGGGTACTTTTATACCCCCTTACCATTTCACACAGGGGGGGCCGGGATCTGGGGGTCCCCTTGTTAAAGGGGGCTTCCAGATTCCGATAAGCCCCCCGCCCGCAGACCCCCACAACCACTGGCCAGGGTTGTGGGGATGAGGCCCTTGTCCTCATCAACATGGGGACAAGGTGTCTTGGGGGGCTACCCCAAAGCACCCTCCCAATGTTGAGGGCATGTGGCCTGGTACGGTTCAGAAGGGGGGGCGCTCTCTCGTCCCCCCCTCTTTTCCTGCGGCCTGCCAGGTTACATGCTCGGATAAGGGTCTGGTATGGATTTTTGGGGGGACCCCACGCCGTTTTTTTTTTAAATTTCGGCCTGGGTTCCCCTTAATATCCATACCAGACCTGAAGGGCCTGGTATGGAATTTAGGGGGACCCCCACATCATTTTTTTTTAAATTTTGGTTCGGGGTTCCCCTGTGGGGAATTCCCATGCCGTTTTTATCAATGAACTTTTATGTGTATTGTCGGACCGGCAATGCAATAGCCGCGAGTAGTTTTAAATGGCTTTTTTCCTTTGAAATGTCATTTTGCTGTCAGACTGTTCTAAACACGGGAAACATGTGCCCCTTTACAGGCATACTATAGACACCCCCCAGCTACGAAATTTAAAGGGATATTACACTTTTATTGTTTGACTTTAAGCATTATTAAAATCACTGCTCCTGAAAAAAAGGGCCGTTTTAAAAACTTTTTTTTGCATTGATCCATGTCCCCTGGGGCAGGACCAAGGTCCCCAAACCCTTTTTATGACAATAACTTGCATATAAGCCTTTAAAATTAGCACTTTTGATTTCTCCCATAGACTTTTAAAGGGTGTTCCGCGGCATTCGAATTGCCGCGAACACCCCAAATTGTTCCCTGTTCGGCGAACTTGCAAACAGCCAATGTTCGAGTCGAACATGTGTTCGACTCGAACTCGAAGCTCATCCCTAGGCAGGGGCAACAAAAAAAGACTCCACTGCCGATTTAAAATTAGATCATGCATGCGTGATGCGTGCTCACGTTGTGACCCTACAGCCGTTTCGTCACAACTGACGTCATCAGGGGTATGCAATCGCGCACGTGCATGTGCCTTATATGCCCAAACGGTGCGCCGAGAAGCGTAGCCATTGGTTAGTTGAAATTGGATCTAGAACCTGATAGGTGACAATGAACATAGTGCTTTACTACTGATAAAGATAATAAGAGCTTGGTCTGATTAACATAAGGTATGTCCATCCTGAAAGATAGAAGACATCCAGGGCAATATACGAAAGGTAATTAAAAGGTTAATACTAAGACCAGTGCCATCTAGTGGTTATTTTTTTAAAATACCACAAATATAACATATTAAATAAATACATATGCTGAAGGTACAAAAAGGATTCTTATTGGGATAATGTTACGTTAAATATATAGAATGCTCTAGTAAGAACAAAGGAAAACGATAACTGAAAACTTTTCTGCCAAAAAAGGAGGGTACTCTTATGCATATATATCCAGGTGTGTTGGATTATAACACATTATGGATAAAAAGACCCCAATGTGAGCAAGATCCAAAGAAAAAAATAAAAAAGTATATACATGGAGTTACCATGACTGGTATACCAAAACCATTACCCCGAAATCATTGTTGTTTAGTTAAATGAACCATACACACATTAACCAAGGGGGACATCAACTGTTATTAATAAAACAGTTGATGTCCCACTCTATATTCAAACCACGGTGGGCATGGGAACCAAGTTTTGGATCCAGTTCGTTTCAGATCTAGAAATGGTTCTCTTGCTGTTACTACCACGCCAGTGGGGAACATATTTTTTTATACCTATGAAAATGGTTCCCTTGGGGTCCCTGTTATGCACAAGATCATAGTGTCTAGAAACACTGTGATTGTCCTTGTTTTATGTTGGTGATATGCTCACCCAACCTAATATGCAGCTTCCTGATGGTTCATCCAACATATTCCAACCCACAAAGACACCTAACGAGGTACACAACACATTTTGTGGTACATGTAATAAGGGACTTGATGGAATATGTAACACCTGTGCCACTAGATATAAACTCTGTCAATCTCCTGTCTTGTAACGCGTTCACCTTACAGACCCCGCACCTCCTACAAGGAGAAAAACCTTTTAGGTCACCCAAAAAAGTTAAACATGTAGGTGGATCTGGGACATTGGGTGCCATTATATGTCTGAAGTTAGTAGCTCCCCTGAAGAGAACACGAGGTTTATCAAACAATAAGGGTCCAAAGATCCGGTCATTTTTGATGACTGGCCAATGTTTTTTAATAATTCTTTTTATAGCCCAATGCTGACTGGAATAGGTTGTCAGAAAGGCTAGTCCAAAATCCTCTCTGTTTTCAGCTTGCGGAGGTTTTTCATCCAGTAGGTCTCTACGATTCCTATTACCTACTTCTATGATCAAGGAGTCCAGGATAGCATTATCATAGCCTTTACTGAGGAATCTAGATTTCAGTGTTGAGGCCTCCCTGTAAAATTCATTAAAATCGGAACAATTTCGCCTTAAGAACAAAAATTGGCCCATAGGAAAAGCAGATAACCAAGAGCGATGGTGACAGGAGTCTAGCGGAATGAAGCTATTTCTGTCAGTTGTTTTGAAAAAAGTGGAAGTAGTAATCATGCCATTAACAATTGTGATGATTAGATCCAAAAAGTGAACTTGGGTTGGCTGGCTTCATAGGTGAGCACTATGCCCCTATCATTATTGTTGAGAAGAGACAGGAAAGTGGCCACAGATTCAGAGTCGCCGCCCCATATAAACACTACGTCATCTATAAATCTCCTCCACATGATGAGCTGGGGTGGTCTGTCATACAGAACCACATCCTCCTCCCATTTCACCATGAAGAGATTAGCCATGCTGGGAGCGAATTTGGCTCCCATGGCCACTCCCTTTATTTGTAAGTAGTGCGCTCCATTGTGCCAAAAATGATTGTGTTCCAGCGAGAAGTCCAGTAGCTCCATCACGAAATTGCATTGCGTGGTGGGGATACTGGAGTCTCGATAGAGAAAATGTCGCACTGCATCATGCCCCAACCTATGGGATATGGACGTATAAAGCGATGCAACATCAGCCGTCACTAGCGTATAAGTAGCCTTCCACTCAGTTTCGCTCAAAAGATTAAGAACACGTTTAGTGTCCTTAAGAAAAGAGGGAGTGCCCATCACCAGTGGTTGTAGGTAAAAATCGATGTATTTACCCACACGTGAAGTGATGGAATCTATACCACTGATGATGGGCCTTTCCGGGGGGTTAATCAGAGTTTTGTGTATTTTTGGCAAAATATACATAACCGGCAGTCTGGGGGCTAAGAGGACCAAATGTTGCTTTTCTTTTTTACTTAGAATCCCCATATTAAATCCCTTGTCAATTAAAGTATTCAGTTCACGTTTATAACCAAGAGTTGGGTCTGACGGCAAGGGAGAATAGGTGTCAGTATTAGAAAGGATCCTAGACAATTCGTTATTATAGGAATCTTTATCCAAAATAACAATAGCGCCACCCTTGTCGGTGGGGCGTATAATAATATCCCTTCTATTGCACAAAGCCTCTATACCA
Organism: Lithobates clamitans; assembly: GCA_037952925.1. Taxonomy (NCBI): domain Eukaryota; kingdom Metazoa; phylum Chordata; class Amphibia; order Anura; family Ranidae; genus Lithobates; species Lithobates clamitans. The sequence goes on along the minus strand of JBBGZY010000931.1, from coordinate 2,251,745 downwards.
ACTCTGATGTTATGTTGAGGTTGCACCAATCTCATTCTCAAGTTAGCCAAATCGTTTAATACTAGATTCCGAAAGATAGTGATGTTAGGTGCTACATTCCCAGGAGGGTTAAAGAGCGAGGCGTTAGATAACCCAGAGTGAACCACCACGGATGCCCTACTGGTTAACTGTCTAGAGGGGTTGCTCAAAATATACCTCTTAATGTTAAGTTTACGTGTTTGAAATTTATCAAGATTCCGAGGTGGGGCAAACTTTAGGCCCTTGTTAAGAGTGGAGAGTTCTTCCTTTGAAAGTTCTTTTGTGCTCAAGTTTATAATGCCATCAACATCTATACTCTCCTCCTTTTTGGGGTGAAGTTTCCTCCCCCCTCTGCACCCTCTCTTGCATCGTCGTTTAGCTTGTTTCGTCCCCTGCTGGCCAGCTGAAAATCCCGATTATATCGGTTTTCTCCTGTATGCTGACTTTGGGGGAGACAAGGGGTGTTATTATTTCCACTCGAGCCAAATGCTTCCTCATTGGTGACATCCAGCAGAGGGGAAAATCTGTTCCTAGTGTGAATATTGCTCACCTGTTGGCCATGTCAATCATTGCTGTTGTGATGGTCATGCCCAATTCTATGATCCTGTGGGTCACTATAGTGGTATCCACCATTGTGGCCTTGGTAGGTTTCCCGACCATCCTGTTGTCTCCAAGGTGGAGGTGAGTGATAGTTTGGTCGAGAAAAAGAGTTTCTACTACCTCCCCTCCCTCTTGGTTGATTTGAGTGTCGATGGGGTCCCCTGCCCCTGGAGGGGTGGGGAGAGGTATAATGTGTATGGGGTGCCTCAGGCCTATTGCTCCCCCGCATGTCGTGGGTTACAGGCATGGGTTGAGAGCTGTGCGTGGTAGTACTAGAGGGAGGATCAATGGGAATGGGAACCTGCCACTTAAAAAACAGATTATCTTTATAATCTTTGGCATACCTATTGTATTTCCTCCTTTTCTTTTGCTTTTGCTCCATTTCCTCCTTAATAAGTATGGTTTTTAAGGCCTCAGATCTACGGATGTAGTCTTGATCATCTTTAAACGGGGTGAGCTTAGATCTAATATTATTTTCTAAATCCATCATTGTTAATCTACGCTTTTTCTTAGCTATCAGAAATTGTAAAAAATGAACCCGGCCTCGTTAAAATATTTAAACCACTCAGCTAGTTCGTTATCTTCTTTTTGTGGATTGGCTTCCCATCTTAAACTCCTAGAGACCATGTTTTCTTTGACATATTCCTCTAAAAATGCAATGTCCCATCTCAAGTGCACCTCAGTGATGGTGAGATTTTTCAATCTAAGGAAGCATCTTTACCATCAAAAGCTCCCATGGTATCAGTAATTATCTGGGATCTGTACTCAAAAATATATATTTAAGGAAAAACACCAGCTGCAAAACTATATATCAAAAGTAAACACAAAAATAAAAAAGGAAAGAATTGCGCTCAGTGCATAAACACTAAAATATAAAAAATTAAAGTAAATACTGAAATACGTGAGAAGAGTCCTGCAGCTGAACACTATAACCCCGATATGAGGGCACAAAAGTGGATATATAGTGAAATCTAGATTCCTCAGTAAAGGCTATGATAATGCTATCCTGGACTCCTTGATCATAGAAGTAGGTAATAGGAATCATAGGGACCTACTGGGTGAAAAACCTCCCCAGGCTGAAAACAGAGAGGATTTTGGACTAACCTTTCTGACAACCTACTCCAGTCAGCATTGGGCTATAAAAAGAATTATTAAAAAACATTGGCCGGTCATCAAAAATCACCGGATCCTTGGACCCTTATTGTCTGATAAACCTCGTGTTCTCTCCAGGGGAGCTACTAACTTCAGACATATACTGGCACCCAATGTCCCAGATCCACCTACACGTTTAACTTTTTTGGGTGACCTAAAAGATTTTTCTCCTTGTAGGAGGTGCAGGTTCTGTAAGGTGAACGTGTTACAAGACAGGAGATTGACAGAGTTTACATCTAGTGGCACAGGTGTTACATATTACATCAAGTCCCTTATTACATGTACCACAAAATGTGTCGTGTACCTCCTTAGGTGCCCTTGTGGGTTGGAATATGTTGAACGAACCATTAGGAAGCTGCATATTAGGTTGAGTGAGCATATCACCAACATAAAACAAGGCTTTGACAAGCACAGTGTTTCTAGACACTATGATCTTGTGCATAACAGGGACCCCAAGGGAACCATTTTCATAGGTATAGAAAAATATGTTCCCCACTGGCGTGGTAGTAACAGCAAGAGAACCATTTCTAGATCCGAAACAAATTGGATCCACAAACTTGGTTCCCATGCCCCCCTTGGTTTGAATATAGAGTGGGACATCAACTGTTTTATTAATAACAGTTGATGTCCCCCTTGGTTAATGTGTGGTTCATTTAACTAAACAACAATGATTTTGGGGTAATGGTTTTGGTATACCAGTCATGGCAACTCCATGTATATACTTTTTTATTTTTTTCTTTGTATCTTGCTCACATTGGGGTCTTTTTACCGATAATCTGTTATAGTCCAACAAACCAGGATATATATGCATAAGAGTATCCTCCTTTTTTGGCAGAAAAGTTTTCACTTATTGTTTTCCTTTGTTCTTACTAGAGCATTCTATATATTTAATGTAACATTATCCCAATAAGAATCCTTTTTGTACCTTCAGCATATGTATTTATTTAATATGTTGTATTTGTGGTATTTTAACAAATAACCACTAGATGGCACTGGGCTTAGTATTAACCTTTTAATTCCCTATGACTATGTTCATTGTCACCTATCAGATTCTAGATCCAATTTCAACGAACCAATGTCTGCGCTTCTCATCGCACCGTTTGGGCATATAAGGCGCATGCGCGTGCACGATTGCGTACCCCTGATGACGTCAGTTGTGACGAAACGGCCGTAGGGTCACAACGTAAGCACGCATTGTGCATGCGCGATCTCATTTTAAATCGGCAGTGGAGTCTTTTTTTGTTGCCCCTGCCAATGTTTTATATCTTTTTATATTGTTTGTATTACCTTATTTTAATAAACCTGCTGCAGCATATCTACACTATTGGAGTCTATTTTTTCTTTTTGGCACTATTGGTTTGCCCCTGCTGGAACCCTTCGGAGGTTTATATTGTTTGCCATATAAGAAGCACCCCTGGGACCGCATCCTTCGTATCATTCCTTGGTGTTGTCTTAGTTGTTCAGGAAGGAGGGTTTAGGAACATCTACAGAGCTCCCTGCGGGATATTCCCTGTGGTCTACACACTTCTACTGAGCCTGTTTTGACCCCCCTGAATAAGGGTGGTCGCAGGCTGTCCGGTAAGCCTCCATTTCTCTATCACAAGGTGGTGGGCAGCACCAGCGGTGGAACAGTGATCCAGAATATATATTTGATTACCAATGTTTATGGACTTTATTTTTCATTTATTTTCACTTCATTATATTGATTGTCGTTCACTTTTTTTTTTCACTTTATTATGCTAGTTTATGAGCACCTCATTGACTGATTAATATCTACACCATTTGCTACAATTTTAATGATTGTTACTCACCTCAGTTGAAATCTTTTTTACTCATTTAACACATCTCACTCATGTGATATTTGTCCAGCGCTGCACTGTTTTATCTATATTTATAACTACTTTAACATGCCCCCGAACTCTGAACTGTACATGACACACTGCTGAAACCAGCACTCTGTATGTAGAGTACTCCTGAACTCTACACTCTGTATATAGCATAATCCTGAACTATGCCCTCTTTATGTAGAGCACCTGTGAACTCTACAATCTATACTTAGTGCACTCCTGAACGCTGCACTCTGTACACAGCACACTGCTGAAACCTACACTTTGTATGTAGAATACTCCTGAACTCTAGACTCTGTATATAGCACACTCCTGTAATATGACCTCTGTACATAGAGCACTTGTGAAGTCTACACTCTGTACATAGCGCACTCCTGAACTCTGGAGGGAGGAGGGGTGTGGTTGAGTTGCTTCACCCATTCTCTAAGAAAAAAATGCCCTGGCTATAGCTATACTAGTAGAACACAGATAACACAGTTTTTACAAACCTGCAACATGCATTAATCTGCACTAAATTTTGCTAAAATCTTTGCAGTGTATACAATTGACATAGAAAAGGGCTGTTGTTTTTTCCCTCAACAAAAGTTTAATTTTTAAATGTATTAGCATATAAGAATAGCAAGCATATAAAAATGTTTGAACATTAAACTGATGCACAGGAACGTTTTTTTTTTATCAAGAATGCATGGGGTGTTATGGATCACTACATTTCAAACAACTAATTGGATATGGCTCAGTTCATATTACAATGTATTTCAAATACAGCAGCAGCTCTCTTTGTAGCAATTACTGCTCTATCTGCTGTGCTCTTTTTGCAGTCATCATGTACTGTATATTTGAAAAGTTCTTATTAGACCAACCATAAATGAAAGATAAACCAAAACTGGTAATATAATTTTTTGACATCTCCCATTAAATAAATACCCAAGCTACAGCCTTGTGCAGATAATACCTGTAATAAGCAATGTTTGAGCTCTGTGCACATTCAGAAGCTATGCATTGTGAGGTCTAGGCACCTCTCTCTGGCAGCTTTGAGAAAGACTAATTATTAAAGAAGTTTATGTGCTGTGATTATTCATAGAGCTCCATCAGAAAATAATGATGTGCAGAGTACAGTAAACCATAGCAGACAATTAGATTTCAGTTCACTGAGGTCACATTACTTACAGAAGGACTCTGGTTGGCTATAAGTTACTGCATTATACGTCTGTGCTGTTTACCTTATTAAGGTTAGCTTGTAAAGTTCCAAGACTAATGCCGCATACACGCGGTCGAAATTTCCGACAACAAATGTTCGATGTGAGCTTGTTGTCGGAAATTCTGACCATGTGTAGGCTCTATTTCCTACAACAAAAATTTGAGAGCTGGTTCTCAAATTTTGTGACAACAAAATCCGTTGTCGGAAATTCCAATCGTGTGTTCACAATTCCGATGCACAAAATTCCATGCATGCTCAGAATCAAGCAGAAGAGCCGCACTGGCTATTTTTCTCGGCTCGTCGTACGTGTTGATGGAAAAATCTGGACAGCCGCACTCCGGATTGGAAAAGTGAAAAATAAAATCCTCTTTATTGAAAAAGTAATAACATGATTAAAATTCCTACACGGCTTTGTTGGGATAATGCAGCATAACCGCTAACGCGTTTCACGCTCCCATAGAGCGCTTACTCAGCTATGAGTAAGCGCTCTATGGGAGCGTGAAACGCGTTAGCGGTTATGCTGCATTATCCCAACAAAGCCATGTACGGATTCTAATCATGTTATTACTTTTTCAATAAAGAGGATTTTATTTTTCACTTTTCCAATCCGGAGTGCGGCTGTCCAGATTTTTCCATCACACACATACCATTGGAATAGCAATTGCCGGCACCTGGGGCTCTCACAATCATCCACACAGCGGAGGACGGGAAGCTTGAACCCGGTCACCTAGAGCGGTGGTAACTATCTTGTTCGTCGTACGTGTTGTTGACGTTCAGAATTTCCGACAACATTTGTGCAACCGTGTGTTTGCAAGACAAGTTTGAGCCAACATCCTTTGGAAATAAATCCAGGATTTTGTTGTCGGAATGTTCAATCGTGTGTACACGGCATAATACTTTCAAGAGTTTAACTATAGCAATGGCAAGTATGCCATGATTTTAACAATACATTGTTGAAGGAAGGCCAAATGCCTAATGCGTGTTCTTCACAGTGAGGGTCATTTAGATCCTGTGTGTTCCTCACTGGAAACCAGTCAATGTGTCTGCATCTCAGTTCAGGCTAGATGTAAAGTTCTAACCTAGACAAATGTTTGTATGTAAATACAGAAAATTATGAAGTTTCTTAATCCATAACTCCCACACTATACTATATATTTATATTTGGGTCTTTTTAAGTTGGTACTAATATCGGTGTACATTTTTGGTGTCTACGCATAGCAGAACAACAGCCAAGACCATTTTTCTAAATTTGGATTAATCATTCATAACTCAACACAGCTATGAGTGTTTGAAGATTTTGATCCTATTGGTGGGTGGAATGGGAAATGGGGTGGAATGGGGAAAGATGGGGGGAGGGCTATGGCAGATGATATGAAGGTTCCTGTGTTACAAGCAACCATTGGAAATGGTACTATTTGTATTAAAAAATATGCAACATATGTTTGCAAAATGTGACAATTAATTAAAGTGCTTGTTCATCAATGGCAGAAGTCTCCCAAGAAAAATAGGTGAGTTGGAAGCTCTGGTGCACAAGGAGAACTATGATGTAATTGGTATTGCTAAATCTTGGTTTCATTCTTCTCATGACTGGGCTATTAATATTCCTGGCTATGCTCTCTTTCGGAAAGACAGTAAAAAACGGAGGGGTGGTGGTGTCTGTCTCTATGTGAGAAGTGATCTCAAAGTGAGTGTGAAAGAGGACCTAGTTGATGGAGAGTGTGAGGAGTCTGAAGAATTATGGGTTAAACTGTACATGGGTGTGCGTTATCATTGGAGTTTGTTATAGACCTCCCAATGTTATTGAGGCGTGGAGACTCAGCTCCTTGCACAGATGGAAAGGGCTGCAAGGGCTGGGACAGTGATAATGTTGGGGGATTTTAACTACCCGGAAATTGACTTGAGTAATGGCACTGCTGGGACAGTTAAAGAGCAAAGATTTATAAACTTATTATGATGATGCTCTGCTGGAGCTGGTGATCTCAAACCAGGCAGAGCTTATTCATATAAAAGAACGTCTGGGTAGCAGTGACCATAACATGATTTAATTTAATGTTAGCTGTAAGCAACAAACACATACGAGAAAGATAAAAACACGTAACTTTAACCACTTGACAACTGGGCACTTAAACCCCCCTCGTGACCAGACCAATTTTCAGCTTTCAGCACTCTCACACTTTGAATGACAATTACTCAGTCATACAATACTGTACCCAAATGAATTTTTTGTCCTTTTTTTCATACAAATAGAGCTTTATTTTGGTGGTATTTGATCACCACTGCGTTTTTTATTTTTTGCGCTATAAATGAAAAAAGACAGAAAATTTTGAAATAAAAACGCATTTTTCTTTGTTTCTGTGATAAAATTTAGCAAATTAGTAATTTTTCTTCATAAATTTTGGCCACAATTTATACTGCTACATATCTTTGGTAAAAATAACCCAAATTAGTGGATATTATTTGGTCTTTGTGAAAGTTAGAGAGTCTACAAGATGTGGTGCAAATCATAAAAAACTGATCACACCTTATGTACTGGTGGCCTATCTCATTTTTTGCGACCCTAACATGTCAGGAAAGTACAAATACCCCCCAAATGACCCCTTTTTTGAAAGTAGACATTCCAAGGTATTTAGTAAGATGCATGGTGAGGTTTTTGATGTCATTTTTTCCCACAATTCTTTGCAAAATGAAGATTTTTTTTTCCCCACAAAATTGTCATTGTAATAGGTTATTTCTCTCACATGGCATGTATATACCACAAATGACACCCCAAAATACATTCTGCTACTCCTCCTGAGTATTACGATACCACATGTGTGGGACTTTTTCACAGCCTGGCCACATACAGAGTCCCAACATGCAGGGAGCGCCATCACGTGTTCTAGGAGCATAAATTACACATCTAATTTGTTGACTACCTATTACACTTTTGAAGGCCCTGGAGAACCAGGACAATGACATGTGACAGTGATGACAAATGGCACTGATACGTGGCACTGATGTGGCACTGATGACCGATGGCACTGATACGTGGCACTGACACTGATGTGGCACTGATGACAGATGGCACTAATACATGGCACTGATGACAGATGGCACTAATACGTGGCACTGATGACAGATGGCACTAATACATGGCACTGACAGATGGCACTAATACGTGGCACTGATGACACATGACACTGATAACAGATGGCACTAATATGTGGCACTGATGACACGTGGCGCTGATGACAAATGGCACTGATGACAGATGGCACTAATATGTGGCACTGATGACACGTGGCACTGATGAAAGATGGCACTAATACGTGGCACTGATGACAGATGGCACTAATACGTGGCACTGATGACAGATGGCACTAATACGTGGCACTGATGACACTGATGACAGATGGCACTGATACGTGGCACTGATGACACTGATGACAGATGGTACTGATACGTGGCACTGGTGACATTGATGACAGATGGAACGTGACACTGATGACAGATGGCACTTATACGTGGCACTGGGGACAGATGGCAGTGGGGACAGATGGCACTGGGGACAGATGGCAGGGACATGACAGCAGGGACAGATGGCAGGACAGATGGCAGGGGCAGATGGCAGGACAGATGGCAGGGCAGATGGCAGGGGCAGATGGCAGGGCAGATGGCAGGACAGATGGCAGGGCAGAGGGCAGGACAGATGGCAGGGCAGATGGCAGGGGCAGATGGCAGGGCAGATGGCAGGGGCAGATGGCAGGACAGATGGCAGGGGCAGATGGCAGGACAGATGGCAGTGCTGACACTTTTTTTCTATTTACTTACCGCCGCAGCGGTTCTCTCTCCCTCCTCACACGCTGTCTCTGTGTGAGGAGGGAGAGCCGGCGATGAGAGATGGTCTCATATGTTTACATATGATATCCTCTCTCATTGGCAGAGCGATCGCACTGTAAACGGCCGCTGTCATTGGCCGTTTACGGTGATCTGTGACTGGCTGTGTCCGAGGGACACGGCCAGCACAAAACTTCCCAGATGCGCACCCGCGGGAGCGCGCAACGCGGAAGTGAACAGGAGGACGTCCAGGGACGCCCTCCCGGCAATTGGAGTCCGCGCTGTAGCCGTCTTTCGGCTATAGCGCGGACGCCTAGTGGTTAAGAGAACACATTTTTTAAGGATGAGGGCTGCTCTCCAAGACTAAGACTGGGAGGGAATATTGGCATCAATGGACACAGAACAGAAATGGGTATTCTTCCAAAAGGCTGTATGCAAACTCACTGCAAAGTATATTCCCATGGTCAATAAGTTTAAAAGGTTAAAAATAAAACCTACGCGGCTCACAGCCAAAGTTAAAATGGCTATGAATAATAAGAAAAGAACTTTTAAAAAATAAAAAAAATGAAGGAACACTATCATCATTTAAAAGCTACAAAGAATATAACAGAATATGTAAAAAGGAAATCAAGGATGCAAAAATGCAAAACGAACGGCAGATTGCAAAGGATAATAAGACAAACCCCCACAAATTCTTCAAATATATTAATAATAAAAAGGTCAGGTCTGAGCATGTAGGCCCTTTACAAAATAATCTAGAGTGGGTGACTGGGGACAAAGAGAAGGCAAATTTATTAAATGCTTTCTTCAGCTCTGTGTATACAATGGAGCATGGGAGAGCTCATGTCCATAATGGAGATGGTATTGATAGCCCCAAACGATCCACAATGGCTCAAAAGTGATATGGACCCAAAATATTACCTAGTAAAACCTTGGACAGATGAGTGAGTGTGGACGTAGTATACTTGGATATTGCAAAAGCGTTTGACACAGTTCCCCACACACGGCTAATGTGTAAGGTAAAGTATACAGGCTTGGAAAGATCAATTTGTAAATGGATAGAAAACTGGCTATAAAACTGAATTCAGAGAGTAGTGGTTAATGATTCTTATGCCCCGTACACACGGTCGGATTTTCCGATGGAAAATGTCCGATCGGAGCGTGTTGTCGGAAATTCCGACCGTGTGTGGGCTCCATCGGACATTTTCCATCGGATTTTCCGACACACAAAGTTTGAGAGCAGGAGATAAAATTTTCCGACAACAAAATCCGTTGTTGGAAATTCCGATCGTGTGTACACAAATCCGACGGACAAAGTGCCGCGCATGCTCAGAATAAATAAAGAGATGAAAGCTATTGGCCACTGCCCCGTTTATAGTCCCGACGTATGTGTTTTACATCACCGCGTTTAGAACGATCGGATTTTCCGACAACTTTGTGCGACCGTGTGTAGACAAAACAAGTTTGAGCCAACATCCGTCAGAAAAAATCCTAGGATTTTGTTGTCGGAATGTCCGAACAAAGTTCGACCGTGTGTACGCGCTATTACTCTGAATGGTCTAAGACTATGGGGGTTATTTACTAAACTGGAGAGTGCAAAATTGGGTGCAACTCTGCATAGAAACCAATAAGGCTAAGAATATGCATGCATCATACATACTAAGGGGAGTACAGCTGGGGGAATCCATAGTGAAGAAAGATCTGGGGGTTTTGGTAGATCATAAAAATAATAGCATGCAATGCCAAGCTGTGGTTTCCAAAGCGAGCAAAGTCCTTTCTTGTATTAAGAGAGATATGGACTCATTAGTAAGACCTAATCAGGAATATGCAGTTCAGTTTTGGGCACCAGTTCTCAAAAAGGATATTGGGGAACTGGATAAAGTGCAGAGAAGGGCAACCAAACTGACAGGAGGTATGGAGGAGCTCAGCTATGAGGAAAGATTAGAGGAACTGAATTTATTCTCTCTTGAGAAGAGGAGATTAAGGAGGAATATGAATGATATAATATATGAAACATGTACAAATACATAAGAGGTCCATATAGTGAACTTGGTGTTGAGTTATTCATTTTAGGGTCATCACAGAGGACAAGGGGGCACTATTTGCGTCTAGAGGAAAAAAGATTTCATCTCCAAATACAGAAAGGTTTCTTCACAGTAAGAAATGTGAAAATGTGGAATAGATTCCCTCCAGAGGTGGTTCTGGCCAGCTCAGTAGATTGCTTTAAAAAAGGCATGGATTATTTCCAAAATGTACATAATATAACTGGGTACTGACATTAATAGGTAAAGTTGATCCAGGGAAAATCCGATTACCTCTCGGGGGATCAGGAAGGAATTTTTTTCCCCTGCTGTAGCAAATTGGAGCATGCTTTGCTGGGGTTTTTCACCTTCCTCTGGATCAACTGTGGGTGAAGGATTGTGTATATGGGATTGCATTTTTTGTTTTGGTTGAACTAGATGGACTTCTGTCTTTTTTCAACGTGGCTAACTATGATCCTACCTGTCCTAATTGGGTAAGATGCTATGACCAGCCCATGGCATCCCTTTGTATAGTCTGAGAGAGTGCAACTCACTTTGATCTTTAAGGCATAAAAATGGAGATTTGCAATCAAATCTTGGTTATGAGTTCCATCTATGCTGGGGGGTATCTGTTAATTCCAACCTCTGAAGCAGGAGAAATGCCTTTTCTGTAAGTTTTATACCTTTTATTTTCAACACTGTTGTGTATGTACTTAATACCTTCTGTTTTTTGTAACTTTTTGTACTTTTTCTATAAACTTCATATCTAGAGATATTAAGGAAGAATTATCTCTAGAATTTTAAACTCTTATATATTCCTCCAGGGGACTCAGTGCACATAGCACTTCATCCTGTATAAATCTGTGCAGAGGTTACTGAGCAGTGTGGTCAGGCAGCTCACTCCCTCTCCCCCCACAACTATCCATCTACACTGGACAAATAACTATGAGTTCCTACAGAAACGGGAGTGGCTCACACCGATCCTGCACAACCCCTGCTCCACCTCCTCCTAAGCTGCCAGACTCAGGAACATCTGCAGCTCTACCATCTAATCATTAAGCCCTGTGCTTCCATTGCAATCTTTTTTTATTGAAAATAATGAGCTACTGTGCACAGGCCCACTCACCCATCTGCCAGCCAGCAGCCTGCTATTTGGGATCGGAGGAGAGAGAGTACAATTGTAACTGTTTCTTGTGTTGTAAATTACCATACCGGAGAGCAGCGCTGTTATGTTATTCACAAAGACACATGGCCGCCACTACACTAGTCTACAACAGCACTACACTACAACAGCACATGCCAGCCACTACACTAGTCTCTATAGCATGGTCATTCACAACACAAAAATGGCAGGCTGCTGACTGGATCATGGGCCTATGTTCAGTAGCTATATTATTTAAGGAGGAGGCACAGTGCTTCATGATTATGTGACAAAGCTGCAGAATATGATTATTCTGGAGCGACTTCATTACTGGCTGTACACCCCCCTCCCATGAAACACCCATAAATTGGGCTAAAGCTTGGTGTGGAGCTAAAAACCAACATTGGCTGAACTAAAAATGTAATTTTATTTACAAACCCCTGCACACATTTTAACAAGACCAATTGATATGTGTACTGGATCCCCTGTTAGATTCAACAAGATAATTATAAACAGATTTTGATGAATGAATTCAGAACTCCTAAAGTGGTGTCCGACTTTACGAGACTGTGACGGTAGTATATCCTCAATATGTACAGTGTACAGTGTGCGCTGAGCACATGGGCCCCAAGGAAGATAGGACTCAATATGCTCTCACACACTACTAAAATTGAGTATTCCTGTCAGCAAGCTCTGCCTGTGGTCTCTGATATCCCCCCCTCCCCACCCCACAGAGGTTCCCTCCACTGCTGTTGTCATCATTTCCATCATTGGTAGCTAGGATCCCCAGCATTCTAGCAGCCGATTAAACACTCCCTGCAAAATTCAGATGGGGACGGAACTTTCTTTGTGCAAAGCTGCTCCCATACAGCTGCCACACTCTACGGTAAGAGGGGCGCCTATGTAGGGGAGAATATGATATAAGGAGGACTCCTATTTTAGGAGACACTCGCATACAAGAGGGAACTCTGATTTAAATAGGACTCCAATGTAAAAGGGGACTCTGATCCGGCTTTCACACTGGAGAGACAGAAGCGCTCTTTATAGGCGCTATGCAGGCGCTATTTTTAGCGCTGTAGCGCCTGTAAAGCGCCTCAGTGTGAAAGGGGTCTAACAAATCCTAATTTACCCCTTGCTTTTCCTTCACTCTGTATTGATTTGATTGACATTTTTGTGTTTTTGTTCAATTTATTTATTTACTTTTTATAGACCAGAATTAAACTAATGTGTAAAGAACTTTATCATAGTTTGGTGTCAAGGTAAATGGGACAAATCACAGACATATAGCAGGAGGTCTCCAAAAATTTTAAACAAAGGGTCATATATTTTCCTTCAGATTTTAGGGTGGCTGCTGGACTGTGGCCAGTAGGAGTAGAAAATGCCCTGGCAATGGTGGGAGTACACAATGCCTCAGACTTGGTTTTAGGGGGAGGAGGAGGAATAGTGCCCCACTACTGGTGTCAGTGGGAGAAATAGTGTCCCAATGCTGGTGTCAGTGGGATGAATAGTGCCCCATAATTGATGTCAGTGCCAGGAATTATGCCCTATTGTTTGTCAGTGGAAGGAAGAGTACCGAATCGTTGCAGTCAGTGGCAGGAATTATGCCCCATTTTGGGTGTCAGTAGGATGAATAGGAAGAATAGATCCTACATAAGTGGGAAGAATAGTACCTCAAGGCCTATTTTGTATGGCAAGTAAAGGGTTGGACCTGGTCCCCGAGTTGCAGTTTGGAGACATAGAAACATAGAAAAGTGATGACAGAAAAAAAGACAGAGTAGTCCATCAAGTCTGCCTTTTTTTTTTTTTTTTTTTTTAGTTTTTTTTGTATTTGTTTTTTCATTTTTGTTTGTTTTTTGGTTTTTTTTGGAACATAGATCTATGTTTGTCCCATACATGTTTGAAGCCATTTGCTGTTAATTGTCTCACTACCTCTACTGAAAGTTTATTCCAAGCATCAACTACCCTTTCAGTAAAATAATACTTTCTAAAATGAGTTTAGAACTTTCCTCCAGTTAGTTTGAGGTCCTGTCCCAGTGTTCTTGATTTTGGTCTCATATTAAAAAAAACTGCCCTCCTCAACCCTTTTTTACCCCTTGATGAATTTTTAATCATGTCTTCCCTTTCCCTTCTTTCCCCCAGACTGTACAGTACATATTAAGTTTGTGAAGTCGCTCTTGATATGTTTTATCCCCCAGACCTTTCACCATATTAATTACCCATCTCTGGACTCATTCTATCTTATCAATATCTTTTGTAAGTGAGGTCTCCAGAATTGGACACAGTAGTCTAAATGAGGTCTTACTAAAGATCTATATAGGGGGAATCAGAATCCCCTTCCATCTGCTGGTGATCCCTCAAGTTATGCATCCTAGAATGCTATTTGCTTTTCCCACTGCCTGGTGACACTGTTTGCTCATTTTGCAATCATCTGACATAAGTACCCCCAAATTGTTTTCCTCTGTAGTGCTGGCCAACACTGTACCCACAATATTGTACTCCCTCAAGTGATTTTTTTTTTCGCTATGTGCATTATTTTACATTTAGAAACATTGAACTGCAGTTTCCATTGCTTTGACCATTCTTCCAGCAATGCCAAATCGTGTTCCATGTTATAGACATCTGGATATCAACCCTATTACAGACCTTTGTATTATTAGCAAAAAGACATACCTTGCCCAACAAACCTTTAGTTATATCACTTACATATAGATTAAATAGAACAGTACCCTGTACAGAGCCATGTCGTATACCCCTAGTGAATGGTCTCTGTTCCAAGTGATCCCCATTTACAACCACACTCTGGTATTTATGCTTTAGGCAACTGCATATCCACTGAACCACTAAAGGGTTAAGTCCTAGCTTGTACAACATTTGTATAAGATCATTATGTGGAACTGTATCAAATGCCTTGCTGAAATAAAGATATGTCCATAGCACCACCCTGGTCCAAAATATTGGTAATAGATTCAAAAAATGCAATCAGATTAGTCTGACATGATTTGCCCTTAGTAAAACCATGCTGCTTTAGGTCCAGTGGGTTGTGTATTTTTAAGTGATCAATGATCCTTCTTTTCAGGAATGATTCCACTGCTTTATAGTAACACCTACTGTTACAAACGTTGTCCCTAGTCAAAATGAAATATTTTTGCTTTTAAACAACTTTTGGAAGACAAAGCCACCAAAAGAAAGCTTTGTTTGTGCACCCCCATCAAAAAAAAAAGAAAAAACACAACATAAGCCTCACTGAAAAGTAATATAAGCATATTGTTTAATTAATAGACTCATAACTGAAATTAGCCTCATTTTCTTTTATTGCTAATAATGTGGCAATGGCACACTAAATCATTTTTAAAAGATTTGCGGTGTTTCAGTATGCTCTACATTTTATCCTACTTGGATGAATATAGGTGATTTTATTGAGAGTATAACACTGTTCTTATATTCATCTCTTAATGCACTGCACCATCTTGCATCACATGTGACATATTTACTTCAAGAAAAAAAAAACATTCTACAAATATCTAGACAGTGTGATATACAGTAATAAAGTCGTATTAAAAGATACGTTAAAAGTGTAAAAATGAACCCATCCCATAAAATGTTAGGGGAACAACAAGCCTACGACCAGGGCCGGACTGACCTACCGGTATAGCAGGAGATTTCCCGGTAGGCCACCTGCCCTGGGGCCGCTTTGCAGGGCTGATTCTAGGCGAGTGCATGGGCTGCCTCTGAAGGAAAGGGGGGGCTCCGCCAGGTCACCCAGTGCGGCCACAGTGTCATACCATGTCCCGCCTCCTGGACCGGCTTTTATGATGGACGTCACACTGGTCCAATGCCGGGAAGTATGACATCCATCATGGAGAAAGAGAGGAAGAGAGGGAAAGAGTGTTTCATGTTCACTCCTGTACCACCTCTGCACTGGAAATAACATCAGATGTTACTTCTGGATAGTGACTTGAGGTACAGAACCACACCAAGTGAAAAAGGAATACTTAATCTCTGTCACACTGTGTGACACAAGGTTTTTTTAAACTGCACCCCTCCAATTAGACAGGCTAGGTCTGGCCCTGCTCCTGTTTTCTCCTAAGCCAATGAGCACTGTGGCATTCCTGACAGTCCATTCCTTCATTGACTACACATGCCCCTGCACAAGGAATTTCCCTAGCTCAATCATCAAGGTTACTGGGAGGCAGAAGTTCTTGGTTTAGGAGCCTGGAGCAGAAAGGATCAGCAGCACTGAGTGGCGTGTCTAAGCGGCTCTGAGGCAGGGATAAGCATACACAGAGAGCACTGTGGGACAGACGACAGCACAACGGCAGTCCCGAAACTCAGTGAGTGAGTGGCATTTTGCCAGAGGCGACCAAGTTGGAACTTGTCACAGGCAAGAAATGTGTTTTTCCTTTGCTGTGCAGGGCCAGTGTTAAGCTGATAGCAGAATGTGCACTAAACACTCTGACAGGCTGCAAAATGTTGTAATGGAGAGTATGGGCACTGAAAAAATGCTGTGGGTCATGTTCCCTGCCTTCCCCCATGAAGAGCAGCCCTTAGCTGAGAAAGTGGTGGAATACTAAGCTCCTCATCCCTGACTAGTTGGAACACAGACGTCATGTCATACTCAGGTTTCTGCTTCTAGTCTATCTTCTTGTTGGTGAGCCTGGACCCCTTAATCCTTTTCAATCCACTCCTCCATTTCTTTTGCTCCCTCCCACTCCCTTTTCCTCCTCCATCTCTCTCTCTCCCCCTCTTGTTTCCTCTCTCCCCTTCTAACTCTGACACCCCCTCCTACTCTCACTCTTTTGCCCCTCCTTGTTATATCTTTCTCCTCTCAATCTCTATACCCCCTTGCTATAGCTCTCTCTATCCTGTCAATCGGTTGTGAGATTGATAATTTAAGTTAGAGTGGCAAAAAAAAACCCTATTCTTCCCAGTGCAGCCTATTAATCCCCTTTCACGTAAATTCACTAAAGTGTATTTCCACTTTTGCAGCCAAATTTGGATAACATGTACTTTATATTAGTTACATGTCCCCTATTACATGGAATAACTTAAAAACAATTTTAAAAAATGCAGTTTACCTTTTTTTAGGTGGTCTAGTCTGGATCCTCTAGAAAAAATCATACATAGTCCTCTTTTTTTATGAGGGGACTGGGCAGCTGCGTTTGCCATAATTAACCCTGTCTGTACAGGCAGATCTTCATTATTAATTGTAACTAGAGTTGAACACTGTCTGTGGTAACAAAAAAATTGAAGGTTTAGAGGCTAGGCTTCTTACATTGTGGGTTAATGAGGACAGACTTAAGGCAGAGTCACTCTGACATTGTTTAAAAAAACTTGCAGTCAGCCAGAACACCTTCTCCTGAGAAACAACTAAAAAGTAAGAAATATAAAAAGAAAAAAAAAAAGTTCAGGCATGCTGTGTAATGGGGAACACTTAACAGTTATATAGTGGGGTTTTCCTAAATTTGACTGCAAAAGTGGAAATTACTCTTTAAGTGTATAAATTAATTTGAAAAAAAAAAACTACCCTGTTTCTGAGCAATGAATACATTAAGGCAGGTACATTAAGACACTTGTGAACACAGTTTATCAATTGGCTCTAAAGCTAGCCATACACTAATAGATTTTCAAATGACACAACTGAATGTCGGTACGAAGATTTGTAAGAAAGTTCCCATCAGTACATTCAACAACATGATAAATGTCATTCAAAAAAAAGTTTGCTTTTAACATTCGATTTTAGAGTAAATGGACTTTCCCAAATGAAAACAACTTACACGTACACTGTTAGAAAACCATTCATTCAAAAAAAAAAAAACATTTTCCAATCCTGCTTCTTCTAATTTTTTTACCTCTGTGGTCAAAAACAAATGTCTATATGACCCCACCAATGATTTACAAAATTGAATGAACATTCTGAAAAATTTAAAAATTCTACTAGTGCATAGCCATCTTTAGTCTGGTGTCCCCCTCCCCGGTTGTAAACCTCCCTGTTGATTTTCACTATTCATGGAATAGACATATTTTGTTGATAACTGCTAATGGCAGCTACTTTTATTTAACATTTAATTTTTGGCATGATTAAAAAAATTTTTGCTACATATTTGCAAGCTGCAATTGAGATTGTGTTTATATGATTGGAGGCACATGTTTTTTTTCTTCATAGTTACATAGTAGGTTGAAAAAAGACACAAGTCCATCAATTCCAACCCATGTGTGTGATTATATGTCAGTATTACATTGCATATCCCTGTATGTTGCGGTCATTCAGGTGCTTAGCTAATAGTTTTTTGAAACTATCAATGCCCCCCGCTGAGATCACCACCTGTGGAAGGGAATTCCACATCCTTGCCGCTCTTACAGTAAAGAACCCTCTACGTAGTTTAAGGTTAAACCTCTTTTCTTCTAATTTTAATGAGTGGCCATGAGTCTTGTTAAACTCCCTTCTGCAATTAAGTTTTCTCCCTATTGTGGGGTCACCAGTATGGTATTTTTATATTGAAATCATATCCCCTCTCAAGCATCTATTCTCCAGAGAGAATAAGTTCAGTGCTTGCAACCTTTCCACATAACTAATATCCTCCAGACCCTTTATTAGCTTTGTTACCCTTCTTTGTACTCGCTCCATTTCCAGTACATCCTTCCTGAGGACTGGCGCCCAGAACTGGACAGCATACTCTAGGTGCGGCTGGACCAGAGTCTTGTAGATTGGGAGAATTATCATTTTATATCTGGAGTTGATTCCCTTTTTAATGCATGCCAATATTCTGTTTGCTTTGTTAGCAGCAGCTTGGCATTGCATGCCATTGCTGAGCCTATCATCTACTAGGAGCCCCAGGTCCTTTTTCATCCTAGATTCCCCCAGGAGTTCTCCCCCAGTGTATAGATTGCATTCATATTTTTGCCACCCAAATGCATTATTTTCCATTTTTCTACATTGAACCTCATTTGCCATGTAGTTGCCCACCCCATTAATTTGTTCAGATCTTTTTGCAAGGTTTCCACATCCTGCTGAGTAGTTATTGCCCTGCTTAGCTTAGTATCGTTCGCAAATACAGGGATTGAACTGTTTACCCCATCCTCCAGGTTGTTTATGAACAAATTAAATAGGATTGGTCCCAGCACAGAACCCTGGGGGACCCCACTACCCACCCCTGACCATTCCGAGTACTCCCCATTTATCACCACCCTCTAAACTCACCCTTGTAGTCAGTTTTCAATTCATGTACTTACCCTATGTTCCATGCCAACTGACCTTATTTCGTACAGTAAACGTTTATGGGGAACTGTGTCAAATGCTTTTGCAAAATCCAGATACACCACGTCTATGGGCCTTCCTTTATCTAGATGGCAACTCACCTCCTCATAGAAGGTAAATAGATTGGTTTGGCAAGAACAAATATTCATGAATCCATGTTGATTACTGCTAATGATACCGTTCTCATTACTAAAATCTTGTATATAGTCCCTTATCATCCCCTAAAGAGTTTACATACTATTGATGTTAGGCTAACTGGTCTGTAATTCCCAGGGATGTTCATAACCTGTTACAAAACTTCTCTAGAGGCCAAAAAGTAATTTTCCATTATAGTAAAATGTATCCACCACCATCTTATGGGCTTTAGAGAGCTAAGGTCAGTAAGCCCCAAAAAAGCACATTTGTGTATTGTTCTTAGACTAAAGATTTAAAATTGGTCACAGTAGCTGTAACAGAGAAACCTTACAACTGAGAATAAAAAACCTGTCTCGGCTCAACCAGCCCAAAAAACATAAAAGTAGCCCACTGTATGGATCGAAATAGCAAACACTTTTATTCGATAAACCACAAATGTATGTTTATGTTTAAAACAATGACTAACAGACACAAACAAACACTAATAAAAACGAGCCAAGTCCACCACTTTCAGACCCATGAATAAGACCAATAAGACAGCGGCATGTGGCAATTGTGCACCAAAAAATCTAGTATTGAGGGTTATACCCTCCAGTCCACAAAACCTCTTAAGAATGACTAGCTTTTGCACCTATGGAGGCCAAGATATATAAATTGTCATTGCTCATGGGGTAAAAAGTGTATATCCCCAATGTCCATCTGCTACATAGTTGGATCCAGTAGTGATGAGGATTTCTGGCCACAAATAGTGCTGACAATGTCCTGATGGTGTTTGGACAACCCAAGATAGGGAAAACTTTTCCAATGGTCTAGAGGAAATATGTCAGACAGGATGGTTGTGTACACATAGTGTTGAACCACTAAAATCCCTCAGTGGCATATCCACTCCTGTATGGCCCCCTCGCATTGTGGCATATAGCTGCAGAAAGCAAACTGATAGGGACCATTTGTAATCCAAAGGTTGTATATAAAGTATTGCATAGCTCCCAAGTTCTTGGGGTGTAAGATATACTTATCAGATCCAGAAATGTGGCCAACTCCTTGATGGTGCAGCGATCAGTATTCCATTGCAGGGTGCATACAAAGCACTGACAAGTGGGTGCCGTCACAAGGTCAACAGGGTCATGAGGATGAGACTGTGGCAAGGCCTGATCGGTTTTGCTGGTCACCGTCTGCTGCGTTAGAGGCTCAAATCGAGTGCAGTCTTTATCTAATAAAAGTGTTTGCTATTTTGATACATACAGTGGGCTACTTTTATGTTTTTTGGGCTGGTTGAGCCGAGACAGGCGTTTTATTCTCAGTTCTAATTATGCATTTACCGATGGCTCCCACTCCATTTATTTTCAATAATTCAATTAAGTTTGTTTTCTTTTGAACTTTTTTAATCAATATAATTTCATGTTAGACATTACCTTGAGGGTCCTATTATTTTGCAGTATTTCAACAGAGAAACCTCACCTTCTCTACAGTCTCATACAGTACAGTATGTATTAATCGCTCTAAAGCTCACATATCAACAACGACTTTACAATATTCTTTGGATATACCAACAACCATGTATTACAGATAGATTAGATTGTTTAGGTAGGTCATTATATTACATTACATATATTTTTGTGTTAGTTGATTGTACCAAGATTGTATGGTGAGATTGTAATATACAGAATTAAGAGGGTTACACTCTATTATTCTAGTATAATCCATTTACTGACAAGACTGTGAATTTTGGTGAGGCCAGAATCTGACTTTACAATTTTAATGTTTCGTAGGTTAGATTTATTATATAGTGTGCCCTGGGCTGAACACAATACCAAATGTTGAGTACATCTATGTAAACTGAACACAGAAAAATCATAGATCAAATAAAAATTGCATAGATCCATTCATAAATAACAGGCACATTTTTACATGTTTTTAGTAGACATTGGGGTTTATTTACTAAAGGAAAATCCACTTTGCACTTGCAAGTGCAGTCACTGCAAGTGCACTTGGAAGTGCAGTCACTGTAGATCTGAGGGGGACAAGCGAGGAAACCAAAAAACAGCATTTTTGCTTGCACATGATTGGATGATAAAATCAGCAGAGCTTCCCCCTCATTTCAGATCTTCCTCCCAGATCTACAGCGACTGCTCTTCCAAGTGCACTTGTAGTGCAAAGTGGATTTGCCTTTAGTAAATAAATCCCATTAGCTCATTCAATGTGTGTCTTCTTTCTCAATACATTTTCCCCACATTATCACCACTTCTTCTATATGAATACCATAACATTTTTGAGAGTATAGTAACAAGCATTTCTTAAATAGCTGCAATAAAATGTTAAACACGAGGTTAAAGATCAAACTATCAATAATGTTACCTTTACAAATCTTTTTAAAATTAGCATTCTCTTGTGGGTGCCCTGGAATACGACACTGGAATCGATATTGCCAAAACTCACTAAACCACGGATTTCGAGAATTATTATCCAAGCGCAGAGTCAGAAAATACTCATCAAAGGACTTCACCTCTGGTGAACGAAGCTTCATAGTAATTCCACCACTGGCTTCAGCTTCATAGCCATCTATAACTTCATCTCTGTCTGCCCAGCCATCACTAAAAGAAATACAAACAAAAACACTTCATAAATACTTAAAGACCAAATACATAAGTCATAAAAGCTGTAAGAGTATGGTTAATGTAATGCAGATTTTATTACAGAAAGTAGATAATTGGTCAGTATTTCTATTAGTGTCAGTATTTATCACTTCCAAAAAATATAAAACAAGCTTTAAAGTAAACTTCATACAGTGTTGTTGGTGTGGACTGCTTCCATGACAAGCTTCCCACTGGTTAATCTGCTAAAAGGCAGGAGGCAGAGGGAGAAGGTGCACCAGTCGGGCTGAATCATTTTTTACTTATTAAAATCTTTACAATAGCTCTGAAGTGCACTGATTATAGTTTAGATTTTTTGTGATAGTCTGCTGAATACTACTACAAACTAGATAGGTTGTCCCATTTAAATACATGTAAAATCAACACACAGTGTGAGTGCTCAAAAGATGTAGGCATGGTCAGTACTTCTTTCACAGTGACAACAAACGGCGGAGGAATTGTTGTCATGGCTATGCCGTTCCATAGTCCTTACAGGAGAAACTGAGGTAGTAGGTAACAATGCTGCTGCAATTTAAAGCAGTGACCTTACATAGTTGTCAGTCTTCTGCTAGAGATTGAGGTCAGCACAAAAACACTGACAGAAGCAACAAGGAAGAACAGCTGGAAGTAAAAATAGCTGGGTTTTGGTAGTCACTAAAGTGTCATTAAACCCAGACTATGAACAACTCTCATTACATTCTATATAACAGAGTGTTCATTACTCACAAAGCCACTAAAGCATTTGTCTTGTGTAGAATGAAATATACCTGGTTGATCCTGCCTTCAAACAGTCCAAAGTGCAGCGCTCTACAAGAAAATATTCTAGATATCAGTTGCAGTCCACAGTAGGGTGCCTCACGACAGCAAGTAATCAGCAAATTCCAACAGAAGAAGCCAGCATTCGAAATCCTTAGTAAATGGTTCATTAGGTACACATAAAAGGGAACAAGAGGCTAACGCTTCAGCACAACCGCCTTAACCACAGCTCAAGCAAAACTAGTAACGAGTTTTATTTTTCACCTTTTTACTAGTTTTGCTTGATATAAGATGTTTGTTTTTTTCTTTGTTTTATAGTGGTGTATCCTCTCATTAAACAGGTGATCTGGTGGCATATTGGCCAATCAACAGGTTGATTTCAGTGGCTGATTGTTTGATTGCCTGCCTGGTGGGTGGAGTCCCCATCTCTATATATTCTTGATTCTCAATTTAATGTTAGAGCTGTGATTACGGCGGTTGTGCCGAACCGTTAGGCCCTTGTACCCTTTTATGTGTACCTAATAAACCATTTACTAGGGATTTGGAGTGCCAGCTTCTTCTATTGGAATTCGCTGATCCTGCCTTCAGCCGTCCCTCCCATATGATAGGATGATGGAAGTCAGCAGAACTTCTGCTCATTTACTAAGCTCTGGAGCAACTGCTCTTGCAGAGTGCAACCGCACTTTGCAAACTGCACAGTATATTTGCCTTTAGTAAATCAACCACTTACTGTTGTGTATACAGGACAGGAAATCATGGAAAATTTGAACACCGATGGCAGGGTTTTTAACTATTTCCTACCCTATCCAAAAAAAAACTTTGGCTTTAGATATACTTTAATGCTTTTTAAAAGTTTACTGAATCTAATTCTCTTCCTAGTAGTTTTCATAAGCTAAGATTAGCAAATGCCAATGCAATTTACAGCTTTCCACACTTTCCACACTGCAATCCATCTTTTCATCTTGAAAAGTTTTGCGCTATTGTCTACTCACTGTTTGTGCTCTCTATTTTCACTCCATTCTTACAATTCTATCCACATATTAGGAATTCATGCTTTATTTCTTACAAGAAAAAAAAAAAACAGCAGGTCTACTTAAATGCCAACCCTGCGTCTCTTTGTTGCTCTAATGTTATGATCACCTGCAGGTGAGAAGATGAGAACCCCTAGTAACTGTAAGTTCCAAGTCAATCCAAGAACATACTTCAGGGGTCTACCCATTTATGTGAATTTGTTAAGCATAAACTCACTTGAAGGAATTTTTCCACTGGAAATGAAAGCCCTTAAAAAATAGTTTTAATGAGAAAACATGAAAGAATATTTACACTTCCCGGTGCCTGTACTTTACACACCTGTTAGCAGCTTGCTTTTAATAAAGTTACAAGGTAACATTAATAATGTTTTGGGATGTTTTTAAGGTTTTATTATGTAAGCAGTGACTGTATAGATCCATTTTCATTTTTTTGGTATCTTTATTTGTTTTATTTTATAAGGGGCAAATTTAAAAACATCAAAATTATAATTTTTTTGTTTCTTTTTAGCAAAAATATTCATTTTGATGTTTTTATCTATTTTTAGAGCTGTGTATCAATTTTGACACCGGTAATGCTAATTTAGCGGAACTTTGATTTCAGATATTTTCACTCCTGTTCTTAATGTATTATTATAACTTAACAACAACAAAAACATGTTTTTAATAATTTCAAAGCAAAAAATATCCCTCCAAAATTGCCACTTAAGAGTGACAAAGGGCAGCTTTTCCATGTTTCTTCCCCTTAAAAACTTTTTTATGTTCAAATTGATTACCACGCCAGCTGAACTGGTAAAAGAAGCTCTTTTGACTTCTTACTTATTTAGTATAAGCCTCCTTCCAAAGTCACATGTCACAATACTAAAAAGCTAGTTGTCAGCTTTTCCAGCTTTTCAATTACTATAGTTATTGGAAACTAGCAATCAAAAATAAGGATAATTCCCTGTACACACGATCGGACATTGATCGGACATTCCGACAACAAAATCCATCGGATTTTTTCCGATGGATGTTGGCTCAAACTTGTCTTGCATACACTCGCACAAAATTTTCGGACAATCCAATCGTTCTGAACGTGCTGACGTAAAACACGTACGTCAGGACTATAAACGTAGTAGCCAATAGCTTTCATCTCTTAATTTATTCTGAGCATTCGTGGCACTTTGTGCTTCGGATTTGTGTACACACGATGGGAATTTAAACGATTTTGTTGTCAGAAAATTTTATATCCTGCTTTCAAACTTTGTGTGTGGTAAATTCCGACGAAAAAAGTCCGATGGAGCCCACACACGATCGGAATTTCCGACAACACAATCCGATCGCACTTTTTCCATCAGAAAATCCGACCGTGTGTACAGGGCATAAGAGTAGTAGTTCATGGGACAGCTTTTAATAATAATATTGAAAAAGAAATGCTTAAGATATACTGTATCAGACATTAGACATTATGGGAGTTGTTTGATGATTTTTTATCTTTTTCTGAAGTTTTTTTGGGGAGGATTGGCTTACAGCAATCGGGCTAAAAAAGCAAGTCTTGCAACATCAGGGATGTTTGGCTGTGACAATGGTTTAATTGGGTGATTTACCAAAGAAATGGTCAAAGTTCATATTGCAATTTACCATCACACTTAAAGAGGAACTGCAGTCTGCTCACATAATTTGTAATAAAAACATGTTTTCCCTTCTGAAGCTTCCCTCCAACCACTTTGCATATCATTTTATATATACTGTGATTCTGTACTTGCCAAATATGCTGCAGAAACCTCCCTCCACTGAGTCTGGCTGCAATCATTTTAACTGTGGGCAGCTGAAGCTGCTGCCTGTTCACTTCCTGGATTTACACAGGCACACTTCCAGCTCTGCAGATCTCATTGGTCCTCTTATGACTCACCCCCTCCCTTCCTCGTAAACTCTCACAAGAGTGAGAGAGAGAGTTGTGCATGATGTTATACGCCTAGCCTTTTTTCCCAGACAAGAAATGGGAAGTGGGCTGAATAAGGTAATTACGGGCAGAAAAAAATGCTTTACTATACAAAGTTAAGACAACAAGGGCAGAAGATTGAATAGATGGAAAGATGAAGTTCCACTTTAACTTAGGGAATACAGTGAAGCTGTATTCACTTTCATCATCCAATCACGTGTAAGTCAAAATCCTATTTGTTTATAGCTTCTTACACATAACTGGGTGTTCACAGTGAACATTCTCTACTCCTTTATTAAATTCATCTTTAACTATGATTATTTTTTTAGAGTACTGTGGAAGGACTAAATGATACTAAGGCTTTGTAGTCCCCATGAAATCATACAAACAAGTACACTCACGGTGCAAAAGACTATACATTATTTTCAATAATATAACCAACAAATTGTGTAATATTAGGTTTCCATTTTAATGAAAAAAAATAGAAATATATAGAGTACTGTGGAAGGACTGAGTGATACTAAGACTGTGTAGTCTCCATGAAATTGCACAAACAAGTACAGTATTGGTACAATGACTATACATTATTTTCAGGACTATAACCACTACGATGTGCAATATTAGACTTCCATTTTACTGAAAATACAGTATATAGAAAAATAATTCTGGACCTGTTTGGTTTTCTTCACAGTATTTTTATTGAAAAAAGACAAGCTCACAAAACAATGAACAGAAGCCAAGGCCAGTGGCGGAAAGTAATTTGAGAACGGTAACATAAATATCACAGAGAAGTAGGCCTCTCATATTATTTAGACCGTAACTACAAATATTCAAAGCCAAGAAAGTAAGCCAAACAAACAATATTTCAAGATCATCACATAACAAATATCATACGATACCTGAGATTGACTTATATTTGTAAGTAAAAATAAAGTCCAGGGTTCTCACAAGGACCTAAAGATAAAAAGGGTATAAATTGTATATAACAAAAGACATAAATAAAAAAATAAAAGGAAAAGGAAGGGGGAGCTATCCCATAAACTTCCTGATATGCAGGAAGGCTTCACCCCCACCCAGAGGCCATAAAGCTATACCTCAATATAAGGGGTGGAAAAAGTGACCCCAAAAATAAGGCCAGAGAGCAGTTAACAGACTCTGCACACTGGCAGCCGGTGGTAAAATAACCTTAAATAGGGGGGCGTGGCTTAGCGATGGCCGTGTGAAGAAGCATTTCTAGAGAGCTCCTGGCCTCCCCCTACCCTGCCCGCACAAAACGACGGCTAAACTCTAGATAAATGCGGCATGCCAACCTGCAAGAAATACAGGACGAGAGCCTCGGTTAGTGACAACCGCAATTCCACCCCACGGAGCAGTATACGGAGCTATTTTCCGGACTCCCAGAGGAGCTCACCGGGCGCCATTGTAGCGGCACCACGAGCACGTTGCCCAGCAGAACCTGCCATACTGCCAGTATCTACACCTACATCCTCGCTCGACAGCCCAGAGTGTCCTCTAGAACTCACAAGAGACCCTCATACAGCAATGGCGAACTCGACGAGGTACGGCAGAGACATACCGGATGATATCCGCGCCATTCTACAGGCACTCCCCACTAAAGCTGATTTTGAGGCCCTGCCATCCAAGTCTGACATTGAGGCCCTTATCCAGCGTGTGGAAGAGGCCCATACCAGAGACGTACAAGAGATTCGAGAGGAGATGCGGACGATCGCAGACCGAATAGACGCAGGAGAAAGCTCGGTTAGTGCCCTCACACAACGGGTGTCTGACCTAGAGCGTTCACAAGAGTCCCAGGCTTCCGCGGCGGTGGATTTGCAGCTCCATCTCGAGGATTTGGAGGACCGCAGCCGCCGCAATAATTTGCGGCTGAGAGGTCTACCAGAGGCCACTGGAACCGAAGACCTGGAGGCAACAGTGACGGCCATCTTTCAGGGGCTCCTGGACACACCGCCACCATCCATCGAACTGGACCGCGTACACAGGACGCTCGGTCCAAGACCCACGGATCCAGAGAGGCCCCGAGATGTGCTCTGTAGGGTACACCGATACACCCAGAAGGATCTTATACTCCGCAAAGCGTGGGAACAAGGGGAGGTAATGTTTGATGGCGCCGTGATCAAGATCCTCCCGGATCTCTCCAGAGCCACGCTACTGAGAAGGGCTATGCTGAAACCTGTCTTGGAACTAGCAAGGAGGCAGGGATGCACATACCGTTGGGCATACCCCCTGGCAGTAACTTTCCGGAATACCACAGCATCCTTTACCCTGCGCACTCCAGCGGACTTGCCGGCCCTTTTTACCTTCCTGGGATCAGAACCGATCACTATCCCTAATTGGCTGACCCTTGTACCGCGCCCCACAGGCAGATCTGGATCCACTGCTCATCGATACCAACCGCCTCGCCAACAACGTTCCAGAAGGAGGTCCAGGGCACCCTCCAGTGAGGGCACACGTGAGTCATGATGTAGCTACCTCGTACCAGACCAATCTGTTATCTGAGCATGACATGACACTATCACCCCTGATGTTGCTGATCTACTGACTGACCCCCTCTAAGCGCGCGTAACAGATGCCTACATGTTCACTGACAGACGGGTATTTAGATCTGGTCCACCTGAATGTGAGAGACCCTCACCCCTTAAGACATAACTATACCGTGATATGAATCCCGGATAGAGGAGGTGAGAAATAAAGCTTATATTCGGATGGGTTTGAGTATGTCAGAACTGTAGGAGATGTTAAAGACGCAAAATACCGCCCGTGTTGAAGGTTACATGTTCTGCACTTACCGCCTTACTGTACTGCACTTGAAGGAGACTCCACCCACTACGGAGCAGAGAATATGGCACGTGAATGCTCAAGCATAAACTTACCCCACAAACTCTGATGGGATGATGACCGTTCACACAACACAAGCTCCCACTTCGTATTAAAATGGCGCACCTGCAGAAGGGAATGACAGTTCTGATGCTTTTAACACTGGGAGATCTACTCCCGGAGAGGGGAATGTCTGAGTAATGCACATGGGGACCAGGGGAAGCGACCTCTAGCTAAATTTAGTTTCGGGACCTTTTTCCCTTCTCTTTTGTTTTTTTTTTTTTCCCTCTTCTTGAGCTCTGAGGCTGCTCTCCCCGCTTCCCCTTGTAAGCATCACAGAAACAATTTTTCTTACCTTGCTCTCAATTATTATCGTGCTCAGGTCGGGGCAATATGTGTACCACACAGATTGCAAAAAGATTTATCCCTGTTTACTAAGCAGTTGCTGTTATGTGTCTTAACCATGCTGTACCTACATGACCAGGTACAATAGCCGTTCTCAATGTAACATTGATATATTCAGATTTATGGCGGGTGTTTTTGGGGAGGGGGAGTCAGTGAGTTCAAACCTGGCTTTCTCTTTCCACAACCCCAAATAGGCCTGCGCTCGATTACCAGTTCGCACTGGTGAGCGCCCTAGTACTGTAGTACTATTGTTCTAGAATACTCCACATAGAGTCTATAAGTGTGATTAAGCACTTACTAATTACTCCTTCCACCCTCTGTCCTTGGTTTCTCCTTACCTTCCCCCCCTTTCTTATTATTCTCCCCCCCACCCTCCCCCCTCTGATTGACCCCCCCCCCCTTTACCATGGTGGTAGATTCTCTTACAGTGACCTCTCTTAACGCCAGGGGCTTGAACACCCCGGAGAAGAGGCGTATGTTACTTTGCGACTTTAAAAAGTCGCGGACTGACATCGCCTTCATTCAGGAGACCCACTTTAAAACGGATAAATCCCCCATACTGCAAAATAGATTTTTCTCCCGTGTCTACCATTCGACTAACTCCCAATCCAAATCTAGAGGGGTTTCCATAGTGATATCCAGCAAACTACCATGGGAATTTCAAGAGATGCTAGCAGACCCCGAGGGGCGCTTTCTATTTGTAAGGGGTTTGATTGCAGGGAATCAGTTCACATTGGCTACACTGTATGCCCCAAATGAACATCAGGACAGATTCCTTAAACACACAATTGAAAAACTGACAAAATATAAACAAGGCCAACTACTCATGGGAGGAGACCTAAATGTCCCTCTGACCCCTTCAATAGACACGTCATCTGGTAATTCCTCCTTCCCCCCTGCCGCCAGAAAACGAATAATGCAGACTTTACTTAGTGCCCAGTTGACCGATGTGTGGCGCCTTCAGCATTCAAGGGAGAGAGACTATTCCTTCTTCTCTCCCCCACACAAGGTGTATTCCAGAATTGATCTCTTTCTGATGCCTCATGATCAGTTGCACCTTGTGAGCTCCTCATCAATAGGTCAGATCACATGGTCCGACCATGCTCCCATTTCCCTCACATACATCCTCACAGACCGACCCTCACCCAGATCCCTGTTTTGGCGTCTGAACGAGAGTCTCCTACAGATTCCCGAGGTCTTGGAGGATGTAACTAAAGAGCTTGATCTCTACTTCCGGGAGAATGATACGCATGGATGCGACCCCGGAATATTGTGGGAGGCTCACAAGTGTGTCCTGCGAGGAGTTCTAATTAAACACGGGGCGTCCATAAAGAGAAAAAGAAATGCACAAATCACTAAATTACTTGCAGCTTTAGCCTCAGTAGAAATACAACACAAACAAACTCCCACCAGAGAGCTGGAGGCGCAGTTGATGATGCTACGTACACAAATAACAGACCTATTGCGCTACAAGGCAAAAGCGGCCCTCCAGTTCTGCCGCAAACTATCCTACGAATCGGGAGACAAATGCGGGAAACTGTTGGCCAGATCCGTGCAAGATCTTAAATCAGCTACCTACATTCCACAAATAATTGGCCCCGATGGCCAAAGAGCCTCTACCCCACAGCAAATATCCAAAGAATTCGGAGTCTTCTACTCAAACTTATATAACCTACCCAGCTCCCTCACCGAACGGGCAAATATAGATAAATACATCTCTGACTCACAGCTCCCATCCCTACCGACTGAAACCCAGGAGATCTTAGACGAACCAATAACTTTAGAAGAACTCCAGTCAGCAGTGAAATCTATGAAACTAGGTAAGGCCCCAGGACCTGACGGTTTCACTGCCCAATACTATAAAGCCTTCCTCCCCATCTTAGGCCCAAGGCTGGTAGCCTTTTTCAATGCCCTAGGAGAAGATGCTAAGTTTCCGAGGGAGACCCTAAAAGCCCATATCTCTTTGATCTATAAAGATGGGAAAGACCCGAGTGCATGCGGAAGTTATAGGCCCATTTCCCTCTTAAATCTGGATCTGAAGTTATTTTCCAAGATAATCGCCACCAGACTAGCACAACATCTCCAAAACCTAATACACTTAGACCAGGTTGGGTTTATACCCTCCAGAGAGGCAAGGGACAACACCATCAAGGCCCTCAACCTTATCCACGTAGCAAATGATAGCAAGACCCCCTGCATATTTGTAAACACCGATGCCGAAAAGGCCTTTGACAGGGTAAACTGGAACTACATGTTCTCAGTTCTCCGTCATATTGGCCTAGGAAACAAGATGTTGAAATGGATCCAAAATATCTATTCCAATCCCTCTGCCCAAGTAAAAGTTAACGGTGTGCTATCAAACCCTATTTCTATAGCCAATGGCACTAGACAAGGCTGTCCCCTTTCCCCCCTTTTATTTGCCCTTTCCCTGGAACCCTTTTTATGCACTATCAGAGCAAACCCAGACATAACAGGACTTCAAATAGGTGACTCCCACTGCAAAATCTCAGCATATGCTGATGATTTACTATTCTCCCTAACTAACCCTAGAATATCTCTACCAAATCTCATGCAAGAATTCAAAACTTATGGAGCCATATCTCATTTAAAGATAAACTTCTCAAAGTCGGAAGCAATGGGCATTTCTATACCCCCCCTGACACTAAGGGACTTACAGTCTAACTTCAACTTTAAGTGGACGGATACAGCCCTAACATACCTAGGTACAAAGATCCCCTCTGACCTGTCGCGTACGTTTGACCTGAACTTCCCACCCTTACTGATTAAAACCCGGATTTTGCTAGAAAAGTGGAACACAGGTTTTCACTCCTGGTTCGGGAGATGTAACCTTCTGAAAATGTGCGTTCTACCTAAATTTACTTACCTGATCCAAGCACTACCCATTAATATCCCACCCTCATTCTTCAAACAGATCCAATCCCTCTTCACCAGATTTGTCTGGGCTCACAAGAAGCCCCGCTTAAAACACTCACAGCTCACGCTCCCCAAAAGAGAGGGAGGAATAGCATTACCCGACATTCGCCAATATTATCTGGCCTCTCATCTAGGACGAATACTAGACTGGAGGAGAAATAAAGCATTTAAACTCTGGGTCCTACTGGAACAGAACCAAACACTGATACCTTTAAAGAGTGCACTATGGTGTTACGATGCCCTCCCGCCTAAACTGAGGTCGCATCCCTTGATAGGTACCACCCTGAGACATAGCTACCAAATAGCCATTAAGACCTCCCTCACAACAAAAAACTCGCCCCTACTCCCCATTCTTGGCCACCCAAACTTCACTCCGGGATTACATTCTGTGGATTATAACAACCTTAGAGACTCAGGTAGAGATCACGCA
The DNA here is from genome assembly GCA_037952925.1 of Lithobates clamitans. Taxonomy (NCBI): domain Eukaryota; kingdom Metazoa; phylum Chordata; class Amphibia; order Anura; family Ranidae; genus Lithobates; species Lithobates clamitans. The sequence continues at coordinate 2,219,623 of JBBGZY010000931.1, read as the reverse complement.
GCCAAATTTATTGTCGAAGGACATTGGCCTTCCATACAGGACTTAACCAACCCGGCAGGTGACTACCATCTCTGTTTTTGGAAAGCTGCCCGACTGCACCACTTCCTCCACTCCCTCCCAAAAACACAAACGTTCGTCCGCCAACTAACGACGTTCGAGGAGCTTTGCTCTGGAGAAGACCCATTGGCCCATATCCTATCCCAAACCTATTCACTACTAATCTCACCAAACGAACAACCCCCACCTCCTTACTTAGCTAGATGGGAAAGAGACCTGAACTGCTCGTTTTCAGAAGCACAGCGACAACGCATAATCACACTTGCCCTTAAGTCCTCACTTTGCACCAAAATTCAGGAAACAAATTACAAGCTCCTCACCCGTTGGTATCTGACCCCCTCCAGATTACAGAAATGCTTCCCTACCTCCTCGAGCCGGTGCTGGCGCTGCGCTGAGGAGGAGGGAACCTTGATTCACATTTTCTGGTCATGCCCGAAGTTGAAAGACTTCTGGGGAGAAGTCAGACGAATAACACAAAAATGTACAGAGTATAATATCCCAGACGAGGCCGCGTTCTTTCTCCTACACCTTTCCTCGATCCCCATCAAGAGATATGAGAAATCTCTCACGCGTCACTTACTCAACGCTGCGAGGACGTGTATCCCACTTTGCTGGAAACAATCCTCCCCACCAGCCCTCTCGTTATGGTTGCGAAGAGTGGAAGATATAAAACATATGGAAGACCTGATCCTTACCGCTCAACATAAACAAGAAGCCTTTAAAAAAACTTGGGACATCTGGAACGCATTTATCTATTCCGAGGAAGGACAACGCTTACTTGGCTTATAACTCCTTCCCCATATGTATTGAGTGGACTCCGTGGAACCTGGTATACTGGCTGAACTACCGCCATGTCTCCTTCTCCCCTCCTTCCTCTCCCACCTCCCATTACCTTTCTATTATTTCTTTTTCTTCCCCTAAACCCTCTCCTCTATCTTTTACACCCCTTATCTGGTCTAGGGACTTCGGTCCCCATTTTTCTATAGAAAAAATGGAAAAAGTCAGGAGGGGAATACCCCGGAGCTATAGATATCAACACCCTGTCTTGGATTTCATCGTTTTTTATCTAAAGTATATACATACTAGGAAGTCTTAAGCCTAAAAATGTACTGTATTATATTCTATACTGTTTCAACCCTTGTATAACGACCATGACAGAATGGTTTTTTGTTTATGTATCTGTATCGGGGCCCCACCCCTGTTTGGAGTTGAATAAACTTGATATTTGAAAAAAAAAAATAACCTTAAATAAAAAAGAATAAGGAGAAAAAAAGAGAAAGAAGGAAAAAGAGAGGAACAAGAGAGAGAGTAAGAAACCAAAGAAAAACGAGTCAAAAAGAAGAAAGTAGGCCCCGCCCTGGGGATCTAAGGCCAGCCCCTTAGAATTTCCTATAAGTCCAAGAAGCAAGAAGGCAGGCCCATCACTGGAAACTGGTCCAACCAGGGCTGCCAAGTCTTACGAAATTTGTCCCTAGTGTCCATGAGTATCGCCGTAAGTGTCTCATTCGTCAACATACCATGCACCCGACGCTTCACCTCCTCAAAAGATAGGAGAGGTGTTTTCCACGCCTTTGCTATGGTTTGTTTAGTAGCCATAAAAATGTGTGTTGCCAAGGTGCGTTCACGTTTCGATAATTCCATGATAGGATTATGTAGTAGAGCTTCCCACAGGTCCTTGCATATATTAGAAGGAAGGAGCGTATTGACCAAAGCATACACTTGAATCCACAGCCTATTAACTTTAGGATATGTCCACCATATGTGCTTCATGTCGCCCAGATCAGAGCAGCCCCTAAAACACAACGCTGGATACGTAGGGAGATATTTTGCAATTTTGCCTAGGGTGTAATACCATCTAGACATAACTTTGAATGAATTCTCTAGAGCTATGACATTGCGAGAAGAATGAAAAAGGGCCTCCCACATCTTGAGCCAATCCTCAGGAGGTTGAAGGGCACCAAAATCAGCTTACCATCGTGCACAAAAGGAGGGTGTTGAAGTGTTAGAGGCTCCCAGTAGTGAAGAGTAAAGTAACAAAACTAGTGCACAGTATTTAGTCTGATTAATTTAAGTCCCGATAAGGAGGCGAAACCATGCAGAAGCGAGAGTAAATTAGGAAGACTGGTATGAGGGGACGCAACCTACGCTAAAACATCGTTGGTGAACAGCGCCAGTTTATGATGTACTCCAGCCAATTCCTGCCCCCCGAATATTGGGATTCAAATGGATGTGTTTTGCTAGAGCAGGGATATGCAATTAGTGGACTTCCAGCTGTTGCAAAACTACAAAAAAACACATGCCTCTGCCTCTGGGTGTCATGCTTGTGGCTGTCAGAGTCTTGCTATGCCTCATGTGACTTGTAGTTCTGTAACAGCTGGAGGTCCGCTAATTGCTTATCCCTGCGCTAGAGGTTCAAGGGCTATAATGAACAGAAGCAGAGACAATGGGCAGCCTTGACACGTACCACATGAGATAGGAAATTTGGAGGATTCGTATCCCATATATTTCTGGATCTGTTTGGATTTCAAGGTGTCCACAGAACTGGACATTTTGTATTTGACAACAATTTGGAAAGTATTTGAAACACATTTATATAAGGCTATATTGTAACTGTATTTCAGGTTTAAAGGTTCTTTGAATGGCCTTGCTTTACGTGTTTCAAAATCTCATTTTTAAAATAGCTTGTTGTTTTAACAGTGTAACTAACAATCTAAAAAATAATATGCTATCTATTTATATGTTCTCATTGCTTTGTATGCTTAATATCTACTAAATTAATACAGTATTTACTTTTATTTGTACTCATGCGAGCACATATTACACAAATGTTGTTTGCTTTAACCACTGTGCAGTAAGTGACAGTGAAGGGCACTAGGAATGTTTATTTTTCTATAACAGATACTAAAACAACGATAATTTTTTATTTGGGCTACATAGTAGGTAAGGTTGAATAAAGACAACAGTCCATCCAGTTCAACCTGTGTAGGGTTATGTGAGTCAGTGTCGATAATTATTTCCCAAATCCCTGTATATTGTGTTCTTTAACCACTTCCCGACTGCCTCACGCAGGTATACTGTGGCAGAAGGGCATACATTGCCCTCTAAGAGGCGGCTTGCGGGTGTGTGCGCGCGCCAGGAGCTCCGTGAGCGTTTTTAATCGCTGTATAAAACATGAATGGTCCCAAAATAGCACCAAAAGTGTCCGATCTGTCCGCCATAATGTCGCAGTCATGATAAAAATCGCTGATCACCGCCATTACTAGTAAAAAAAAAATTATTAATAAAAAAGCCATAAAGCTATCCCCTATTTTGTAGACGCTATAACTTTTGCACAAACCAATCAATAAACGCTTATTGCGATTTTTTTTACCAAAAATATGTAGAAGAATACATATCAGCCTAAACGGAGGAAAATGTTTTTTTTAATATAGTTTTTTGGGGATATTTATTATAGCAAAAAGTAAAAAATAATTTGTTTCAAAATTGTCGCTATTTTTTTGTTTATAGAGCAAAAAATAAAAATCGCAGAGGTAATCAAATGCCACCAAAAGAAAGCTCTATTTGTGGGAAAAAAAGGACGTCAATTTTGTTTGGGAGCCACGTCACACGACCGCGCAATTGTCAGTTAAAGCAACGCAGTGCCGAATCGCAAAAAGTGCTCTGGTCTTTGGCCAGCCAAATGGTCCGGAGCTTAAGTGGTTAAGATGCACGTCCAAGAGTCTTTTAAAAGTATCAATACTCCCCACTGACACCACCACTTGTGGAAGAGAGTTCCACATTCTTACTGCCCCGACAGTGAAAACCCCCCTGCGCTGCTCAAGGTTAAACCTCCTCTCCTCCAATCTCATTGTGTGGCCTGTGTCCTCTTACACCCCCTGAGATTGAATAGCTTTTTTCCTCTGCTGGGATCACCATTGAGGTATTTGTAAATCGCTATCATGTCCCCTCCCAAGCATCTTTTCTCCAGTGAGAATACATTTCATGCTTGTAGTCACTCCTCGTATTTGAGGTTCTCCAGTCCCCTTATTAATTTAGTTGCCCTTCGTTGGACTGTCTCCAGCTGCAGCACATCCCTTCTGAGAACTGGTGACCAGAACTGCACTAAATACTGGCCAAACCAGAGTTTTATAAAGTGATAGGATTATAGTTTTATCTCTGGAGTATATCTTCTTTTTTATGCATGCTAATATTCTGCTGGCTTTTGTAGCTGCAGCTTGACATTGCATGATATTGCACAGTCTTTCTTCCACTAGGACCCCCAGATCTCTCTCCATCCTTGACTCCCCCAGTGAGTAGTTTGCGTTTATGTTCTTAGCCCCCAAAGTGCGTTATTTTACATTTCTCCACATTAAACCTCATTTGCCATGTAGTTGCCCACCCCATTATTTTGTTCAGGTCTTTATGTAAAATTTCTATATCCTGCTGTGAAATTATTGTCCTGCTTATTTTTGTATCGTCCGCAAAAACTGAGATTTTATGCATCTATGCATCCCTTCCTTTATATGAATTAAGAATAAATTAAACAGAATTGGTCCCAAGACAGAACCTTGGGGTACCCCACTTACCACTCCAGACCAGTCTGAGTACATGTTATTTATTACTACTAGGGATGAGCCGAACACCCCCATGTTCGGTTCGCACCAGAACTTACGAACAGGCAAAAAATTTGTGAGAACACGCGAACACCGTTAAAGTCTATGGCACATGAACATGAAAAATCACAAGTGCTAATTTTAAAGGCTTATATGCATGTTATTGCCATAAAAAGTGTTGTGGGACCCTGGTTCTTCCCCATGGAATAAGTTTCAATGCAAAAAAAAGTTTAAAAACCTGCCTTTTTTTCAGGAGCAGTGTATAAGTGATACAATAAAAATCAAATATTCCTTTAAATATCGTGCCTGAGGGTGTCCTTAGTCTGCCTGTAAAGTAGTGCATCTTTCTTTCGTGTTTAGAACAGTACCACAGCAAAATGATATTTCTAAAGGAAAAAAAATGTCATTTAAAACTGCTCGCAGCTGTAATGTATTGTCGGGTCCGGGCAATATACATGAAAAAATCATTGAAAAAAACAGCTTGGGTTCCCCCCACAGTCCATTACAGGCCCATTGTGTCTGGTATGAATATTAAGGGGAACTCCACACCAATTTTTTTTTTTAAATTGCGTGGGTCCCCCCAAAATCCATACCAGGCCCTACAGGTTTGGTATGAATATTAAGGAGAACCCTGCTCCAAAATTGAAAAAAATAAATTGCATGGGGGTCCCCCCAAAATCCATACCAGACCCTTATCTATGCACGCAACCTGGCAGGCTGCAGGAAAAGGGGGGACAAGAGAATGCCCCCCTCCTGAACCATACCAGGCCACATGCCTTCAACATGTGGAGGGTGTTTTTGGGTCCTCCAAAACACCTTATTCCCATAATGATGGGGACAAGGGCCTCTTCTCCACAACCCTTGCCCGGTGGTTGTGTGGGCCTGTGGGGGGCTTATCTAAATATGGAAGCCCCCATTAACAAGGGGACCCCCAGATCCCGCCACCTCCTATGTGAATGGGTATCAGGTGCATTGTACCCCTTTACATTAACCAAGAAAAGCATCAAGGGGGCGTGGCTTGGTGAGCAACAGGGATGACAGCAGATTGAGGGAGCTCCTCGACACACACGGCAGTTCACAGCCTTTATCCGACTAGCCGCTTCCAGATGCCGGGCAGAAAGCTTCATCTGACCCCCCGTACAAGACCGCGCCGCAATTCAGCCACGCCAGCTAATAGCACCATCGCTGATATCTTCAGGAACAAGTTGGCGGCCCGTGGAGGAACAACGAGGCCTAAGATGGCGCCCACGCCTCATGAGGAAGAAGGCAGTGAGGACTCTCTCTCAGCCGCGGAGGACACAGGCAGGGGTAAGTCCAGATCGGACCATCCCCTGATGTTCGCTGACATGTCAGTGTTTGCAGCAGACATCAAAGCGACCTTCTCAGCAGCCATCACAGACTTAAAAACAAGCATGCTGGTGATTAATGAGAAGATGGCTGCTGCTGAGAGCGCTGGCAGGCACAGAGACAAAGCAATCCACAAACTAGAGATGACTACATCAGCACATGTGCAGCACCTCATAGATATGAATCGACATATCGAAGACCTTGACAACAGGGGCAAAGATGCAACATCAGGGTGAGAGGGATCCCTGAATCGGTGGAACAAGAACAAATTGTCCCAGCCCTTAGGAGAGTCTTTAATACACTATTAGAGAGACAAGAAGACACAGAGATTGACTTTGTGAGAGCCCATAGAGCATTAAGACCCAGAGGATCTGAAACAGCGCCACCCCGAGACATAATATGCTGTTTGCAAAATTTTGGTATAAAAGAAGACATCATGCGCAAAGCCAGGCGAAATGACCAGATCATCTTTTTTTTTTTTTAACAGAAGATTTTATTAAACAAATCAGCATTACAAAACAAAAGAAATTCAGTATAGCCATTGTGGTGATAACAATGATATTAAGATCTATCTTCAGACGATTATTTATCAAATGTTCCAGATATGTACATCTCAGGAATTTCACTTAACAGTATTCCTACGGCATAACATTCCTATAAACCCTTAAACAATTTGACGTAGGTAGCCAATATTTAATCAAACCTAATGGGGTGGCGAGGGGGGGGGGGGGAGGAGAGGGGGGGGGAGGAGAGGGGGGGGGAGGAGAGGAGGGGGGGGAGACGAAGGGGGGATGGACATAAGAAGAATAGACCTGGAATGTAGGATATCCTCTACTATATTTCACATCTTAGTTATGGGGTAGGGGGTTCTGGATTTCCAGAGGCATCCACCCAGGAGGACCAAATTTTATTGAACTTCCCCGGGCATTGTCTACTTTCATACGTCAGTCTATATAGGGGGAGCACTCTATCCACCGACCCTCTCCACGAGGCAAGGGTAGGAGGCTCTTCCAATTTCCATCTCAACAGAATTTCTCGCCTAGCGTAGTACAATGTAAAGGTTAGACACAGTTTGCCATACCTGTCACCCTCAACATCCTCCAGATGACTAAGCAACATTATTTGGGGATCCACCGGTAGGTTTGAGCCTGTAACTTCACTCAGTGTGGAGGCAACTGCCGACCAAAAGGGTCGGATTTTTGGACAAGACCAGACCATGTGCCAGAACGTGCCCACCTCCTGCCTACATCTCTGACAGTTGGGATCTCTGTCATTGTAAATGCGTGCCAGTCTGTGCGGGGTGAAATATGCTCTGTGTAGGAAATTAAATTGTATGAATCTGTCTTTTGCAGCGATCATAGAAGGAATGTAGGAAATTAAACACTCCCTCCATTCCTCCTCGTCCAAAGAGGGAATATCAGCCTTCCACTCTCCCCAGATTTTAGTTAATTTGGCGTCATACTCAACTGTGAGGTATAGATATAGAGTTGAGAGGGGCTTCTCCACCACACTGGAAGTCAGGAGCCGTTCAACAGAATCCGGCTCCAGGACGAGGGGGGCTGAGAACTGAGCTTCAAAGGCATGTTTCAACTGCCAGTATCTGAATTGGAAGGAGAGTGGAATTCCGAAGGATTGCCTCAGGGCTTGGAAAGTCATGAGCCTACCATCCTTAACCACATGTTTTAGTGTGAGGATTCCCTTCTTTGCCCAGAGAGAGGGGTCCGGTATACTATAAAAGTGGGGGAGCATAGGGTTACCCCATAGGGGCATGTGAGGTGAAATGTGGTTGGGCCTCCGGTATATTTTCCTGGCTTCTTGCCAGACCCTCACAGTGGTCCGCATCAGAGTCGTCATGGATGAATTGGCCCTGAGACCGCGAAACGGGAGATTGCTCAGGGCAGCAAAGGAGCCCAGAATAGCCGCCTCTAGAGTGACCGCCGGATTCTGTGTGGGCTGGGAAAACCACCACCGGATCATGACCAGAACAGCTGCCCAGTAGTAGATTTGAAAATTCGGCAGCGCCAGACCTCCCCCCGAAAGCGGGAGATATAGGATCTGCTTGGCCACTCTGGGTGGTCTCCCGGCCCAGACGAATTGTATCAGCAGACCCTCCAGCCTGCGGAAGAAGGTCCTAGGGATGTGTATGGGTGTGTTACGGAAAAAGTAGAGAAACTTGGGGAGGTAAATCATTTTTAGTAAGTTGACTCTGCCAACAGGGGTCAGTGGAAGGGAACGCCAAGCAGCACACCTGGCCGTAAGTTGCGTCATGAGTGGTCGGAGATTGTTGTCCGTGTAGTCCTGGACCTTAGCGCTGATTTTAACCCCCAAATATTTGAATTCTTCTACCCATTTGAGCTGCGGGTGCGGTACCTTAGGGGTCGAGGGGTGGAGCGGGAAGAGGACCGACTTGTCCCAATTAATACGGATCCCCGAATAACAACCAAATTGGTTAATTAGATCCAGGGCAGTCTGCAATGAGGACGAGGCGTCCGCTAAATAGAGCAGAGCATCGTCCGCGTACAGCGATATCTTTTCCTCAATTGGACCTACATGTAGTCCCCTCACCCCAGGGTGAGCCCTCAGCAAGACAGCCAGAGGCTCCATCGCCAAAGCAAATAGGCCCGGGGAGAGGGGGCATCCCTGCCGCGTGCCGCAAAACAGTTGGAACTTTCCCGATAGGCATCCGTTGGTACGTATTCTAGCTAAGGGGGCATGATATAACATACGGAGCCATTTCATAAAGCCTGGGCCAAACCCGAATCGCGACAGCACCTCCCATAGGTAGCCCCACTCGACGGAGTCGAAAGCCTTCTCCGCGTCGAGCGAGGCCACCACTCCACTGGTCACCCCATCCGCCCTGTCCACATGTGTGTGGAGGCGTCTGATGTTAATATCTGTTCCCTTCCCGGGCATGAAGCCTGTTTGATCCCCGTGGATGAGGGCAGTAATGACCAGGTTAAGCCTGTTAGCCAATACCTTTGCCAGTACCTTTGCGTCGACATTCAGAAGGGATATAGGGCGATAGGAGGCGCATAACGAGGGATCTTTCCCCGGCTTGGGGATCACAACTATGATCGCTTCGCTCATTGTGTCTGGGAGTTTTTCGAGATGCGACGATGCAGAGAAGAGGCACTGAAGTTTATCAACTAGTTCTGTAGCATATTGTTTATAGAACTCCACAGGGATGCCGTCAGGCCCCGGTGTTTTCCCAGTCTGCATCGATTTAAGCGCTCGGAGTATCTCCAAGGGCGTGATTGGTGCGTCAAGCTTGTCACGATACGTTGCTGTAAGGGTTGTAACATCAATGTCATCTAGATATGCCACCAAATCCTCCCTTCTGTAGTCTGCCCTGGATCTGTAGAGAGATTCATAAAATTGCGCAAAACAGCCATTGATCCCGTCCGGTGTATGGATCGGCTGTCCCGAGGAGTCCTTTATGTGTGAAATGCTCATCCCTCCCTCCTGTTCCCTGGAAAGCCAGGCCAACAGACGGCCTGACCTCTCTCCCTGCTCAAAAATCCGTTGGGATTGAGCCAGCATTTTCTTCTGGGTGAGAGAGGTATGGAGACGAATCACCTCCCTCGTCAGAAATTGCAGTTGCGAGTAGTGCGCAGGGTCCCGGGTGCGAACAAAAAGAGCCTCCGCAGTACTCGCCTCTCCCTCAGCCCTAACCAAGTCTGCCCTACGCTCGCGACGGACTCTGGCAATGATGGTCTGGTAATGTCCCCTTGTCGTTGCCTTGAATGCATCCCATACAACTGTGGGATCAGCTGAACCCACATTTACGGCCCAGAAGTCAAGCAGTTCTGTTCTAAATTGGGAGTCTACTGCTGTATCTGTAATCCAAAATCTGGAGAGCCTCCATATTCTTTCTACTGTGCCCAGGGAAAGGTCTAAGGACAACAACAAGGGTGCGTGGTCAGAGATTCCCCTAGGGAGTATTTGTATATCCGTGACCCGTGGGAGGACCGAGCCTCCTGCGAAGACCAAGTCTATGCGAGAAAATGTTCTGTGGGAGGCCGAGTGGCATGTGTATGCCCTGGTCAGGGGGTGACGCCACCTCCAGACATCCGTCAAGCCATAGGTGTCCGCCCACTCTGCCAACCCAGGACAATGGTGTCCCGCAGGAATTAGCCTGTCGACGTCCGGGTCAGGGACCAGATTGAAGTCACCCAATATAACATTATTATCAGAGGCAAATTCAGCCATCTTGCCGGTGATCTGATTGAGCACCAGCAAGGAAGCCGGAGGAGGCAAATATAAGCCCACAATAGTCCATGTTAAGGAGTGTATCTTAGCATGAATAATAACGTACCGACCGTCAGGGTCCAGGGCCAAGTCCAGGAGCCGAAAAGGAAGTGATTTCAATACCAGAATAGTAACACCCCTAGAAAAGGTGGAATGTGTAGAGTGGTAGTGGTGGCCCACCCAAGGTTTTTTAAGGGCCATAATCCTACGCCCCGTTAGGTGTGTCTCTTGGAGCACACATATGTGTGGGTTGTAGGTTTTAATGAATTGGAACACCAGGGAACGCTTGACTGGGGAGTTCAGTCCCCTGGTGTTCCAGGAGATGATGTTAAGGGAGGACATGTCTACAAGGGATAATCAGAGTGTTAGGGGTAATGCTAGTCACGGCTCCCGAGCTGGGCCCCAGGACCCGAAACGGACACACCTGGAAAAAGTGCAATGCTGAGAAGTCAAACATTATAATACAAATTTCAAATAAAAACAAAAACAAACCGAAAAAAAACGATAAAGGATACCAGTATCTGAAGTAAATGCAATTTGCCCCATTAGGGGAACTTTCCCCACCCCCCACCCCCCACCCCACCCAACCCCCTAAAACTGAGGTGGGTTTCAATCCCAAACTTTTTCAGCTCGCCGGCTGCAACAGGGGGTCCGTGGAAGAGGCGAGCCCGCCCCCCCCGACACATCACACGGGGGGAGGAAGCAGCAATTCAAGCGGGTTTCCACACATGAGATCTCCGCTTGTGATACAGCAGGCTGTGAGGGCCGGAGAGTCAAACGGAGGAAGTTAGGTCATATTGCGGCCTCACCGTGAAGTCGATCCATGTTTAGGAGGATACCTAAAGCAAGAGTTCCAGCATTGTTCATGGAAAGAAACAAGTGTAAAGGAACTATGTGTTCAAACGGTCTCCTGACCAAGTTCTTTGGCAGGGGTATTAACTTGAAATTTCCCTGATAGGGGTAGTGAGCCTCCCTCCTCAATTCCGCTCTCTAAGTAACTTGAGATGGGCCCAGGCCGTGCAACAAACTGCATCGTCATTGTGTTAATTGTGTGGTAGCTCGGACCTGGGCTGAGGCCATGGAGGGTAAGCAATAAGGAGAATCATACGACACATACCAGGTAGGTCCTCAACGAATCTGTGGTAGGGAGTCCAACCAGGCTGAGGCCTCTCTCGGCGTAGTAAAAAAACGAGTTGTCTCGCCATCCTGGACCCTGAGGCGAGCAGGGAAGAGCACACTGTAGCGAATGTTGCGTGATCGCAACGCTGCTTTGACTTGGTCAAAAGATTTTCTGAGTTTCTGTGTCTCTATCGAATAGTCCGGGAAGATCATCAGCTTTGTATTTTGGAATCTGAGGTCCCCAACATTTCTGGAAGCGCGGAGAACTTCATCTCTGTCTCTGAAGTTGAGGAGACGGAGTATGAAGGTGCGGGGGGGGGATCCAGGGGGTCCCGGCTTAGGTGGGATACGGTGCGCCCTCTCCACTGTGTAATATGGGGACCAGCGGGCCTCAGGTAGCAGGTCACGCAGCAGAGCCTCTATGAAGGAGGTGGGATTAGTCCCCTCTACCCCCTCCGGTAGACCAACAATACGGAGATTATTACGTCGATTCCTGTTCTCTGCGTCCTCGGCTCGGTATTCAAGGGCTTTTACTTTGGTTTGAAGTGCACGGAGTGATGCCCCATGGTCTGCAATGGTATCCTCAGTGGTACTCAGTCTCTGCTCCGTCTCGGTAACTCGCGATCTGATTTTATCTATATCTTGACGGATGAGACCCATATCCAGCTGGACAGCTTCAATTTTGGATGTTAACGTGGATTGGCAAGTGGCGATAGCCGCCATGACATCCGCCAGCCAGGGGGGCCGAGAGTCATCCGGTTCCATAATGGCGATCTGTGAGGCTTTGTGGGCGCTGCGGGCATTAAAGACCTCCGGAGAGGGGCAGGCGGGCGACCGGGGGGAGTCTAACTGTGGTGGGAAAGTCAGCTTCTTGCCCCCTTTACTGTGCGTTGCACTGGAGTTCCTGCGTCTCATTCAGGAGCCAGGGGGCCCAAAGCCGGGCAGCAGTCAGCAACTGGCTATGGGAACCTGTCTGCAGGGTCAGGGGTAGTCAAGCTGTAAATGTGGTGCAGTACATGTGTCCCCTTTAACAGGTTTTGCTCACCTGCAGGTATGAGATGCAGAAGCTGTCCACTTCAGGCCCCCAGAGATGGATCAGGGTATGTAGCCAGCCAGGGATCCCCAGGATCTGGAGGACAGGGGGAGGGAAAGGTCACACGCTGGTTGTCTCCCCGGACAGGGAGATATCCCCCCTCAGCACAGGGCCCCCTCCTCCAGGCTGGTGGGATCGGATTCAGCCCGTCAGTGCTGTGGCTCCGGAGCTTCAGGAGAGGCCGCAGTTGCGGCCTAGTCACGCAGGGGAGGCCAGGGCCAGAGTGCGGCCTATGAGCAGTCCAGGGCCTCCTCACCTGCCCCCATCCAGCATCCACAGCAGCCCGCCAGGTCGGACAATGGGACCGATCACGCCAGGGGACTCACGGTTCGCCGCGCGGCCCATTAGGAAAGGCCGCGGCTGCGGCCTAGTCATCCACGGCAGGCCGGGATCGCGCGGCGGCGCCAATCTCGGGCCGGGAAGGGAAATCCTCCTCTCTCCTCACTCTCCAGGGAATACCAGTGTCCCCCCCGAGCAGCTGGGATTAAAACTGGGATTTTTAACAGGCGATGGATCCGGATTAAAGAAGCGGCCGAGCGGAGCTCTCTGGAAAAACCGCCGCTCACAGCGCCATCTTGGCCACGCCCCCCGACCAGATCATCTTTAATGGAGCTACAATTATGCTCTTTCAGGATCTATCACAGATCACTCTGAGAAACCGCCGCGCTTTGCGCCCTCTATTGGAGAAATTGAGAGCAAGAGACTTAAAATACACGTGGCGTTTCCCGTTGCCCTCACAGTATCACATAAGGGGCATCAATGCATTCTGCGCACACCAGCAGATCTCCCAGAATTCTGAGAGGTGTTGGACATAGGTCAACTAGATCTTCCGGAATGGTACGCTGAATTCCTACAACCCCCAATCATGAGGAGCCCACCTTCTTCACCCTTCTCGTCTCCAGACAAGAGACAGCCGAAAAAATATAAACAAAACAGGGGAGGCAGCTCTGCAACAGACACCCCGAGAACCCTGGCTGGCACCTCTAGAGAACAGGAAGAGGATTAAAGTATCACTACAGGACTCTACCGCTTCAACTACTCGTTCCAAACTCCGTCACAACCTCAGTCATACAGGTAAAGAATTTGTGTACACATCCCCCTTCTGCCGCAGTCCATTCCAGAGGACCTCATCATATCACAGAAACACTTGTTAATGAGTCTTACTTTAAATCCACTAAGAACTGTTCTGACAACACTTTATTCGCCAAGCTTTCCAATTACGGATGGCCTGGAAAAGAACATTGAGACCCTGGCACACAATGCCTATGACCACAGTCTGATTTCAAGAATACTGGCTGTCTGTACGAGGACCACACATAATCAATACACCAATCTGTCCAGGACGTGGCTCATTGTATGTTAAGTATTGACTATACATCGTGACTGTCCCTCATCTAAACCAAACCTACTAAAACGGAGGCAGCAGCCCTGATAACTGCAGAACGGAAAGGGGACTTCCTTATAGGGAGAGAAGATGAGTAACTATGTTATAATTCAACATTACACATCTCCCACCACACCTACCTGACACCCTAAGTCCCATAACCCAGCAAAGTCAGAAATAACGCTATATATGCCAATTAGCCACCACAAGTTAAGACGGTTCTCATTTAATAGTTATGGTGACAAATGCATGCTATATTAACTATAATGATACTTTGGCTTACTGAGGTCTTGTATGGTATACCAGATTATATTACTACACCTTTAAAAAAAAAACAAAAAAAAACTGCCCATCTACATTTGTTATACCATTGTCGGGTATAAACGATGATTTACCATGTTAATTTTTAATTAGCCGTGTGTGCCTTACTGAGGCTAGCCCTGTTTACGGTTACTTAATCAATCTACACCTTTGCGGATTGACAGGTGAACTGTACCCTGGTTGTTGTCGCCTCCCAGGGACCCCACAGAGCTTCCCTGACCTCCTAGTGGAGCGAGGGGAATAGCTACAGTACATTAGGTGGTCCCTCTGCTTTGGGGGAATAAGAGATCTCCCAGGTGAGAAGACTACCAAAGTAATATTCTCCCGCTACTTTAAACAAGTGTTTCCTATCCTCTGTCTTTCCTCTTCTTTCTCTTCTCCTGTCCTATCTCCCTCCTCTTCCTTTTATACCTATTCTGCTTTTATTATATTGAAGGTACCAGATAAGCCTGCTATAGGAGTGTTGTTTTTAACAAAGGTCGTGGTTATTAACCTCCATACAACAGTTTTGTATTCCCAGTGAGGACCTCCGAGCGTCTCCTCATACCGTACCGTCATGGTCTACTCATCCCTGGGCACTCGCCCATTGCTAGTGTCACACAATATCAGGGGCCTAAACATTCCTGAACGCCGCTCTACCCTCATGAGGGAACTTAAAAAAGGTAAGCCGCAATTCGTATTTTTACAAGAGACCCACTTTAAGACACACCATGTACCAAGACTCACAAATGTACACTTCCCAAGAGCTTTCCATGCTACAAACGCTGACTCTAAGTCTAAGGGTGTATCTATCCTTATAGGTAGGGATGTACCCTTTGAATTAACTGAACAAATGTGTGATCCGGAAGGAAGATTTGTATTCCTGAAGGGCTCATATAGAGACACCCCCATAACTTTGGCTAACGTCTACTTCCCGAACAAAGCACACATTACATTCTGTCAAGACATTGTGGGAAAGCTCCAGGAGTTTGCTAAGGGCTGCTTGATACTAGGCGGGGACTTCAATGTTCCCCTGAACCCCTTGTTGGATACTTCCAACGGCAAGACGTGTATTACATACAAAATACTTAAAAAACTCAAGTCACTCCTGCAGACGCTACAGTTGGTGGACTCCTGGCGCTTTCTTAACCCAGAAGGAAGAGATTATACCCACCTCTCAATCCCACATAATAGATACGCACGACTGGACTGTTTATTCATTTCACAAAGGGATCTTTCTAAGCTAACTGGCGCCCACATAGGCACACAGACGATTTCGGACCACGCCCCGATTTCCATTTCCATGGACCTAAAAAACACTACACAACAGCAACCGACTTGGAGACTAAACGCTTCACTTCTGACAGACCAATTACTCCTTCCCACGATCACTAAAAACCTGACAGAATTCTTTACTCACAACATTACACCTGAGGCAGATCCTTTAATGGTTTGGGAGGCGCACAAATGTACAATTCGCGGAACACTCATAGAATTAGGTTCCAGACGTAAAAAAGAGAGAGATGCCAAAATAAAGAAACTGATCACCCAAATTGGAAATCTAGAATTACTACACAAACAATCCCTCTCTGTGGCTTCAGCCAAGAGCCTACTAGAAGCCAGAAAAGATTTACAACAGATACTTGATTCTAGAGCCAAACAGATGCTATTTTTCAAAAAACGAATCTACCATGAGTCTGGAGACAAGGCGGGTAGGCTCTTGGCGAGAGCCCTGAGAGAACAAAATTCTACCAACAACATTGCTGGCATTAGAAACAAGGAGGGGAAATTAGACATCGCGTCAGAGGCTATAGCCAGTCACTTTCATGACTTCTACACAAAATTATACAACCTACCTCCACAACACAAGCAACCACATATGACAGGAGACAGAACACAAATCATACAGGAATACATAACCAATAGTGGACTACCAACCCTAGAACAATCAGACATAGAATTACTAGAAACCCCAATCACTTCATCTGAACTCAAGCAAGCCATTAAACACCTCAAATCAGGTAAAAGTCCGGGGCCAGATGGGTTCTCAGCCACCTACTATAAGACCTTTATAGACATTCTCACTAATCCCTTAAAGGATGCCTTGAACACACTCTCTACCCCGAGAGCAGTAACCCCAGATCTACTATCAGCGCACATCACGGTGATACCAAAAATGGGTAAAGACCCCAGAGACTGCGCCAGCTACCGACCCATCTCTCTATTGAATTTGGATGTCAAATTGTTTGCAAAGGTGCTTGCTCTGAGGATGGGTCCGCTGCTGCCGAAACTGGTCAGTATGGAACAAGTAGGTTTCATGCCGGGCAGAGAGGCCAAGGATAATGTAACCAAAGCGCTTCTGCTCACTCATGCAGTGAAATTGCGAAAGATCAAGGGCTTTCTCCTGTCAACTGATGCGGAGAAGGCCTTCGAACGAGTAGCGTGGGATTTCATGCTGACTGTATGTAGACGAGTCGGCCTAGGTCCGCATATGATAGCCTGGATTTCCGCACTTTATCCAAATCCTTCAGCGGAGCTGAAAATAAATGGCATACTCTCTAAAAAAGTACACATTACTAACGGGACCAGACAGGGATGCCCCCTCTCGCCCCTGTTATTTATTTTATCCCTGGAACCCTTCATTAGATCAGTCCAAAATAACACAGCAAATCATGGATTTCAGATCAAAGACAGAGAATATAAGGTGGCAGCCTATGCTGACGACCTTTTATTCTTCCTAACAAATCCGACAATAACTCTCCCCAACCTCCTACAAGAATTCGCTCACTATGGATACGTATCCAACCTAAAAATAAATTATACGAAATCTGAAGCCTTAAACACTTCCCTCCCAGAGAGACTGCTTACACAGACCAAGACCAACTCCCAATTTCGATGGGATCCTAAAACATTGAAATACCTAGGGACATGGCTCACCCCACAACTAAGCACCATTTTTTAAAGAAATTTCACACCCCTCCTTCAGGGATGCAGGGCAGATCTCACAAAGTGGAATGAGGGGTTTTTTTTCATGGTTTGGTCGAGCAGCGATAGTGAAAATGGTGATATTACCCAAATTTCTTTACTTAATACGCACACTGCCGATTGAGGTTCCCCAAAAATTTTTTAGAGCCCTAAACTCTTTGATTTCGAAATTCCTGTGGCACCACAAAAAAACAAGAATCAAACTAACCACACTAACAAAACCTAAAGATTTAGGAGGCATTAACCTACCAAACTTCCAGCACTACTATCATGTATCTCACATAGCGAGAATCGTTGACTGGCACTGCCATGACCACATGAAAGATTGGGTTGCACTAGAAGAGGAGTTATCCACATGCCCACTGAAGTTTTCGCCTTGGGTTGCCCCAAGCAGCTACCCACACAACCTACGCAAACACCCATTCACTGGCACGACTTTGCGAATTATTAACAAGCTAGCTAAACGAAGTGAGCTCACTACTTTACCAAGCCCTTTGACACCGTTGTTGGATAACCCTGACTTTATACCAGGCATGCACAACCCATCACTCCACCCGTCGCTACAGAACGCCCCCCTGCTAGTGGGAGACTGCTATACAGACAATAAATTTAAAGATTGGTCAATACTTAAATCGGAAAACCACCTTCCACATATGAGACAATGGACTTACTTCCAAATAAGGAGCTTTCTAGGTAAATTTAAAAATATCCAACAATTATATAGGCCCTTGACAGCCCTAGAGTCGGTGTGCAAAGAAGGGAAGCCACTTGATAGAGCTACCTCAGTTGCATGTTCTTGGCTGAGGTATGCGGGGGATACAGGGGGAAGCGGACACAGGAGGAGATGGTCGGAGGAACTAAAAGAAGAAATAACTGATCACCAATGGAGGTATGCCTGCATATAAACACACAAATGCTCTATCAGCACAAAACTTCAAGAAACAGGTTATAAGTTGCTGACGCACTGGTATAACACACCTGACAAACTACACAAATGGGATACACAGAAATCTGATTTGTGCTGGAGATGCCTATCGAAAAGGGGATCTCTGATACATATCTGGTGGCATTGCTCCAAGATTGAACCCTTCTGGAAAGAAGTGTATAAACTAATTAAAAAAATCACTGACACAAAGATAGAACTGAATGCAGCTTGCTGTCTGCTACATATAACCAAATTCTCTTTTAAAAGATACAAAAATTCCTTAACAAACCAAACCAAATCATTGATCCCCTTACATTGGAACTCAACCAGAGCCCCATCAATTGAGGAATGGGTAAAAAAAATAGGCGAAATCTACGAGATGGAAGACACCCTGGCACAAGATAAAGGCAACATTGAAAGGTTCCACAAAACGTGGCAACCTTGGCTGATTTTTAAATATTCATAAAATGCTGATATACACTGGGATGATAATGATACATCTGAAATTGACTTTTGAAAGATCGTAATATGATTTACGTGACTCATTGAAATAGAATATGTAAGGTACCTACTCCCCCTTAAGCCTAGCTTTCCTTTTCTAAATCTCTCTTCTCTTTACTCTCCCTATACTGAGCACATCCTTCATCTTGATTATGAAGACAGATGCCTCTATTTGCGCCAGCAGAAGTCAAGGTTATCAATAATTTTAAACTTTTGTTTTGTTAGAACTGTTCCCTTGAAATGACTTAAAGTGTTCCACTTCAACCTACTGCAGATATGTGTGGTTCAATCTAAAAGAACCAGTCATGCACGCAGTATTTTGCGAACTCGGTTCTTAAATCAAAACCAACTAGCTCTTCCATGTTAGCTATATTATGCTATAATGTTATGTATGGAAACCAATATACGCAGATGCATCTGCGTCTGAAGCACTGTGCACTATGTTTTATTTTTTTTGCCTTTGCACTTATTTCAATAAAAACTTTGAATGAAAAAGAAAAGCATCAAAAAGTAAAAATAACAGTAGACAGTTTGGTACAACATCACAGTGCCAACGACCCAAGAAAAAAAAAAAAAAAATGTAAAAACTCCACCTCAATGGGAGGCTCCCGCTGACTGCAGCCCTTTTGCCTTGACAGCTATTACATAGCTGAGGGTGGGGTCACCCTTCTGTTGTCATGTGACGTCACGTAACGTGACCGGATGGCCCTGCCCTCAGATATTTAACAGCTTTTAAAGCAAAAAAGCTGCAGTCGCAGGGACACCTCCCATCGAGGCAGAGTTTTTCCTTTTTTTTTTTGGTCCATCGGTGCTGTGATCGAAGATGGATGGACATTGCGAGACATTTTGTTTTTAATAAAGGTCTTGTTCAAAACTGTCTCCGGTCATTTTTACTTTTTTGACACTTTTTTGGTGAATGTGTAAGGGTACCCGATACCCAATCACATAGGGGGAGATCAGGGGGTCCCCTTGTTAAAGGGGGCTTCCAGATTCCAATAAGCCCCCCGCCCGCAGACTTCCACATCAACCGGGCAAGGGTTGTGGGGAATAGGCGCTTGTTCCCATCAACATGAGGACAAGGTGTTTTGGGGGGACCCCAAAACACCCTCCCTATGTTGAGGGCATGTGGCCTGGTACGGTTCAGGAGGGGGCCACTCTCTCGTCCCCCCCTTCTCCTGCAGCCTGCCGGGTTGCGTGCTTGGATAAGGGTCTGGTATGGATTTTGGGGGGACCCCGACGCCATTTATTTTTTTTGGCAAGGGGTTCCCCTTAAAACCTGAAGGGTCTGGTATGGATTTTGGGGGGACCCCCACGCAATTTTTTTAAAAATCTTGGCGCGGGGTTCCGCTTAATATCCATACCAGACCTGAAGGGCCTGGTAATAGACTGGGGGGAACCTATGATGTTTTTCAATGACTTTTACCTATATTGCCGGGGTCCGGCAATACATTACAGACGGGAGCAGTTTTAAATGACATTTTTTCCTTTACAAGTGTAATTTTGCTGCTCTCATTCATAAAACTATGTATGGCCACTATTTAAGCAGCCTAACATATTGTGGGGTGTGGCCTTTGGCCAATCATGGCTCTCACAGTAGAGCGCACTGTGATTAGCCAAAGCATGTAGGTCAGGTGCATGCTTTGGCCAATCAGCAGCCATCAATACACTGCGATCTTGCATGGGCTCATCCCTAATTACTACCCTTTGGAAGTACCCCTGTACCCAGTTTTCTATTCAAGAACACACCTTATGGCCCATGCCTGCAGACCTTAGCTTGTAGAGTGTTTATGGGGAACTGTATCGAATGCTTTTGCAAAATCCAAATACACCACATCCACAGGCCTCCCCTATCTAGATGGCAACTCCCTTCCTCGTAGAATGTTAACAGATTGGTCTGGCAAGAATGACCCTTCATAAACCCATGCTGATTACTACTAATGTTTAGGGATGAGCCGAACACCCCCCCGGTTCGGTTCACACCCAGAACATACGAACAGGCAAAAAATTCGTTTGAACGCGCGAACACCGTTAAAGTCTATAGGACACGAACATGAATAATCAAAAAAATATAAAAAGTAATTATCTGCGCTAATCAATAAAAGCAGCCAGCAAAGTTTGTTGATCACCAAACATAAAGTCCAAAAAAAGTCTATAAGAGCGGCGCTTAAAATGGATGATATTACAATTAGTGAATCCGAGGTATAGGTAGGAAGGTTCTAATCACCAGTAGAAGTGCATGGATGTGGAAGCACACAACACCACGTGGTAAAATGATCTGCTTACCAGAAAGCAAAACAAGCTAGGCGTATAATTTAATCCACGGCTCATTCAGCATTTCAGCCTCCACAGTACACCCTCAAGGAAAGGAACAGCAATATCCGGATAGCATTCACAGCCGATATAACCTCTCCAGGGAATCACATCGCTCTTATAGACTTTTTTTTAGACTTTATGAATAATCAAAAGTGCTCATTTTAAAGGCTTATATGCAAGTTATTGTCATAAAAAGTGTTTATGGACCTGGGTCCTGCCCAAGGGGACATGTATCAATGCAAAAAGAAGTTTTAAAAACGGACGTTTTTTCGGGAGCAGCGATTTTAATAATGCTTAAAGTGAAAGTAAAATAAAAGTGTAATATTCCTTTAAATTTCGTACCTGGGGGGTGTCTATAGTATGCCTGTAAAGGGACGCATGTTTCCCGTATTTAGAACAGTCTGACAGCAAAATGACATTTCTAAAGGAAAAAAAGTCATGTAAAACTACTATCGCTAGCGCCGGCTATAATCAATTGTCGGTCCGGCAATACACATAAAAGTTCATTGATAAAAATGGCATGGAATTTCCCCACAGGGGAACCCTGAACCAAAATTTTAAAAAAATGTGTGGAGGGTCCCCCTCAAAATCTATACCAGACCTGAAGGGTCTGGTATAGATTTTAACCGCTTCAATACCGGGCCTATTCTGGCACTTCTCTCCTTCATGTAAAAATCATAATTTTTTTGCTAGAAAATTATTCAGAACCCCCAAACATTATATATGTTTTTTTTAGCAGACACCCTAGGGAATAAAATGGCGGTCATTGCAACTTTTTATCTCACACGGTATTTGCGCAATCATTTTTCAAACACTTTATTTTGGAAAAAAAAACGGTTTCATGAATTAAAAAATAACAAAACAGTAAAGTTAGCCCAATTTTTTTGTATAATGTGAACGATGATGTTACGCCGAGTAAATAGATACCTAACATGTCACGCTTTAAAATTGCGCACAATCATGGAATGGTGCCAAGCTTCACTACTTAAAAATCTCCATAGGCGACGCTTTAAAATTTTTTACAGGTTACCAGTTTAGAGTTACAGAGGAGGTCTAGTGCTAGAATTGTTGCACACGCCCTAACGCACGCGGCGATACCTCACATGTGTGGTTTGAGTGGCGTTTACATATGTGGGCGAGACTTACGTGTGTGTTCACTTCTGCGCGCGAGCTACCGGGGACAGGGGCATTTTAAATTTATTTATTTATTTATTTTTTATTTTTACACTTATTTTAACATTTTTTTATTACTTTTATTCCTATTACAAGGAATGTAAACATCCCTTGTAATAGGAATCTATGTGACAGGTCCTCAATAAGACCCCACATCTCTCCTCTAGGCTGGAAAGCATGAGATTGGAAAAAAAATTCCCCGATCTCATGCTGACAGCTGCGATCGCGGCTTCGGTTATTTCCGGGTACCCGGGCGTGACGTCATAACAACACGCCTGGGCCTCCCACGGTCATAGAGATAACTGGTGACCATCTGATCACCAGTCATCTCTATCGTCAACTACCGGCGCCAGCTGATTCATTCATTAAGAAGCACCGGATGGCGGCGGGAGGGGGGGACGTCCCCTCCCGTCGCCTATAAGAACGATCAAGCGGTGGAACTGCCGCTATGATCATTCTTATCGTGCACAGAATCGGCGGCTGAAAAGAATGATATCTGAATGATGCATCTAGTTGCAGGCATCATTCAGATATCACCCCAATAAGTACAGGACGTCATTTTACAATAGGCAGGTAAGGAGTACCCAGCGACAAAATTAAAAAAAAAAAAATGGCGTGGGGTCCCCTCAAAATTCATACCAGACCCTTCAGGTCTGGTATGGATTTTAAGGGGAACTCCGTGCCAAAATTTAAAAAAAATGGCGTGGGGTCGCCCCAAAAATCCATACCAGACCGTTCTCCGAGCACGCAACCTGGCAGGCCGCAGGAAAAGGGGGGGGCGAAAGAGTGCCCCCCCTCCTGAACCGTACCAGGCCACATGCCCTCAACATTGGGAGAGTGCTTTGGGGTAGCCTCAAAGCTAAGGGCCTCATCCCCACAACCCTTGCCCGGTGGTTGTGGGGGTCTGCAGGTGGGGGGCTTATCGGAATCTGGAAGCCCTCTTTAACAAGGGGACCCCCATATCCCGGCCCCCGTGTGAATTGGTAATGGGGTACAAATGTACCCCTACCATTTCACAAAAAAAGTGTCAAAAAGGTTAAAAAAACACAAGAGACAGTTTTTTACAAGTCCTTTATTAATTTCTTCTTCTTTCCACTTCTTCTTTCATCTTCTTTCTTCTGGTCTTTCTTCGATGTTCGTCTTCTTCCTCCATCTTCTTCTTCTCCATCTTCTTCTTCCTCCGCTCTTCTTTTCCTGCATCTTCCTCCGGCTTCGGGCATTTTTAAAAAAAATTTTGGTTCGGAGTTCGACTGTAGGGAAACTCCATGCCATTTTTATCAATGAACTTTTATGTGTATTGCCGAACAGACAATTGATTATAGCCGGCGCTAGCGATAGTAGTTTTACATGACTTTTTTTCCTTTAGAAATGTAATTTTGCTGTCAGGCTGTTCTAAACATGGGAAACATGCGCCCCTTTACAGGCATACTATAGACACCCCCCAGGTACGAAAGTTAAAGGAATATTATACTATTATTGTTTCACTTTAGGCATTATTAAAATCACTTCTCCCAAAAAAATGGCCATTTTTAAAACTTTTTTTTTGCATTGATACATGTCTCCTGGGGCAGGACCCAGGTCCCCAAACACTTTTTATGACAATACCATGCATATAAGCCTTTAAAATGAACACTCTCCCATAGACTTTTGAAGGGTGTTCCGTGGCTTTCGAATTTGCCGTGAACACCCCAAATTGTTCATCCTCTCCAGCAGTTCTCCGGAATATGTCTATGCCCTTTTTTGAATATTGGTACCACATTGGCTTTTCTTCAATCAGCTGGCACAAATCCTGTCAGTATGCTGTCCATAAAGAATAGGAACAATGGTCTAGCTATAACCCGACTGAGTTACATAGTTACATAGTTATATAGTTAGTCAGGTTGAAAAAAGACACAAGTCCATCCAGTTCAACCATAAAAAAAATAAAATAAATAATATCGTAAAATCCAATATTCCCAATTCTATACCCACAGTTGA
This sequence comes from Lithobates clamitans, assembly GCA_037952925.1. Classification (NCBI taxonomy): domain Eukaryota; kingdom Metazoa; phylum Chordata; class Amphibia; order Anura; family Ranidae; genus Lithobates; species Lithobates clamitans. The sequence goes on along the minus strand of JBBGZY010000931.1, from coordinate 2,195,609 downwards.
TCCAGTTATTTGAGAACTCTCAGGTGTAAGCCATCTGGTCCTGGTGATTTATTTGTGTTAAGCATATCTGGTCTTTCCTTGACTCCAGCCTCTATTAGCCACAAGGGTATATAATGTGATGTGTTACTAACAACACTATCATAGTCAATACACCCCTCCTTTTCCTGTGTAAAAGGAGAGGTTGTTCCTTTGCAAAAAATATTTTCCCCAAAAACTGTTTTTTTTTTAATAAAATAATTAAATGCATGCATTAAGTGGAGTGATTTCTCCACATTTCTTCTCAGGGGGTAGGTTTTACTTGTTTTTTTCCTTTTATACCTGTACAGGGGTTGTAAAGGCAGTGCTCAAAATCACTGCCAGCCCCACTGCTAGGAAAACATGTATGATACAGTGTATGTAATTTTGTAAAATTCTTCTTCTAAATACCTTATTTCTCCTTGCCGATTAGCAGTCATGTGACCACCCATCACTCTCTTCCTCTGATGCATGTACTACAGAGGGAGGGGCCGAGATCTCCCTCTGACATCTGCCAGGTGGTCACAGACATCAGAGGGAGATCTCAGCCCCTCTCTCTGTAGTACATACATTGGAGGAAGTGAGGAGCATGACCGCTGATCGGTTAAAGGAGAAATAAGGTATTTAGAAGAAGAATTTTACAAAAAAATGACATACACTGTATAGTACATGTTATCCAAGCAGGGGGGCTGGCAGTGAGTGTGAGCAGTAATTTTTATACTGCTCAGAACGATGCTAGAAGGGGAGGTGAGGGGGGGTTCACACACATAGCAACTGACAGGTAAGGAGGGGAGGAGGGAGATGACAGAGGAGAGGAGGACAGAGGAGAACTTCGGATGATGGAGGCACATAAACTGGCCATGGTGTCAGGGCTCAGCAGTCACGATAAACTGTGGTCAGTTTACAGGGGGGAGGGAAGAACCCCAGCAGGATCAGCCAGGTATTTTAGGTGATAAAAGGGGCCAATTACACAGCTCAAGCACTGTGCTGTTATTCATGCTTTAAAGGAACAGGATCCTTTTTTTAGGGTAACAAACCTTGGATGGGGTGAAACATGTAGGGGGACTGGCTTGGACAGAGCCTAGCTTGAGGCTGCTTCCACTCTTTACATGAGGGTTTTGTGTGATGTGCAGCTTGGGCTCCATGGCAAGATACCCTCTTTATGTTGAGAGCATATTGCCTGGTATGGTTCAGAAAAGAGGGGGAACATACTCGCTGCACCCCCTTTTTGTCCAACCAGGTTGAATGCTCAGATAGGGGTCTGGTATGGGTGGGGCCCTATGCTTTTTTTGTGTGTTGGGTACCCCCTTAAAATTGATACCAATCCCTCATCAAATATAAGGCTCAGATTTTGATTTTGAGAGAGATCCCACATAGCTTTTTTATATGGGTTTCCCACTTAAAATCCATTCCAAATTCTCATCAGGGATACAGGTCTGGCATTGTTTTTTGGGGAGGGGTGTACACTTATCGAGAATAAGGGTCTGCTATTGATGTTTGGGTACCCATGCTATTGTCTTCCTTTTTTTTAACAGCAAGGAAATGTAATTTAGTGACTAATTTGTTTTTTTTTTTTCAAATGTCACTTTTGCTTGTGTACATCCTACAGGTGCACCACTTCACAGGCAGGGTTAAGGCATTCCCCGAGCATGTTATTTAAAGGAATTCAGTGTTTTTAATGTTGTACTTCAAGCATTATTAAAAAAGCTATCTATGCTTTTAGTTTGACCTTTTCCATTGGCTTTAAAAATGGACAGAACTGATTTTAACGATTCTCCTCTCATTAACTCAAATGGGGTTCACATCATTGTTTGCAAATTTGCAGATGTTTGGACATGTTTGCCAAACATGCCTGCAAATTCGCCCATCATGCCTGTCATTAGCCACCACTTTTATTACATAAAAAACATGCAGCACACATCTTCAGAAACTTACAAGATGATGAGAAACCTTGCTGTGTAACCCCCTGCACACACCTCCGTAAGGAAAATGGTACAATCAATATACCATTTTACATTGCCCCAGGCTTACAGGACTCCTGGTGTGCAACAAGCTAACATTAATTTTGCTCTTCACAGCCTCTGCTGAACAAGGGTTTAAAGTAATTTTAATTATGTGTAAAAGAGCTCAAGCCATTAACTTTAATCAAATGAATGCTTTTTAAATCAGTCTTCAATGAAGGAGAAATTATAAAAGGCAGGGAGGAAATATATCACTACAAATTACTGAGTACTTACACAGATTGCTTTGTGTACTGCATTCTATTTTTCCTTCTGTTCTCTTCAGAAATACATTGACTATAAAAGCCTGTCAGCTTTCTAAACTGTGTTTATTGGAATAGACATTATTGTTAGCTGTTAATCGCCATAACTACATATGAAATATTAATTGCTTGTAAGTGTAACCCTTCCATTGTTAGAGTATGTATTTCATATGTAAATGTAATTGTTTCTGTAAGCATTCCTGTGTTGTTATATGCATGCAACCTTTATAAGATAGTGGGCGCACATGGGTTTTTTCACTTAAAAGTCAAAATGCAAAATTGTGACAGTTATCACGGCAACGTGTCTTCTAGTGAAGTACACACTGACTACTCAGACAGCCATTTTGTGACACAGGACAAAGCAGTGGGCACATATTTCTGTAGCATTGACCCAGTGTATGCAGCCATCCTGTTTCTGAACCCAGGACTAAAGAGATGCAGCTGCTGGCAGACAGTCTGGGTACAGGAGGGGAGTTCTCCCCAATGAGAATGCAACAATGAACTAATGTGTCAGGTGGCATGGTAAGACCTATATACACACTTCCAAATGATTCAGCAAAAGGAAAGACAAAAACATTGTTTAATACAAAATGACCAATCCTTGAAAAAGTACTAACTTTATTATCCTATCTCCCCTTAACCAATTGCGTACTCAGAATATAAAGGCTATAGAGGATGGTTGAATGATTAGACATGATCCAACTAGCCTTGGGATGTTATCTAAGGACCTATATTAGGTCACGTGGATTGCACCAATCTAAAGTGGAGCTCCAGGCTCCTGCCAAAAAAGTTTAAAGTCAGCACCTACAAATACTATAGCTGCTGACTTTTAGTATGAGAACACTTACCTGCCCCTGGATCCAGCGAAGTCCTCACCCAAATCGATTCTTCAATCAGCTTTGGGTGCAGGCACCAGCATCTGAAGTAAGGGAAACAGGAAGTGAAGCCTAGCGGCTTCCCAGACAGTTTCCTACTGCACATGTGCACTGCTCCTTATGAATGGTCCAGTAGTCTTCTGGGACCTGTGATGTGTTCCTAAAGACTGCAGGGTAAGGAGGGGGGGCTGAATTTCCATCTCAGTTTGCCGCGATGATCTGAACCGAAAGCATGAACGGGTACCTGTCAAAACCAGATACCCATTCCCCCTCCCCCAAAAAGTTCCAAATGTGGCAGTGGAGAGAGGGAGGGTGCAAACAAGTGGATCTTCCTCTTTTGGGTGGAGCTCTGCTTTAGTGTTGTAAGGCAACATTTATATTGTCCTTGGCATTATACCCAATGTGTTTGTTGCACTCAAAGGGAATGGCATTAATGTCCTAGCCACTACTACAACCATTTCTTTGCAAACCCAGATTCTTATCCAGGGAAAGATGACAAATCCAACTCTTCTCAGCACTCTTTACATGCACTGTAACATCTCTACTTCATTTGCCTCTCATAAGCATACAGTATTTAATGGCTAAAGACACAGGGGTTGATTTACTAAAGGCAAACATATTGCTTTGCAAAGAAAATATTCACTGTACAGGGGCATTTTCACTGAAAGTGAAGCTCTGATGATTCTCATCATCCAATCATGTGCAAGCAAAAATACTGTCTGACTTTCATTATCCAATATTGTGCAAGCTAAATATATATCGTATTTATTCTCCTTGCACATGTTGAGTATTTTAGGCTAAACTAAGGCGAAGTGAACAGTCTATTTGCCCTTAGTTAATCAACCCCATATTGCTTGCTACTGACTCACAGTTAGAGAGAAACAGATCTGGCTATGAAAAGAAGTGCTACATTCTCTTGGAAAGAAGGACAGGATTTGTGCTGATTTCACTTCTAACAGCACGGGAAGCAGTATGAGTTGAATATGATTGCTGGTTGGTCACCATTAAAGCTTCATTTAAGCTGCAGCATGCCTGTTGAATTTACTATTCCTCCTGTCTGTAGAAAAAAAATTCAATAGGAGTGTTAAGAGAGTGGGCTGTAGCTACACTACTTCCAGAGCAAAAGTAATGCCAGGTAGGTGGGCTGCAGCTGACAGAAGCTAAGCTGCTTTCATGGCAACCAGTGGCTGCATTTTACTCCTACTGCTATAGACGCTATAAAACTTTAAATCCAGCCATGTGTTCATATCTGTACTGTGTTTGTTTGACCAGTTTATGAGGATTTGTAGATTCACAAGAGAAGCCATTTATTTAGAAACAATTATTAATTCTAATCTTGAACTTATCCACTTAGACTTTGTTTACAGACATTTAATTTAACAGAATTTAATGACCTGTAGCCATTAATGATGCTCTGTTATTAATATGTATTCCCTTTGCTTTTACATACCTGACATTGCTATTTTCCCTGGAATAAGAACCCCACATTCCCTACACTGTAACCATTTGAAATGAAATATTGCATTAAATCATGGCAGCCAACCATTTCCTGCAATCTACTGGAGTTTCAGATGTAGCCCTGAAAAACCCATACAACTAGGTGCAGATGTGCATGTCCCTTATCCCATATTAATTCTCAATGTTCCAAATAAAGCTAATTTCTGTGCAGAAACGAATCAGCTTCCAGGTTTTATTGCCAAAGCTTTATTGAACAAGCTGAGTGTAGAAGCTGATTGGTTTTTCTGTAGAAGTGAGACTGATGTTGTACTCTCCAGCTTTAGTAAATAAACCCTATAGGGACAGAGACTGGAAAGGCAATATTTTATCAGGGGTTACTGGGGTGAATCAGGGTGGTGGACAAGCACACAAAAGTACTTTGAAGCAAAGGAGGTGTGCACTATGCAGCTGAAGGGTTACTTTGTTTTGGTGACCCTGCAACATATGTGCTTTAAGAAAAGGTATTTAGGAAATAGTATATATTTAGGGAAAAAAATACACCAATGTCTCAGGTAAAAATTTAGAATTATTACCTAGATATGGAATGATTTTTTGTGGTAATGGCAATTCTAATATACTTATTGAACTAGACCTTGAGACTGTTGTTCTAATGACCAGACAATATGCTTATGCAGTAATTACAGTTGAGCTTACAATATAAATACAATATAAATATTTACTAAAAAAAAAAAAAGTCCAATTATTTTTATTCTGCACCATCAAAATATAAATTAAAGTGTTCACCAAGATGTCAAGTACAGCATTAATGCAACATAGATAATTCACACAGTACACAGCTTGTTAAAGATGCACTCACCAGCATTTAATCCAATTTCCTTTGTTCAGAGATCATGAACATCTTTCACTTTACATTATTTTTTTCAACTTTTTAAGATCGGAGAAAAAAATGACTCTTTTTTTTGTCCTGAATACAAGTCTACAAGATGCCCTGATAATATCATAGGCAAACTATTTATTTTGCTAAGGGCATTGAAGTAAATAGGTTTTGTGAACGTTCAACATTTGTGTGGTGTTATAGTAGAGACATTGTTTGATATTGATGGTAAAAAAAAAATGCAATCTTTGAAAGAGCAATGTCAGGGTAGCACCGGCAAAGAATCTGAGGATAAAGAATGTCTGTGCTGTTAAAATCTTTCTCCGGAGGCTAATATTAACAATTAAAAGCAACACCAACAGCAAGTAGACACTGTCACAACTATCTATTAACATTTACATTGTTTTGTTTCAATGTATTTAACTCCATTGTGCACTATAGGATGCAGGGATTGGATTCTTAGACCATGTGTAGTAACCTTCAGGTGATTGGACAGTGAAAACAAAAATCCTTCTAGAGCTGACACCAGAGGTGATGGAGGTATTTCCTCTAGAGAGTAATTTATTTTGTTTTATAACCATTCAATTTTTTTCTCTAACGTTTCTATCCAGATCTGACTTCTTACTGCACTCGGCTCACTCGGCTACCTAGCTGTTTCCAGATCCAGATACCCTTAGTGTGTATCTTGGGGAGCGGACCCCACAGTGTCAGCCAGCCTATAATGTTTGCTTCACTGGATCTTGCATTAGGCTCACCTTGGCATGTAGTGCAATATGTGTAGTTGTATGCTATACAGTTCTGAGGTTGTGGTCCATTTCTTTGGTTTTGAGACCCTGAAAACCCCTTTTGGGTTATTCTCACTGTCACCTCTAATAGGCCCGGCATCATGGATAAGGTAAGACAGGGTTTTCCTCTACATTAGCACCGTTTCCTGGCTTTTAATAACACTATTTGCAGCGCATATTACAATATGCAGTTTTACAGGCAGAGAAATTGGAAGGTAGTCACTTTATTGTGCTAATAAAAGAGGGTAAAGGAGGGCAGGAGAAGGTACATGGAAGCATAACACTGAAGCATCATATATTGCAATTTTGGAATGAATCTCCTCATGGGCTGTAGGTAAGTCCTTCAACCTAAAAAAGCAAAATACAATCCTTATTCGCTTACTATACAGACACACTTTATTTAATTTGGTAGATACAGGTATTTAAGCTACCATATGCAGTAAGTCAGCAAAAGCTTCTGACTTTTTGAAAGTCAGACAATCTTTCCATGTGTCAAGGAAGTTTGCCTAAGAGCCCTAACAAGAATTAAGTAGATCTTCCAACTCACAGATGTGGTCAATGATGGCTCATGATCCAATCTCTGAATACTGGGGTGTCACTTAAACCCCAGTATCTGGTGTAATTTCATTTAAATGAAAGCTGTGTAAGTACTTGATTTTTAGGGGATCCGCCTTATGTAACCTAGTGTACAACAGAGCTCAAATCTGGGGAAGAGGAAAAAGCACAAGGAGCCAGTCAGTTGTGCTGCAGTTCAGAGAGCATGCTGAAAGGCAGACAGAACAGAGTGACAGAGATTAACTATTCACTATGCTGCTTCACCTTTCAGTCTCCTGCCACAGGTTGGCTTGAGTTGGCAGGCTGTATGCTAAAGTGAAACTGTAGCAGATAAAGATCATGTCCTCTCCCCTACCAGACCTGGATGTGGTGTGTACCAGTTCTGTGTTAATCTCATCACTGGATGGACAGACAGACAAATTCTTTGGCAGGTAGACGACTGCCTTTATGTATTTCATCTGTGTTTTGGAGTTTTTGCCTAGAGTTCAGGTTGATGGAATAACTATTTGAGTCCTTATATTTGCTGTTCATATTCCTTGTTGAACTTCCTTTGATGTCAATAACCTCCATTAAATAATTATGACATTTTATCAGATATTCACAGCTGTTAGAAAGTATTTCTATATTGCTGTTTTGATTCATTTATATTTTGAAATGACTTGCCTTAACAGCCTGATTCAGTTCAAGCCACAGCATTTCTATGGGACTGGAAACATAATTTTGACTAGTTTATTTGCGATGCTTTGTAGCTGAGATGAGGTTTTAGGGCTGGAAAATGAAATGTATTGTTAAATAAGCGTTGACCCCCTTTTGAACAAGGAGGTTAGTGTACAGGCAATATTTGGAGAATGCATTCTCCCTTTGCCAAGCATTAAGTGTCAATAAGAAATAAGCTTTCTATAAATCAAAGTTACCTTTCCAGTTCAATATATAGCCAGCTATGATTTTTTGAAAAATGGCAAAAAACTAAAGGATTGCTCTCTTGTAAGGAGATATGCGATGCCTGACGAAGGGGTCCTGCGCAGTTCCGAAACATTGCACCAAAAGCTTTGGACTGCAATTGAAGATCCATGGTGTGCTGGCAAATATGTATGTTGTTCTATGATATCCAGTGGTAATCGCTATAGCACCCGCTATAGATGAGCCTGTGATCCAGGAATGTGTGTGATGAGAATATACAGTAGACAAGACTGTAAAAAAGAAAGTAAACTGTTGTTTATTGGGTAAAGATCTGATTATACCGTTCACGGTGATTTAGGGCAATTTATACTTGTGATACCATGGACTTGGAGAAAGGTAAACCTTTATACTGTTGTATGGTTAGACAAAAAAAATCAAACAAAAAAACAAGCGCATTGGTAATATATTGCATATATTTTAAAAACTCTCACATCTTTGCTTTATTCTAGGTGAGCAACTGTTACAACCCTCATTACAAGTGTCCTCACTCACACTTAGTTAAATACCTATATACAGTAGTTACATATTTAGGTCAGGTTGAAAAAAGACACAAGTCCATCTAGTTCAACCAAAGTAAAAAACAGATTAACCCCCCTGGCGGTATTCCCGAGTCTGGCTCGGGGTGGATTTTCAATACCAAAAGCGGTATCCCCGAGCCAGACTCGAGATTGCATCGCAGGATCCATGTAGAGGATACTTACCTTGTCCCCTGGATCCTGCAATGTCTCCCCGCTGTGATCGGCAAGCCGCCGTGACTCGCTCGATTCACAGTGCCGAGCTCCTTTCCCTGCGAGCGTTGCGACGCACGTGGACGGAGTTCGGTGGCAAATTCAAAAAGTGAAACACACAGTATAGATACAATATACTGTAATCTTACAGATTACAGTACTGTATCAAATAATTACACATCCCCTTTGTCCCTAGTGGTCTGTCCAGTGTCCTGCATGCAGTTTTATATTATAAAAACTGTTCTTTCTGCCTGGAAACTGGAGATTGTCTATAGCAACCAAAACTGTCCCTTTACATCAAAAGTGGCTTTAGACCAGCTAGAAAACAGCGATAATAAATTAGAATCACTTGCAGAATTGAGTGATAGTGATTCGTGGGGAAATCCGTCACCAAACACTAAAAGTAACGAAAGCGACAATTCTGCAACTGAGCAAATTTCAGTGTTTTTGATTTGATTACATTATTGAATAATTGTTATTATTATTATATTATTATTTGGTATAATTATTTATAGTTATTTATTATATTATAATTTTTGATTTCATTTTTCAAACTTTATCATACCCGGGATGTCTACTAGACTCTTGTTTGGACAGATTTAAGTGAATTATTCCTAAGAATTACAGGCCTATAATATAAAATGCCAAATTTCTGTGCAAAATAATTGTACTGCTTTCAGCACCTAAAATCTGAAATAATCATACCGCCAGGGAGGTTAATAGAAAACCTCCATTTACACAATCCTATACCCACAGGTGATCCAGAGGAAGGCAAAAAACCCAAAAGAGCATGACCCAATTTGCTCCAGTGGAGAAAAATAAATGTACAGAGAAAGAGAGGGGTGTTTCTGGAAAGGGCAAGAAAGGCCTTCACACCACTGTACTATATGCGTTACATGCAATGTTGTTCTGTGGCACCACCTATTGTGAGTCACATCCTAACATGCCTTAAACATGCATACACCCTGCAACTCCCGACAGCTGCCCTAGCGTTGGTTTTTGTCCGTCGGACTAGCATACAGATGAGCGGACTTTTCGACCGGACTCAAGCCCGTCGGAAAGATTTGAAACATGTTTCATTTCTAGGTCCATCGAACTTTTGGGAAAAAAAAAGTCCGCTGGAGCCCACACACGATCGAATTATCCGACGGACTCCAGTCTGCTGGACCAAGTCTGGCGTAAAGTCCACTCGTGTGTACGTGGCATTAGGGACCACAGATACCAGGGTGCCGTGGCGAGGATATGTGGCTTATGCATGCATTTGAAAATGTGTACAGACTAAACCCCTGCTTTTAACGCATACTGGTATGCCCCGTACACACGGTCGGATTTTCCGATGGAAAATGTGTGATAGGACCTTGTTGTCGGAAATTCCGACCGTGTGTAGGCTCAATCACACATTTTCCATCGGATTTTCCGACACACAAAGTTTGAGAGCAGGATATAAAATTTTCCGACAACAAAATCCGTTGTCGGAAATTCCGATCATGTGTACACAAATCCGACGGACAAAGTACCACGCATGCTCAGAATAAATAAAGAGATGAAAGCTATTGGCCACTGCCCCGTTTATAGTCCCGACGTACGTGTTTTATGTCACCGCGTTCAGAACGATCGGATTTTCCGACAACTTTGTGTGACCATGTGTATGCAAGACAAGTTTGAGCCAACATCCGTCGGAAAAAGTCCTAGGATTTTGTTGTCGGAATGTCCGAACAAAGTCCGACCGTGTGTACGAGGCATTAGACAGGTTGATTTGGTTGTCTGCGGGCTTCCCAAAGGTCAGCTTTACATTGGATCTAAACCTTAACTGTTTGACATTACATTTGCAAAATCACTGTGTATCATGCAGTTTCTTTGCAGCCACTATTTGTGTACGTGCATGTGCTCCAGGTGACAAAGGGTAATGTACCTAGGCAGTAAGCATTGGCATGGCTGCTTAGAGTTTCCACTGAAAGGTCATGTAACAGGGCAACAATGCATAGCAGCAAAACCAGGAAATAGTGTTGAGCAATAACCTACATTGTAGAATTACCAGGCATTACATTAAAGGAAGCCGCTGATTGAAAAATACTTTTCAAAGACCATTAAAAGGATACTAAATTATATCCTTATTCTTCAAAAAATAATTCATACACATCCACTCTTTGATGACCCCGCAATCTATTTGTCATGAAATCATTTTCTGGCTTCTAGTAATGTCTTTTGTGAGCTCCCATAACCTCTCCTTTTCCCCTCTTGCTTCAATTTGTTTTGAACAAGCAGTGATTTTAGTTGCGGTCATATGCACTGCTCTATGCACACTACATATTTCATAGTCTATAGTACCTAGTCCATTTCTAGAGTGAACAAGAATTAAGGTAGCCATCCCCTAACATGCAGCCAGATCACAGCAGCAAACAATTTAGAGATTTAGAGGAGGGAGTATATAAAATAGAAGGCAATATAAGGCACTTTTTTGAGTTTAGAATGCCTACTTGAAAATAGGGGTTGATTTACTAAAACTGGAGAGTGCAAAATCTTATGCAGCTGTACATGGCAGCCAATCAGCTTCTAACTTCAAGTGATTGGAAAGTCTTGTTTTTTTCTCTATAAAAATAACAAACATGTTATACTTACCTGTTCTGTTGCAGTGGATTTGCACAGAGCAGCCCAGAACCTCCTCTTCTCAGGGCCCTCTTTGGCTCTCCTGGCCCCTTCCCTCCTCTTGCGTGCCCCTACAGCAAGCAGCTTGCAATGGGGGCACCCGACCCAAGCTGCAGCACCGTGTGTCCATTCAGACACGGACCTGTGGTTCGGTCCAGCGCCTCTCTCTCCTGATTGTCTAACTGACTTTGACAGCAGTGGGAGTCAATGGCCCCACTGCTTTGTCTCAGCTAGTCAGGAGGGAGACGGCCGAGACACTTGTAGACATTGCTGGACAGAGATGGGCTCTGGTAAGTAATAGGGGGCCGAGGGGGGCTGCTGCACACAGAAGGCTTTTTATCTTAATGCATAGAATCCTCAATCTATGATAGAATTACAGATTTGTAATATATATCCTTCTAATAAAGTTGCCACAAATATAACAGCCACAAAGTATAGCTAGGTATGCCACTCAAGACATCCTGTATTTCCTTTTTACACTTACAATAATCCCGCTTTCCCGCTTTCACACTCTGTCTAACTCTGAATGAATAATGCCACGGCCAGACTTTTTGACCAAACTTGTTTGTCGGACAATTCGACCGTGTGTGGGCTTCATCGGACCTGCAGCGGACCTTTTCTGTCGAAAATGTGACGGAGTTTAGATTTAGAACATGTTTGAAAGCTTTCCGACGGACTTGAGTCCGGTCGAAAAATCCATTCGTCTGTATGCTAGTCCGACGGACGAAAACCGAGCTATTTGAAAATGTGTACAGACTAAACCCCTGCTTTTAACGCAGCTATTGGCTATGAACTTCCTTATTCTAGTCCAGTCGTACATCATCATGGTCGATGTGACACTTTGGTGTGATTGTGTGTAGACAAGTCTGATTCGACGTAATTCCATCGAAAAGTCCGTCGAAAGTCCATCGAAAAGTCAGTCGAAAGTCCGTCGAAAAGTCTGACATGATTCAGTCCGACGAAAGTCCGGTCATGTGTACATAGCATAATAAAACCGCATGACAGAGTTGCACAGAGAATATAAATGAATACAATTTGAAGACATTTAAATGAAGATTTGACATCAAAATATAGCTGCTGCACTACCATAGAAATTAAATTAATGCTGGGGAAAAAATCAGGATCTTCAGTTGAAATCAGTGGGAGGAATTAGTAAACTAAATTATAAAACAATTACAAGGTCACTTTCATTACCCAGATAAGCAATGGTTTCAGCCTTCTTCAGCCAAATTATGGGCAAATACAGATATATGCTAATTTCGATTATTGCTAATAAAGCCCACTTAGTAGAATCCATTTTAAAAGGTCCTCAATACTCAATATTTAAAGCTGCACTCCAAGCAGATATTAAAAAAATAATAATGGGGTTATATAGTCATGAACAAAAATGTAATTCAATTTATAGATGCTAGTGTAAGTACTGGGATCTGCAATAGTATCAAACTCTTGCAACCCCCTATATAGCAAGGTTCAGACAGGGTGGGGCAGCAACTATGTAGATTGCAAATGTGCTGCCGAACTTGGTCTTCTGGGGTCCCTCGGCGGCTCTCTCGGCTCCTTACCACATTAGATAACCCCCTGGGAGAAGCGATCTCCCGGGGGGTTACCTTGCAGTCATGCTCCTGAGTCCAGCATTCAGTGTCCATACACGCCGAATGCAGGACTCGAACCCACCCCCCGGTGGCCGCGTCATTGGATTTGATTGACAGCAGCGGGAGCCAATGGCTGCGCTTCTATGGAATCAACAGCCAAGAACCCCCTAGCCGAGAGACTGCGCATCCCTATGGGACAAGTTCGAGGGTTCAGGTAAGTAAAACGTGGGCGGGGGGGGCTGGGGGCCAGTCACTGCCAGGTGTTTTTTCACCTTAATGCATAGGATAATTACGGTGAAAAAAACACTTACCTTTACAACCCCTTTAACAGTGTATCAGGGTCAAGAATGTAAATAAAATGTTCACAAAAGTTTAGATTGTCTAAAATATTTTGCCGTGTTTCTGTTACATGCTGGAAAAATAGTGGATAGTCAGGAAATCTCAAACACATACTTTGGAACTGCTGTTCCTTGAGGGGTTTCTAGAACAAAATATTCAAACTATGTTCTAAAGCTTTTTTAGGCTCGATTCACATCTATGCATGTTGCTTTTGAGCATTGCTGTGCTTTTTGCTGTGCTTTCTGCGTTTTTGTAACCGCATTTGTACTGCAATTTTACAGCGATTTTGCGTTTTGTGGTTTGTGTCGTTTTACTTTACATTCAGTGTATATAGCTGGTTGCTAAGGAGTGGGACGGGAAGCCGGCCGCTGCGTCCTTAGCAACCAATGAGTCATCAGCTGTCAGGGGGATTCCCCACTGACAGCTGAATATAAAGAAAAAATTGCCGGCTTAAAAAATTCTGGTATGGATTTGGAGGGGACACCCCCATGCTAAATTTTTTTTAAAAATGAACCGGTCCAGGCTCGCAAAAGATTGTGACCATATAGTCAGGGATCTGCCCACAAGCCTGGCCCGTCCCACCTTCTCAGCAAGCCACTGAGAGCCTGAGCTGGCTGCTCCCTGCCCCTCCACAGCCCAGCGTTACAGTGATCGTGGGGGGGGCAGAGCAGAGAGCCGGTGACTGACAGTCACCGGCTCTCTGCTCAGGAAGCTCTGAGAACCGAGCAAACAATGTTTGATCACTCAATTCTCAGCCTTACGTAAGCATGATTAAAAAAAAAATTCCCATACTTTTCTTTTAAAGCTGAACTAAACCCTCCTATCTTTTACAGCCAAAGAAGCTGCCATTTTAGCTTATTTTAGATCTGCAGGTGCCAAAGTGCTGCACATGTGATGAGTTATGACACCAGCCATTTACTGTCTAGACTGCTTTTTTTGAGAGAAAAAGCAACTGTCAAAGTTATCATTCCCAGCATGCCGTGAATGTAACTGTTTTGGGAAAGAGTTACATTTAATGCATTTAGCTCCACTTTAAAGTGGTTGTAAACCCCCCCAGAGACATTTTTACATACAGGAAAGCCTATAATAAGACTTACCTATATGTACTGAAAATATCTCCTAAACACGCGCCGTTTAGAAGATATTTACCTTGCAGTGCGCCGATGAGGTCATTGGTGCATGCGCAGTGAAGAAGCAGCCCACCGTGCCATTTCCTCCCCAGCGTGTCTTGTGACTGGCGGCTCCCACGTGTCATGTGGCTCCGGCCAGTCATAGAGCCATTGCTTCCACCAGCAGGGACATTGCGGACATTGCGGGCTTCGTTTGTAGGTAAGTGCCACATAATGGGCTAGTATGCATTATGCTTTTACTTTGCAGGAGAATAAAGAGGAAGTAAAACCCATCAAGGTCTACTTCCTCTTTAACTACTAGCTGCCCGCCCACTGTCATATGACTGCGGGACGAGGCAGCTCTCATTCTGGGCGGACGTCATATGACGTGACCGCTGTCCCGAGCCACTAGGGGGCGCGCGCGTGCCTGCCACGTCATTGGGGACACAATGCGCGTGCCCGGCGGCTGCGATGTCCGCTGGGCACCCGCGATTGCCCAGCAACCGCACAGGACCGTGGATCTGTGTGTGGAGAGGAGACCGATGTGTGTTCCTTGTACATAGGGACACCGATCGGTCACCTCCCCCAGTATATTCCCCTCCCCCCACAGTTAGAATCACCTCCCTAGGACACACATTAAGCCCCCTAGTGTTAACCCCTTCCCTGCCAGTCACATTTACACAGTAATCAATGCATTTTTATAGCACGGATCGCTGTATAAATGTGAATGGTCTCAAAAATGTGTCAAAAGTGTCCAATATGTCCACTGCAATATCGCAGTCACAATGAAAATTGCAGATCGCCCCCATTACTAGTAAAAAACCTGAGGAAAAAAATTATTAAAAAAAAAAAAAATGCATATTTATTATAGCAAAAAGTAAAAAATATTGTGTTTTTTTAAAATCAGCATTTCCCCGTTGTTCCTCAAGCGGTTAAACTGTTTTACATTTTTATGTCGCCTGGTGCCTCTCTCTCCTTACTCTCTTTAGGTATATTATATTTACTTGTTTTTTACATTTCTTTAGTAGTAAAAGAGAGAGAGCCAAGACAGCCCTCTGAACTGGTTGGAGATTGTGTTCAGGTAAGTATAAAGGGTGGGGGGGGGGTTTACCATAATGCATAGAATGCATTAAGGTAAAACTCCTTCTGCCTTTAGAAACACTTGAAAAATGAATTAAAAAGCATTTTCAGTTTGCTCAGATACAGTTTGAGTCTACTTTAACTGAATATTTCCAAATGAAAATATGCAAAGATGAACAATGGAAGAATAGTGACATGCTTACAAGAAAGAATACATTTCAAAAGTGATGCCAAATATTTGTGATGTTCATTGATGTTTTTTCTGAATTTTTTACAAATGATTAATGAATAACATTAATGCCAATCAAAACTCCAAAAATGAAGTTCAAAGGTAACCTATTTTAAAACCTATTTCCAGCCGGAACTTTTATTTTGTTCTGTGCATGGATGAAATGCTGTATATTAAGAATGCTTTCAGAAATAGAAGTGTTAATAGTTTATTTTTATCAATTAACAAAATGGAAAATAAATGAACGAAGAGAAATCCAAATCTAACCAATATTTTTTGTGAAACCCTTTGGCTTCAAAACAGTTTGAATAGTTCTAGGTACACTTGGACACAGTTTTTGAAGGAAGTTGGAAGGTAAGTTGTTCCAAACATCTTGGAGGACTAACCACAGATCTTCTGTGGATGTAGGCTGCCTCAAATCCTTCTGTCTCTTCATGTAATCCCAAGCAGACTCGATGATGTTAAGATCAGGGCTCTGTGGGAGCCAAACCATCTCTTCCAGGACTCCTTGTTCTTCTTTATGCTAAAGATAATTCTTAATAACATTGGCTATATGTTTGGGGTAGTTGTCCTGCTGCAGAATAAATTTGGGACCAATCACATGCCTACCTGATGGTATGGCATGATGGATAAAAATCTGCCTGTATTTTTCAGCATTGTGGACACCATTGATCCTGACCAAATCTCCAACTCCATTTGCAGAAATGCATTCCCCAAACTTGCAAGAAACCTCCACCATGTTTCACTGTTGCCTGCCTTCAGAGAACTACCTCCTGCTACAGCCAAATATTTAACATTTTGACCCATCAGTCCATCAGTCCAGAGCACCTGCTGTCATTTTTCTGCACCCCAGTTCCTTTATTTTCGTGCATAGTTGAGCCCCTTAGTCTTGCTTCCATGTCAGAGGTATGGCTTTTTGGCCACAATTCTTTCATGAAGACCACTTCTGGGCAGACTTCTCCGGGTGTACCTGGCTTCCACTGATTTCTGCCAGTTCTGTGCTGATGGCACTGCTGGACAGCTTCTGATTTTGAAGGTAAGCAATTATGATGTGTCTTTCATCTGCTGCATGATATGTCCTTGGCGACCACTGTGTCTACAGTTCTTAATGTTGCCTGTTTCTTTGTGTTTTGCCGGGGGAAAGGGGGAGAGAGCTAGGACAGTAGGGGGAATTTATGCTGCACAGGGTGATTAGGGTGTGCCCGGGCACACCTGGCACACCCTGTGCGCACGCCTATGTCTCACTTTAACTTCCACTGTTAATGCATCTGCATATCAATACACTTAACCATACAATTGATATGAATCTTATTGCCATTGGTGTGTATTTTCTATATAGTGTATTAGACATTACTAGTATGTCTAGTATAAGAATGTTCTTGCAAATGCTAAGGGTGTAAACTGACACTGTCACTAACTTGAAAAAATGCAGGTAAAAGCACAGAAAATGTATTTGGAAAACTTACTTGCACTTTTTTTTACTAATTTTAAATGTATCTCTGAACTTCACACTCTTTCGTCATACTCCTCCCCTCTTCTGAAGATTACTAATTACTGTCCGTGCTGGCTAAACTCTATATCCTTCTCTTCATCTAACTACATAACCCTTTTATGTAGCAGATGGGGGAGGAGAAACAGGTAATATTGTACAGTGTCACCTGAATGACAGCTCTGAGTCTGCTCAGGCTACTTACATAGCATTCAAAATGGTGGTAACCAGCAGACATCTGAGAGCTTTTGGATGTGTACACAAGTAAGGTTTTACAGGTAAATAACATACCTAAGATACTTTAAATGTACATACAGTGTCTTGAAAAAGTATTCACACTCCTTTAAATTTTCCGCATTTTGTTATGTTACAACCAAAAACGTAAATATATTTTATTGGGATTTTATGTGATAAACCAACACAAAGTGGCACATAATTGTTAAGTGGAAGGAAAATGGTAAATGGTTTTCCAATTTTGTTTACAAATAAATATGAGAAAAGTGTGGTGTGCATTTGTATTCAGCCCAAAAGGGTACAAAAATTCTGATACCCCGAACTAAAATCTAGTGGAACCAATTGCCTTCAGAAGTCACCTAATTCCACTTGTGTGTAATTTAATCTCAGTATAAATACAGCTGTTCTATGAAGCCCTCAAAGGTTTTTTAGAGAACCTTAGCATCATTGAGGCCAAGGAACACACCAGACAGGCCAGGGATAAAGTTTTGGAGAAGTTTAAAGCAGGGTTAAGTTCTAAAAAAATATCCCAAGCTTTGAACATCTCACAGAGCACTGTTCAATCCACCATCCAAAAATGGAAAGAGCATGGCACAACTGCAAACCTACCAAAACATGGTTGTTTACCTAAACTGACAGGCTGGGCATTCAGAACATTCATCAGAGAAGCACCCAAGATGCCCATGGTAACTGAAGGAGCTGCAGAGATCCACAGCTCAGGTGGCAGAACCTGTCCACAGGAGAACTATTACTCATGCTCTCCACAAATCTGGTGTTTATCGAAGAGAGGCAAAAAGAAAGCCATTGTTGAAAGAAAGCCATAAGAAGTCCAGTCTGCAGTTTGCGAGAAGCCATGTGGGGGACACAGCAAACATGTGAAAGAAAATGCTCTGGTCAGATGAGACCAAAATTAAACTTTTTGGCCTAAAAGTAAAATGCTATGTGTGGCGTAAAATGAACACTGCACATCACCCTTAACACACCATCCCCACTGTGAAACATGGTGGTGGCAGCATCCTGTTGTGGGGATGCTTTTCTTCTGCCGGATTGGGAAGTTGGTCAGAATTGATGGGAAGATGGATGCACCCAAATACAGGGCAATCTTAGAAGAACACCTGTTATGCCCCGTACACACGGTCGGACATTGATCGGACATTCCGACAACAAAATCCTAGGATTTTTTCCGACGGATGTTGGCTCAAACTTGTCTTGCATACACACGGTCACACAAAGTTGTTGGAAAATCCGATCATTCTGAACGCGGTGACGTAAAACACATACGTTGGGACTATAAATGGGACAGTAGCCAATAGCTTTCATCTCTTTATTTATTCTGAGCACGATCGGCACTTTGTGCGTCGGATTTATGTACACACGATCAGAAATTCTGAAAACAGATTTTGTTGTCTGAAAATTTTATAGCCTGCTCTCAAACTTTGTGTGTCGGAAAATCCGATGAAAAATGTGTGATGGAGCCTACACACGATCGGAATTTCCGACAACAAGGTCCTATCACACATTTTCCGTCGTGTGTACGGGGCATTAGAGTCTGCAAAAGACTTAAGACTGGGGCAGAGGTTTACCTTCAAGCAGGACAGCGACCCTTAACATACAGCCCGAGCTACAATGGAATGGTTTAGATCAAAGCATGTTTATGTGTTAGGTCAAAGTCTAGACCTAAATACCATTGAGAATCGGTGGCAAGACTTGAAAATTGCTGTTCACATACGCTCTCCATCCAATATGACAGGGCTTGAGCTATTTTGCAAAGAAGAATGGGCAAAAATGTCACCCTCTAGATGTGCAAAGCTGGTAGAGACATACCCAAAAAAGACTTGTAGCTGTAATTGCAGCAAAATGTGGTTCTACAAAGTATTGAATACAAATGCATGCCACACTTTTCACATATTTATTTGTAAAACATTTGGAGAACCATTTATCATTTTCCTTCCACTTCACAATTGTGTGCCACCTTGTGTTGGTCTATCACATAAAATCCCAACAAAACACATTTACGATTTTGGCTGTAACATGACAAAAAGTGGAAAATTTCAAGGGGTATGAATAGTTTTTCAAGGCACTGTATAATTTCATTAGGCAGAGTGTTGAAATGCATGGTCTGTTGACTGGATCATTTAACCCTTCTATACAGCTTTTAACACATACAGAAAAAAAACAAAGAAAACATGTAAATTATTTTTGTATATGTTTATATATGTTTGTATATGGAGCTTTTTTCTCAGCCTCCTCCTTGAATTCTCCTCTCCTTAGGAAAGAACTCAGGCAGGACTGACACCACTGCTTGGAATATCAGTGCTGGAGAGCCAGCATTGTCAGCTTACTACGGGAAGTTACATGAAGTTATAAGCTGTTTGGGGGATTTTTTTGCACTTGTAGTGTTTTTTGCGACAAAACATGGGGAAATATACATGTAGTGTAGAAATGTTTTGGATATGTTTTTTTTTTTTTGTTTTGTTTTTGCTGAACACATTAACCGCTTCAGCCCCGGAAGATTTTACCCCCTTCCTGACCAGAGCACTTTTTGTGATTCGGCGCTGTGTCACTTTAACTGACAATTGCACGGCGGTGCGACGATACACCAAAACAAAACAGACGTCTTTTTTTCCCACAAATAGAGCTTTTTTTTGGTGGTATTTGATCACCTCTGTGGTTTTTATTTTTTGGTGCTGTAAACAAAAAAAAAGCATCAATTTGAAAAAAAAGCAATATTTTTATTTTTTTCTGCTATAATAAAAATCCCTCAAAAAATATATAAAAGAACTAAATTTTTCCTCAGTTTAGGCCAATATGAATCCTTCTACATATTTTTGTAAAAAAAAAAAAAAATCGCAATAAGTGTATATTGATTGGTTTGCGCAAAAGTTATAGCGTCTACAAAATAGGGGATAGATTTATGGCATTTTTATTATAATTTTTTTTTTTAGTAATGGCGGCGATCTGCGACATTATGGCGGACATATCGGACACTTTTGACACTATTTTGGGACCACTGTCATTTATACAGCGATCAGTGCTATAAAAATGCACTGATTACTGTGTAAATGACACTGGCAGGGAAGGGGTTAAAAACTAGGGGGCGATCAAGGGGTTAAGTGTGTCCTAGGGAGTGATTCTAACTGTGGGGGGATGGGCTACCACTGACATGACAGCGATCACTGCTCCCGATGACAGGGAGCAGTAGCTCCCTGTCATGTCACTAGGCAGAACAGGGAAATGCCTTGTTTACATAGGCATCTCCCCGGGACACCGGTGGACATTGAGTCCATGGGACCCGCAGGCATGGTCACACTGTACACGGCGGATGTGTGCCCACTAGCCTCACAAATTAAAGGGGGCATACAGGTACACCAATTTGCCCACTGCTGCCATTGTATATATATCGGCGTGCGTCAGTAGGCAAGTGGTTAAAAAACACATTAAAAAAAATTATCATCTTAGTTTGTGTATTGTACACATTTACTTTTTGCAAGGTATTTGGAATGGTCATATTAACGCCTGTGATCATAATAAAAGCATCAAAGAAGTGACCTAAGCGAAATATAAATGTGGTTGGAAATGCAGAAAAAGATTCCGTTTACATCTGTACAAATTTAAAAATAAACAAAACAAAATTAATTATGCTATTTTTTGCCATTTGAAGTGTTCCATTGACATTGTATATAGGAAAAAACCCTGCATGGGCAAAAGTCTAGAACAATAAGCATAAAAAAATGACTTTGCAGTTATTTGCTCTAAAATGAGTACTGCAACATGGGTTACTGGTTAAATATATATAACAATCAATGAAGGTTGGCAGCATGACCATATGTCTTGAATAAACAAAGGCCCACTCACATGCAGCCCTTTGCACATTTTGCGATCCATGGTGTGAATTATTTCTGTTTTAATAACTGGTATTGTATTCCTTCTAATTAATAGGCACTTCACCATGTACATGCTTTGTAAAAAAAAATATCACCTTGCCAACTTTGCTTTCCAGCATAGTGTGCATATTGTAGCTTTCTTTCTAGCATGCCTGATCCAACTTTTATGTGGTTGAAAAAAGGCAAAATTCCTGTCTAATCAGATACAAAAGACACTAATGCAGCACTGTGTTCGTTAATGGCTAATCATCTCTATTTTTTTTTTTTTTGCATTGCAGCCTGCAACCACAATTAGTGGATTGAGGGTGCAATGCTCAGGATCCTGCAGACTATTCCTCCAGCCTCAGATCCATGTGGACTTATAGTTAATAGGCTGGGGGAAGTATCAATGAACTACAAGCGAAGCGACGTCATAAAAACTTTCTGACGTGGTGGGAAATAGGACCTACATTTTTCCTATTTAGATCTCTGTCCAAATTCAAATGTGGTGGAGATAAGAACCCCACAATTAAGTAAGGGGGAAGTTTGGGGGAAGGGGGGGGGGGGCGCTGTAGACTATGACCATGTTTCACATTACACCCTAAATATGGGTGAAGCATATGGGTGACCTAGCTTTTAATCGAGAATTAAGTATTTCTTTAATGCAGTACCAGAAATCTTATTTGGTATACCAGAGCCCAGACTGTAAACAATATACAATTTGTTTACCCCTTTATGACAGCAAAAAGCATATATGCAGCAGCAGGGCAGGTGGGCCTTAATGCCCAACCACCACATATATAGTATGCATCTCTATCTTGTTCTGGGGGACGCGCTACATGTCACTGATAGCTCACGGTCAACTAGCGATAATCAGGAGCCAGTAGGATATCAGCACTGTGCAGCCAATCACAGGGCAGCATGATCAAGAGCCCAGCCTACCAGCCTCGGGCATCATGGCCACTTTTAAAGCACCTGCTCCCACTGTCATAAGTGGGTTAATATAATTGCATATCACAGATGCCAGTGCCACTGGGCCAGAATATAATTTCTACTTCCTCTAATGTCAATTGTGAAGAGCTGGCAAAACTATTTTACCTTGTCAAAAGATTTTATTGTGCATACAATAAGGTACTTGACATTAAAGTGAGTACATATTATACAACAAAGGGGATGAAGCTCAGAAATACATATTCGAACAATGTAAATTATATATTGAATTATAAATTATTATGATATTAATAATACATACAAATGGTATTGGTTATAAGAGGAATTATATCCTATGGTTAATATGAGCTTCCAAATCATAGAAAGAGTAAGTAGAGAAGAAAGGAGAAATAGAAAGAGGAGAAACTAGAAAGAATAAAAAGAAGAGTCCGTAGGGTTGAGTCAAGGTCTGTCACATCCACTGAAGATTATGTAATCCATTAGTTCACTGGGTCAGCTACCATGGTAGTAAAACTTCTTTGTTAAAAGTTGAAGGCAAATAATTTCTTATCCATGGTTGCCACATTTTTTCAAATTTGACAAGCGAGTCATTTTCAAGAGCTACCAGTTTAGCTTGAGTCATAGTGACGTTCATTCGATTTACTACCTCCTCCACTATCAATGAAGGGGATCTCCAGGCTCTTGCCAGTGTTTGTTTGGCCGCAGTGAATAGTTGAATAAGTAATTTAAATTGGGTATGTGTTAAAAATTCTGGCTTTCGATTGATAAGAGCCATTGTAGGATCAGGGGTGATGGATATTCCTAACATTTTAGATGCAATAGTAAAGATAGCCTTCCAATAAATTTGTGCTTTGAGGCATGCCCACCAAGAATGAAAGTGTGTTCCTGGGTCAGAGCATCCACGATAACAATCTGCCGAGTAGTTATGCACACATTTCGCTATTCTAACCGGTACAAGATACCATCGTATTAAAACTTTATAATTAGCCTCTATCACTAGTATGTTTGGGGAGGCTGATTTGGTTGTTAACCAAATTTGGTTCCATTCTGTTGTTTCCAATGTTCGTTCTAAGTCGACCTCCCATTTCTGTACATACGATGGTTTCTCCATTTCAGGTTTGGTTAATAATTGAGCATATAGGGCCGAAATCATGCCTTTAGCATGAGGATCATTTTTACAAAATTTTTCAAATTCAGTTAATTGAGTCAGTGAAGAGTTTGTGGTTAAAAGAGGCATAAAGAAATGACCCATGCTGGGTAGAATGCAGGGTTTTTATAGAAAGATAATAGAGGGTATGCAAAGATTGTAATTGATTTCTGATTTTGTATTTGTCCCACATGGAGACAAAATGTTTGGTAATTGGGTTACCTAACCCTCTACGATCTCTCGGTGAAAGCCAAATCAAGTGATAAGGGATCACAGTCAGCTGCTTCAATCAATACCCATAGAGGGGATTTGTGTTGTGCATGGTATTTAGTTAATGTTCCTATGTGTGCCGCTCTATACTAAGAAGCAAAATTAGGGCAACCTAGACCACCATTCAACTTAGGGAGGTATAATGAATGTTGTTTTGTACGAGGTCTAGAGGAGCCCCATATATATGAGTTTGCTTTTTTCTGTATAATTCTCAGGTAATAGGCAGGAATTGGGATTGGTAAAAAACTGTGAATAAATATAATAATTTGGGTAAGATTGTCATGTTTATTGTATCGATTCTTCCGAACCATGATAACGGGAGGGGATTTCAAGATTTTAGCATATTTGTTATATTTTTTAACATTGGAGGGTAATTAGCTGAAAAAAGATCCAAAAAAGATGCAGTGAGATGTATTCCTAGATATGGGATAGATTTATCTGCCCAAGTAAATGGGAGACCAATTTTAGCTGAATTGAATTCCAAAGTTGAGAGAGATATGTTTAATGCTACACATTTTTTAGAATTAATGAAAAGACCCGAAAAGGCAGCAAAGTCATTAAGTATTGGCATCAAGTTGGGGCCTGATATTTGCGGTGATGAAAGAAACAAGAGGATGTCATCTGCAAATAGACAGAGTTTGTGATGAAATCCCCCTATCTCAGTTATGGTTGGTTCTGATCTGATTCTTTGGGCAAGTGGTTCTATGAGAAGGGCAAATAACAGGGGCAAAAGCGGGCACCTCTGTCTAGTGCCCCTCTCAATGTTAGAGGCCTCAGATTTATAACCTGCATATTTAACATATGCTTTAGGTTTAATAAATAAAGCCCTGATCCAGTTTATAAAATTTGGACCAAAACCCCATTTTTGTAACATATAATGCAAGTATGGCCAAGATATGGAATCAAAGGCTTTTTGAATGTCAAGTGAAAGAAAGCAGGAGGGAATGTGTTGTGTTTTTGCAATTTGTGCTAAAAGAACTGCTCGGCGTACATTATCGCCTGCTTGGCGAGTTGGCATAAAGCCAACTTGATCATGATTTATAAGAGTGCCGATGAACCCACTAAGACGGGATGCTAAAATTTTTGCAAGAATTTTGATATCTATATTAAGCATTGAAATAGGTGGGTATATTAAGCATTGAAATAGGTCGGTAGTTAGTGCAGGATGTATCATCTGAATAGGGCTTAGGAATCATACATATGATCGCCGTTAGGGATTCTTGTCTAAATGAATTATTTTCAAGTAAAGCATTGAATGTCTCTGCTAATGTGGGGGAGATAGAGTCTGAAAAGGTATGGTAATATAATGCTGAATAACCATCCAGTCCTGGTCTTTTGTTAACTTTTAATTCTTTGATGACTTTTGCTACATCCTCTGCCTTGATAGATATCTCTAGTTGTGCTTTTTGTGAATCAAATAATTCAGGTAAGTTAATTAATCTGCTTCGTTTAAATTAAACAAATTTGATTCCGTGTATAGTGTTTGGGAATGAAATTTATGGACAATTTTAAGGGGATTACTGGTATATATATTTTTAGATAGCTTCAGCTTAATTGGTTTAAATGATTTATTTATTGTTCTAAATGCACGTTGCATGTATGTGCCTGGTTTATTAGATTTCATGTAGAAGGCATGCCTGGAACGAAGCAATATTTTATCAGTTGAGTCTATTAGAAAGAAATCATATTCCAGGCTTGCCTTCTCTAAATAATTTTTAGTAGTTGAGTTAGGATTGTTTTGGAAAGCTAAGAAATGGGAGTTAAATTGTGTTTCTAATTTTCGTGCAAGATTTCTACGTTCTCTTTTGAGTATACCAATCTGTTGCTGAAATATCCCTCTCAACACCGGTTTGTGAGCTTCCCAGAGTGTTATTGGAGACATTTCTGGGCTTTTGTTGAGTGTGAAATATTCTTTCAAGGCTTGTTCAATTTTGTGTCTATATATAGGTTGTTTGAGTAATATTTCTGGTAGATACCATGTTTTATCTTGAGTTTTGGGTATGGTGGATGCAATGGTGGTTAGGACTGCGTTGTGGTCAGACCATGGGATGGGGATTATATTTGATGATAGAATCTCTGGTATTATCCCTGTGGTAAGAAAAATGTGGTCTATACGACTGAATGTTTGGTGAGGGTGTGAAAAATATGTATAATTTCTTTTTGTTGGGTTATTCTCCCTCCAGGAATCAACTCGATAAAAAGGAGTTGAGAGAAGGATAATTTAGAGTGATTTTGAGGTGGAGTATATGGTGTTTTGTCCAGAAATGGGAGGAGAACCTGGTTGGAATCTCCACATACAATAATTGCTCCCATTTTATGTGCATTAACTACTTGCAAGAGATGTGTTAAGAATGGAATTGGCTGTTTATTTGGAGCATAATAAGAGACCACAGTTACTTCTGTGTCTAAAATGTGTCCCGTCAGGATTAAATATCATCCTTCCGGGTCTTTAATTTCCGAATGGACTGTGAATGGAGTGGAACGGTGGAATGCCACTAGAGTTTGATATTGGCCGAGGCAGTAAATACTTGTGAATAGGATGAACTAAAAAATTTAGGTGTTGAGTTTATTGTAAAATGAGTCTCCTGAATACACACAATGTGCTCATTCTTTGCTTGGAATGATCTAAACGCTTTAGTACGTTTCTGCGGTACGTTGAGTCCCTGTACATTGAGGGATAAAAAGTTTAAAGGAGCCATGGTAGCTGAGTCAGTAGGCAGCACTTACCAATTATTCTAACTTGGACTTCTGTGTGCAGGAGAACCACTTTGTAAAAAGAAAAAAAAAATAACATCACTAGGATGTAAGCTTATAGCCCTTAAGGCTTAATGAGAATAATATCTATATTATCCAATAGATTTTGAAGAAAAAATTAACGCTTATAAAATAAAGGTTGTTAAATTTCTATGTTATTTAGGAAGAGCAAGCTATCTAGCCTGAAAAAAAAAGATATGTCTTGTGACTAGCGTTTAGACTTACTACAAAACCTTGTTTCAGTAATCTAAATAAATAAATCAACTATAGAAGTAAATTTGTATCATTTCAGTCATGACTAGGTCTTCTTTTGATAATATTAGTATATAACTCAAGGTTGCAAATAATAGATAAGAAAAAGTATTTTTTAACCAAGCTGGTTAGGAGAAAAGAAAAAGCAACTTTGTTTCAAAATTTTGAAGTAAATATAGAACTGATAAGAATGGTATTCTCGTATGATTTTACTTAATATATTCAGATGACATCTGAGTAAAGAATTAACCTAACCCATCTTATATTTCATTTATTAGAATAAAAGTATGGGATATAGATTATGGACAAAAGAACATTTTAAAACTATGTTTCTATAGTCTATATAAACAAAACAACTAAAGAAGTAAAATTGTATCTCTTCAGTCATGACTGAATTTCCTTATTTATTTGATGATATTAGTATGCAACTCAAGGCTGCAATAATAACTAAGGAGAGATACTTTAAACCATTCTGTTTAGGAAAAAAGAAGAAGAAACCTGGTTTCATGTTTTGGGAATAAATATAGAACTGAGAAGACTGATGTTTTCAGATGATTATGTTTAGCATACTTAGATTTTACTTGAATAGGGGATTTACCCTGACCTATATTATAGTTTATTTATTAGAATACAAGTATGGGCTGTAAATTCAGGCTAAAAGTGCATAGTCAATGCGTCCAATATGCTGTGTGTTCACCAAGAACAAATCTTCATAGCTAGTTTTATATTTATAATTATGTTTCTGGAAAATCAGTTTTTCAGTCCATTGGATCTTCTTCTTGGTCCTGTGGAGGGGATACATAGCGGCCTCTCTTGTGTGCATGCTGGTTGCCGTTTTTTCCTACAGCAGGGAATGAGTTTGGTAGGGAAGAAGCGGATGCTGTTCGTCTTTGTGAAGTAGTGGTTGCAGATGTTCCATCAATCAATTTAAGATCTTGTAGAGCTTGTTGTAATTCGTTCGGAGATCTACAAATATGCCTGTTTCCTTGGTAGGTAAAACGTATGGAGCATGGAAAACCCCATTGGTATGTGATGTTGTTTCTTTGCAATTCCATCAGATGTATTTTCATAGCATGTCTTTTAGAAATGGTTACTTGAGAGAGATCTGCGAAAATCTGAAGATTGTGACCTTGGAAGGATACGTTTTTTTTCTCTCTGGCCGATAAAAATTGAATTTTGCTATGATGTCGCGAGGGTGTCCATCTATTTTTTTAGGCATGAGGGCTCTGTGTACCCTATCCATTTCCAACCTTTCGATCGGTATTCCTGGTTGCAACTCTTGGCATAAAGCTGTTATTGTAGAAGATAAGTCAGTGATCGATTCAGGTATGCCTCTGAAACGCAAATTAGACCTTCTTGCACGGTTCTCATAATCTTCCAGTTTGTTTTGTAGTGTTATATTGTCTTCTTTAAGGAGATCTATTTCAGTCATATATTCATGTGCTGTGTTTTCTATTTCTTCAATTTTAATTTCCAGCACTGCTGTGCGGTTTCCCAATTCTCTGATTTTTTTTAGTCAGATTATTGGTTATTTGTTCTGAGGTATGCTTTAATGCTTTGTGTAGCATTTTCTCAAATTGTTTAATAAGGTTTGGGGATGCTGTGAGTTCTTGTGAAGATTTCTGTGACAGAAATAATTCTGTGTCAGATTCATCTGAGAAGATTTGCTGTGACAGCTTTGTCTTTCTCCTGCACTCTGAGGTGATTGTGCCTGAGGCTGAGGAGACCGAGGGGACTGGCGCCATTTTCACTACAGTCTTAGCCTGTGCGCCTCCGCTGGGGGCATTTTCATATTTATTCTGGGCTCCCCCTAGTACTATTTTTGTCTCAAAATCTTCTCTCACATCTCAGGAGTATAAGGAAGCATTTTTTGTATCGAAAATGTCGGCAGGCTGTCTTTATACAGCGTTCTCCCTCTTCACGGAGCGGAGCTCTAGCAGGACATGTCCGTTGCGCTAGACTCCACGCATGCGCCACCGGCAAAACTATTTTCAACATTATTCGAGATTTAGCCCCAGGTATTACAATGTTAATATACAGTGGGGACGGAAAGTATTCAGACCCCCTTAAATTTTTCACTCTTTGTTATATTGCAGCCATTTGCTAAAATCATTTAAGTTCATTTTTTTTCCTCATTAATGTACACACAGCACCCCATATTGACAGAAAAACACAGAATTGTTGACATTTTGCAGATTTATTAAAAAAGAAAAACTGAAATATCACATGGTCCTAAGTATTCAGACCCTTTGCTCAGTATTTAGTAGAAGCACCCTTTTGATCTAATACAGCCATGAGTCTTTTTTTTACAGGGAAAATATAAAATATATTTTTTGCCATGATAGTGTTCATTTCACAGAAATACAGCATTGCCTTAGAATAGAGGATATAGAAAATTCTTAGGCAGATAACATTTACATGTTATTTCCATCAGCAAAAAAAAACTCCTTTTATAGATTTGCAATGGAAGTAATGAAATGGTAATAGCTTTACACTATTCGAGTTGAGGGATATTTGGTTCCCTTTTTCCCCTTTGACTGTAACCTAACTAATAATCCTGTATCATTACACATTTATTTACATATCTAAGTGTACAAATTAGTGATAAGCAAGTCCTCTTGGATTCATTCTATAATAATAATAAAGATGAAGCTCACTTGACACTGAAGTGCTGGCAGGCTCTTTATGCGATTTTTGGCAAATGGCGGAAGCTAAGGTTAAGATTTCTCTATTGACTGTAAAGAGGATTTTACAAAATGAAATCACACTGATGAAATATCAGGCTGACTCTTTTTCTCTAATTTCTTTGATTTATAGTTATACCCATAAAAACTGTATATTGATACATTTAGCAGCAATTATTGATATAACATGTTGAAAACTTTTATTTTATAGCTGTACTCGGCCAGATTAAGGCCTGTGCACAAATCTAAATATCTTTCTAAATACATAGTTATATTGGTACACGCTATACCAGTGTACCTATGTGAAAGGAATGAAATTCTTAAAATAAAAAACAAACTAGCTAATGAAAACTCCAGTGTTCTACTATGAATGATACAGAAAGAACAGTTACTGTAATTGATCATTTTAGCAATGTGTCTCCATTGATGTTACTTACATATTTTTCAGTGTACATCCTATCCATTAAGTGTGTAAACATTCTTTTTCTCTCCCCCACTTTCTCTTGTCCTGTTTTATCCTGTGCTGAATGCTGTGCTACAACACATTTTTGTATGTTTACTGGCAAAAATCCTTTTTATTAAACCTCTGTTTTGCTCGATTGTAAAGAATATAATTATTTGTTAAGGTCCCCGCGGGCACTGCTGCTATCATTAAGTTGTGTGCTGGCTGCTTGACTGTTGCAGTTTAAACTGAGCTAATTATCCTCTCAGTGGTATCGAGAAAAGACAGGATAGTCATCATTAAACAAGCAGGCAAAACATGATCATGCTAACTCAGCTTGGCTATTAGCTGAGCAGGTGATCTGGCTCAGCCATTAAAGATACCACTTAATGCATGAATCCAAACATTTAATCTATTCTATACTTAAACATGTATGGAAAAACAACAAAAGCATATGAACAAACTGAAGACAGCTTTTTCCAATTATAATGTGGCATGAAAAAAAGTCCTCAAAGAAACCTGAGAAGACCAGACTTTTATTCAATAGAAAGCTTTGATTGTAAATCATAAATCACAATGCTTTGCTAAGTCAAATAATACAGACCAATATACGGACTTCTAGCTGTAAATTTGATCAAACCAGTCAATTGAACTGATTTGACTCCAAGGAAGCAGAAGCACACTGATTAAGACTCCTTTCACACTGAGGCAGTTTTCAGGCGTTATAGCGTTAGAAATAGTGCCTGTAAAGCACTTGAAAACTGCCTCCCATTCTTTGCAATGGGTGTTTTCACACAGGGGTGGTGCGCTTGAGGGACCCTGCGGGCCCCCCCACCCCAAAGCACCTTGTCCCTATATTGATGAGGACAAAGGCCTCTTCCCGACAACCTTGGCCGTTGGTTGGCGGCGTATGCAGGCGGGGGGGCTTATTGGAGCCCCCCACCCTTTGTGAATGAGTATGGGGTACATGGTACTCCTACCCATTCACCTAGGGAAAAAAGTGTCAATGAAAAAACACAGTACACAGGTTTTTAAAGTAATTTATTAGGCAGCTCCATGGTCTTCTTCTGACTTCAGGGGTCTTCTTCCAACTTCGGGGGTCTCTCCGGCTCCCCGCTAGCAAAAGAGTGGGAGAGGATAGCGGAGGGGCCCGGCAGAAGAACTGGACACCGGGAGGAGACGCTGGAGAGACCTCCGAAGTTGGAAGAAGACCCCCGAAGTTGGAAGAAGACCCCCAAAGTCAGAAGAAGACCACGGAGCTGCCTAATAAATTACTTTTAAAACCTGTGTACTGTGTTTTTTCATTGACAGTTTTTTCCCTAGGTTAACGGGTAGGGGTACCATGTACCCCATACTCATTCACAAAGGGTCGGGGGCCAGGATCTGGGGGCCCCCTTATTAAAGGGGGCTCCCGGATTCCGATAAGCCCTCCCACCCGCATACCCCGACAACCAACGGCCAGGGTTGTCGGGAAGAGGCCCTTGTCCTCATCAACATGGGAACAAGGTGCTTTGGCGTGGAGGGGCCGGCAGGGTGCTCCCCTGCCCCAAAAGCACCCTCCCCCCCTAGTTGAATTGTTGGATTTTGGGGGGACCCCACACCGATTTTTCGGTGTAGGGGTTCCCCTTTAAATCCATACCAGACCTAAGGGCCTGGTATGCCCCTGGGGGGAACCCATGCCGGTTTTTTATTTAAAATTTGGCGCGGAGTTCCCCCTCATGATTCATACCAGACAGCTGTCAGCACTGCCTGTCGCTCATCGCAAAAGGAAAAAAAAGTTTTCCTTTCTGGATCAGCGAGCCAGCTCGACGCTGGCTCCTGCGATTGGGCTCGCAGGTGTGAAATTTGGCCGATAACAGCAGTGAGATTGACACAATATCGTGGTCACCTACTGTATGTGAAAAGTTTTTCTTTCCTGATCAGCGAGCCCGTGCCACATGCACAGTACCCTGTCGGGGAGAAACACAATCTCGCGGTCAGGTACTGTACATGGCGTGAGGCTTGTGCTTACAAAGTCGTACTGAAATTGTGTCTATATTATTCAGGTACGATTTGCATACTACTTGAGGGTTTAACATTGAGGTCTATGGAGTACAACTCGCATAGAAGTTGGACCAAAGTAGTGCAGGGACTACTTTCAAGTCGGCACGACTTAAAGTCGTGCCAATATGAATGGTAGTCATTGAAAATCATGGAGAATGACTTACAAAATCAGTACAAAATCGTGGGACAAGTCGTACAAGTGTGAAAGGGGCCTAAGTCAGCTTTCTGCTCACCCTGTTGTTCCCTCCTTTCAGGAAGCTGGCTTTACACAATTATTTTCATTCAACACAAATCCCCTTGCTGGGCTATTGCATTCTGACAGCCACCAAGTGGTGGCTGTCAAAATACCTGGACAACAGCTGTATCTAATTGGACACAGCTGCTAATCAGCCAGCATTTTCCACCAGGCTCCTTTAATTTTGCAATCAAAGGATGTCAGGCAGGAGGGAGCCAACAGGGTCAGTCCATCAGAAACCAGTTGAAATGTAAGCAATGCACAGCTAGCTTAAGGCTCCATGCACACTAGTGTTTTTCATAAGCTCAAAAAAAGCTAGAAAAAAACACTGGATGACAAATGCTGATAATAGCATTTTTTGTGCCAGCTTCTAGTAGCATTTTAGTGGTTTTTAGAAGCTTTTAGGAGCATTATCATTTTATTAGCGTTTTTGCTGTACAGGAAGTTAAAAAAAAAGCTAGAAAAGCTGTTAGTAGCATTTTAGTAGCATTTAAAAGCAGTTAGGGGAATTTAGGAACATTCTGTATTTTTTTCTGCTAGAAAAACACTCCAAAAACTGTACAAATTTTTTTTTTCTGCTCCTAGATGCTGAATCTCAAAAAATGCTAATAGCCTAAAGTAGTGTGCATTAACACGATTTAGCTTCTAGGAGATTAAAAAAAAATAGTATGCATGAAGCCTTAAGGCTACGCTCCCCTTTCCCCGAAAATAGCATGTGGAGTCAGGGGGCCTAGGAGATATTTACCACTTGAACCCTGGAAGATTTTACCCACTTCATGACCAGGCCAATGTTTGCTATTCAGCACTGCGCTACTTTAACTGGCAATTGCACGGTCATGCAACACTGTACCCAAATGACATTTAAATTTTTTTTTTCACATAAATAGAGCTTTTTTTGGTGGTATTTGATCACCACCAGGTCTTTTATTTTTTATTCAAAAAAAGACCAACAATTTTGAAAACAAATTATGTTTTCTACTTTCTGTCATAAAATATATTCAATAAAGTCATATTTCTTCATAAGTTGCCCTGATGCATGTTAATATACTGCAGTAAAAGTGCACTAACGCAATTCATTATACTGCAGCAAAACTGCCAAGACACTCTACACTGACACACTTCAATATACTGCATTAAACCTGCCCTGACATATTAAACTGACATTAAAGTAAAAAAAGAAGGTTGCACTATACTCACGCTGCACTATCACTATATTCACACTACACTAATACTTTACACTCACAATAGAATCACAATAGCACACTATAGCACACATAGCATAACTCGCTAGGAGCAATGAACAGAGCCCTGTTCTATCTCCACTCCAATATCACACTCAAATGGTTGCTCTGGGAAGGAACCTTTTATAGTTTTGGGTGGGTCTATGAGCAATGAGCCAGTATTGGGCACAGTCATCATTACTTTCTCCAATCATGGTTCTGACAGTGTTCTGTGCCTTGATTAGGCAAAGCCTTCATTGCTTCAGCCAATTAAGGCTTACAATGCACTGTGCGATGCGCAGTGCTATGTGGGGCATTCAGCAGGCCGAACAAACGGTCGGACGCCCTGACAATTTGGGTGAACAGCCAATGTTTGGGGTGAACTGTTCGCTCAATGCAAGCCTTTACATTCCCAAAATCAGAAATATGCAATGCAGTAAAGACTTACCATGTTGCCCATATCTCTCTCCTAATTCCGCTGAATAGAGGATTATAGAATGATTGTATAAAGAAAGATTTGTTTGCATATGCTAAATATGTTATATTTCAAAATTAACTTCAGAGTTGAGTTTTGAAACACAAGTTTATCTTTCTCACAAATTTGTTATCAAAGTTAAAAAAATAATAATAAATGCATATTTTATTCATGGTTATACATGCATCAAACAATGCATAGTATGAAATCTGAAATATTGCTTTTTGTCATGTCAGAACTGTAGGCAAACTTCTGTCCATACAGTGCTATGTCTGTGCAGGTTAAACTGGAGGTTTGTCATGATTTTCACATTATGGCAGACCTACCTGCCAAGACTGCCTTTTCCAGCCATGTAAAGACAATAATCTCCTCTGTCCCTCTACCGAGGTTACTGAAATTTTTGCCAGGTTTTATTGTGAATGTGACACCTTTGGCCATCTTAACAGGCCAATGATTATGAAACTCTAGTGCATGTACACAGGATTAATTAATCTTGTCACCCAAGGTGTACAGAGAATAAAAATAGCTAGAAGGTTAGGTAGAAACTTTTATAGCAGAAGAGGCATACAGAGTCTCTTATGCAATTAAACCAGAGATGTGTCAGAGATCTGAATCGCTGTGCAGCCACTGTAACGATGTTCCGCCTCCTAGACTGCCTCTTGTGATAGACGGCACACTGATCCAATGCTAGGAATCATTGTGCCGTGTGTCATAGAAGGCAGGACATCATTACAGTGGCTGCACGGCTATTCAGATCCAGCTCTGACACACAGCATGACATCACATTACCAGGCACTGGCAGGCTGTACCTCATAGGCACTGGTAGCCTGTACCTGATGGGCACTAGTAGGCTGTACATGATGGGCACTGGCAGCAGCATGTCATGGGCACTGATAGGCTGTACTTGATGGGCACTGGCAGGCTGCATTTCATGAGCACTGGTAGAATGTATATTATGAGCCCTAACACAGGTTTCTCTATGCAAACAGTCATGTCATCACAAAAACATTTAACCTACTGATGCCTCAATTAATGTAATTTTATTGGTATCTATTTAAAATTTACTAGTAGCTGCTTTATTTCCCACCCTAGGCTTATACTCGAGTCAATACGTTTTCCCAGTTTTTGGTGGTAAAATTAGGTGCCTCGACTCAAATTCGGGTCGGCCTATACTCGAGTATATACTCGAGTATATAAAATTTGGCCAATAAGTATTTTATTTTTTCATAAATTTAGGCCAAAATTTATACTTCTATATTTCTTTGGTAAAAATTCTACAAGCTATGGTACGTATCATTGAAAATTGATCAGTCCTGATGTTCTGATGGACTATCTCTTTTCACGAGGCCCTAAAATGGTAGGAAAGTACAAATAACCCCCTCAAATGACCCTTTTTTGGAAGCAGATAGTCCAAAGTATTTAGAAATAGGCATGGCAAGTTTTTTGAAGTTGTAATTTTTTACCCACAATTCTTTGGAAAATTAAGAAATTAAATATTTTTTTACAAAAATTGTCATATTAACAAGTTATTTTTTGCACACAGCATAAGCATATGTACAATTACACCCCAAAACACATTCTGCTACTCCTCCTGTGTAAGGAGATACCACATGTATGAGACTAGCCACAGCCTAGCCACATGGAGAGGCCCCACATTCAAGGAGCAACTTTAGGTGGCTATGACAGGTACACTGTTGATGGGTGGCGGTGATGGCAGCTGTGACGGGTACACTGATTAGGCTGCACTGATGGCTGCAGTGACAGATAAACCAATATTCTGCACTGATGGCTGCGGTGAAGGGTACACTTATGGATTGCACTGATGGCTGAACTGACAAGTACACTGATAGGCTGCACTGATGGCTGTGGTGATAAGTACACTGATAGGCTGCAGATGGATGCGGTGACAGGTACACTGATAGGCTGCACTGATGGCTGTGGTGACAGGTACACTGATAGGCTGCACTGACGGCTGTGGTGACAGGTACACCGATAGGCTGCACTGATGGCTGTGGGGACAGGTACACTGATAGGCTGCACTGATGGCTGAGGTGACAGGTACATTGATAGGCTACAGATGGATGCGGTGACGGGTACATTGATAGGCTGCAGATGGATGCGGTGACAGGTACACTGATAGGCTGTACTGATGGCTGTGGTGACAGGTACACTGATAAGCTGCACTGATGGCTGTGGTGACAGGTACACCGATAGGCTGCACTGATGGCTGTGGGGACAGGTACACTGATAGGCTGCACTGATGGCTGAGGTGACAGGTACATTGATAGGCTGCAGATGGATGCGGTGACAGGTACACTGACAGGTTGCACTGATGGCTGTGATGACAGGTACACTGATAGGCTACACTGATGGCGGCGGTGACAGGTACACTAACAAGCTGCAGTGATGGCTGCAGTGATGGGTACACTGATAGGCTGCACTGATGGCTGTAATGACAGGTACACTAATAGGCTGCACTGATGGTTGTGGTGACAGGTACACCGATAGGCTGCACCAATGGCTATGGTGAACAAGGGCACTGATAGGCTGCACTGATGGCTGTGTTGACAGGTACACTGATAGGCTACACTGATGGCTGCAGTGACAGGTACACTAAAGCTGCAATGATGGCTGCGGTGTTGGGTACACTGATAGGCTGCACTGATGGCTGTAATGACGGGTGCACTAATAGGCTGAACTGATGGTTGTGGTGACAGGTACACTGAAAGGCAGCACTGATAGGCTGTACTGATGGATGCAGTAAGGGGTACACTGATAGGCTGCACTGATGGCAGGGAGACCAGGAAGACGTCATATGATGTCCACCCGGAAGGACAAAAGGCGGGAAGAAGGTATAAATTTAACATAGTTACATAGTTAGGTTAAAAAAATACACAAGTCCATCTAGTTCAACCAAAAAATTCTAATAAAAATAATAATAATAATAATAATAATAATAATAATAATAATAATAATAATACAATCCAATATACACAATCCTTCACCCACAGTTGATCCAGTGGAAGGCAAAAAACCCCAGCAAAGCATTCTCTAATTTGCTACAGCAGGGGAAAAAATCCTTCCTGATCCCCCGAGAGGCAATCGGATTTGCCCTGGATCAACTTTACCTATACAGTTGCAAAAAAAAGTATGTGAACCCCTTTGGATTGATATGGATTTCTGCGCAAATTGGTCATAAAATCTGAAAAAGTGATCTGATCTTCATCTAAGTCACAACAATAGACAATCACAGTCTGCTTAAACTAATAACACACAAAGAATTAAATGTTACCATGTTTTTATTGAACACACCATGTAAACATTCACAGTGCAGGTGGAAAAAAGTATGTGAACCCCTAGACTAATGAGATCTCCAAGAGCTAATTGGAGTGAGGTGTCAGCCAACTGCAGTCCAATCAATGAGATGAGATAGGAGGTGTTGGTTACAGCTGCCCTGCCCTATAAAAAACACACACCAGTTCTGGGTTTGCTTTTCACAAGAAGCATTGCCTGATGTGAATGATGCCTCGCACAAAAGAGGTCTCAGAAGACCTACGATTAAGAATTGTTGACTTGCATAAAGCTGGAAAGGGTTATAAAAGTATCTCCAAAAGCCTTGCTGTTCATCAGTCCACGGTAAGACAAATTGTCTATAAATGGAGAAAGTTCAGCACTGCTGCTACTCTCCCTAGGAGTGGGCATCCTGTAAAGGTGACTGCAAGAGCACAGCGCAGATTGCTCAATGAGGTGAAGAAGAATCCTAGAGTGTCAGCTAAAGACTTACAAAAGTCTCTGGCATATGCTAACATCCCTGTTAGCGAATCTATGATACGTAAAATACTAAACAAGAATGGATTTCATGGGAGGATACCACAGAGGTAGCCACTGCTGTCCAAAAAAAACATTGCTGCATGTTTACAGTTTGCACAAGAACACCTGGATGTTCCACAGCAGTACTGGCAAAATATTCTGTGGACAGATGAAACCAAAGTTGAGTTGTTTGGAAGAAACACACAACACTATGTGTGGAGAAAAAGAGGCACAGCACACCAACATCAAAACCTCATCCCAACTGTGAATTATGGTGGTGGGAAGAACGAATTCCCAAGTTTATCAAGGCATTTTGCAGGAGAACTTAAGGCCATCTGTCCACCAGCTGAAGCTCAAAAGAAGATGGGTGTTGCAACAAGACAATGACCCAAAGCATAGAATTAAATCAACAACAGAATGGCTTAAACAGAAGAAAATACGCCTTCTGGAGTGGCCCAGTCAGAGTCCTGACCTCAACCCAATTGAGATGCTGTAGCATGACCTCAAGAAAGCGATTCACACCAGACATCCCAAGAATATTGCTGAAGTGAAACAGTTCTGTAAAGAGGAATGTTCAAGAATTACTCCTGACCGTTGTGCACATCTGATCTGCAACTACAGGAAACGTTTGGTTGAAGTTATTGCTGCCAAAGGAGGTTCAACCAGTTATTAAATCCAAGGGTTCACCTTTTCCACCTGCACTGTGAATGTTTACATGGTGTGTTCAATAAAAACATGGTAACATTTAATTCTTTGTGTGTTATTAGTTTAAGCAGACTGCGATTGTCTATTGTTGTGACTTAGATGAAGATCAGATCACATTTTATGACCAATTTGAGCAGAAATCCATATCATTCCAAAAGGATTCACATACTTTTTATTGCAACTGTATATATCTTAATACCCAGTTATATTTTGTACATTTAGGAAAGAATCCAGGCCTTTTTTAAAGCAATCTACTAAACTTGCCAGAACCACGTCTGGAAGGAGTCTATTCCACATTTTCACAGCTCTTACTGTGAACAAACCTTTCCGTATTTGGAGATTAAATCTTTTTTCCTATAGACGTAAAGAGTGCCCCCTTGATGACCTTAAAGTGAATAACTCAACACCAAGTTCACTCTATGGATCACATATGTATTTGTACATGTTAATCATATCCCCCCTTAATCTCCTCTTCTCAATAGGGAATAGATTCAGGTGCTCTAATCTTTCCTTATAACTGAGCTCCTCCATGCCTCTTATCAGTTTGTTTGCCCTTCTCTGCACTTTCTCCAGTTCCCCAATATCCTTTTTGAGAACCGGTGCCCAAAACTTAACTGCATATTACAGATGAGGTCTTACTAATGATTTGTACAGGGGAAAAATGATATCTCTCTCTCAGGAATCCATACCTCTCTAAATACAAGCAAGGACTTTGTTCGCTTTGGAAACCATAGCTTGGCATTGCATGCTATTATTGAGCTTATGATCTACCAAAACCCCCAGATCCTTCTCCACTATGTTGTACTCCCCCTAGTATGTATGATGCATGCCTATTCTTAGCCCCCAAGTGCATAACTTTACATTTATCAACATTAAACCTCATTTGCCAATTAGTTGCCCAATTAGACATTGCATTGAGGTCTGCTTGTAAATCCTTTAAGGGGACATCCTTTAAGGACGTTATTCCACTGCATATCTTAGTGTCATCTGCAAAGACAGAAATTTTACTTTTGATCTCAGATCCTATATAATTTATTAAGATAGTACAGATTATATGGATATGGTCATACAAAGCTAGAAACACACAGCCGCATGGCCTCCATAGATTTTCAAAAGAATGACACAATCAAGCACTCCAAACAACCAGGCAAACAGATAACATTAGTGTAAAAAACTCTAATATTTTAGTAAAGCCCTTTACCAAATTTATAAATACCATTGATGTATACACACTCACATTTAAAAAGAGCAATTAACAAAGCGTCACTGTCAGCTGCTGTCGCCTCTGTGGAACTGCTTCTGGTGATGGCATGCATGGTGATGTCACTTCTGCTGGCCCAACCCGACGTGTTTTGTCACAGCAGACATCATCAGAGTGGTATTATGTGATCACTATGATTGGTCATAGCAATCACATGATATAAATGTAAACAAACTGTCATGAATGAATTTTCATTTATGAACAGCTTTATTACAGTTGTGATCTATGATTGGCACGCAGCAATCACAGGGAACCTTGCTACCTGTACCATGGGATTAGCTGTAGCTAATCACAGATCACAACCATATGAAAGCTGTTCATGAATGTTAATCCATTCATGACAGCTAAAACTATTGCTTATACACTGATCCTCAATGTGTAAACAATAACAGTGTTAAAAAAAATCCGCTCCCCAGAGTAGTACAGTGTCACTGTTGTGACACTTTTTTAATCTTTAGATAAAAGTTTATTCTGAATAAACTAGATACTAAATATCTGCAAGGCTCTTTGGGCTCATTCCTATTTTGTGGACCAGGAAGTGAGAACGTTTCCTCCAATATCATCACCTTATGACAGGACAACATTTAGTCCTGGACCTCTCTACTTCTTAGTCCCCTATTGAAATCAAAGGAATTTCATGGATGTCTTGGAACCCTTTCACTACTAGTCCTGATGAAGTGCGTTGACTGCCTCTTGCTGACTGTGAAATGGGACACTTAGTATAGTGCGTGTACATAAATGGTCTTTGTTGTTTTCTATAAAAAAAATTTGATGTATTGAGCATCCTATGTGATTCTATTTTTTTTGTATGTTGTGATTAAGAAATTAGGATTTTTTATGTTGTTTTTTTCTTGTATCCCTGAGTGCCATCCTACAAATCAATTGTTTTTTATCCTGTTGTAGTTATATAGAGATTAAATACATACATGGGAGCTGTTTTACCTTCCAAAGAATTTGTATTTCTGTCCATCCATGGCTATGATTTAAACAGCCCTACATCAAAGCGCAGTCCTGTCTAGCAGAAGTGTCCTAACATGTTTATTGCACTTCAGCATACCTGATTGCCCCCTCGTGCTGCTTCTCCTTCACATTATCTGAGCTCTGCTGCACAGAATGTGCCTGATGCCAAGTCAAACTCAGGTGCTTAATACTGCTTGCGTTAAAAAATAGATTTAATGGTTTATGCCTAGAGTTGAGCTTTAAAAGTATTTCAAGTCTGTTGACATGTGTGGCAAATTGGCCATGTGTAGAGGCTGGTTGTGTGCTTGAGTGAGGTTAGCACTGTATGGAAGTGTCTTCTTGGTATGCCCATTGTTATATTGTATCCTCGCATTTGTGCCTAGTGGAGTAAAAGTAAGCTCTTCTGTACTTTATTGTCAAATCTGTAGATATACCTGTAATTCAAACAAATAATGATGGTTCCATGAAAAATGTCATGTGGATCTCAGGCTACAGAGATTTTCATTTATTATAAAAATTAAGTGTTTTGCCTATGTTGAAAAGTTTCTAAAATTCAAGCTCATTAATAGCAAAGGTCACATAGTGCGATTTGAAATGCTAATGGATTTAAACAGCTATTAATGTTTTATTTTCAATTTCACATTTTCCAGATTTCTAACACCAGCAGTGTTTCCAAGTGCCTTTCCATTAGATTTACATTCAAGTGCACACTTATGTCTTATGTCTGCTTTAGAGGTTGTCTCATGTTCTATAAAATGACAAATTTAGGTGCTGGCTTTTGGAACATAGTTTTTCAGAAT
Source organism: Lithobates clamitans (assembly GCA_037952925.1). NCBI lineage: Eukaryota > Metazoa > Chordata > Amphibia > Anura > Ranidae > Lithobates > Lithobates clamitans. The sequence goes on along the minus strand of JBBGZY010000931.1, from coordinate 2,154,506 downwards.
GCCTAATAGCTGTTCAGAAACCATAGACTTCTCTATGTTTCAACTATAATAGGAGTTATTGAGAAATAATGAATCTTGTGCCTTCTATCCAAGGGAAAAGTTATAACATAAGTAGTGGTGATGTTGGGTGGTTCTTCAGTAAGTTCCTGAAAGGTGCATCAAAATTCTGCTCTGCATAAATATTCATCTATAAATTGTGAAAGAAGAACATGGAATGAGTACTCAACAGAATTTGGGATATTCTTGTCAGGAATTGTAATATGACTTTATGTTGTATTCCTGCAGCTTTGCATGGATCATTGAGTAAGGCAGTTCAAAAAGCAATGGAGTAGTTAGTAGTTCAGAGAAATCAACCACGATTAATCATAATTAAACTTCCATCCACAGCAACCAATCATAATTAAAGTTAAATTTGTCAGAACAATGGAAAATAATTGCTATTTGTTCACTAAAGGTTAATGAAGTTTGCATGTTGGTTAAGTAAAGATCAATGGCTTCAGCGCCTCTCGTCTCACAGTTTCACATTACAGGCTGATTTTTACAGAAGCACATTCAGCTGATAAAGGGCCCGTGAAGAAATGTCCAGATTCCTATTCTTGTGCTTTATTGTGTTGATAGGACCGCCTGCTTCTTATCTACTCATATTTGAAGTATTCTGAGGAATTCAAAAAGAGTGTCTTTGACACTCTTTAGAATGTTCTCATTACTCCACACAGATGATATGGAGGGGGGCGGCACTGAGGCTGTCGTATCAGACCCTTGTATTACATTTCCCAAATAAGAACTTTGGCAGTAACTGTGCATATCAGGTGGGCACTGCCACCTCCCCACTGCTTGAAAGCTCTAGCGGTCAATCATCCATGATCCTGCCCACCCATTAATGCCACATCAGTTATTGCAAGTCTTAATCAGCTTTGTAAGCCCCTCCCTGTATGTGTGAATTGTAAGTGACAAATGAGGTCAAGGGCAGACAGAAAAATGGCTGCACAGTGCCAGAGCACGGCGGGGAGGAAGGGAACTGGATTCAAGGAAGCACAGGCTTATCTACTGTGTAGACAAGGCATTGCTGCATGTGCTGTGCAGGATGTCACAGGAAGGGAGGAGTGGCCGATAGTAACAACACAGAAGCAGAAAAAAAAAGCAGAACCCTCTTTATGGCATGTGTTACTGGCCTGGTCTACCACTGTCACTGCAGAGCCATCTCTGTCACTGCACTGTCACTTGGCTGACTGGCAGCACAGTACCTCATGTTCAGGGCCAGTGCTACCACTAGGCAAACTAGGCAGCCACCTAGGGTGCATTGCTGCCTAGGGTGTTCCTACTCTCTTTTCTCTGCAGCAAGCAACTATGTCTCAGCATCAGCAGGCAGCCGCCGCTCCATTTGCACATAGTGTCAGAGGCACAGCGGTGGCGGAGGACTGTGTCTGTGTCCCGACTCCCGAATGAATGAAAGCAAGCAAACATTCATTGATGGACACTGGTAGGGTGCATTGATGTGCGCTGGTAGGCTGCATAGACGCTGGTAGACTGCATTGATGGGTACTGGTAGACTGAATTGATGGGTGCTGGTAGGCTGAATTGATGTGCACTGGTAGGCTGCATTGATGGGCACTGGTAGGCTGCATTGATGGGCGCTAGTAGACTTCATTGATGGGCGCTGGTAGGCTGCATTGATGGGCGCTGGTGAGGCTGCATTTGGTGGGCACTGGTGGGCGCAGGTGAGCCTGCATTTGATGGGCGCTGTTGAGACTGCATTTGATGGGCGCCAGTAGGCTGCATTGATAGGCTCTGGTGAGGATACATTTGATGGGCACTTCATTAAAAAGGTGGGGTGTACATGAGCAGGGCAAAGGGAGTGGAGCCAGAGTGGAGCCAAGTGGTAGGGCAGCAAAATGAGGTTTTGCCTAGGGTGTCAAAAATCTTTGCACCAGCACTGCGCATGTTTCTCCCAGCTCTCCACTACTGCACAAGGGGAAATTTAAACTTCTGCACCTACTGCTAATTCCCACTGCTGCAAATGATCCCTGTCTCCATAAATGGGCCCAAGGATGAGTCACTGGTTGCTATGAAATGGGCAGTCGCCTGCTTCATAGCAACCAGGAAGCTCTGTGCAGGAAGTGGTCAAAATGAATGAGCTCTTCCAATCACAAAATGTCCAACTCTGAGTAATGACGTACTTCTGTACACCAACTCAGAGTTGATCTTAATTACTGCAAGTTTGTCATTCTTCCTTCAGTTCATATATGACCCTAAAAATGGTTTAATCTGCGGAACTAAATCTACCTGTACAGATAAATCAATTGCTACTTTGTTTTCTTCCATCTCCTCTTAAAGTCAGAAGCTGCTCTGCCACTCTCTACTCCACTGCTACATTCAGCTTCCCCCTGTGCCAAGAGCATCATGTCAAAATGACATAGTGCTGATGTTTCTGCGTTTAGACATAACATACAGAAAATAAGCATACTTTGTATGCCATTACAAAAAGACTTGTTCTGACTTTGTTGTATTTTAGAACACAACAGAGGCGGCTCTAAGCTTTGTGAGGCCTTAGGCAAAACTTAGGCACGGGGCCCCACTCACTCCCATAATGGGAAAAATAATTCAAGTGATAAAAATTAACTGTATAAGGAGGGTAATTGGACACAGTACAGGGGGAGCAGAAGGACACAGCACAGGGGAAGGGTAAGTGGGAACAGTACAGGGGGCAGGAGGGTATAGTAAAGGAGGGAGCAGGAGGACACAGCACAGGGAAAGGTAAGTGGGCACAGTACAGGGGGCAGGAGGGTATAGTAAAAGAGGGAGCAGGAGGACACAGCACAGGGGAAGGGTAAGTGGGCACAGTAGAGGGGGCAGGAGGGTACAGTACAGGGGAGCAGGAAGGCACAGCACAGGGGAGAGGGTAAGTGGGCACAGTACAGGGGGCAGGAGGGCACAGCAAAGGGGGGGGGTAAGTGGGCACAGTACAGGGGGCAGGAGGGTACAGTACAGGGGGGAGCAGGAGGGCACAGAACAGGGAGGAGGGTAAGTGGGCACAGTACAGGGGGCAGGAGGGTACAGCACAGGGGGATGGTAAGTGGGCACAGTACGGGGGCAGGAGGGTACAGTACAGGGGGGAGCAGGAGGGCACAGAACAGGGGGGTAAATAAGCACAGTACGGGGGCAGGAAGGTACAGTACAGGGGGAGCAGGAGGGCACAGCACAGGGAGGAGGATAATTGGGCACAGCACAGGGAGGAGGATAATTGGGCACAGTACAGGGGACAGGAGGGTACAGCACAGGGGGGATGGTAAGCGGGCACAGTACAGGGGGCAGGAGGGTACAATACAGGGGGAGAAGGAAGGCACAGCACAGGGAGGAGGGTAAGTGGGCCCAGTACAGAGGGCAGGAGGGTACAGTACAGGGGGAGCAGGAGGGCACAGCACAAGGAGGAGGGTAAGTGGGCACAGTACAGGGGGCAGGAGGGCACAGCACAGGGGGAGGGTAAGTGGGCACAGTACGGGGCAGGAGGGTACAGTACAGGGGGAGCAGGAGGGCACAGCACAGGGAGGAGGGTAAGTGGGAACAGCACAGGGGGAAGGAGGGCACAGCACAAGGGGAGGGTAAGTGGGCACAGTACAGGGGGCAGGAGGGTATAGTACAGGGGGAGCAGGAAGGCACAGCACAGGGGAAGGGTAAGTGGGCACAGTACAGGGGGCAGGGGGGCACAGCACAGGGGGAGGGTAAGTGGGCACAGTACAGGGGGCAGGAGGGTACAGTACAGGGGGAGCAGGAAGGCACAGCACAGGGGGGATGGTAAGTGGGCACAGTACAGGGGGAGGAGGGTACAGTACAGGGGGAGCAGGAAGGCACGGCACAGGGGGGAGTGTAAGTGGGCACAGTACAGAGGGCAGGAGGGTACAGTACAGGGGGAGCAGGAGGGCACAGCACAGGGGGAGGGTAAGTGGGCACAGTACAGGGGGCATGAGGGTACAGTACAGGGAAAGTAGGAGGGCACAGCACAGGGGGGAGGGTAAGTGGGCACAGCACAGGGGGCAGGAGGGCACAGCACAGGGGGAGAGTAAGTGGGCACAGTACAGGGGGTAGGAGGGTACAGTACAGGGGGAGGATAAGTGGGCACAGTACAGGGGGCAGGAGGGTACAGTGGGAGGGTAAGTGGGCACAGTACAGGGGGCAGGAGGGTACAGTACCAGGGGAGCCAGGTGGCACAGAACAGGGGTTAGGATAAGTGGGCACAGTACAGGGGAAGGGTGAGTGGGCACAGCACAGGGGGAGGGTAAGTGGGCACAGTACAGGGGGGAGGAGGGCATAGCACAGGGGGAGGGTAAGTGGGCACAGTACAGGGGGCAGGAGGGCACAGTACATGGGAAGGGTAAGTGGGCACAGTACAGGGGGTAGGAGGGTACGGTACAGGGGGAGGGTAAGTGGGCATAGTACAGGGGGCAGGAGGGCACAGCACAGGGGGAGCAGGAAGGCACGGCACAGGGGGGAGTGTAAGTGGGCACAGTACAGAGGGCAGGAGGGTACAGTACAGGGGGAGCAGGAGGGCACAGCACAGGGGGGAGGGTAAGTGGGCACAGCACAGGGGGCAGGAGGGCACAGCACAGGGGGAGGGTAAGTGGGCACAGTACAGGGGGTAGGAGGGTACAGTACAGGGGGCGGATAAGTGGGCACAGTACAGGGGGCAGGAGGGTACAGGGGAAAGGTAAGTGGGCACAGTACAGGGGGCAGGAGGGTACAGTACCAGGGGAGCCGGATGGCACAGAACAGGGGGGAGGATAAGTGGGCACAGTACAGGGGAAGGGTGAGTGGGCACAGCACAGGGGAGGGTAAGTGGGCACAGTACAGGGGGGAGAAGGGCATAGCACAGGGGGAGGGTAAGTGGGCACAGTACAGGGGGTAGGAGGGTACGGTACAGGGGGAGGGTAAGTGGGCATAGTACAGGGGGCAGGAGGGCACAGCACAGGGGGGAGGGTAAGTGGACACAGTACAGGGTTCAGGAGGGTACAGTATAGGGGGAGGGTGAGTGGGCACAGCACAGGGGGAGGGTAAGTGGGCACAGTACAGGGGGGAGGAGGGCACAGCACAAGGGGAGGGTAAGTGGGCACAGTACCGGGGCAGGAGGGTACAATACGGGGGAGGGTAAGTGGGCACAACAGGACAAGAGAGTAAAGTAAAGGAGGGAGCAGAAGGGCACAGCACAGAGGGAGGATAAGTGGACAAGGTGCAGGGGGAGTGGAAGGAAAGGATACCCCTTACATCAGAGTACCCCCCCTAGAGACCCCCAGAGATCATAGAGACCCCCTTATAGCAGCACCCCCTGCCCTCTTTAAGATTTCCATTTATATTGCCTTACCAGCAGGAATCAGGTACCGCTGCAAGCAAGGTGTGAGAGTCGAAGTTGGGGGGCGGAGCTGAGAGGTGGAGCGGTTCTGCAGATTTCTCTTCATTGTGTATTCAGCAGCAGAGGCAAAAAGGGTCACCAAGGCGGGCGGGGAGAGAGGCGCCAGGCAGAGGAACCAGAGATCGATGGCACAGTTAAGAATCCTCATCGAGTGAAGTGCAGCGCCGGAAGTTCGGGACTTGGTCCGACACTGGCTTCATCTCCCGATGGGTCAGCGGGGCAGACAAGAGAAGTGGGCGGAAGGAGGAGGAGCAGCAGCATTAGCAGCTCTCTCTCCTCTCCTGCTTGTGAGGGGATGATGTGTCAGCGCTGGCTCTGAGCGGCTCTCCCTGGCTGTGATCCGGAGCAGTCAGTGAGCTCCGATCACCCATTAAACAGCCCGCTATCTCTCCATGTAGCGGTGAGCGGACTCAGCACTGTGCTGATAGCGGGGGGATCCACCATCAACACAGCTCTTCAATTAGGCAAACTAGGCGGCCGCGAGGCCCCTGTGAACGCGGGGCCTTAGGCGACCGCCTAATTTGCCTAATTAGAGAGCCGCCTCTGGAACACAACACTGTGATTTTCGATTGCTACATAAATATTATAGCCTGGTATTTTTTTGTGGTTTATTCTATTGGTTGTCAGGTAACATGCAAACCTTTAGCAGTTTTCATTTTAATGGCAGGTGCATACAATTATTTTAAATGTTACAAGTTACTGCTAGTCACATATCATTGATTCCGGGGAGATCAACTTACAGGGATGCTGTTTTATAAATTATAACAGATTCAGTACATGTAAAAAGTATACTCACTTGGAAGAAGGAAGAAGGTGGCCTGGAGAGCTATTGAGTAGGTTACAGCCTCCCCTTGTATACTTGCATGACATGTCCACGGCACTGAATCGTTCTGGCTATGGAGAGGTGAGGTATACAGCGGCTGAGTAGCAGATCAATGCTGGGAAGGATATCATAGGCTCTGCTAACACTAACCTCTGGTAAGCATATGCTCAAAGGGGGTGATCACGAGGTGATTCGGTGAAAGTCTAGCAGCCCACGGATAGTGCACTCTGGTTGGTTTAGAAGCCCACCCTTATGCCGCGTACACACGATCGGACTTTCTGGCATACTTGGTCCGGCACACTTTCCGACGGACTTTGTCCGCCAGGTGCGCCGGACTTTAAAACGAACGGACTTGCCCACACACGACCGGACTTTCCGGCGGGCTAAGTCCGCCCGTCTTTCCGACGGACTTTTGCCAGAGTTACGGCGGACTTTCAGAATGAACGGACTTGCCCACACACGGACAAGTCCGTTCGTTTTGAAAGTGACTCAGGTTCGACGGGACTAGAAAAGGAAGTCAATCTTGCCGCTTTTATCGGCGAGATTGACGCCTTTCGAGCATACCAAGCCCTTAGGTCTAGTATGGATTATAAAGGGAAACCCCTACGCCGAAAAAACGGTGTGGGGTCCCCCCTAAAATCCATACCAGACCCCGATCCGAGCATGCAGCCCTCATCAACATGGGGACAAGGTGCTTTGGGGTGGGGAGGCCCCTCAGGGCGCCCCCTCCCCCAGAGCACCCACCCCCCATGTTGAGGGCATGCAGCCTGGTACAGTTCAGGAAGGGGGGCGCTCGCTTGTCCCCACCCCCTTTCCTGACCGGCCGGGCTGCGTGCTCGGATCGGGGTCTGGTATGGATTTTAGGAGGGACCCCAAGCCATTTTTTCGGCGTAGGGGTTTCCCTTTATAATCCATACCAGACCTAAGGGCCTGGTATGCCCCACGCTCACCGCAATAGGAAAATTTGTTTTTCCTATTGCAGCGAGCGCGAAATTCAATACCCTGCCCTTGCGTCGTATCTGGTCCGTTGGACCAGCATACAGACGAGCGGGCTTTCCGTCGGACCAGCACACAGACGAGCGGACTTTCCACCAGAAACTGAGTCCGACGGAAAGATTTAAAACATGTTTCAAATCTAGGTCCGGCGGGCTTTTGGGAAAAAGTCCGCTGGAAAAGTCTGCCGGAGCCTACACACGGTCGGATTGTTCTGACCGTGTGTACGTGGCATTAATCGCTGTCAGTTGCATGCATGGAATTGACAATAGAAGGACTTGCTATATCACATTTGTTATGCTATATATACAGTTTAGTTTATTATTTTAAACTCTCCTTTTAAATTTTATTCATGTTTTCATTAATATCACCATTGAACTTTTAAGGATCGTTTGTTATAAGGTTTTATATTTTTTTCACCTGATCCTACATTCTTGATTTGCATCACCATTGAACTCAAGGATTGATGGACATTTTGGTACTAGGTGTTTTATTGTGCAATATGGTTTGAGTTGAAATAGGTGACTTTTGCACTATATGAGGCATCATATTGGTGAATTTATTCACACTAGCGCTGTTAATACTTTCTTCTTCCAAGTGAGTATACTTTTTACATGACTTTTTGATTTTATAATAGCGGCTAGAAGTGCACAAATAATTACTTTTCCATTTTTGAGCACTGGGATCAGAGACCCTCATCACCTTTGATAATTTGTTCAGCTTTCAGCACATGTCTAGTTAAGTTAAACTTTTTATAGCTTATGAAAAGTTTGAAAACCACAAAATGAGCTATAGGCATATCTTTTCCAATGCATTTTTATTTTGTTAAAAATTAATTTCCAGTAAACGCTCAATTAGGAAATCACTTAAATGTGAAATTAAAGTTACTACATCTCCCTGTTTTATCAATAATATAATATTGCCTAATTTAAAGGCTAAGTTCACCTTTTCCAGAAAATGGCCTATGCAGTGAAGGGGTCTTATTGGGAAACTGTATCTTTTATTTTTCCTTAATATTGTTGGTTCATATTTTGGCTCAATAATGAATTCTAAGCCTCCTAATCCTGGTCAAGGAGCCATGTATGATCATATGTATTGTTTTACCTTACTGATGTAAGTCTTGAGGGATGCAGGATGACTGAGCCCACTATCCCCCTTAAAAGGTGATATCACTGTCCAAACAACTTTGATTGGTCATTTACTTAGATATTAGCCTGTATCTACCACAGCCCAAACTGGAATATGTTTGTCTCACATCAGAGCTGCCTCCATGAGGAATGCATCTGTGATAATCTGTGCCATGTTGCATAAATGGGAGCAAAAGGGTCCAATGACGCGAACAGCATCTTTAGTTAAGTATTCTCGTCATATTTTCTTTATCTGTATCTGTATTTATGTTTAATAATGTTAAATATTTAAGTCTTTGTGTAATCTCTCCTTTCACATGTAGCACCCTGATGTTTAGGCAGGGTGGCTATTAAATTTATCTGCCAAGTGATAGTTGCCTTGGCCAATTGATAGGAGGTCAATTGATTTCAAACTAATTCTGGAATTGCTGCACTTCTCTCTTCTGGCACTAGATGGCTGGGTATCTGGTGGCATTAGATAAGACAAGGGCAATGCAAGGACAGATTAGGAATTAAATGGGGTGTCTCAGTCAATGGGCAGGGATTTTCTTGGGTCCCTTGGCCTGCTGGGTCAGTCAGGTGGGTCAGTTGGGTGGAGTCAGGTGCTGGGTCAGTTGGGTGGAGTCAGGTGATCGGGGTTCTGTGCCACCTGAAGGGTTGTCTGGGTGGATGTGTCTCATATTGCCCCGGGCTGCTAGGCCAAAAACCTAAGGCCTATCCCAGGGACATCTGGCTGCTAAGCTGTCTGAGGGCCTATCTGGAAGCAAGAGAGCAGTGTAGGCTTGGGACTGCGGCTTGCAGTCCAACCAGAAGTAACGGTTCCGCCGGCCAAGTCAGGGACCCAGCGGGACAGCAGAGGTGATGCTTGTGGAGATCTAAGCCAGGGACCTAATGTGTCAACAAGGGTAAAGCTTGAAGAGTATCTGTGAGTGCCAAGCCAGGGACCCAGCGGTGAAGCGGGGGGTCACGCTTGAGGAAGATACTGAATGCTAGATTGGAAGAGCTCAAGGGAATCCAGTGGCAGTGGATCAGTAAGTCTAGTAAAGGACTGAGAGCTCAGTGGAAATTAAGTTCTACAATAGGAGATTGTAGAAGAAGTGAAAGAGTTCATTGCAACCTTTGTTAGAAACTGTTACAAGACATAGGAGACAGAGACTGTTGCCATAGGAGACAGCATTCCTACACATGCAGATATGGTGTCTCTGACTAGATAGCGTTACCTGCATGGCTGTCTGCCTATAGAAGTCTCAGAGTCTGCCAATTAACATTGCATCTACTTAAGGGTGTCCTGGCCCCAACCCTCTCTCCCACAGTTCAGTTTAAGAGACAATAAATCTCTGCATTCAAGAAGTGTCTGGCACCCATCAAACTACCTTGCATTACACCCACCATGCCTTATAAGCCACACTACACAGAAGGATGTCAGCTGTCCCTAACTCTGGAGATCACCATTAGGCCTCAGGGGCCCCGGGACCTTGCTACATTTGGTGCCCAATGTGGGGCAAAGGCATTATCCTCACAGCAGTCGCCCATGGCAACTGGCTACAGCTTCATTGGGAGTTCCTCTGGCTCCGTGGGAAAGTGGCAAGTACCATCTCTACTTCTTAAAGACTATGGTATTATGCATTCTGACAATGTGGGGAAGAACCAGCAAGTCTCATTGCTCATTGGAGAGTACCAGCCTGGTCTTTTGACACTTTCCGCCAGCGCTGCTATGGTTAAAAAAGACTCCATTACAGATTTGGCATGCTCCAGAAGAAAAAGGGTGGGTGCTGAAGTTTCCATAAAGTATCTGTAACAAATCTGTTGGTAGGGGGAAGAGTCCCCACTAGGGATGAGGCGAACACCCCCTGGTTCGGTTCGCATCCAGATCATGCAGACTGAAAGTTCGCGCAAACATTCGAATACTGTTAAAGTCTAAAGGAATCGAACATGAGAAATCAAAAGTGTGAATTTTAAAGGCTAATATGCAAGTTATTGTGCTAAAAAGGGTTTGGGGACCCGGGTCCTGCCCCAGGGGATATGTATCAATGCAAAAGAAAGTTTTAAAAAACTGACGTTTTTTCAGGAGCAGTGATTTTAATGATGCTTAAAGTGAAAAAAAAAAAGTGAAATATTCCTTTAAATATTGTACCTGAGGGGTGTCTATAGTAGGCCTGTAAAGTGGCGCATGTTCCCCGCGTTTAGAATAGTCCCTGCACAAAATTAAAGGAATAAAAGTCATTTAAAACTGCTTGCAGTTGTAATGTAATGTCGGGTCCCAGCAATATGGTTTAAAATTATTGAGAAAAACGGCATGGATAACCGCCCAGCCCATTACCAGTCCCTTTAGGTCTTGTATGGATATTAAGGGGAACCCAAATGAAAAAAAGAAAAGTCGTGGAGCCCCCAGGTCCTATATACTCTGAACAGCAGTATACAGTCGGCCCAAACAACACAGGGACTGTAGGTTTGTTCTTAAGTTGAATCTGTTTGTAATTTGGAACAGGTACATTTTTTAAGTGTAGCTACAGCCAAAAAATCTATTTTTAAGCTTTTTGGATAACATAGGGAAGGGTTATCATCACCCCTGTAACATTTGTTTTGCTGTCTGTGCCCCTGTCTGTGCCCCTGTTCAGAAAATTTCACCTCACTTTCTGTCCCAATGACAATTGGATTTAGAAAATTTGGGTTTTTTAAGAAACAAGGATTGGTGATAATAAAGCATCAGTGGAGACACCTTTTTCCCATATTAACTCTTACAGGAGAGAATTTCCCTTCCTAGGGGTAGATTTCCTCTCACATCCTGTTATCTCCCTCCGTTTGTAAGTAGGAGTCGTTTGTAAGTTCGATGTTTGAAAGTAGAGGACCACCTGTATATACTATACGGCTTGCCCTATATACTCTGCAGAAATTTGGGCCTTAGGTGTTGGTGGTAGCAGAACACTGTAAGCCCTCACAGTTACTCTTGGTGGGCGCTGGAACAGGCCCTGCTGTGAAATATTATATCAAGAATTGTAATTACATGCCCCTGTTGAACAGGGGCAGAAAAATTAGGCCTTTGGGGCTGGTGTGGTGGTGTTGCCACAACACTGTAAGCCCTCACAGTTACTCTTAGTGGGCGCAGGAACGGGCCCTGCTGTGAAATATTAGATCAAAAATTGTAATTACACGCCCCTGTTAAGCAGGGGCAGAAAAATTGGGTCTTAGGCAGTGGTGGTGGTGCCACAAAACAGTGACCCCTCACAGATTCTGTTGTTAAGCACAGGAATGAGCCCTGCTGTGAAATATTAGATCAAAAATTGTAATTATGTGCCCTTGTTAAAGAGGGGCAGAAAAATTGGGCCTTAGGCACTGGTGCTGGTGCCACAACACTGCAACCCCTCACAGATACAATAATTGAGCGCAAGAATGTGCCCTGCTGCGAAATATTACAGCAAAAATTGTAATTACGTGCCCCTTAAACAGGGGCAGAATAATTTTGCCTTAGGCGGTGGTGGTGGTGGTGGTGCCACAATACTGCAACCACTCACAGATACTCTAGTTGAGGCAGGAACAAGCCCTGCCGCAAAATATTACTGCAAAAATTGTAATTACATGCCCCTGTTAAACAGGGACAGAAAAATGGGGCCTTAGGCACTGGTGCTGGTGCCACAACACTGCAACCCCTCACAGATACTCTAGCTAAGTGTGGGAACGAGCCCTGCTGCAAAATATTACAGCAAAAATTGTAATTACATGCCCCTGGTAAACGGGCAGAAAAATTGGGCCTTAGGCACTGGTGCTGGAGCCACAACACTGAAGCCCCTCACAGATACTCTAGTTGAGAGCAGGAACGAGCCCTGCTGCAAAATATTACAGCCAAAGATGTAATTACACGTCCCTGTTAAACAGGGGCAGAAAAATTTGGCTTTAGGCACTGGTGCTGGTGCCACAACACTGCAACCCCTCACAGATACTCTAGTTGAGCACAGGAATGAGCCCTGCTGCAAAATATTACAGCAAAAATTTTAATTACACGTCCCTGTTAAACAGGAGCAGAAAAATTGGGCTTTAGGTACTAGTGGTGGTGCCCAGAACCAAAAATGTTCTTAGAAGCTATCAACATGAACATTGAGGAGGAATAGGATAGTCACTCAGCATAAAAGGATAGTCACTCAGCATCAGCATAGGCAGTCTTCAAGGGATCTCACGTTCATAAAAAAAATGAATTGGTTACATCAGCATCAGGTGCTTGGTAGCTGGTGATCCAAGACTGATTCATTTTTATGAAGGTGAGCCGATCAACCGAGTCTGTGGACAGGCGCACTCTGTGATCAGTTACAAAGCCTCCAGCAGCACTGAATGTGCGTTCAGATAGAACGCTGGATGCAGGACAGGATAGTAGCTCAATTGTATACTGTGTAAGCTCTGGCCAGTGATCCATCCTCAAGACCCAGTAACCCAGTGGATTTTCTGTTAGAAAGGTCTCCAAGTCTGATCTTGCCCCAAGGTATTCCTGCACCATGTAAATCATTACGCTGGCGATGGTTGCTGGAACTGATCAGACCTTGGGGCTACAGACTAAAAAACTGTCTGAACGCATCGGTCAGACGGCCACCTTCTCCACCGCTCCTTCTGTGACTGACCGAAGCCTCAGCAACACGTTGTCCAGGAGGGCCAAGAAATTGCAACCTCCCAGGCTCTGGAAACGCTTTGCATAAACCTCTCTGCAAGGCCTCCCAAAGATGTTTCATCCTCTGCTCCCTCTGTGAAGGCTGGATAAGTTCTGCAACCTTACCCTTGTAACGTGGATCAAGAAGGGTTGCCAGCCAGTACTGATCCCTCTCCTTGATACCACAAATCCAAGGATCAGGCTTTGCAGGATCAGGGAGGCCATGCAGCGTAGGTTTGAAGAAACATTCGATCCGGAGTCCTCTGGGTCAATAAGGATGACATGATCCGCAGCCACCTCCTCCCAGCCACGTACAAGTCCATGGGTTTCTGGGGACTAAAAAAGATCCCTTGAAGATTGCTGCTGATGCTGAGTGCCAGGCTCCACCTCCATGCTAACACAATCCTCTTCCTGTGTGATAGGCGGGCCTGCAGGAATACTGTCTGGATAAAGGGGGCCTTGAGAGGTAAGGAAGTCCTCCTCTTCCGCCCTCTGTTCTGCCTCATGAGCCCTGTCCATTATTCCACGCTCCAGCAGGAAGACAAGAGGGACAGTATCACTGATGCATGCACTGTCACTGCTCACCATCCTCGTGGCCTCCTCAAATGGTGACAGGACAGTGCATGCAACCTTGATCAAGCTCCCCTGACCCTGTCCTGGTGCCATACTCGCACAGGTACTCATTGATGGTCCTCTGCTGCGTGTGCAGCTGCTGCAGCATTGCCAACGTTGAGTTCCACCTGGTGGGCATGTCACAGATGAGGCGGTTCTTGGGCAGATTGCATTCCTTTTGAAGGTCAGCCAGCCGAACACTGGCATTATATGACCGGCGGAAATGCCCACAGACTTTCCTGGCCTCCCTCAGGAGACCCTGTAAGCCTGGGTACCTGCACAAGAATCGCTGCACCACCAAATTAAGGATGTGAGCCAAACAGGGTACATGGGTCAAGTGTCCCTGTCGGAGGGCAGAGAGGAGGTTGGTGCCATTGTTGCAAACCACCATTCCTGGCTGAAGCTGGCGTGGTGTCAACCACTTATGAACCGGCCCCTGCAGAGCTGCCAGAATCTCTGCCCCAGTGTGGCTCCTGTCCCCTAAGCAGACCAACTCAAGCACCGCATGGCATCTTTTTGCCTGAGTGCTTGCGTAGCCCCTAGAATGCCTATAGAGCACCGCTGGTGTCAGGTCACCTGTATCCAAGTGACAGATGCACCCCGTTGGGGTCAGGAGTGTACCGCTATGATAGTGGACCCTAAGGCTGACTGCTGCAGATGGAACTCGGGGTGGTTCAGGAATGCAGGTCCCCTGGAGCACCAACACAGATCCCACAGTGAGTTAGAGCATAGATTCCCAAGGGCGCGGAGTCTAAGAGCCAGTTGGTGTTCACCAGAGCCTCTAGTGGTGAGGATGGACTGGGCTGCAACTGGCTCCAGGTCGCAGCCCCCAGGGTCTCCCAGCTCAGCTCACGGTAGGCCACAGGAGGATGGAGAGGAAACAGCAGCCCAGGACAGCAAGGAATAGTAAGGAGATATCCAAATGTCGGGGCGACTAGCAGACAAGGATAACAGAGAACACGCCAAAAGTCAGGGTCACAGGCAAACAGGGATAGTCAAGAATGCGCCAAAGGTCAGGGTCACAAGCAGACAGGAATAGTCGGGAACACGCCAAGATCAGTAACAGAGACAGAGACAAACTTAGAGCACACGGCAAACAGGAAGCCAAACACACAATATTGCACGGCAAGACAGGCTTGGAGAATACGGTGTTAAATAGTGGTTCCTGTTGAGGCTAGGGTGGAGCCACACAGAGGGAAGATTACTTAAGCATGCAGGTGTGAGAGTACAAACCTCAAGGCTGATACACAGACCAGGTAAGAGACAGACAGGTCATGAATGTATTACTGCAAGGTCATGACAGTACCCCCCCTCTTACGAGGCCTCCCCCTCCCCCGCTTTGGACTAGGCTTGGAGGGGAACTTCAAATGGAACTTCCTCAGAAGACGAGGTGCGAAGACTTCAGATGGAGAAATCCAGGATCTCTCCTCAGAACCGTAACCTTTCCAATCCACGAGATATTGAAGGACACCTTTATAGAAGCGAGAATCCAAAATTTGACTAACCTCGTACTCCTGATCATCTTCAGAGACTTGAGCCAAGGTAGCAGGAGGTCGAGAGAACTTATTGAAAACTAAAGGTTTCAGAAGGGATACATGAAAGGAGTTTGAGATCCTGAGGTTTTTAGGGATCTGGAGTTTAAAACAAACAGGATTCAGCTTAGAAATTATACTGTAAGGACCAATGAATCTCGGGGCAAACTTCAGAGAAGGAACCCGGAGTCTGATGTTCCTGGTAGAAAGCCAGACTTTGTCTCCTGGCTGTAAAGAAGGAGGCTTACGCCTGCGACGGTCAGCAAAACTTTTGAACTTGTTGGCAGCTTTCTGGAGGAAATCATGAACGTCAGCCCACAAGGAATTGAATGATTCCTGAACAGTAGCCAAAGCTGGGATGTCAGAAGAACAGGTCATAGGAAGAGGGAGCTGAGGATGTCTTCCATAAACAGTGACAAAGGGTGTCTTCTGAGAACTGACATTGACATGATTGTTGTGGGAGAACTCTGCCCACAGAAGTAATGAGACCCAATCATCGTGATGAGCCGAGACCAAGGTACGGAGAAAGACCTCCAACTCCTGATTAACCCTTTCAGTCTGGCCATTGGATTGGGGATGGTAAGAAGAGGTAAAATCCAAGGTAATGTTGAGGGATTTGCAAAAGGCTCTCCAAAAGCGAGAAGTAAACTGAACACCCCTGTCTGAAATTACATGGGAAGGGACACCATGAAGACGGAAAATCTCTCGTACGAAAATGGGAACCAAGGCAGGAGCAGAAGGGAGACCAGGAAGAGGAACAAAATGGGCCATCTTGGAGAATCGATCAATTACCACCCAAATGACCGTATTCTTCTCAGAAGGTGGAAGATCGGTGATGAAGTCCATGGCTATGTGAGACCAGGGCTCCTTGGGAATGGGCAAGGGCATGAGAAGACCAGCAGGAGCCTGTGTGGAGGACTTAGACTGGGCACAGACATGACAAGCCTTAACATAGTCTTTGACATCCGAATGGAGAGTAGGCCACCAGTAGTGGCGACTGATGAGGGGGGACGAAGGTCCTGCCAGGAGGAATTTTTGACTTCAGGGTGGTTGAATGGGCAAGGATGCATGAAGTAGGGATAATCGGCTCAGGTTCAATGGTAGGCTCCTCATCCTGAATGTCAAAAGATCTAGAGAGTGCATCAGCCCGACTGTTGCAGGAACCAGGTTTGAATGTAATGGTGAAGTTAAAACGGGAAAAGAAGAGACTCCACCTGGCTTGTCTGGGATTCAATCGTTTGGCATTCTGTAAGTACTGCAGGTTTTTATGGTCAGTGAAAATTGTTATGGAATGTGGGGAACCCTCCAAGAGATGACGCCACTCCTCCAACGCCAATTTAATTGCAAGAAGTTCCCGATCACCAATAGCGTAATTCTTCTCCGCCTGAGAAAATTTTCTGGAGAAAAACGCACATGATAGACGTTTTTTCCCAAAGGATTGAAGAAGCACAGCTCTCTCCCCAGTTGAGGAAGCGTCCACTTCAATAAAAAATGGATCCCTCGGGTCAGGTCGCCTCAACAAAGGTCCAGAAATGAAGGCCTGTTTCAAATCATGAAAGGCAGAGACAGCTTCGGGGAACCACTTCTTGGCATTAGCACCCTTTTTGGTGAAGGCGATAATTGGCGCAGCAATAGAGGAGTAATTCCTAATGGACTGCCTGTAATAATTAGTGAACCCAAGAAAGCGCTGCGTGGCCTTGAGGCCGTCAGGAAGAGGCCAGTTGGTAATGGCCAAGACCTTCCCAGGATCCATACGAAGACCGAAGTTAGAGACGAAGCATCCCAGAAACAGGACTTCAGAACATTCAAAAGAACATTTCTCCAGCTTGGCGTACAGATTATTTTCTCGAAGGCGCTGAAGTACAATCCGGACATGGTCTCTGTGAACCGACAGACTATCCGAAAAGATGAGAATGTCATCCAGGTAGATGACAACAAATTGGTAAAGCAGATCCCTGAAGATTTTGTTAATAAAGTTTTGGAACACCGCTGGGGCGTTACACAAACTAAAGGGCATGACCAAGTACTCGTAATGCCCATCTCTAGTGTTAAACGCAGTTTTCTATTCATTCCCTTCCCGTATTTAAATTGTATGCACCCCTGAGATCCAACTTGGTAAAAATGGAGGCACCTTTCAACCTGTCAAATAGTTCCGATATTAGGGGTAGAGGTATTGATTTTTGATCGATACTGCGTGTAGGCCTCGGTAGTCAATGCAGGGTCTTAGGGTACCATCCTTTTTGGCAACAAAAAAGAACCCTGCTCCTGCAGGCGATGAGGATCTCCGGATTAATCCTTTTTCTAGATTTTCTGCAACATACTCAGACATGGCCTGGGTCTCTGGGATGGACAGAGGGTAGGTATAACCCCTGGGTAGAGCTGCTGCGGGAACAAGGTCAATGGCACAGTCAAAGGACCTGTGAGGAGGCAGCACCTCAGCTGACTTTTTACAGAACACATCCCGAAAATCGCTATATGCAGTGGGAAGGGCAGAGGATACTGAGGTGGTAGCCATGGGAAGTCTCCCCTTAGGGGCATCCTTGAGTAGGCAGGAAGAGAAACAGGAGGGACCCCAAGCCAGCATCTGCCCAGAAGTCCAGTCAATGTGTGGAGAGTGGAGCTGCAACCAAGGAAGACCCAATACAATAGGGGTTGAGACCTTAGGAAGGATAAGAAAGGATATCCACTCCTGGTGGAGTATCCCTACCAACATCTTAACAGGAGGGGTCTGGAAGCCGATAGGCCCCCCTGGAAGAACAGTGCCATCAATCGCCGAGACCACCAATGGAGTGGTGAGGGGTAAAAGGGTAAGGTTCATGGAAGATGCAGTTCTCCAGTCCATAAAGTTGCCAGCGGCTCCCGAATCCAGATAAGCCAAGGCCGAGTGGGAGGAAACGCCAACATGAAGAAACACCAAAAGAAGGAGACGAGAAGATGACTTTTCTGGGTCCAATACTCCACCTTCCAGATGTATTACCCTAGCTTTTCCTGGACGAAATGAGCATGTGTCATGAAAATAACCTTTGCCCCCACAGCAGAGACACAGGCCCAGAGTTCTGCGCCTAGCACGTTCCTCGGGGGATGGCCTGGTCTGGCCCAGCTGCATGGGTTCCTTAGTTGGCAGGAGATGGTCCACAGGATGAAAAGAGGGGAGCCCGGGCTGACTAAGGACCGAGGAGTGCTGGCGTCGCTTTTCTAAGGTCCTTTCCTGAAAACGAATATCTATCTGGTTACACAGGGAGATAACTTCGTCCAGATCAGTGGGGATGGTTCTTCTTGATAATTCGTCCTTCACTCTATCAGAAAGGCCATGCAGAAAGGTTGCGACTAAGGCCTCATTGTTCTAGCTCAGCTCAGCCATCAGTATGCGGAAACGAAGAGCATACTGTCCCATAGAAGCAGACTCTTGGCGGAGATGTAAGAGGGCGCTGGCCCCTGAAGATAAACAACCTGGTTCCTCAAAGATATTCCGGAAGAGTTTCAGAAAATTAGAGAGGCTGGAAACCACTGGGTCTTTCCTCTCCCACATAGGGGCAGCCCAAGCTAAAGCCTCGCTGGACAGGAGAGAAATAATATAGGCTTCCTTTGCCCGATCAGACTTGAAGTTTTGGGGTTGGAGTTCGAAATCAATAGTACACTGGCTAAGGAACCCTCTGCAGGCCTTGGAATCCCCAAAGTAACGGGACAGAGCTGGTAAATGCAAAGGGTTAGCGGCTGCGACTGTAAGCAGAGCTGATACGGTAGCCGATTGCGGTTGTGGAACCTGAGAGCCTAAGGAGGCTTGAAGTTGTTCAAAGTGGGAAGCCAGATCCTGAAGAAATCGCATCACCTGGGTCTGATTAGATTCCTGGGTCTCGAGTCTGTGGACTATGCCCTGCAGCTGATCATCAGCAGGTAGCGGCACATCAGACGGGTCCATGGCCGTGCAAACTGTCAGGTCACCTGTATCCAAGTGACAGATGCACCCCGTTGGGTTCAGGAGTGCACCGCTTGGTAGCTGCAACCAAGGAAGACCCAATACAATAGGGGTTGAAACCTTAGGAAGGATAAGAAAGGATATCCACTCCTGGTGGAGTATCCCTACCGACATCTTAACAGGAGGGGTCTGGAAGCCGATAGGCCCCCCTGGAAGAACAGTGCCATCAATCGCCGAGACCACCAATGGAGTGGTGAGGGGTAAAAGGTAAGGTTCATGGAAGATGCAGTTCTCCAGTCCATAAAGTTGCCAGCGGCTCCCGAATCCAGATAAGCCAAGACCGAGTGGGAGGAAACGCCAACATGAAGAAACACCAAAAGAAGGAGATGAGAAGATGACTTTTCTGGGTCCAATACTCCACCTTCCAGATGTATTACCCTAGCTTTTCCTGGACGAAATGAGCATGTGTCATGAAAATAACCTTTGCCCCCACAGCAGAGACACAGGCCCAGAGTTCTGCGCCTAGCACGTTCCTCAGGGGATGGCCTGGTCTGGCCCAGCTGCATGGGTTCCTTAGTTGGCAGGAGATGGTCCACAGGATGAAAAGAGGGGAGCCCGGGCTGACTAAGGACCGAGGAGTGCTGGCGTCGCTTTTCTAAGGTCCTTTCCTGAAAACGAATATCTATAATATCTATCTGGTTACACAGGGAGATAACTTCGTCCAGATCAGTGGGGATGGTTCTTCCTGATAATTCGTCCTTCACTCTATCAGAAAGGCCATGCAGAAAGGTTGCGACTAATGCCTCATTGTTCTAGCTCAGCTCAGCCATCAGTATGCGGAAACGAAGAGCATACTGTCCCATAGAAGCAGACTCTTGGCGGAGATGTAAGAGGGCGCTGGCCCCTGAAGATAAACAACCTGGTTCCTCAAAGATATTCCGGAAGAGTTTCAGAAAATTAGAGAGGCTGGAAACCACTGGGTCTTTCCTCTCCCACATAGGGGCAGCCCAAGCTAAAGCCTCGCTGGACAGGAGAGAAATAATATAGGCTACCTTTGCCCGATCAGACTTGCTAAGGATCAGACACTGGCTAAGGAACCCTCTGCAGGCCTTGGAATCCCCAAAGTAACGGGACAGAGCTGGTAAATGCAAAGGGTTAGCGGCTGCGACTGTAAGCGGAGCTGATACGGTAGCCGATTGCGGTTGTGGAACCTGAGAGCCTAAGGAGGCTTAACCTGTATCCAAGTGACAGATGCACCCCGTTGGGTTCAGGAGTGCACCGCTATGATAGTGGACCCTAAGGCTGACTGCTGCAGATGGAACTCGGGGTGGTTCAGGAAGGCAGGTCCCCTGGAGCACCAACACGGATCCCACAGTGAGTTAGAGCATAGATTCCCCAGGGCGCGGAGTCTAAGAGGCAGTTAGTGTTCACCAGAGCCTCTAGTGGTGAGGATGGACTGGGCTGCAACTGGCTCCAGGTCGCAGCCCCCAGGGTCTCCCAGCTCAAGCTCACGGTAGGCTACAGGAGGATGGAGAGGAAACAGCAGCCCAGGACAGCAAGGAATAGTAAGGAGATAGCCAAATGTCGGTGTGACTAGCAGACAAGGATAACAGAGAACACGCCAAAAGTCAGGGTCACAGGCAAACAGGGATAGTCGAGAACGTGCCAAAGGTCAGGGTCACAAGCAGACAGGAATAGTCGGGAACACGCCAAGATCGGTAATAGAGACAGAGACGAACTTAGAGCACACCACAAACAGGAAGCCAAACACACAATATTGCACGGCAAGGCAGGCTTGGAGAATACGGTGTTAAATAGTGGTTCCTGTTGAGGCTAGGGTGGAACCACACAGAGGGAAGATTACTTAAGCATGCAGGTGTGAGAGTACAAACCTCAAGGCTGATACACAGACCAGGTACTGTAAGAGACAGACAGGTCATGAATGTATTACTGCAAGGTCATGACAGCTGGTTCAGAGGACAAATCTGCACAGGAAGAGGCCATAGAGGAAGAAGAAGAGGAGGGCGTGGAGGAGAGAGGCGTGGCAGAATCACCACTACCAGCATTTTGGAGGATTGGTGGCAGAACAAGCTCCAACATTACTGCACAAGCGTGCCCTATGGCCACTAGCTGAGGATGCACTGTGTCCATGACCAGCACCGTTGGCTGTAGATACAGAGCCTGCTTGCCCTCTTTTAGTGGCCTGTGAGCATCTGCCTTTCCTTTGTGGCCTTTCAGACATGCTGTAAAATTGGATTAGCAAAACACCGCTTATATATATATATTAAATACACTGCAGCTAACTGAATCCCCTGCCTGCCCAAAGTAAATTAGAAACAGTACACCAGGAACGGACTACCTGCTCAATCTAATGCCAGCAACACACTACACAGAGCCGATGTGCAGGCGGCCTTTTATAGTGTGGGGCGTGGACTTAACCCCCTGAGCCATAATTGGCCAAAGGCACCCTCAGCAAGTGCCAAGTCAGGGACCCAGTGGGACAGCAGAGGTGACGCTTGTGGAGTGCCAAGCCACATATGGAATAAAAACCCTAAAAAAAACTAAACCACTTAAGATCACCTCTGTGGTTTTTATTTTTTTGCGCTATAAACAAAAAAAAGTGACAATTTTGAAAAAAAATATATTTTTTACCTTTTGCTATAATAAATATTCCAAAAAATGTAAAAAAACTAATTTCTTCCTCAGTTTAAGCCAATAAGTATTCTGCTACATATTCTTGGTAAAAAAAAAATCATAATAAGCGTATATTGATCGATTTGCGCAAAAAGGTATAGCGTCTACAAACTATGGGATAGATTTATGGCATTTTATTTTTTTGACTGGTAATGGCAGTGATCTGCGATTTTTAGTGGGACTGCAACATTGCGGCGTACACTTTTGAAAATTTTTTGGGACCATTGACAGTTATAAAGTGATCAGAGCTAAAGATAGCCACTGATTACTGTATAAATGTCGCTGGCCGGGAAGAGGTTAACGCTAGGGGGTGATCAAGGGGTTAAGTGTTCCTTAGGGAGGTGTTTCTAACTGTACAGGAGCTGGGCTGACTGGAGGAGGAGAGATATCGTTGTTCCTAATCACTAGGAACAGACGATCTGTCTCTCCACCCTTGACAGAACGGGGATCTGTTTGTTTACACTATGAAAAATGGTAAACTGGTGATTTGCGCTTAACAAACTACAATGTGTACAGCTGGAAAGTGATCAAACCTCACTTTGAACCAAATGCAAAAAGACAGTCATCGCGTCACCTACCACTGTCGTTGAAACACCAGCAGGACGGGCCGTCTGTGAGCATTCGGCCGGTGCCACAGACTGTTCTTCTTCAAAGGAATTTTTCCTATTTTACATGTGAGTGTATACTATATTTATTTTAATAAAACCGTTTGATTTTACACTATTGGAGCCCTCCCCTTTTCTCTTTTTATGATGATACTACTCTGCTGAGGGCTAAACCTCTTCCCTGTGGATCCATCCATCTGCACTACAGTTCCGGATGTCCCATTCCAGCTCCCATCTTGACTCCTTGGTGGTCCAGATTAGCAGGATATAACAGCCCATTTAGACCCTCTGTAACGGGGGGTCATGGGTTTCTGGTAAGCGGCCAGGCACTCTATTTATGGTGGTGGACCCATACACCTATGATTCCATATAATTGGACCCTTCTTGGATTGTTACATCAAACTTGGGTGTTTTTGTATATAGACTATTTTTCACAATTTTTTTAATTGTTTGCATCACGCACTGCAGCTTTTTATTCTTATTTATTTATTTTTCTGCACATTTTTTTGATATATCATTATATGTCTTTTTGCATTTGGTTTAAAGTAAGGTCTGATCACTTTTTCAGTTTTGTATACTGCAGTTTGTCATATATCATCATATGTCTTTTTGCATTTGGTTCAAAGTGAGGTTTGATCACTTTCCAGCTATACACATTGTAGTTTGTTAAGCGCGAGTCACCAGTTTACCATTTTTCACGTTGTGTGTTTGTGTCACATATAGGATTTCGCAGCATATGTTTTTATAATTTACTTTTTTGATGCGCAGTTATTTTCATGTTTCTTTGTTTACACTGACAGATCCCCGTTCTGCCTGTTTCTGGAGTGATCGTGGATGACTGGTGGACATTGAGTCCGCTGGACCGGCTGGTTGGCTCCCCCGCTCATGAATGGGTGCCCACAAATCGCCGTGTACGCACCCGACGTACAATGACAATGATTCGCGCACGGGAGCCAACTTGCCACAGTACAACTGCGATAACTCGTTAAACTATCACGTGACCGTGATACAACAAATGGCGATTATGATTCGATTTGTGTAAACAAAAGGTACAAATAATGATGCAGAATTGTGCTAGACTGTTTGTGCTGGGTTTAATGTTGTGTTCTTGTATTGTAAGCCATAGCACATCCAGAAAGTGTAGGAAATGTAACAGATACTTAGCTGGCTTATTTGAGATGCCTTTAGGTGATCAGGTGCAAGCCCATTTTTGTTTTGGTGCCCACGACTGGACACCAGCTTGCGATTTTGTTTTTGTTTGATAAATTGGGTGAGAGACTGATATGCAAATGAAACTGTTGTATCTTCAGGAAGCCTCGATGTGCAATAGTAAATAGCATTGGTCTCTGTAAGATTAGATAGCCCTCTACCAGGAAATCCTAGAGCATTTTATGCTTCCCTCTGCTGAGCAGCTTTATGGAGATGCTAATTTCATTTTCTAGCAGGACTTTGCACCTGCCCACACTGCCAAAATTACCAATACCTGGTTTAATGATCATGGTATCAATCTGCTTGACTGGCCAGCAAACCTGCTTGACCTAAACCCCATAGAGAATCTGTGGGGTATTGTCAAGAGGAAGATGAGAGACACCAGATACAATGCAGATGAGCTGAAATCCACTATCAAAGAAACCTGGGCTTTTATAACACCTCAGCAGTGCCACAGGCTGATTGCAACCATGCCACATTAATGCAGTAATTCATGCAAAAGGAGCCCCGACCAAGTATTGAGTGCATACTATACTGTACTTCTACCTACTTTTCAGTAAGCCAACATTTCTGTATTAAAATCCACTAAGTATTCTGTGGATTGACAGCAGAAGAGCGGAACGGCTGCTGTTTAACAGAGCACATCTCTCCTGTCAGATCACTGGGAATAAAGCTTTAGCTGTTGCAAATCAATTCTGGTACTGGAAATTAATATATAGTTATCAGTGCTTACACTCTTGGAATTCACAGTTTCAGCCCAAGTCCTGTGGCAGCAGGACATGAAAACAATAGAGCAGTTATCACTAAGACGGGAAGTCCTAGACAGTAATATTACCTTGACAGAGGGTTTAACCGTCTCCATTTTATTGAAAAAAGGTGATGTTTCCACACTGGAAACATTTCTCATCACTTCCTGTCCTGGCAAAAAGTGAGATTAAATATCTCTCAATTGGGCCCCAAACTGCACTAAAATCCTGGCAGGGTTCTATATCTTCTCCACTTTGTCTAAAATTGGAAATAAAAGTTTGGGCTGGAGTTGGGCTTTAATGTAAAGAATTTCCCATCAGATATCAATTTTATGTGTTTAATTCTATAGACACAATCTATTGTTTTGTATTTTGTGCTAATTTCACACAAGCCTCTAGCTCAAGAAAAACATATACACAAATAAATCAGTCTGGCATGAACTCTTTAAATATATTTGCACTTATACAACCTAACCTCAAATATATGATTTTTTGTAGATAGCTACTGTTTCCATAAGTATTGATTATTTTTTTTCTAGCAATTTAGTGTAGCCTTTTTCTTTTTTTTTTCTTTCTCTGTTTCTTTTAGAAAAATTATATTCTACTAGTTTCCATAAGAGCAAACAGTTGCCAAGCAACCTGCATTTACAGGTATGATTGTGCTCACATCAGCACATTCCAAATAGTAGAACACCAAGATGATAGAAAAATTTAGCAGACATGCAACATTTTTTCCAATAGAAAAATAAAATGTATCAAATGATTTTGAGGAGGATTAAATGCAACAATGTTTAAATTGTGTGCTAACAATAGTGCATTAATGCATACTACCAAAATGAAGTGCCCTATGTCTTTTATAGAAGGTCTCCCAGTTGCTGTTCAGGCACAGTGCAGCACCTAGGATTTTTCATGACGTCTGGGCTTATCTCTGCTGCCTGCACAATTCAGAGATAATAGGCTTTCCACACCTTTATTTTAATATGTCATTATGCTCCTAAATTTCCATAAAAGGTAAAGCACATCATTTCACAAAAAATGTGGCTCCTCTCAGTTTTGTTCTCTCTTTATATTTTGATAAACAGCATTTTATATTCTAAAACTTGTAACAAGTGTCTGATAAAAGAGCAGAAGACAAGGAGGATTATGTTGGGGATTGAGCAACTTTATGACATGCCAGGGTCCTGGCAAAGAATAAAAATAGTTTCCACAGGAGGAAAGTTTTCCTAGGAAATTATTACAGGAAAGTAATAAAAAGCTTTTCCAAGGAAATTATTAAGTCGCTTCCTTGAGACAGTAGCACCGCCTTCATCACCTCCCACTTAAACTAGGGACGTAAATAAAATAGACTCTGCAAGATAGCAAGTTGAATGTTTTATACTAGTAAAAGGCCACATAAGATTTCCACATTTTCACTTTTTTAACACCTTGCCAATGAGCTTATGCACAGATCATAAAGAAATATGTATAAAAAAAGTTTATTCAAACAAATAATACTGTTCAGGGTAATACACATATGCATCATCACAGCAGATGGGCTTCAACGCTGGCTGTACACATATACACATATACACATATACTGTATGCATCAGCCAGCTCTATTGTTTTGTACTGACAAAGTGCTCAATGACAGTTCACTGACAGCTCCCAGTCACCGCTTCCAATTAGCAACCGATCAGAGGGGATCATGCAACTGATGTAAGAGGCAATCATAGTGATCATAGTGATCACATGTTCAGGAATCTCATACGCACAGCTCATTGGCCCAGCAATGAAAGCTAATTTCCAGGTTCGGATAAACTTGGGTTTGGACTTAACCTAAGCCCGAACCAAGCTCGTTGCTAGTGGGGAGTGACTGGTTGAGTGGGAAGCTCACACAGGAACCTTCCTTTGCTTGTTTGCCTTTTAAGCTAAAGACTTAGATACCCATAGAACCTTAATTGCCAAAGAGCCAGAGTTTTAAAGGAGCTAGCCTGCACATTCTGAACAGATAGAGACTTTAGACAAAGCTCTAGAGCAGATTAAGGCCTAGCTTGATGTATGCAATCCAGCGTATTTTTGGGGATATCCTGATCCTCACAACCCTTCCAAGACTGCATATGCAAAAAATGTTTCCATTTTAAACTTTACAAAAGTGTCCGGCACCCAACATTTTGACCAACCAGAGCAAAGCACCAAATCTGAGAGTATATTATACTTAGATTTTACTGCTACAGTAGTGCACCTAGGGCATTGCTAATGTTGCTGTTTGATATGTCAATATTAGTGTGTCTCTATTGAAGATAAGTACACATTGGGGGTTATTTACGAAAGGAAATTCCGCTTTACACTGCAAGTGCACTTGGAAGTGCAGTCGCTTTAAATCTGAGGGGTAGATCTGAAATGAGGGGAAGCTCTGCTGATTTTATCATCCAATCATGTGCAAGCTAAAATGCTGTTTTTTATTTTCCTTGCATGTCCCCCTTGGATTTATAGTGACTGCATTTCCAAGTGCACTTGCAGTGCACTTGTAGTGCAAAGTGGATTTGCCTTTCGTAAATAACCCCCATAGTATTATACATGTAATGTATGTTTAATGAGAATTATTGACACACTCTGCATTTGTTCAGTTATTAAATAGCTATGTAGGAATCTAGGAGTGAGGCCTTTACCAGGCAGGGTCAATGTTACCAGAGGTTATACCACAGGCAAATTAAAACAAACGTCTAAAATTGCAGACTGTTAAAATGAAATCCCCATGGTCAAACATCGTATTAACATTCCTTTATAATTAGTAACAATTTTATGAAAAATAATACATTATAACAGTTAAGAATGTTATCATATATAAAATATATGCAGTATTTAGAGCAATAACTGTAAAAACTGATTTTAATGATCATTTAAAAATCTTAGTTTATATTTTAACAGAGACCAGACTAGATTATCAAAAACAACATTAACAGCTGTCAAATATCAACAAATTATTAAAAACTGATGATTCTTGGGCTCTTGGGAAATAGCGATTTGTGCATCTTTTTCCTAGTATTGGGAAAAGTTGATTTTCTTCTTCTTTTTTTTTTTTTTTTCAGGTTTGAGGTGGCAATGAAGGCAATTCTGCATATCACGGTATTTGAATAGTACGTTTCTTGTGCTCTACATGACCATAATCATAGCTTGAACCTGTGGCAAGGCTATAGACGTTAAAGTATTGTGGAGGATGGTTGTTCTAACTATAGTCCAGTGAAACGCTAACCACAAATGTCCAAGTATTAACCACAAATGTCCAAATGACAGGTGAACCTGTGTTACTGGTCTGTTAAAAATGAACAGAATTGAAAAAATAAGGCAGGCAGATGGCAGAGGACTAGTCATCAATATTGCCTGTGGTCTACGTGCTGCTGGTGCTTTTACTAACAGCAAGAACAACAGTGAGCACAATGTGCAAAGGAGTGCCTAGATACTCACATACCGGAAAGCATACTGATATTTTTAGGATGAATTCCAGACAAAAGGAAATGCTTAGACATAATTAACATTTCTAAATTGTCAATGCAACATTGATCTTCACCTTTTGAGCTCAGTTTAATTTTAAACCAGCTTTAAAACTTTGCAATTTCTTATTTCAGTTGGCTAACTAAGGTTCCCTGGATAGCTATGTGTGAGGAGGATCCCTTGATAGTGCTGGTATCCTGGATTTCCAGTGTACTAGCATCTCTAAGATGGGTTTTTCCTATAAGTGATGCACTTCAAATAGCAACATTTGGTGGTAAAGGCTTCTGTTTGCAGTGAACAAAGAGATGTATGCATAGGTTATACAATGATGTTGATTTACTTAAAGCAAATAGGTGGTTCACTTGGTAAGTGAAGTTGTCCCAGAGCAAATGTGGTGAATTGGAAAAATTACCCAATTATGTTCGTGTTTTGTTGTAGGAGGCAGCATTTTTGCTTGCATATTGATTGGGTGATGGAAAACAGCAGACCTTCTTCTCATTCACTAAGCTCTGGTGCAAATTGCTTTGCAAAGTTCAACTTCCCTTACAAAGAAAAATGCCTCTTTGGCTTTAGCACATCAACCCCTATGTTCATGATATTGATCAATGTAAAAATGAACTATAAGAGCATTCATGCATAAATATGGATTGTGATATTTTTCAGTACACAACTGACTTCCTTTCTAGTAATAATTCTGTATAACAAGACAGGCAACACAAAACATTGGACTGTACAATAAAGTGACATTGATGCCTATAAAGTGTAATTCCACATAGAAACCTTTAGAGCTGTGATAGGATTAGTGTGCCATTCAAGATTGGAGGCAGTGTGCTCCAGATTTCTGTAATGACAGCTGTACTTTTAAATTGGTATGAATCTAAACATAGCCAAATAATCTAGTATGAGAAATAACTAACATAGATATGTTCATTTTAACGGGTTTGCTCAGTAACATCAGAAAGGTACCTTCCATGTGTGCATGGGCAAGTCTCTTTCCTCACTTCCTGTAGTCTGGTGATGACTCTGCAGCTAACTCAAACAAATCAAAGCTTAGGTGTGTTGACTGCATTTCCTAGAAGTAAAGTATAATGTGGGGACAACACATCATGCAAGACTTTTATCATAGTGACTGTTAATTATCAAGGTCCTTGCTTTTCAATCAACAGTAGATAACATCTAGCCTCACTCCCACCAATCAGCAGAGCACATAGCATGCTGGGAAACGGAATTCCATTGTAAAGTTCCAAGGCTGCTGGATATGATGCTCTAACAATGTTAAAGCCACCATCCACCATACCCTATGGATTTGGGCAGTAAAGGGGGGAAATGAAGGATTTCTGGCCCCAAATTAATCTTATTAGAGTGCTGCTTGGAATCCCTATTACTTTATTATGCTAAGGATAAAAAGCCTTTAGTTGTACTTTAAGCATAGCAAAACACTTGAAATCCATTCATAATGCCATCTAAATTCTTTATTACATTGATAATAAGTAACTTTGTCAATCCAGTACATTTGTACAAAATCTTTCTCATTCAATATTTAATAATTCTACATTTTTAACACATGCCTCCAGTATTTGTTAAAAAGAGCATTTTAATAAACTTATGCTATGCAAAAAGATGGAATCAATGTTTCTTGTCTCAAGGTTCAAGTCAAGTAAGGTCTGTGCAATATTACTTTTTAATCTATACTCTCAGATTACAGTACAGATTCTTTACTGCTTTTTTGAAATTGTCCAAAGTGACATAAACAAGAGATTCAAATGGTAAATTTAGCATTTACTTTTGGGTACTTATTGGTATTTTTTATTAGGGGAAAATGGCGCAAGAAAACATAACAAATGACATCTGGGATATTTTGAAATGATAAAAAAGAAACCAGTTAAAAAATAGTTTCCTGTTTTTTTTATTCTAATGATATATATCACTTTGTAGACATAAGCCCTACCTGAATGACATTTATTTAGTTTACTAAATTACTGTGTATCGTAAAAATTTATATTTTAAAATAAAATACTGTTTTTCATTTGCTACATCTTAGTGCCACCGATCTTTTGCATCCTCTTTGCAGCCAGTCCCTGTCTACATGTATGCACCCTATCAATGGCTGTATGGCATCTCTCAGGATGAGTTCTCTCATGGTGAGAAAAGTGGATGATGCCTGCATGTATATTTATTGTAAATGGCTATTGTAGCCTTCAAAAGCCTGTATGACAAGGGTAAAAATATAAGAGAATACTTCGGAAACAGGAACAGAGTACAGTCACCCTACAACAGGAGGTACCTGAATTAAAGACTCTTATTGCACGGAAAGCAGATAAAGCTTACATGAGATTTTAAGGATTGGGTTAACATATACTTTAAGCAGCTGATAGTTTCAAGTTAATTGTGGCATAGAGTTAAAACAGCAATGTTGGAGTTTTCGAAAGTTCTACAGTTGCACTCATCAGAGAGTAACAAAATGGAAAATGGAAATAACCTCTTTTGGAAAACTTGTCCTGGATAAACTATTGCTATTGGAATTGGGCTTTAAATGGTTTTTGTTGCTTGTACTAAATCTAGCACTTTTTTATTTTTTCACAATAAACGTTTATTTTATAAATGTAAAAATACAATGAGGTTAGCGGACACTTTTACACCCTTCTACCTTTCCTGCACAGCTTTCAGCGCTGTTGCATTTTGAATCACAATGCTGGTACAGGCATCAGGCCGGTCATGTGGCTGCTTACTCCTAAAGCTGTCTCTCCAGATGTACCCACTGTTCCCCTTTTTGTGATTCATTTACTTGGGGGTTCAACATCACCTTTTGACTAGACAGTGTTTATGTGATGCCTTCTCACCTACACAAACGCGTCTCTCGGTGCTAAGCGTTGGCTCATGGACCTGATCCCTGGCGGCAAACTATTCATTCCCATTTTTCTTTGAAGTTGGATGCTATTTGATGTTGGTCCAGGAGTAACATGATAATTACACACCTCACCATCAGCCCCTGAAGAAGAGGTTTAAACATTTACAACCTTGAAACGCGTCGGCCCTTCCTGTCACATCCCACTGCCAGGACAGTTTGTGTAGTGTCACTTGTATCGTTGTACTAGACATGTATACTCCCTTTTTTGCTACCATCTGTTTCTGCTTGCATCCATCTCTTTTATCTTTGTCATGTTTTAACTTTTGATAATAAAATATTTTTTGAGATATTATTGTTTGAAGACTCCTGCCTTTTAAAGTCCCACAAGAGGAAAATTTCCCATTGTGTAGTCGTATAGGGATGTGGGCAAGGTGTCTTCTTCCACTAAGCTCTTGTCACTACCACTATTTGCATTTTGAATGACAATTATGCGGTCATGCAACACTTTACCCTTATGAAATTTTTATTTTTTTCACACATATTGAGCTTTATTTTGGTGCTATTTTTATCACCACTGGGTTTTTATTTTTTTTCTTAATAAACGAAAAAAGACTGAACATTTTGAAAAACAATTTGTTTTTCTTCATTTCTGTTATAAAACTTTGCAAATAAATAATCTTTCTTCATAAATTTAGGCCAAAATGTATTCTGCTTCATTTCTTTGGTGAAAATAACCCAAATCAGTTTTTATTATTTAGTCTGTGGGAAAGTTATACAAACTATGGTATATATATTTGAAAATTGATTTATCCTGATGCCATCTATCTAATTTCTTGAGGCCCGAAAAAGGTAGGATAGTAAAAATATCCCCCAAATGACCCTGTTTTGGAAAGTAGACCACCCAAGGTATTTAGTAAGAGGTATGGTGAGTTTTTTTGAAATTGTAATTTTTTGGAAAATGAAAAAATTGAATTTTTTTTACATACCATCACCAGTGCAGTACAGGATCATAAAACAACTGGTGTGGGGGTTATCATGGGCACTGACTGATGATAGTATGTAAAAAAAAAAATAATAATTTTTTTTAATCTTTAAAATTTTTTATTTAAAGGTTTTCTTTTTTTTTTTTACCTTAACACATTATCACCAGAGAAACACAGTCTTACCATAGTAACACTGTACTACTCTAGGGAAATGATCAGGATTTATTTTTTTTTATTTTACACATTATGACTGCTTAGCCAAAGGATTTCATTGGTATAAGCAACCGTTTTTACTGAATGAAACTGATTCATTCAGTGAGTATTGTTGTGATTAGCTGTGAATGGCCCTTTCTGTACCATTTGATAACCATGACCAATCACAGCTAGCAACATGATTGTACACAATGGATGACATGAAAGGAAGCAATCCATTGTTTACAATTGTCATGTGATCTGCTGTGATTGGTCACAGCGATCACATGGTACTGGCATCGAGCCGGCACAGTGATCTGTCATCAGCTGTGTCCGGTGGATACAGCGGGGGACAGATTGTGCTCACGCGGTCGCAGGCAAGGCACATTCTAGGAGGACGTCATATGACATCCACCTGGAATGAAGAAAGTCCTGCCCGGCCCTCATTTTGCAATAGGCCAGGCAGTGGTTAGAGATATTTTTAGCAAGTTTTCTTTTAAATTATAATGTAAAAAATGTTTTGGGTTTACATACACTTCAAAATATATACCTAGTAGGAAATTAATCGAGGGGGTTATCTGAGTCAATTGGACCATGCTTTGCAAGGGGATCTTTTCATCCTCTGGATCAACTTTAAAGGATAAGTTCACCTATTTGGGCAGAATGTCACTTTTCATAATAAATAGAAGCATTTTCCAATGCCATTTATGGCCCAGCTATCCCAATGTGGTTTGAGGTTGATGAGGTGGTTCCTATTATTCAATAGTTCTGGTAAATCTGAAGGAAATTGTACAGAGATTATGCAATCAGATTGCATTGTTTTTGGCCATCTTTATGCAAGTACATAGGAGGAAGTGGATGAAGACACTCAGTTGTCAGGCCTTGTTTACATCTCCACGTAGAGAAAACTCACATTTCTGCGTACTTTTTTAGGATGTTTTGGAGCGTTTTCACTCATCATAGATAGGGCAGCCCACTCAAGTGAATACAATTGCCCCAGCAAAGCTCCAGTTTTTTTTGGAGTAGAGCATGGTGTGGTACTGCAGTTTTTGGTGCATTTGCTGCACTTGGGGATCCTTTAACATGCAATGACAACACAAACACAATGCACATTTGCAGTGTTTCTGAAATGCATGGCAAAGCGTGCATTTTCTGTGCAGTTTGCCATGCATTTGGAAACACACACATGTGAATGGAGCCTCATTGTTCTTATGTAAATGTACCAATTTTACTTTCAGGCCCCATTCACACCTAGAGTAGTGGGAGCGCATGTTTTTTGGCTCGTTTCTCCAGTGACACACATAGGGTAGCCTGTTGCATGATTTTTACTGCATGTTTTGCTGCATTTGTCACCCATTTTTTCATGTGTCAAAATGTGTGTTTGCTTCTGTGTTCTGTGTGCTGTTAATTATTAATGACATTGAAAGCGCAACTAGGTAATTTTAGGTGTATATATATATGGCCATACACTATAAAATCTAATTGTACAATCACTGTACAATCTCCTTTAGATTTACCAAAACTATATAATAGGACACACCATCTATCCAATCATTCTGTATCCAATCAAGCAGTCTCTTGCACTACATCAGGGGTGTCCCGTGGACTACATGTAGCCCCAGGAAGTGTTGCATGTGTGTAGCATGAGTGTAGCATGTGGCCTGAGCCCATCTGGAGGGATGCTGGGGAAGCCAGCAAAATGCATGTGTGGACAGATGCCAGGGATACTGTGCAAAAATAATTTATGTGTTAAGGGTGTGTGCTAATGACGTCAGCTAGTACACTACTTCCTGTGTTTTACTGGTTTCTCCATCGCAAATCTACATGCCAGCAAGTGATGAAGCTTTCTAAGAAATACAGCAAGAACTAAAGTAAGACCTTGTTCTCAAAATCAAAGAAAGCTTTTATTTTTCTGCAACCGATGTACATTAATGGTATATTGGTACATACGGGAGATGGATTTTAGAAACAGAAGGTTAACTTAGCCTTTAAGGTAAAAATTGTAAGAGTCAAAGGTTTACTGTAAGCCTGCAGCTCAAATAATGAAGTGGTAAATCAGGTGAATCATGGCTACTATGGATTTTAATAAGTTTACTTATCTGTATAATATTTAATTACTGAATGATATCTCAATAGCAAAACTATTAGATGACCTTAACAGGCTTGACAGTTTTTATGTCTTGGACTTGTGAGTTACATGACTATCTTTTTCGAAATAAACAGCTTTTTTGAGTCAAACTAATTGTTGAAAAGCCAATAAATAATTTATGTTTATTCAGGTTAAAACATGGCAGAAATCAATTTAAGATATTTACTGTATGTCGAGCTTCAAAGACAAACAAGTACAAATTTTCACCCATATCACATTAAATTATGATCTTTGACACAAACACATTTTGACGAATGTGTCTTAGAAAAAAACCCTCCAGTCATTGCTTTGCCTGTTATAATTTGTTTAAATAAACAGAACACAGTGTCCTGTTTTGTCCTGTGAGAATAATGGATGTTGTGAAATGACCATTGTTTTTATGCACATAGATGAGTAAAATTGAATTATTTGGCCTCAAAACCAAACGATATGTCTGGCAGAAATCCAATACAGCTTACCATCCAATAATACTATTCCTACAGTAAAGCATGGAGGTGGTAATATCCTGTTATGGGGGTGTTTCTCTGCAGCAGGGACTGGAGCACTTGTCAGGATAGAAAAAAAATGGATGGGGCAAAAATACCATCAAATTCTTGAGAAAAATCTGCTCCCCTCTGCCAGAAAGTCAATGGGAAGAAGGTTTACCTTCCAACATGACAATGTTCCAAAGCACACAGCAAAAAATGATCACACAGTGGTTGAAGGAGAAAAAGGTGAATGTCCTAGTCAGAGCCCAGACTTAAACCCCATTGAAAATCTGTGGAATCACTTGAAGTCTGCAGTTCACAAATGGTCACCATCAACATCTACTGAACTCGAGCAGTTCTGCAAAGAAGAGTGGCCAAATATTGCAAGGTCAAGATGTGCAAAGTTAGCAGAGACATATCCCAACAGATTAAAGTCTGTAATAAAGCAAAATGCGGTCCAACAAAATACTGACATAAGTTTTTCCAGCTCAGTGATTCTGTTTTTTATTTTTATTTTTTTAATTCGGACATGTTGGTGTTATCTCTTTCACTTGGATATTATAAGTCGCCCTAGTAAATACAGTTGGTCTTCATTTCAGGCTGCAAAGCCAAAAAATGTGATTCTTTTAAAGGGGGTGATTCTTTTTCATACCCACTTTAGGTAGAGTCCTTGTGGAATATTAGGAAGAAGCATACAACATGGCACTACAGAGGAAAAAAAGAACTAAATCTACTAACTGTCCAATCTTATAGATCAGCAACAACTTCACACTGAATGGCAATTAAGGGAGCTTTTAGTTTATAGCTAATTATAAAAACAGGAAAGGTGTGAATGGAACTAGAATTTTTTAAACACAGTAAAGCCTTTCTTTACCTATCAATAGGTTAAGAAATGCATAAAAGCAACATACCATGTTGGCTTCTTTAATTTCGAAGGCTTAAAGTAATTGAACGGTATTATGCAGCTATATTTTAGGTAACAAACACAGACCTCTATGATGTTGCCCAATAAAAGATACTAATTACAGCACAACAGTAAGGCCCCTTTCATGCGGGCAGACCGATCGGGTCTGCCTGTCAGTTTCTTAGAGAGGCCCGATCGGATGATCCATTGCCCTCTATGGAGTGGTGGGTGCCAACGGACAAGACATGTGTCCCTTGACATCCACTGACATCCAATCTGATCCTGTCCACTAAAAACAGATAGATGGGGATTTGTTCCCCATCCATCTGTTGGATCAGATGGTAGTCAGGTGTAAACAGACAGGCAGTCTGTTTACATCCAGCCACCCATAGGGGACAGCGGGCTTTGTCTGTGTCCACTCTGCATAAGCAGAGTGGACAAGGACATGCCTACTGCCTGCTCAGCGAGGATCAGCATGAAAGGGGCATAAAGAACTTAATCTGCATGAGGTGGAGGCTTGAGTTGGCTGTTCAGGTATAGGCCACCAATCAAAGCCTCCTCCCCATACAGATCTGGTTCTTTACTGCAGTTAGTAGAAAGTATTTTTTATTGCAATCTGAAAGACGCTTGAGACTTTTCCATGCAGGATAAAGAAACAGGTTCCCTTTAATGACAACCCCTATATAATCTCCAAATCATGTCTCTTCCGCTCCTATGTAACCCATGTGTTGCATGCGTGAGCAGCCAATTTTCCAGTAAAATTGCTGTCATATGAGGGGAAAGGTATACTCCCCCATACATTCAGCAGGAGAAAGAGTAGTGACAGAAAGCCAAGCACATATGTACCACTGTAAGTCCACCTTGAATGTGCACCTGCTACATTGCCTTGCTTAGGCAAAGTACGTATAAACTCACTTTAAAGGGGAGTGGGGTGGGGGGTTATGACAAATGACCCTCCCCAAACAGGATATTGCAATAAACCTATAGGTAAATAAGAGAACCAGAATGTTTGCTAAGTGGAAGAGTGTGTTTGATAATAAAGTTGGCAGTACCTCAATCCAGGACAGTGCCTCTGTGAACACAGGGGATTCCTTACCTGGGAAAATAACATGTTATCTAATCAAAGTAATTGGGTACAAAAGAACTACTGCAACCAGCGTATAACATTAACCATAAGCATATAAATGCACACCAGTATGGAAAAAATGCAAGCTTTATTTAAGAAAAGATTAATAATAGTACATGTATCCAATGTACAAACGGGCATTATCAGCATAAGGCCTAGTGTAATTGTGCACATATACCCAGATATATATAGTTATTAATAGAGGCACCTCCAGATGAATATCGCAGCAAAATCCATTTGCAGGAACTGAGTATGATTGAGATCCAGCATTCGTCTTGGTGTGGGAGACCTGAAGACAAGATTAGAGGTGACGGGGAGACCCTCCAGCTATTGTCCAACCAGCGTGGAACTCAGTTTCTCACACAGAGAAATGGTAGCATGGCACTGCAACTTAGAGTCAGCTTATATAATAAATGTTTTAGTGCCAAGTAGTTTCTAATCTGACATGTAACTGCAGCTCTAACCACCAGAAGTGGCTGTCAGATGCCCAACCTGACTCTAGTCTATGCTGGTTTTTGAGCCCTGAGTTGAAACTAGCTATAAAATCACAGACCAGAAGAAACAGGGTTAACTAAACTAACAGGAGCTGCATATAAACTCTACTGCAATAAACAGGTTCACCTACTAACATACTGGAAGGTGACCTCTACACACATATAGTAGCAAAGACCTAGCTATCTGGGAAAATAACAATAGAACAGAGATATTCTGTTTGTCACAAAGATTCAGAAACACACTCAAGAACTATTAGAGCATATGAATACTTGCATAATAGT
This sequence comes from Lithobates clamitans, assembly GCA_037952925.1. Taxonomy (NCBI): domain Eukaryota; kingdom Metazoa; phylum Chordata; class Amphibia; order Anura; family Ranidae; genus Lithobates; species Lithobates clamitans. Next base: position 2,117,299 of record JBBGZY010000931.1, on the reverse strand, counting down.
CTCTTCTTCTGGTCTGGGGGGGGGGGGGGGGGATACAGCAGCAGTAGCCCATGTGTGTCATATGGCTCAGTTCTCTTTCTCTCTCTCCACTTCCTCCTCCTGGGGTTTTTGACCCAGAAACACAGAGTAAGAAAGTTATGTATATAAATAATCTCTGTGAACATTAGGCAGCAGTGCCACTTACAGAGAGGTAGGGGCAGCAGATCCCTACACCTGTCTTTAAAGGGGTTCTAAAGGCAAAATGTTTTTTTTTATCTTAATGCATTTTATGCATTAAGATAAAAAACTTTCTGTGTGCAGCAGCCCCCCTAATACTTATCTGAGCCCCATCTCAATCCAGCAATGTTGCAAGAGAGCCATGTAGTTTGGGGACTCTCCCTCACTTGAATGGTTTACTTGCCCCATTTAAATAACCTTGAACAATACAAACATGTAGGAAACGTTACTATAATTAAAACATCCCCAGCACATGGTTGAATGTGTCTCCTAACTTAGCAAAAACGTTCATTTTTCAGTAACCATCCTCATATGTTAATTTTGGCCTGCTCTACATTCAGAACATTTCACCAGATACATTATGCATTCAGTTCTATGCATGCACATGTCCCTTATACAAAAATTACTGAATACAAATAAAGGATAGAATGTCCGCACAGCTAAAGAAAATTTTAAGCGAGGTCAAAAGGAAAAGTTATAAATAATTACTAAAACTCACCAAGATATATACATTAGATTACTGTTTATTGTTTATTTAAGTTAATACATTTCTTTAAATTAAAATGTTAATTTTTAGTTGATATTGTAATGGTAACATGGAAAGTATATCAGATTTTTGCAAATTATGATACTTAAAATCCTTATATACTGATTGCCTGTCTTATGCAATCATATTGAGACAAATCTATTTATTGAGTTAGTCAGTGAGCAAGAAAGAGATTTAGGCAACTTTTAGACAACCTCATAGACAATAACAGTGAGGCTGACCTTACAATTTTTAATTTTCACTGCTGTGCCAGTGAACAGTAGATGGCAACATATTATTATAGAATACCTTAATCACACCAGAAAAATGTGCATACTTCTTATCCTTTGATTTCTTCTTTAATTCTCTGTTTATAACAAGACTTAAATGTATGCAGTGTCTCTTCGAGCAGCTAAGGTGAGAATCTTGAAGGAGTCACCTAGTAAAGCTGAAAGTGGTGTCAAGTCTCATCTCTTCTTGCTAACAATGTGTTAGTGAATCAGAATTCTCAGCATTTATTGGCTACTTGAACATTTGTTTGCACATTACTTCAAATGTTTTTTTTTTTCATAACTGGCCTAATTCATGCAAAGACTGTGGATATTCTTGGGTATTCTTGCTTGACATTAATAGTAAATACATCCATATGTATTTAACCCTCATGCAATGAAGATAATCTCCTATCTGTGTCTGATTTTTCTTATGTTCATCTGTATTGGAAGACATGTTGCCATGTAAACAGTGTGAGTTCTGACAAGGGCTTTGTAACAGCTTGTGAACACATTGATAATAGAAGAGTTTGGAAATGATTCTAATCAGAAATATGGCAGTTAGGACAGTACTGTTCACCCATGCCATGGAATATTGAATATGTTTTATCAGTTGTCTTTTGAATGTAATAATGGCCTTGGATTACATTGTGCCCTTTGCTAATGTTAGTATGGTACCCCAGTATAAACTGCATATGCCTTAGGCCTGCTATTACAGCAAAAAGTTCAACGAGTCAGATGACAGACTGTGTATCTACTTTTCAGCATTAAAACCTAAATGCATTAAAAATGAACTCAGAATGTTTCATAAAGAGCAGCTTGTATAGAAAAACTACATTATAACAGGTTTCCTGCTTTTCACACTTAGTAATCCACATGTGTAAAATGTGTAAAGACATCACCCGTGTTATATTTCTGGAGTAGAAAGCCCATTCCTCCCCACTGTAACATGTGATTCCTATCCTCACTGTCAAAAAAATAATCCTACAACCTTTCTGGTAAATTAGTCTTGTGATGCTGTATGTCAGCAATATCCCTCCTCCCCAGTCCTGGGTGAATTTGTGTGTCTGAGGTGGCAGAAGCTTTCTAAAGCTGGTATACATAGGCTGAGAGAAAAAACACAGATAACCCCATCCACGCAAGCCAGGTGGATGGAGGAATCCTCTCCACTATGCCAATATATTCTGACAGCAAGATTCTTCCACTGTCAGAATACCCTGATCGGTGGCTGCAGCTGCTGATCTAATGAACGTTTTCCAATGTTTCCATTTGACAGTCCCTTCTGAACCGGCCACATTTTTTGTTTTCAAACGTTTTTATTGTAGAAAAATATAACATTTGGGTGTACAGGCACTGTAGTGACATGAATCATAATGGTATAGAGGCATTTAACAGATAAATGAAATATCACACACAGTGCGGATCACAGCTCATACAAGCGTATAAAGTGAGCCCATAAAACAATAGTAGTAAAATGATAAAATAAAAAGGAAATAAAAAGACAAACGAGTAAAGAAAAAATGAGAAAATCAAAATCATACAATTGTGTACCTCTAGTAAAATATGTTTACAGTCAGGGAGAAAGACACAATGTACCTATTATTGTAAGGGTCTAATACGTTGTGAAGGCCCTGGGGTGTCCCCTTAGTATGTTCTTAACAGATAAAGCTAACCCTCATTTTATAGAGGGTCAGCCGAAGCATCTGAGGGATCCTCCAGTCTGTTGCTCAATAGATGAGCTGTCCAGATGTTCCATTTTCGGTCAAATATAGGCATGGAATCTAGGAGAGTGTGATGTATTCTCTCCATAGACCTGATAGACTCCATACGGGAAATCACCTGTGACCAGGATACCTGGGGGCGTTTCCAGTTCAAAGCTATTGCCCATTGAATTGCACTGAAGAGTGTGTGGATTAATTTTTGTAAGGGGTGGGGAACATCTGGAAGCTCCGCAAACAGCAAACACATCTGACATGTCAAGGTAAGTGATATTCCAGAGAGAAGTCTGATAAGGGATGTAGTTTTGTGCCAAACAGTGTCCAAGGCCTTACAACTCCAGAACGTATGTAACAGCGTTCCCCTGTCCTGGCATCCTCTGAAACATGTGCCAGCGACCAGGGGATATATTCTATGAAGACGCTCCGGAGTGTAGTACCATCTAGTGTGAAGCTTAAGCACTGTTTCCTTTATTGACACCGAACGTGTACATTTGTGCATGTTATCTAGCATGTCTTGCCAATCACCATCAGGGATCTCTTGGGCCAACTCCGCCTCCCAAGCTACCATCGCCAACGACTTTCGAGGGGAGTTGTAGTCATTGAGGTATTGATAAAGTACGGAGATTGTCCCCCTTTCTCTAGCCGCCTCCCCACACAAATGTTCAAATGGGGTTTTCGACACCTCCACCCCACCCCTCAACAGAGTCGAGTAGAAGTGTCGAATTTGCAAGAATTGGTGGAACTCGGATCTACCCATCCCATAGGTCTGCTGCAAATGGGTGAAGGAGCAGAAGGAGGTGTTCTGCAGCAGAGAAGCGAGGTTCACCAAGCCCGATGCAATCCATCTAAGATATGGCAGATTAGAGGGAAAAGCTGGGGGAAATGAGGGTTCTCCCAAAAAAGAGGACAAGAGGGGGACGTCAGAATGCAACCTGAACTTTTTACGGTAAAGGGACCATAGATAAAGTGACTGACCAACAATATTGTTCAATGGGGTAATATCTTTAGGGGAGACTGAACGAGACCAGAGAAGGCCAGGGAGGTAATAAGGAGTTATTGAGATCCGCTCAAATTGTAGCCATGGCACTGGGGTCGGGAAGGAATGCCACTGCGCCATTTGGGTAAGCCGAGATGCCAGGAAATATTTCCATAGATCAGGGCATCCCAATCCCCCCCTTCTCTGGGCTCTATAGATCAGTGCCCGTCCCACTCGCGGCTTTTTATTCTGCCATATAAATCTGAGTAAGTCTGCCTGAACCCTCTGAAGGATTGATCTTGAGACATATAGAGGTAGAGATCTGAAGAGAAATAGGAGTTTAGGGAGGATATTCATTTTCACTGCTTGGATTCTCCCTAGGAATGATATGTGATAGGAGGACCATTGGTTTAGCAAATATTTGACGTTAGAGAAAGCTGGGGGGTAGTTCAATGAGTATAACTGTTTTAAAGAGGGGGCTAATTTAACTCCTAGGTATTGTAGAGAGATATGGTTCCAGGAGAATTTAAATTTTTCTGTAAGGGTGGTCAATAGGGGTTGCGGAAGGTGAATTGGTAGAGCCGAACATTTGGAGGGGTTAACGCTCAGGCCTGATAGTTTGTGGAAAGAGTCAAGAGAGGACATAAGGTTAGGGAGGGAGATCAAGGGGTCTGAGATGAACAGTAGTACATCATCTGCGTACAGGCTAAGTTTAAATTCCTGATCTCCCTTACTATAGCCCCTGATGTTTGGGTCATTAGAGATGGATCTAGACAGGGGTTCCATAGCCAATGCGAATAAAAGCGGGGATAAAGGACACCCCTGTCTAGTGCCACAGCCCAGAGAGAAATAATCTGAGTAACATCCTGGAAGTTTAATTCGGGTTTTTGGGTTATAGTAGAGGGCCTTAAAGCCATGTAAAAATGCCCCACTAAACCCAAATCTGGCCAACACTGTATCTAAATATGTCCAGAGGACACTATCAAATGCTTTGTTTATATCTAAACTTAAAAGCAATACTGAGTTAGAGTTCATATGGGCGTCCTGCAAGATATTAGTGGCCAAACGTATATTATCAGTAATTTGTCTCGATGGGATAAATCCGGTTTGATCGGGTGATATCAAGGTTGTAATAACCTTGGCCAACCTGTCGGCCAAGATCCTCCCAAGTATTTTAAGATCGTTATTTATAACCGAAATGGGGCGAAAATTTTGGGGTAGGGTATGATCCTTGCCAGGCTTGGGAATGAGGGACATATTGGCCAATAGCATTTCTTCAGGGAAACATTGTCCTTTGAGTATTTGATTAAACATGTTTGTGAGTGTGGGGAGTAGGGATTCAGCGAACTTTTTGTAATAAACAGGCGAAAAGCCATCTGGGCCTGGGGCCTTAGAGGGTTTGAGGATGGAGATAATAGAGGCCACCTCCTCCGATGAGCAAGGAGCATTAAGGATGTCCAATTGCTCCTCAGAAAGTCGAGGGAGCGAGAGGGAATCCAGCCATGATTGCATAGGGGGAGGGCGTGAAGGGTCTGGGCCAGAAAATAGTTTTTGGTAGAAGGTGGAGAAGATCTGCAGAACATGTTTTGGATGAGAGGTTATGTTGCCATGGCTATCTTTTAGTTTATAGAGATGGGTCGGTTGGATTGATTGTTTAAGCTTTCGCGCAAACTGCGTGGAAGCAGAGTTACTGTATAGAAGGAAGCGGGCTTTAGACCATCTAAGAGACTTTTCTACCTGATCTGACAGTATATCATCTAGAGCCCTTCTTTTTTCTGTGATTTGAAGAAGCAATTCCTGTGTAGGGGTCTGTGTGTGTCTATGATAAAGTTGTTCCAGTTCTAAGGTAAGTTTGTGGGTGTCTTGTTGTTTCTGTCTTTTTTGGGTCGTGGAAATCTCTATTAGATGGCCCCTCATCACAGCCTTATGGGCTGCCCACAGAGAGGTAGGGGAAATGTTCTCTACATTATTGAGCCTAAAATATTCGTTAAGACGTTCCACCAACTGAGCCATAATCACAGGATCTGTGAGTAGTGTGTCATTGAGGCGCCAGGACCTGGCTGCATGTGGGAGGCCCAGGCATGAGATATGGGTGGATACAATGTGGTGATCCGACCATGGGCACACATAAATGTTGGCTGTAGTTGAGTTCACTGTTAGAGAGGGGGTGCCAAAAATATAGTCTAAACGAGAGTAACTATCATGAGGGTGGGAGTAGAACGTATATTCCCTAGAGCCTACATTATGGGCTCTCCATATGTCTATAAGTTGGGAGGATTTTAAGGAGTGTTGAAGGGATTTAGGAAAGGCCTGGGACGTTGGACATGTTCGGCTTCTATCAAGTCCTGAGTGGGCAACCAAATTGAAGTCCCCTCCAATTAGCATATGAGGGGAGTGGAATTTATCTAGTGTTAGGAAGAATTCCTTGAAAAATGTTGCCTGTGAGGTGTTTGGGGCATACACTGAGGCCAGAGTTAGAAGTTTGTTTTGGATGGTACCCTGAGCTATCACGAAGCGACTATTGGGATCTTTATAGATTTTTTGAGCCTGAAACATCACAGAATTTTTGATAAAGATGGCCGCCCCCCTAGACCTGGACCCATGAGTGGTGAAATAGCTTTGATTAAAAGATTTGTCAAAGTGTGATGGGTGATTATCTCTGGAGAAGTGAGTCTCCTGGAGCAAAATTATATCCGCCCCAAGAGATTTATACATTTTGAACGCTTTTCTCCTCTTCTGGGGGGTATTAAAACCTTTAACGTTATGGGAAATTATATTAATGCCCATGGTTATTTGTAGAAAATTCGCTAGTGTCAGTAAGGGGTCCAGGTCGAGAGGGAGCCACCATACTACAACCCGGTCTCCTCAGAGATATTGCATAGCTTAGACGTACAGTCCCATGAGTCTGCACGTATTGAAACCCTGAGATGGTAGCACATATATCACAAAAAAAAGCCAGTAAATTCGGATAACATAAAAAGAGAATAAAAACATAAAATCATAACCACATAGAAATAGAAAAACTAGAGGCCTGAAAACTAGGCCCAAAAAAGGCCAAACAAAGCTCTGGGGGGTCATGGGGAAAAACATCCCATGGACCCAAAAAAAAATGTCCATTCGGACCATAGGGTCCGACACTCTGAGCAGTAATGTTCGTGTCATCCGTGCAGACATAAATTCTGCTGGGGAATTTACCTGCGGGGAATCAACCAGCTTCAACAGCACTAACCAGACGAGAAGCCAGTCAGTTCTCATTGATAAGGAGTGTGGGGACAATCATGCGGACGCATCCGGGAGTCCGTAATGAGCCGGGAGAGTCCAATGTTCTTTAAGCACGACGGGAGATGTTCCAATCTCGATACCCTGGTGGGAGAGAGACAAAGAGAAAAACAGGGGTAGGGGGAGAAGTAAAAAAAAGAAAAGAAAAAAGTTGTGCCTCGATGTTAGTCACGGCGTTGGTCGCGGCGGTCTCTTCTTGGTGGAGGGGTCACCCAAATAGCTGAGTGACGTGGAGTAGAGGGTAGTCTGGGCAGGGAAGCCGCATCTAGGAGGCCCAGCTTCACAAGCAATTCTTTTCCCTCCATCGGTGAGGTTACGGTGTATGTTGTGCCGTTGTGGGGCACCTGGAGCTTGAATGGGGAAACCCCAGCGATAGCGAATACTGGCAGCCTGGAGAACCGAAGTAACTTCCTTCATCCTTCTGCGCTTATCCAGGGTGGTAGGGGAGATGTCAGGGTAGATTTGAATCTGGGTGCCTTCCAGACGAATGCTTGGGCTGTTCCGCGAGGCTCTAAGTATTTCCTCTTTAATCAGGAAGTCCTTAAGACAGAGTACTATGTCTCTTGGTGGTTTTTCTGGGGGAGGGGGGGGGCGAAGGGCCCTGTGGATCCTATCGCAGGAGAAGGCTGAAAGTGGGGAGTCTGGTAAGAGGGATTGGAAGATCTTTTGTATCGTGGGTAGTAGATCTGTAACAGACTCAGGCACTCCGCGTACCCTGAGATTGTTACGGCGGTTTCTGTTGTCGAGGTCTTCAATGTGGGCCTGTAGTTGCTGGACCGTTTCAGATAGGGACTCATGTTCCTTCCTTAGGTCAGAATACACTAGGGAGAGCTCATCGTGTTTTGTCTCAAGTAAATCAGTTCTGCTACCCAGGGCCGCAATCTCCAGGGACAGCGTGTTGGTAGATTTGTGGAGCTCAGATTGAAATTTCTGGGCGATCTTGTCATACATTAGCGTCAGGCTCTCATCCAGATCAGCTTTAGTAAGATGAAATGAGTACTCACTGTCTCCCTGGGAGTGCGGTGGTGAGGGAGCTGCTGCAGGAGAATGTGCCTGAGTCTGTGTCTTTCGGGCGCCATCTTGGGCCTGCATGCTTCTCTCCTTCTCTCTCAGCAAGTATGTCGTTAGGGATCTTTGGGCCGGTTTTCCACGGCGATTTCTGGTGCCCGTCATGCGCTGAGTGTTCCGCCGGGGGTGCGGGGGAAAGTTAGGTAGATTGTGTGTGTTGATCGCCCCGGGGAAGTGCCGTTAGTCTCCGCGGCTCACGGAGCTCTCAGCCCTTGCTTCCTCCTCGGTTCGCGCCGCGCATGCGCCCCCCGAACCGGCCACATTTTGATCCATCTGTACTCACTTTAAAGCAAGAGGAATGAAGATGTAGTCTCCCTGTGCAGTCACAGGCAGCTCCACATTCTAGGATTAAAGAATTCCAAGGGTGATGCGAAAGTGATCCAAAAGGGGATCAAAAAATGAGATGTGGAAAAATATACTAAAAGACCACCCTCAAGTTGAATTAACACATGTGGGAAAATGTAAGATTAGATCCGAACGGTTCGTCAGTATGACGGGCTTCCTCCCAAGTAGCAGTAAACAGAGAATGCAATAAAAAGGAATTAAGGGCCAGAATGGTCCCAAGAATGCCAGCAAAGGGAGAAACTACCACGTAATTGATTTAAAAAATACAAAAAGAACTTTATTGAAACATATGCATGAAAACACGAAGTGAAGGATCCCACGTCTGTGGATCAAGTTCACAGAAGTGGGATCCGTTCCTCCACAGTATCAAGGGACCAATAATATTATAAAATAAACAACGTTGTGTATAAAATTAGATGGTGGTGGGTCAGCCCACTCCTCCCCCACCCCCACCCCAGGGTGCTAATCAATGGAATAAGTCTAGCGATATGTTGGACAGGGTAGTGTCCACCAGAGGGAGTACAGACAAGTAGCCGAGTATTCTCATGTAAATAAGGAATGGCTGGATACACATGTGCACCCGTGTTCCTATTCAGCATGTGAAAGTCCTCTCCGTTTATGAGGGGATCGTTCGGGCACACTGGATACAACTGCTGGTTATATTGTAATTATAAATATAGTCCAAGTCCTAACCATTCAGTTGCATAATCAAGATGCCTGATATCTCCTCTGTAAATGGTAAAAAACATATCCAACAAATGACATCATAAACACTGATCATTCAGATAGACTCAGATATGGACACATGCAGATAAAGCAGCACCACAATTAAAACCCCATCATACATCTGAGGTCCAAGCGTTAGTATGGTGTGGGTGATGATCATGACCACCCAGGGTGGTGATCATGGAATGTATATAGTCCCCATCTCAGAGCTGATGTCTGTGATGGACACTACCACAATGCTTCCGTTCCAGGTAGCGCTATACAGCCGTGATGGGCACTGCCACAATGCTTCCGTCCCAGGTAGTGCTATACAGCTGGGGGATTGTATGGGGGTAAGAACACTGTAGCACAGGATCAGTCCATAGACGATTCTTACCCCTCCAGACGCTCTGTATTGCAGCCGACCGGGTCTCCTCCGTCCGACCGGCAGGTGTAGATTCAGGTGCCGCTGTTGTCCAAACACTCGTATGACTTCCGGCAAGGAGGATCAGCTGAGTGTACTGGAGCTTCCGGGTAGATGTGCTGTTAGTATGCTGTGTGCTCAATAGGTGGACAGCCACTAGGGGGCTTGTATTTCAAACGTCCACAGTAGTGCTGCTGCCAAAAGTGTCCATATGCCAAGAGGCCAAGTTTTGGAAAGAATGAAGGAGAGCTACCTCTGGGGTGAGGAGAGGGGTAAAGGGGGGGACCCCCCAGCATCTAAGGCATCGAATTGTCTACGCATTTCGTGCTGCAAACCCAGCACTGCAAGTGCTGGATTTGCAGCACGAAATGCTAAAGGGTAAAGGGGGGACCCCCATCATCTAAGGCATCGAATTGTCTACGCGTTTCGTGCTGCAAACCCAGCACTTCATCTGTCCAGATGAAATGCTGGGTTTGCAGCATGAAATGCGTCGACAATTTGATGCCTTAGACGCTGGGGGTCCCCCCCTTTACCCCTCTCCTCACCCCAGAGGTAGCCCTTCTTCATTCTTTCCAAAAATTGGCCTCTCGGCATATGGACACTTTTGGCAGCAGCACTACTGTGGACGTTTGAAATACAAGCCCACTAGTGGCCGTCCACCTATTGAGCACACAGCATACTAACAGCACATCTACCCGGAAGCTCCAGTACGCTCAGCTGATCCTCCTTGCCGGAAGTCATACGAGTGTTTGGACAGCAGCGGCACCTGAATCTACACCTGCCGGTCGGACGGAGGAGGCCCGGTCGGCTGCAATACAGAGCGTCTGGAGGGGTAAGAATCGTCTATGGACTGATCCTGTGCTACAGTGTTCTTACCCCCCATACTTACAATCCCCCAGCTGTATAGCGCTACCTGGTACGGAAGCATTGTGGCAGTGCCCATCACGGCTGTATAGCGCTACCTGGGACGGAAGCATTGTGGTAGTGTCCATCACAGACATCAGCTCTGAGGTGGGGACTATATACATTCCATGATCACCACCCTGGGTGGTCATGATCATCACCCACACCATACTAACGCTTGGACCTCAGATGTATGATGGGGTTTTAATTGCGGTGCTGCTTTATCTGCATGTGTCTATATCTGAGTCTATATGAATGATCAGTGTTTATGATGTCATTTGCTAGGTTATTACCATTTACAGAGGAGATATCAGGCATTATGCAACTGAATGGTTAGGATTTGGACTATATTTATAATTACAATATAACCAGCAGTTGTATCCAGTGTGCCCGAACGATCCCCTCATAAACGGAGAGGACTTTCACATGCCGAATAGGAACACGGGTGCACATGTGTATCCAGCCATTTCTTATTTACATGAGAATACTCGGCTACTTGTCTGTACTCCCTCTGGTGGATACTACCCTGTCCAACATATCGCTAGACTTATTCCATTGATTAGCACCCTGGGGTGGGCTGACCCACCATCGTCTAATTTTATACACAACGTTGTTTATTTTATATTATTATTGGTCCCTTGATACTGTGGAGGAACAGATCCCACTTCTGTGAACTTGATCCTCAGATGTGGGATCCCTCACTTCGTGTTTTCATGCATATGTTTCAATAAAGTTCTTTTTGTATTTTTTGATCCAATTACGTGGTAGCTTCTCCCTTTGCTGGCATTCTTGGGACCATTCTGGCCCTAAATTCCTTTTTATTGCATTAAAGAATTCCAAGACCCGTGGGATCATTTGTTAAAGGTCACCACATCCCAAGATTTTTAGGAAAAACACATGAAACCCCCATAGGTATTGTAAGTGGGACTTTAAAAGTGACCAAGAACAATAAAGACTTAAGTCTTTAATTCAATATATGTTTTTGTAATAAATTTCCTATTTTTGATACAATTTATTGTTCTTGGTCACTTTTAAAGTCCCACTTACCTATGGGGATTTCATGTGTTTTTTTCCACATCCTAGGGTTGGGAAACACCTGGGGTACTCCTGGCCTCACTATCTTGTGAATTAGAACTACTCTGCCTTCACTGGGAGCTTTCTCCCTCTTTCGCTAGTTCCCCTACTCCTTCTCCCCCAATCTCCATCTCAGTGTTAATTGTTGGTTCTATTCCTGATATATAACCAACTCACTTCATACCCGCCTTCTTTTCCTCTCTCTATCTCTCCCCCTTCCTCTCTTCTTCTTTTTACTCATGATTTCCATACCCAATGCCATCCCTACTACTTATACAGATTGTCACCGAGTTTAATTGCAACCATCAACGTCAGCTCCTCCAATGCATGTTTAAGTTGACAACTCTATCATACTAGCTAGCTGACATTACCAACCAGCACCCACCCTTGTGCGGGTTGCTCAACTATTTTCATTTACACTCATGTATTGGATGGCCTCTTCATTGTCTACCTGTTTCTTTGTCTTCTGTTAAAACTAATAAACTTCTTTGACAAGGAAATAGGAACTGCTAAATATGAGGTCAGAGCATATAAAAAAAAAGTTCCAGTGGTATAAAGAGGCATAGATAAATAGAACCTAAACATGCTTGGTATACACCATTCATGCATGTCCAAAAAAAAATGTACTCAAAAAATACACCTTAACTCCTGTGCCACAAGTGACAGCCTTATGCCGCGTACACGCAATCAGACATTCCGACAACGAAATCCTGGATTTATTTCTGACGGATGTTGGCTCAAACTTGACTTGCATACACACGGTTGCACAAATGTTGTCGGAAATTCCGATCATCAAGAATGTGGTGACGTACAACGGCACTATAAAAGGGAAGTTCAATACCAAGTGCACCACCCTTTGGGCTCCTTCTGCTAATCTCGTGTTAGTAGAAGTTTGGTGAGAGACGATTCGCGCTTTTCAGCCTAGTGCTTTTCAGATCGTTACTGCTCTTTAGTTTGTGCTTGTGGGATCGTATCTCGTTTTCAGTGCGTGTAGTCAGTTCGCATCTGTTTTTCAGTACGTATTTTTACAGTACATATTTGATTTTCAGTGCGTTCTTGTCCGCTCATTTCTTATTTTCAGCTCGCTCTTCTCAGGCCTTTCTGAATTTCAGTGCGTTTTGTTAGTTCTTTCTGATGAGCCGACCATTTTGAAGCCATGTTGCGGGTACGTACTCATCGTAGAGTTCGTGCTGTGCAGGGGCTTGGTGTTGGGGTTCTTACTTTGACCCAAGCCCAGTCCATGAACAAGGAGTTCATGGACGAAGAATTGGTTACTCCAGTGTGACCAATTCTCTCATATGCCTTCGTTGTGGGAGATCTGTGAGAATAATCCTGATGATTTCAGGAATTATCTCCGGATGACGGATCCCGTTTTTCAACGTTTGTTGGCTTTGCTGTCCCCTTATATTACGAAGCAGGATACCTGCATGCGGCAAGCCATCAATCCTGAACAGAGGCTAGTCACCACGCTACAGTACTTGGCAACAGGGAGAAGTCTGCACAACATCAAGTTCTTGACAGGCATCTCGCCCCAGGCTCTGGGGATCATTGTTCCAAAGACCTGTTCTGCCATCATACAGGTCCTGCAGAAGGACTATGCTGGAAGTTTTTAAAGTTCCTTTTTTGTCCTTCAAGCATATTTGCCTTCACTAACCTCCCCAACATGCTATCCTGGGCCCATACACACCTAGCCTAGTCACTTAACAATGTATTTTGTTAGCTCCATAGTATTGCTTTACCCTAAACACCCCCTAAAATGTGTACAAATGTTATTTGTGTCCTTAAATTCATGCAGAGTGCCAGAGGCTTTTTTTTGCTGTCACAAAATCATTTGGAACCCTCCCTCTCCCCAACCGCTAAGTAAACCGATACCAATCCTCTATCTGCTGACTTTGCCAAACCCATACACACTATACCTACCTCTTTTGTGGTCATATTTATGGATGAATTCACCAAAGTGTGTAGCGAAAGGGCCTGCCTGAATACTTTCAAATGGTACTGTTTAAAGTTTTGTTCTCCTATTATCTTGATAGATAATTGCAGAATGTAAAAAAGCGCTTCAATTTGTACAGTGTGTATTCATATTTTTGTATTATGACACTTCTTAATTGTCCAGTGGGCTGCCAATAGTGTAAGTAAGGAGGGGCTGGCCAAGGTAACACACATTATTTATGCATTCAGCTCTCAATGAAGTGGAGAGGGTTACCTGTCCAAAACACCCCCCTAAAATCTTTACACTGGGCCATCAGAGGGGGTGAGGAATCTGATAAGTGGACTTTATATATTTGTCTTTAAATACTCCTTCAAATAAATGGTATACTGATGTTGGCCAAGAATGTTTGTGTCTAATCTGCTTGCAATGTTATGTGCAAAAGTACTAATTTTTTTTTCTTGTTTGACTCCACAGTTTCCTTCAACGCCACAGGAATGGCAGACTGTGGCTTCCCAATTTGCCCAGCGGTGGGACTTTCCCAACTGCGGAGGGGCAATTGACGGGAAACACGTCCACATAGTCCCACTCCCCAACTCGGGGTCATACTATTACAACTATAGGGGATTTAATAGTATAGTGATGTTGGCGGTGGTGTCGGCGACATACAAGTTTCTCTATGTGGACGTGGGGAAGAATGGCCAGATGTCAGATGGTGCAGTCACCACCCAAACCAAGTTCTACAGACGGCTCCAGACTGGTGGCTTGGGATTGCCACCTCTGGAAGACAACGTGGCTGGTCTGCCGTTTGTCTTTGTCTCTGATGAAGTGTTTGGGCTTGGTGAACACCTGATGTGGCCGTTACCGATGAGGACCCTCACCCCAGAGCAGAGGGTTTTTAACTACCGGCTGGCCAGAGCCAGAAGAGTGGTGGAGAATGATTTCGGGAAAATGGCCAGCCAGTCCCGCCTATTCCTTACGCCAATCAACATGGCGGAATATCAATTTAACCATATAATACTTGCATGCTGCATTCTACACAACTTTTTGAGGAGAAATTCTATGAACCATGTGGCCTCAGTTGGGCCTGAGGCCAGATTTTAAGAACAAACACTGACGGCACTTGAAGCTGGCTGTCATGGCTAGCCCCCCCCCAAAGCGCCCGCGAGGTCCGTATAAAATATATGGAGTACTTTGGGTAGGGGGGCCATTGATATGCTTGAAAATGTTCAAGAAACATTTTTAAAATACATTTTTAATTTAAACTGAAATAATATTTCCTTTGATTTACTGTTTGTGTTTCTTTTAGCTGTCTCCTAGGTTATCCAATGGGCTTTTCTTTTTGGCCGTTTTCTTCAATAGTGCAAACGTAATTTCTTTGATACATGAGGTGACAATCTCTTCTTCAGCTAACTATTATGTTGTGAGTCTGCTACATGCATACCTTGTTTTTGTTGTTAATGTAATGCATTACTGATAAAAATATTCATCATTTTCAGCACCATGAATTAATTTTTTTGAGTCACAAAAATGGCCTGATTGTGGCTAATTTTAAAGCACTGTGGGTGTTATTTACTAAAGGCAAATCCACTTGCACTACAAGTGCACTGCAAAAGTGCACTTGAAACTGTACTGAAACTGCACTGAAAGTGCACTTGTAGTGCAAAGTGGATTTGCCTTTAGTAAATAACCCCCATTGTCACTGTAAACACCAACTTACTAAAAAAAACTGGTATTGAGCATTGAAAGAAGAAGCCACACATTGTTGAGTAGAAAACTTTTTACTCTGTGCATATTCACATGTGCTTTAGAAAAGGGTTTTTGAACAAACTAACATATTTTTGAAATAACATTTTTTTGTTTGACAGTAGAAATATCCTTTTTTGGGGTAAACAGGCATGTTTAAAACCATAAAACAATACACAACTCAGGAACTTACAAAGTTCAACTTTTATAAATTGAAGGCAATATAAGACATTAGTATGTCTAAACTGTGTTGATCTTGCCTTCATCAGATGGACCCGTGAAAGCCAAATTTTGAAGATGCACAAATTGAGAGTCAAAAAGGGGATTTCCCTCCTGATCCCATGCATATTGTCAACATGTGCTAGCTCCCATCATGGGGGTCAATGGATTTGTTTCGGGGGTGCAACCCCTCCCTCTCAGTTACTTATTTGCGAGGAAGGGGTTGCACCCACAAAACGCGTACAATGATATCCCGTGATGGCAGATAGCACATGTTGACACACTGTGTGCATCTTCAAAATTTGGCTTTCAATATACTTTAAGAAAGTTAGAAAAATAATACAAATATAAACAAATTGACTAATTTTGGTGTGTTTTAGATTCTGCCTAAAACAACAATGATGTTTTTGAGTCTTTTTTCAACATCATTGATATCTTCCTTTCTTTAGGAGGTTGTTGGTCCCTCGTGTTCTCTGATGTCCTGAGTCTTTTCTCCCCTATGTGAATACAAAAAATACTTAGCACACAGATATTTGAAGCCAGAAATAGGAATATGAAACATTACTTGGAAGTGCCGTACAATTGTCTTTTTTGGCAGAGTTCCAGGTTGAAGACATTTTATATTTCCCTTTCTAAAGCTGCAGTACTTACCTGTTTTGGTCAAGTTTCACACATGGAGACACCCCTAGTATCCACTGGAGCACCTGTGTGGGACACCCTAAAAAGTTTGTTCTGGTGTCCCACACTAGTGCTCCTGCGTCCAGATGTGTAAACAGCTGCTGAGTGTCCTCTCCTTACACTGAATCAAGTTTGCATTTCATTCTAGTTACAAAACCATCTAGACAACAATGTACTAAACTTATTTTAATATAAATAGGCATGACCAAATGTAATTAACCTGCATCTGCCAAAAACATCGTATTAGTGGGCGAATGAATGATGTTTACTATGAACGATTACTGTGCCCACGAACCTGCCATTTTAAACAGTACAACAGTAAAGAAAAGCACATGGAGCAGCATGCAAGTAATAATAATAATAATAGGAACACACGACAAATACTTACCTTTTTACAGATCTCTCTTGATTCTTCTGTACTGATCGTGCTCCCTCAATTTCAGGTCTGACCAGCATTTCCTCAATTGCTCCTTGGATCGTCGTACCCCAAAATTACTGTGCAGACTTTTCACAACTTTAGTCATGATCTTGCCATTTCTCACATTTGGGTTTGGGTACGGTCCATACTTCCCATCATGATCGGCCCTCTTCAAGATGTCCACCATCTCCACCATCTGTACAAAGGACATATTTGAGGCCTCAAATCTCCTGGATCGGGACGTTTGTGGCTCCGGGCTTTCGTCGTCGTTGCTGAGATTATCATGCACCTGCTCTGTCTCCGCCATGTGCTCTCCCACTGTGCCAAAAGAGAAGGGGCGGGGAATATACTAGAAAAAGGGTCAGGGGCGGGTGGAGTTTCACACATGCGCAGTGTATATAAAGTGTAACACGCGTGCATCGTATGTACGATCTGTGAGCGGAGGAAGGAGTAGCGGAAGCGCCGATCGTGATAACGAAGGTACAATTTTAACTTGGTGCATCAATGGCCTATACTGCTTATAGATTGAGGATTATATTGGGACAAGATAAGGAGAGTTTGTTGTTGTCTTGTGTCTTGCAGAGAAAATGGATCACTTAAATGATCAGGACTTTATCCCCATATTCATTGATATGTACAGGGAGCTGCCCTGTCTGTGGCAGGTAAAACACCCCTTTTATAATAATAAAAGAAAGAGGAAGGCAGCGCTGGATCAATTACTGGACTTTGTGAAGCCGTTGATCCCCACGGCAACCATCCCCTATTTGAAGGACAAAATTGGTGGCCTGAGGAACTCTTATATTAGGGAGCGCAAGAAGGTCCAGTATTTCCAGAGACCAGGAGCTGCAGCAGATGATGTTTATGTCCCCAGGCTGTGGTACTATGACAGACTGTGTTTTCTGTCAGACCAGAGTGAACCCAGGCCAGCAGTCTCCACTCTTCCTTTAACGCTTCCTTCCACCCCAGCTGAGGCTTCCGACGTCCAACCTGGGACTTCCAGCTTGAGCCAGGTATAGCATTGTTCAACATATTTCTTGTCTGAAAATTAATGATGTTAACTAGATGTTATTATTAATCACTAATTTCTGATTTAACAAAGTGGTGTATATATCAATAGAGAGTAGTGGCCAAAAATGATTGGGACAAGAATCAAAAATGCTGGGGTCAGAATGATAGTCTTTTCTATTTATTAACATTCAATTTGCAACAGTCATGAGCTGTAAATTGTGTGTGATTCATGACCAAAAAATTAAAACTATGTCCCTTTGGCGGGGGTAAGTGGCAGGGGCAAACTCACAAGCAAAAGCCAGGTTTGTGAGTTTGAGCATCATCCTCCTCCTCCCCCACCTCCTGCCACAACTCCAACACCACAGCCACAGCCTGGAAGGAAGCGTGTAAGGAAGACAAGAGAGTGATGGCCTGGGTTCAGTCTGGTCTGACAAAAGACACAGGCTGTTGTATCACCACAGCCTTGGGACATATATGCCATCTGCTGCTGTTCCTGATCTCTTGGAGTCCTGGACCGGATTGTTCTCACTATTATATGGACTCCTCAGGCCACCAATTTTGCATGTAAAATAGTTGATGTGTGTCCTGGGGTACAAAGTCTTCACCAATTTCACCAGTTTATCCAGCGTGCCTTCCTCTTTATTTTGTTATGACCCCCTAATAAATGTCTATTTTTTTCACAAATGCATGTCTATGTGTTTTACTTCAAAAAGGACAGTTTGTTTGTGAGTAGGCAGGTACATTTCTAAAATACAATGTCAAATTAACAAGGGACACCAACACCAACCAACCTCCTTGAGGTTAAAAAATACAAGAAAATAATGGCGTCATGGTAACTTGACACACAAAACGACAAAATATATTATGGAGATCACTACAAAAAAAAAAACAGGAGATCTTGATAAAAAAAATTTAAAAAAAAAGATCGCTATAAAAATAAATTAAAAACATTATTATGGAGATCTGACGAAAAAAATAAAAATATTATTATTCAGGAGATCACGAGAAATAATAAAGAAATCAGTTTGTCCGAACTCTGTGTGAATATCAGCAGCAAAACAACTTCATTATTCTAGCATTATAAAAAAGAAGAGAATGCGCTGCATTAAAAGATTAAAAAATTTGCAGCATGACCAAAGTGCTATCTCCATTACAAACGCTAGTTTTACCAGACCGGGCGCTTCTGTCTCGTACTTGATTCAGAGCAAGCGTGGAATTTTGTGCGTCGGAATTGTCTACACATGCTCGGAATTTACGAGAACGGATTTTGTTGTCGGAAAATTTGAGATCCAGCTCTCAAATTTTTGTTGTCGGAAATTCCGACAGCAAATGTCCGATGGAGCCTACACACGGTCGGAATTTCCGACAACTAGCTCACATCGAACATTTTTGTCGGAAATTCCGACCGTGTGCACACGGCATTACAGTGTTTGATTATACAACATAGTATAAAAAATGCAGCAGTCAGAAGCACAGTATGTCTGTGATATGTACTGCGCAAAGTGGTAGATAGGTGGTCACTAGAGAGGTGCCCCATTAGATTGGCTTTAATTATTAGGAATTGTTTTATTATAATAATGACTTCTTTCTCACTACATCATTACTTGTTATGCTCTGTAACAAGCTAGGTGGGTAGAGATCAGTATTTCCAGAGATACTGGAAGCATTTTTTATGTACCAACATCCCTAAAGTAATAAAGCAAAAATATATGTGAGAAGTGGGATTTTAAAGGTACACTCAGTATAAGGAAGAGCACTGTCAATTAAAAATTATACCAAATATTTATTAATACAATTTTACAAAAGAGAACAATAAAATGTGAAAACAGTTTTACATTCATAGTCAAAGGTAAACATCCTCAACCTAATATTGACAAATGAAGGGAAAGAGCTGTAGTCACAAAGAATTCTGATTATAACCAAGTCCACAAATTTCAACATGTTTCGCCAGGAAGGCTTCATCAGGAAAATGGATGAGGATTTTCAATTATTCAACAACAATATTCATGATAAAAGCAACCTTGGATGTTTAAAGAAGAAAACAAAAAATAAAAGTAAATACATGGAAATGATACATGAAACATTTGTATTTATACAACTTGAAAGCTCTTTAGCTTGTGTAACCATGACTCCACCAAACCCCCCCCCCACACAAGTAAAAGGAAAATATACACCAACCACTCCCCCACACACCCAACCCCAACCCAGGCTCTCACCCTCCCCCCTCCATATACTCCCAACCAACACAACCCCTACGTCAACTCCATACCTCTGTAGAGAGTTCCGGGGAAGTCACAGGACCCGAAGTGTCAAGTGAGAGGAGAGGGGAGGAGGGGTACCCCCAGAGTTGACTCCCCCCTGAGGTCAAGAAAAATGCCTGATCACCCGTAGGGAGGGATGTGTATTCTTATAGTTGAAGACCATCACAGGCAGAAGAAATGATTACATTATCTGTAACATATATCATAGATAGTAAAAATACATGCATATTACAGGTGAGGGGAGAAAAAGCCCACAGCAGTAACTAATCAGTGGACCATACTCACCGACACCCCGTGATATAGGAAGGTATTTGTATTGGGAGCTCATGAGGACTGATGGCACAATATCAATTGTAAAAACGCAGCTATGCGAAAATCAGGAGCGGGGGCAGGGCTACTCCATAGTTTCTGAAAAAATATATAAAGATGCATGTACCTATATTAAAGTTTTGTGTAACAAGAAGCATATATATGTGTATACTGCGTCTTTAAATCTTCAAGAGCACCTGCTCACCTTGAAGGGGTTCACACCGTTGTGTAGAAAACTATGTCACGTTTCTATTGGTGCTACTAGAGAGACACCCAAAGATGATAGACCACAAAGGGTAGTCACTTCCTATATTTCAAATGAAAAAAAAAAAAAAAAAGAGAAAAAAGGGGGTAAGAACAAGGTAAGGCACCCAAAATAGTGCTTAGTTCTCAGTTGAATATGTCGCAAAGTGCTAGACCTACTAACAGCCATTATGGTTTTACCTGTTGCCGGCGTCCATGTTTAGCATGAGCTCCCAAGCTGCTAACACAAGCATCTAGATGTGTGGGGTTTAAATATCCCTCCCCATGGCGCCAAAATGCTGCGTATGTCATCACGCTGCACCGGCGCCAAGCAGACGCAAGGGGGAGGTCCCAGGTCCCAGGACTGAATACCCGGAACCAGATACAACAAACCGGAAGTAGAAACTGCTTCCGGTTGCCAGAAACAGCGCTGTAACTCCCATTGGAGACAGTGCTGAGCCAAGAGAGTGGAAACACTTGGACAGATGGTATATAGTGGCTGTAGAATACAGTTGGACCGGGATGCCATGGGCCAGCAGGAAACCTCAAGGCGGGCGTGTGCCGGGTTGGCACCCCCCCCAGAAAAGAAAAGCCCAAGGGGGATGTATGGCCAACCTAGTCCACACCCTTGGCCGTCCATACGGGGATCAAATGGCACTGGACCGGGGAGGTAAAAACGAGGGAACAAAGAAGCCCGGGGAGGGGTAAAAAAAAAAAGGGGGAAAAAGACCACAAAGTTTGGGTGTGGTCATGATTACACATCACAATAATTCATTTACAATTATATTATTATTACAATTATATATATTATATCGATATACATATCATTATAGCTAACTCTATGTGTATTGTCATACATCGTTTGGAATAGGGAAAACAATACACATAGAGTTAGCTATAATGATGTGTATATCCATATAATTTTCTATATGTGGATGCAGATTAGGGGTGCATTATTGTAAATTAATTATTGTGATGTGTAATCATGACCACACCCAAACTTTGTGGTCTTTTTCCCACTTTTTTTTTTTTTACTGTTTTGGGTGCCTTACCTCGTTCTTACCCCCTTTTTTCTCTTTTTTTTTTTTCATTTGAAATAGTGGAAGTGACTACCCTTTGTGGTCTATCATCTTTGGGTGTCTCTCTAGTAGCACCAATAGAAACGTAATGTAGTTTTCTACACAACGGTGTGAACCCCTTCAAGGTGAGCAGGTGCTCTTGAAGATCTAAAGACGCAGTATACACATATATATGCTTCTTGTTACACAAAACTTTAATATAGGTACATGCATCTTTATATATATTTTTTCAGAAACTATGGAGTAGCCCTGTCCCCTCTCCTGATTTTCGCATAGCTGCCTTTTTCAATTGATACTGTGCCATCAGTCCTCATGAGCTCCCAATACAAATACCTTCCTATATCATGGTCCACTGATTAGTGACTGCTGTGGACTTTTTCTCCCCTTACCCGTAATATGCGTGTATTTTTACTATCTATGATATATGTTACAGATACTGTAATCATTTCTTCTGCCTGTGATGGTCTTCAACTATAAGAATACACATCCCTCCCTATGGGTGATCAGGCGTTTTTCTTGACCTCAGGGGGGAGTCAACTCTGGGGGTACCCCTCCTCCCCTCTCCTCTCACTTGACACTTCGGGTCCTGCGACTTCCCCGGAACTCTCTACAGAGGTATGGAGTTGACGTAGGGGTTGTGTTGGTTGGGAGTATATGGAGGGGGGAGGGTGAGAACCTGGGTTGGGGTTGGGTGTGTGTGGGGGGATGGTTGGTGTATATTTTCCTTTTATTTGTGTGGGGGGGGGGTTGGTGGAGTCATGGTTACACAAGCTAAAGAGCTTTCAAGTTGAATAAATACAAATGTTTCATGTATCATTTCCATGTATTTACTTTTATTTTTTGTTTTCTTCTTTAAACATCCAAGGTTGCTTTTATCATGAATATTATTGTTGAATAATTGAAAATCCTCGTCCATTTTCCTGATGAAGCCTTCCTGGCGAAACATGTTGAAATTTGTGGACGTGGTTATGATCAGAATTCTTTGCGACTACGGCTCTTTCCCTCCATTTGTCTATATTAGGTTGAGGATGTTTACCTTTGACTATGAATGTAAAACTGTTTTCACATTTTATTGTTCTCTTTTGTAAAATTGTATTAATAAATATTTGGTATAATTTTTAATTGACAGTGCTCTTCCTTATACTGGGTGTACCTTTAAAATCCCACTTCTCACATATAATTTAGCTTTGTTATGCTCTGTAGTTAAGGATGTATTCACAGCCGTTTTGTAATTTTTTACTCATATAAATATCATGGATAACAAACCATGTATTGGGCACTTACTTACTAGAATTTATTTGTCAAAGCAAAGTTATTCCCTACTCAGTTAGATCTGAGAAATGTGTGAATTCAGTAGTGTGAAATGTAACAGTTAGTTATGAAACTGGTAACAGTTTTAATTTTTCTAGCCTGTGCCTTGTTCTTTAGCAGGCAAGCCATAATTCCTGTAGGCTAAAAGGATTTTTAAACCTTCATTTATGTTAGGATTGGGACTCTGGCACTGAAATTATGTTAAGTGTAGTTGCCATGACAAAACACTACATGCTGCAAGTAAAATCACTGGATAAGTTCCACAATTGCTAGCCAATGCTGTTGACTCCTATCCTTGGTCATTGCCTTTATAATAATGTTTTTGAACACTAATATATAAGCATCTGGTCATTGCGTACATTTTAAAATGCTCAAATTAAAAGCAATACTACGCAGAGAATAACAGTCTTTAAAGTGTGAAGGTTTTGCTTGCTAAAAGATTTTTTCTTAAACACAAGATGGCAACAAAACTGTTCTTCGTGATCCATAGACCTCAAGGCAATTGATACCTGAGCTCACAAACATAGGCATCTAAAGGGTAAGGTTGAACAAAATATACATTGAAAATATATACATATTTCCACAGTATTTCAGTGGATGAGTGACCAAATAATTGAGTGCCATGTTACAATATTAGGACTAGTGGAATTATTTACATTACCACAAGGGAACTCTAGGACAAGTGAAATATTATTTCAATGTCAACAGTCCATAGACAACTCCAAAATTCCTTCTCTTTTATGAACAACCTCCAATGCTGGCTTTCAGGCAACCACCCAACCTCAGACATAAATTAATCAGCAGAAAACTTAATTCTACTTACAAAGTTGCAAATAAAGGAACCAAGCTTTGCAACAACAAGTGCTGCAAACTGTGCAGCCAAATCAATCCATTCAAAAGTGTGACACATTGAGAATTGACCTTCAGTATTGTGAGTATCATACAACTGTACCTCCAGTAATGTTGTGTACCTCATCCAATTCAAAAAATGCAACTAGGATTTCACGTTGAGAGAACAGGACAGAAATTACAAAAAATAATGAATTTTCCCCACCACACAATTAACTACTCCATGCCCGCGCTATAGCTGAAAGATGGTTACATTGCAGCTCTCTCATTCTGGGAGGATGCCCTCCCAGAACAATGCCCCCCACTAGCCCCCGTGGTACGCATCCAGCGCACTCAATGATCACTGTGTCCTTTGGAGACAGCTAATCACAAATTGTGGTAAAGGGACAATCACAGCGGCTCTTTATCCATGCAATCAGCTGTGTCCAATCACAGCTGATCACATGTAAACAAACTTGCTGGTTATCGGCATTCATTTTCTCACGTGCTGTCAAAGTGTGAGGAGAGGAGAGCCGGTACACAGTAAGCGTGACAGAGGACATTTACACAGATGAATGGGGCACTGATCAGTGCAGCCCCATCAGCCCACCAATGCCACCTATCAGTGCCCAGCAGTAACGCCCATCAGTGCCAATCAGTGCCGCCTATCAGTGCCCATCAGTGCTGTCTATCGGTGCCCATCAGTGCAGCCTCATCAGTGCCTCCTCAGCAGTGACCATCACTTCCGCCTCATCAGTGCTCATCAGTGCAGACTCATCCATGCCCATTAATGCAGTCTCTTCAGTGCCCATCAGTGCAGCCTCATCGGTGTACATCAGTGAAGGAAAAACATTACTTATTTGCAAAATATTATAACAGAAACTAAGTAAAATATTTTTCTCAATTTTCTGTCTTTTTTCATTTGTTTAGCAAAAAATAAAAAACATAGTGGTGATTAAATACCACCAAAAGAAATCTCTATCTGTCTCAAAAAATAATAAAAAATGTAATATGGGTGCAGTGTCGCATGACTGCGCAATTGTCATTCAAATTGCGATGGCACATAAAGCTGAAAACTGGCCTGAGCAGGTAGGGGGTGAAAGTGCCCAGTATTGAACTGGTTAAAGAACATAAGAAAGGTGATTTCTGTACACCTGTAGGGCATCATTTTTCTCAACCGGATCATTAGTTCTTAAAGGAAACTTCAAAAATACTCAGGAAAGGAAAACTTTTGAACTAAGCATAATAATTGTATTTGATACAAAGGATGATGGACTAAATGTGAACCTCGGTTTTCAAAATCATAATCCAACTGTTTTATGACTGCTCTCACCTCTTTCATCTCTCCCAGTCAATAGCCCTCTCCTTTCCTAATCTCTCAAACTATGTAAGTTTAACTACTATTGCTGTGTATGTTTGTGTTTTCTTTTTTTCTCTGAGACTTCCAATAACTATTCTGCTAAAACTTTATTAATTTGTACTGCTTGGACATTAAAGAAGGGGTACCTCCTAAAAGCTTGTCCTGAAAATTTGGATTTTGGATGTTAGTAATAAAAAAGTGTCATGGATAGTACTCAATTGTTTTTGTTCCAGTGCAATGAGTAAGCTCATTTTGGATGTGACTAATAGTCGAACAAAAAAGAGCATAAATGTGAGACGCTGATGTTACTTACCTCACTCATAATATCAAATCTGTTGAGTAACCTAATAGATAAACACATTTGTTGCCCTTAAAGTGGCAAGAAAGGACAAACCTTCAACTGTCAGGCCACATACAGTATGCCTCTGATCTTCACTCTCTTGCAGAGATACACCCACTGGCAATATCTTCAGAATCCAACACTTCCACATGTGTAGGATACTTGCCTCCCCAATGCACGCGGTGGCTATGACTCATCAAGTTATTACTTGAAGAAGGAACCAATTAGCTGTTCTGAAACATGTCACATGTTGATGACATCACATCGACATTGTTGGTCCCTTCCCGCTGAGGTCACTTCCTAGATTCAGCTTCCATGCTGTCTCAGACAGCCTAGATGTCTTCCCAGTATCCAGGAGAGTCGTAACTTCCATTTGCCGGCCACTTCAGAATATGCTACCATAGAATTACACCTCCGGATATCCCTGAGACTCCTTGGGACTACCAGAACACCGGACCACCCGCCATATTACTAATATGATGTGCTCCTACCCATCCACCCTTTTGTAAGTGTTTTTAACCCTTTTGGGAAATATAAAGTTTTACTTCTGCACTTATTTCTTTTCATTTTACTTCCAGAATGTTCTTCTCTCTTCAAGTGCTGCCGGAAGTGCATGAAGACCCTCTTCTATTTCTACATAGACTGATATCTGCTTGGTCTGTTACTCAGAGTGCCCTTATACACACTTTTATCTGGATACATGTGGTGTCTTGCTGCATTTACAATATGCCTGGTGGCAGAATCATGTAGCAGTGAAAGAAAGCATTACAATTTGTCTTTATAACACACAGCAGGGAAGGTTCAAAACGTAGATAACCTGTGAATAGGTGGACAGGGCATGGAATCATCATGAATGGTAAGCAGCTGGTTGTTGCAGATCTCTGCTCTATGCTCTGACAGAAAACATTGTTACAATCCACAGTTAAAAAAATCACAAATCAGTTGTGTTATACAGTATATCTGAAATAAAAAGGAAAGGCCTAATAATGATTTGTGTAAGCCATAAGCATATTGCTAATTTAAAGGGGTGCTCCACTATGTAAAAATGGATTCTTATTATATCCAATGCCCACAGTTACACTGCAGATGCCAAGAGTTAGTGTAGTCCAATTGTGCTGATATATAGTACTGGCACAGCATTAGCATTGATAGATTTTCTCCTCTATAATAAATGTACAATAATGTAAACTATGTGACAAGTCTTTCACTGTTAATTAGAAAATGCTGTTTCACGGGGTCCTAAATCATTTTTTACCAGAAGGAAGCTGTTATAGATTATGACATTACATAATTACTTTCATCAAATAAATTAAGCAACTGTGAAACTTTTGAAAACTATACATTTGATTTACAATTAGAAAAAAACAAAATAATTATCTTCTAAATCAGTTAATTGTGACATAAACAACACATGACAGCAGCTGAATATCAAGACTATCTTTATAAAGTGTGACAATTTTATATTTTTAGACTTTGCAACATTGGCTTGATTATACACATTTTAATAAGTTCTTAAACTGTGTAATAACCGAATATGAAAACAAAGAGATTTCTTGGAAATTACAAGAAGAGGAACAGGGGTGCAGAAAAGGATGCAGCTTCTGTAAGTATATAAACCCTTTGTTTGTGGACATAACTGTAACTGATTCTGTTTCGCAGGGAAAGTCTTTTAGTACAATGGCCTCATAATATGGTTTTGGTATATATGACAACAGTCTGTATCGCATGAACATAACACCGCAAATGTAGAGTATAATTGTACTGTGCATTTATAAACTTAGTATGGCACACTGTTTGCATCGGGAGTAAAGTCAGTTTTCAGGAGATAAGGCTAATGCCGCGTACACATGATTGGATATTCCCACAACAAAATCCATGTTTTTTTCCGATGAATGTTGGCTCAAACTTGTCTTGCATACACACGGTCACACAAATGTGGTTGGAAATTCCAATCGTCAAGAACGCGGTGACGTACAACATGACGTACAACAACGTATGACGAGTGGAGAAAAAAATAAGTTCAATAGCCAGTGCGGCCCTTCTGCTTGATTCGGAGCATGCGTGGAATTTTGTGTGTCGGCATTGTGTACACACGATCGGAATTTCTGACAACGGATTTTGTTGTCGGAAAATTTGAGATCCAGATCTCAAATTTTGTTTGTCAGAAATTCCGACGGAAAATGTCCAATGGAGCCTACACACAGTCGGAATTTCCGACAACAAGCTCCCATCGAACATTTGTTGCCAGAAATTCCGACCGTGTGTACGCGGCATTAGAGTGTTATGCCGCGTACACACGAGCGGACCTTACGGCAGACTTTGCCTGGCGGACGGGATTTCGTCTGACAATTCGATCGTGTGTGGGCTCCAGCGGACTTTGTTTTCTCAAAAGTTGGACGGACTTAGATTTGAAACATGTTTTAAATCTATCCGTCGAACTTGAGTCCGGTCTAAAAGTCCGCTTGTCTGTATGCTAGTTTGACGGACAACAAGCCACGCTAGGGCAGCTATTGGCTACTGGCTTTGAACTTCCTTGTTTTAGTCTGGTCGTACGTCATCACGTACGAATTCGACGGACTTTGGTGGATTGTCTGTAGGCAAGTCCGTTCATTCGAAAAGTCCGTCATAAAGTCCGTTGGGCAAAGTCTGCCGTAAAGTCCGCTCGTGTGTACGCGGCATTAGATGTAGAGGAGCAGCCTGGATATATTTCCTTTCACTACATCATTATTTATTGCATATTGTATATGCATGCCTTAATAAAATTTCAAATCATTTGCACAAAGCAGAATTCGGGCATACAAAGCAGAATTTCAAGACTGTTTTCACATTTAATTATCTTACTCTACCTAAAGAGGATGTTTACTCCCCTCTCGATAAAGCCCCCCTCCCCGCTACAGAAATATTCCTTTTTTTTTACTAATTTTTTTTTAATTAAATGGGCTACCCCCATCCTGTCTGATCATCTAGGCGATTGGTGCCTCCTGGGATACATGACATGCATATTTCAGGGGGCACAGGGAACACTGCCTGTAATTCCTGTAGTGGTGTAGTTGCCACTAGTAACAAACATCCACCATATCACCCCGCTGCCAGACCCCATACAACACTTGCAGAGACAATGAAAAGTCATTTGCTGTGTTTTGTTTTTGTTTAATGGGGGGTACAACTTGGTTGGGGAAAGGGGTATATAGGATGCCCAAAGAACAGATTATCTTTGCCATCATATTTTTGTAGATTTACAGATTAGCACTTAGTTTGAGCCTGAAGAAAAGATGTGCATGATTTGATCTTTCTCCTGCATCTACCATGCAGACTATTGCTCCACCTCTGCTTAACTCCTGCAGACTATTGCTTCCAGAAGTTTCTCACCCATAATCGTGTAGGGATGAGGACATCACTCTTGACCGTGTAAGGGTGATGTTCCCAGAAATCCTCTCCTCCTGCACAAAACTTATCCTGTTATTGTCAATATAAAGTATGTCACATCTTCTTCTGTAAGCAAGAAGGACCCACTCTGAATAGCTTCTCAACCTGGCTCTGGTTGCTCGCTGCTACTAGACCAGAGGCCTGCAGTACCTCTCCCCGGAGGCCTAGTAGTTTAAAAGCAAATGTTGAGCGGTGGACTACTGTTCCCAGCTAGCCCAACTTGCAAATCCTGTGCCCTCAGACCACATCAATTTAATACAATTCCCCACAGTCTCTCCTCTGATCCAGGACTTTTCATCATTGACCGTGTAATGATAAGGATTTCACTACTGAGCGTGTAGAAGTGAAGTTCCCTCGCAGACTTCCTGGCACACCCAGCCCTCCACAGTGGTACACTCACCGACCTTTCTCTGCCCCAAGTCCTTGATGGAGAACTTGACCGGACCATACGTTCTGACAGCTTCACCTGCCCCTCTGCTCCAGGAGTTCCTCATCATTGACCGTGTAATGATAAGGACATTGCCAATGACCGTGTAGAAGCAAAGTTCACTCATAGTTCTCCCTGGGCCTCCTCCTGCGATTGGCGCACCCCCCCTCCAGACGGGGGTGCCCTCCTGCTGCTGTCTAGTATTCCATTCTTCACTTCTCCCAGCCAACAACTCCCCAGTGGCATGTTACCTCAGCTTATATGGGAGGCCCTCCCCCTGCCAATTCCAGTTGGGGATTGGTCAGGGCTCCCACATGAGCTGCCTGCCACTCCAGTTCCAGGCCCTGCCCCTCTTCCAGAACATTCTCCCTGGAAGCAGGGGAGGCGCCTCAGAACCAGAAGAGCACAGGTGGCCACACCCACTGCTACTCTAACCACTCCCAGCCTCCACATCAAAACAGACAGGCCTAGCTTGCAGCATAGGCCTGCCTGAATTTGCCTGTGCTGACAGTCTATTTAACAAAAATCCCATTACTAGCACCTACCTGATGGTAGAGGGTGCTACATTCCATTCACTAAAGGAGGGGGTAGGCCTAGCTGCACATCATCGGGAGACTGCACCTGAACCCAGAAGAGCTAGCAGCCTCCCTATGACATTACAGGGGTACATGGCGGTGTGGGACCCAAGTGGAAGCTGCAGAGAAGAGGATCTCAGCAGGACAATGCTGGATCTACTGGGTGCCTGAATAGCTGAATTTAGGACAACCCAGCATCAGGTAAGCAGGGGAAAAAAAACAATAGGGGGAGGGTAAAATGTATCTTTAAATAGTATAACATCAGCCATTTATCAATCGGTGTAAGCTTCAATGTGTAAAGAATGCAAAGCTGCAAGATAAATAAAAAACTGCATTTTTATTTGCACATGATTGGATGATGGAAAACAGCAGAGCTTCACCACATTCATTAAGTTCTGGGGAAAATAAGTGCAACTGCATTTAAAAAGTGCATAGTGCATATTTGCTTTTAGTAAATCCACCCCTATGTCTCAGAAGAACAGGCTGTTGCTCCTGTGTAAATGAAGTCTGAAAACAGAATTTGCAGATTTAATGCATAAATAAATATTTATAATATTGTTACAGTGTATTTTGATTAGTGTTTAGATCTGCAGATCCACTGAATGTCCTTAAATTTGCACATAATGGCAGCTCCAGCAACCTTTATGTCAAGAAAAAATATGTAGTAATTTATATTTCAATAACAAATATTGTTCTATTTTATCAACCCTCAGTTAACCTTAATCAGCTACTTTCTTCCTTTAGCTTTTTTGTTTTGCCAATTTTTTCGTTTTTTTAACATACATGTATTTAATTTTTTATATTTTTTTCTCTCATTTTTAAGCATTGCAAAAAACAAGGATTTTTTGTATTGATTTTTTTATAATGTTGCTAGCAGGAATGGGCCTGCTGCACTCTCTACAACTAGGAAGTGAACTAAGCCATTATCCTGTTTGGGCTCCTTGTGACATATCCCGCCTCCAGAACCTGGAGTTTGGAACCCTCACTTAGATGACCTATCTGGAAGATTCCTTGAGGTTCCGTTGATGACACCTGGAAGTTCGGCTGAAGTCCATCCAACCAGCCCTACCCTTCTGAAATCCTCTCTTCTGCCCAGCTGGGCTTACCGCTCGATTGACTCCATGTCGCTGACAGGGGAGTCTACCTTATCCGGTAAGAGTACCCATCTTCTCTCATCCACCGATGTTGAGTATTTCTAATGTTGGTTTCCTCTACGGATTTATACCACCCATCAACCTATGTTTGCCACCCACCATCCAGGATTGACCCCTTCCGTGTTCTGACACCATTGGACACTATCACACTTCATAATCTTTCACCTTGAGACTTTATGATTTATTCAATATTGGATGCACCACTGAATTTAAGATTTGTGGACTTGATGATATTTTGTCCATTTCTCACTTAGTGCTGCATTTTACACTTTTCCTTTATTGTTTTTTGTCAAAACGTATGTAGCTGCTTTTTTGTTTTTGTTTTCTTAGTAAGCGCAGTGTTTTTGTTTTATTTTCATTGATTTTTTATAAACACTGGGGCATCCTCAACAGGGAACAGTGACAGAAGGCTAATAGAAGTATGCATACGCCAGTATGCACACAAGGAGTTCCTGCCAGTAACTGGCATGGGTTTGCATGTCGGCGCATCCATATACAGACACACGTTGCATGAACCTCTTTGTGCAACAGTGCATGTCTAATCTCAGAACTGGTGCCAAGCACCCTATTTAAAGGTAGGACTGATGGTTGACGATCGCTTGATGAGCTTCAGCTACCTTGTGAACTGTGCTCCTGTGTTCCTGATTCCTTGTTACATGACTGCTCATTGCTGACTCGGCATGCTCTTGAACGCGCTCTGCTGATCTCGACCTTGACTTGTTGTTCACCAAGCTTCCTGCTGCTCATCCTTGTATGACTTTTGCTTGGCTACTGATTTGGTTCCTGCTGCTTACCCGTTTTTAAATCCTGGCTCCTCTCCTCACCATGCCTTTTATCTTAAGGGTTTTACATCTTTTTCTGGCTTGTCTTTTGCTCAGCTACTTCCCTGGGGATACAGTCTCCATACTGCTGAATCCAAGATCTGCCTCACGGGCTCCACCTTGCAGGCATACAGACTGTTGACCATGGTTCCCCCTGGAGTATCTGACTAAAGTTCCACTAAAGTTTAGTAGCACGTGTAGTAATTTGTAGTAGTAAAAATGAAAGTCTGAATGCTATAATAATGTATTACTCAAAGTGATTCTAAAGCACTACTTGCATTACAGTAAAAGATGTTTAAGCAGTGATAGCCCCCTCACCCCCCCCCCCCCATACTTACCAGTCCTTACTTGATCCAGCGCTGTTTTCATCTCATGTAGCATCTCTCACCTTTCACTTCCCAGTCTCACAGGCTTTTCTGAGGCAGCAGAAGCCCGTGGTACCCACTGCTGTTAGTCAAATCCTGTGATGAGGGAGCAGGGGGGCAGGACCGAGCCATACTGTCTGTGTTTATTGAGGCTGCAGGTGTACCATGATAGGAAGCAGCTTTGTATGGTGGCACACCAAGAAGAGGAGGAGCCAGGAGCGACAGCGGGGAACCTGAGAAGAGGAGGTTTGGGGCTACTTTGCGAAATTCCACTGCATAGAACAGGTAAGTAGGGATGAGCCGAACACCCCCCTGTTCGGTTCGCACCAGAACATGCGAACAGGAAAAAAATTCGTTCGAACACGCGAACGCCGTTAAAGTCTATGGGACACGAACATGAATAATCAAAAGTGTTAATTTTAAAGGCTAATATGCAAGTTATTGTCATAAAAAGTGTTTGGGGACCCGGGTCCTCCCCCAGGGGACATGAATCAATGCAAAAAAAAGTTTTAAAAACGGCCGTTTTTTCAGGAGCAGTGATTTTAATAATGCTTAAAGTCAAACAATAAAAGTGTAATATCCCTTTAAATTTCATACCTGGGGGGTGTCTATAGTATGCCTGTAAAAGGGCGCATGTTTCCCGTGTTTAGAACAGTCTGACAGCAAAGTGACATTTTGAAGGAAAAAACACATTTAAAACTACCGCGGCTATTGCATTGCCGACAATACACATAGAAGTTCATTGATAAAAACGGCATGGGAATTCCCCACAGGGGAACCCCGAACCAAAAAAAAAAAATGATGTGGGAGTCCCCCTAAATTCCATACAAGGCCCTTCAGGTCTGGTATGGATATTAAGGGGAACCCCAGCCAAAATTTAAAAAAAAAATTGACGTGGGGTTCCCCCTAAATTCCATACCAGACCCTTCAGGTCTGGTATGGATTTTAAGGGGAACCCCGCGCCAAAAAAAAAACAAAAAACGGCGTGGGGTCCCCCTAAAAATCCATACCAGACCCTTATCCGAGCACGCAACCTGG
Organism: Lithobates clamitans; assembly: GCA_037952925.1. Lineage (NCBI taxonomy): Eukaryota > Metazoa > Chordata > Amphibia > Anura > Ranidae > Lithobates > Lithobates clamitans. Next base: position 2,084,260 of record JBBGZY010000931.1, on the reverse strand, counting down.
CAGGCCGCAGGAAAAGAGGGGGGGACGAGAGTGCGGCCCCCCCCCCCTCCTGAACCGTACCAGGCCACATGCCCTCAACATTGGGAGGGTGCTTTGGGGTAGCCCCCCAAAACACCTTGTCCCCATGTTGATGAGGACAAGGGCCTCATCCTCACAACCGTGGCCGGTGGTTGTGAGGGTCTGCGGGCGGGGGGCTTATCGGAATCTGGAAGCCCCCTTTAACAAGGGGACCCCCAGATCCCGGCCCCCCCCCTGTGTGAAATGGTAAGGGGGTACTTACCCCTACCATTTCACTAAAAAACTGTCAAAAATGTTAAAAATGACAAGAGACAGTTTTTGACAATTCCTTTATTTAAATGCTTCTTCTTTCTTCTTTCTTCCTTCATCTTCTTCTTCTTCTGGTTCTTCTGGCTCTTCTGGTTCTTCCTCCGGCGTTCTCGTCCAGCATCTTCTCCGCGGCGTCTTCTATCTTCTTCTCCTCGGGCCGCTCCGCACCCATGGCATTAGGGGGGAGGCTCCCGCTCTTCTCTTCATCTTCTTCTCTTCTTCATCTTCTTCTTCTTCTTCTTCTTCTTCTTCCTTCTTCTCTTCTTCTCTTCTTCATGTCTTCTCCGGGCCGCTCCGCAATCCATGCTGTGGCATGGAGGGAGGCTCCCGCTGTGTGACGGCGTCTCTTCGTCTGACGGTTCTTAAATAACGGGGGGCGGGGCCACCCGATGACCCCGCCCCCCTCTGACGCACGGTGACATGACGGGACTTCCCTGTGGCATTCCCCGTGACGTCACAGGGAAGTCCCTCAAGTCACCGTGCGTCAGAGGGGGGCGGGGTCACCGGATGGCCCCGCCCCCCGTTATTTAAGAACCGTCAGACGAAGAGACGCCGTCACACAGCGGGAGCCTCCCTCCATGCCACAGCATGGATTGCGGAGCGGCCCGGAGAAGACAGGAAGAAGAGAAGAAGAGAAGAAGGAAGAAGAAGAAGAAGAAGAAGATGAAGAAGAGAAGAAGATGAAGAGAAGAGCGGGAGCCTCCCCTCATGCCATGGGTGCGGAGCGGCCCGAGGAGAAGAAGATAGAAGACGCCGCGGAGAAGATGCTGGACGAGAACGCCGGAGGAAGAACCAGAAGAGCCAGAAGAACCAGAAGAAGAAGAAGATGAAGGAAGAAAGAAGAAAGAAGAAGCATTTAAATAAAGGAATTGTCAAAAACTGTCTCTTGTCATTTTTAACATTTTTGACAGTTTTTTAGTGAAATGGTAGGGGTAAGTACCCCCTTACCATTTCACACAGGGGGGGGGCCGGGATCTGGGGGTCCCCTTGTTAAAGGGGGCTTCCAGATTCCGATAAGCCCCCCGCCCGCAGACCCTCACAACCACCGGCCACGGTTGTGAGGATGAGGCCCTTGTCCTCATCAACATGGGGACAAGGTGTTTTGGGGGGCTACCCCAAAGCACCCTCCCAATGTTGAGGGCATGTGGCCTGGTACGGTTCAGGAGGGGGGGGGGCCGCACTCTCGTCCCCCCCTCTTTTCCTGCGGCCTGCCAGGTTGCGTGCTCGGATAAGGGTCTGGTATGGATTTTTAGGGGGACCCCACGCCGTTTTTTTTTTTTTTTTTGGCGCGGGGTTCCCCTTAAAATCCATACCAGACCTGAAGGGTCTGGTATGGAATTTAGGGGGAACCCCACGTCAATTTTTTTTTTAAATTTTGGCTGGGGTTCCCCTTAATATCCATACCAGACCTGAAGGGCCTTGTATGGAATTTAGGGGGACCCCCACATCATTTTTTTTTTTTTTATTTTGGTTCGGGGTTCCCCTGTGGGGAATTCCCATGCCGTTTTTATCAATGAACTTCTATGTGTATTGTCGGCAATGCAATAGCCGCGGGTAGTTTTAAATGAGTTTTTTCCTTCCAAATGTCATTTTGCTGTCAGACTGTTCTAAACACGGGAAACATGCGCCCCTTTACAGGCATACTATAGACACCCCCCAGGTACGAAATTTAAAGGGATATTACACTTTTATTGTTTGACTTTAAGCATTAATAAAATCACTGCTCCTGAAAAAACGTCCGTTTTTAAAACTTTTTTTTGCATTGATCCATGTCCCCTGGGGCAGGACCCAGGTCCCCAAACACTTTTTATGACAATAACTTGCATATAAGCCTTTAAAATTAGCACTTTTGATTTCTCCCATAGACTTTTAAAGGGTGTTCCGCGGCATTCGAATTTGCCGCGAACACCCCAAATTGTTCGCTGTTCGGCGAACTTGCGAACAGCCAATGTTCGAGTAGAACATGAGTTCGACTCGAACTCGAAGCTCATCCCTACAGGTAAGTATTAACCTGTTTATTTTTTTTTATACTTTGCAATCATAGTGCACATCTTCCAATATATAAATGTGATATGTGGATATATTGTATTGAAATTTTTATCTATCTACTTTTTGTGTACACAGTGCCTGAAAATAGGAAATAGTGAAAATGATCATGTTTATCATGTAGCTTTAAATGCATAACAATATCCATTCAGAAATAATTTAATTAAATGTTCTAGGAACTTGAAAACTGTCATGTAAAATGCAATTGCGTTCATTAATAAAGCCCAACACCAGCCAAAATCTTGGTAGCGCTACCTTCCTAGCCCAGTAACAAATGCTGCTTTTATTTCAATAAGTGACAACTCCCCAAACTTTAGCCAGAAACTTCTGTAATACAAAAATACTTGGAAGTTTTCTCTGCTTCCAGCAATAACTTGCTTACTAGAGTATTGATGTCCACACAATTACTCCAATCCTACAGTGGCCGGAAGGAGGTTTAGTGTTAGGAGGAAGGACAGTAGATGAGATGTCTCCTCTGAGCAGACCTTCATGCATCTTCACAGGCTAATCATTATTCCTTCTCATAAACGTAGGAACTGGGCACATGCACACTGGTGTGCATATCTGTGCACATTGGCGAGCTCACGTGCACTCGTAACAGATGATAGTGCCAAATGGGCTATTTAAACTGTGCCAGAGTTCAGGATCAGTGCTGCTTTATCCCAAGCCTTCTGTGTATCCCGAGATCCTGTGATCCTGTATCCTGACTTCAGTTACTGACCCGGCTCGTCCTGACTACCCTCTGAACTCTGCCTGTACTGACCTCAGTTTTTACTCTGACCACCACTTCTGCCTGCTCCATTTGCTACTACGCCACTGATTGGCTCCTGACCCAGCTTGTACCCTGACCATTCTTCTGCCTGCGACCTTGTATCTGATCTGTTCTGCTAGTGTATGACCCGGCCTGCCTAACTCTGCTATTCCTCCTGTGGTCACCAATACCTGCCTACTATCTTGCTGTGCCTGCTGATCTACAGTCTGCTACCAGTACATGCCTCATCTGTCTGCTTTTGCCAGTGCCAGTCTGCTGTCCACCAGCTGCCTTCCAGTTCACCTGCTTCACTAAAGACCACTGATGACTGCTCTTGCCTGGCATGGATACCTGCTCTGCTGCTAGCAAGACCTACAGGCAATCTTGGCACTCTGCACTCCTGGCCTTCTGTTCACACTACCAAAGGCCCGAGTCAGAGGTGTAAAGGAAACCTTCCTCATCATATTAGGCTCTGCTACCAGGTACGTGATATTTAGGCTATGATCTCTCCTCAACCATTTAATTCCTCCAGCCACTGATAGTGTGTATAACTAGAAGGGGATATAAACTATAGCCTGCTGCTGGATTGGAGAACTGGAATAATGGTGAGGAGAGTGGAAGGAGTTCCAGAACCAGGGTGTTAAAAAAGCTTGGTATAAATGGGGTTTCTGGAACTGCCTGCAACTGCAGCTGACAGTTGGCTTAGGCATCAGTGCAAGCCTGACCCAGTCTAGACCCAGAACAGGCAAAAAGGCAAACAAGGAGCAATGCTAAATCTAATTTTAGTTTCAGTTAGATAGTTTGGGAATGAGGGAGGGAGAGTTTGGCATGACTCAAACAAATACTCTTTTCTGTTATCTTTCTACATCCTCCTTTTCTATTCTATCTTTTATTCTGGATTTTTTTTCTTGCTGAAAGTCAGTTTGCTATTGCCCATTCCCTTTTACAACTTCCTTATTATTTTTCTTATTTTTGTAATGAATTGTTGTTTTGTGTTGCATAGTCACTTAACATGATGAACAATGTAAATGACTAAATATAGCTATAAATTGTTAAATTGGACTACATATTAGGAGTAAGAAATGGGGGCAGAAAATAACAAAATAAAGAAAGTAGAAAGCCGAAGCTTCAAAACAAGTATTTACGTGAACTTGAAGTTATTGATACTGTTTAATGCTTTACAATTTACTATAGCATCAAAGAGAATGTCAATGCAAGACTTTTGTAGTGTCATTAGTCTTTTTTCTAAAGTATCTTCATTCCAAGGAGCCTGTTATGCTTTAAAACATTCATCTGCAGTAAAGTCTGAAAATGCCCCAGATATGTCAGCTCTTCTTTGAAAAAATAATTACAGTACCTACACTTCACTGGATAAAACAACCTAAGTTGGCAGGTTTCGTTTTATCATATACACAGTAGCAACTCACAGTTATACCTTGCTAAAATGCCCCTGTTTCTAATGGCCGGTACAGCTATCCTTTATTAATAAATATTCTTACACTGCTCAGTACTGGTTAGTTTCTCCTTTCCTGCTAAATTAAATGATATCAAACAGAGAAAGACAAAATGACTGATTAATACAAATCTGTATATTCCCCATCAAGTGGCTGTATATTAAACAGTACAGTCAAAAGCACTGCTAAATGACTGCTGAGATATAGTTAGTCAATGCCATTGAGAGCCTATTGTTTTCAATCTGAGCATACTAATAGACCTGCACTGACAGTATATTACAATTTCTGCACAGTAATACTAGGCAGAAAGCAAAGCTGTTATAGGTATTAGAAAAAAAATGCCTCCCCCATGCACATTTATACTTACAAACTACATATGCAGAAACAAGATCATAAAACATCACCATATGCATTTTAGCATGTGCTTTCAACCACATATACATTTAATGAAAATACATTATTAAGACTACAGTTATGTGTTTTTTTTGGATCTTTTTTATAATGGCATGAACTACTATCAGCCTCTTGTAATCCCCTGCAAAGCATCGCTCATAGTGGGAAAGGGTTTTGGCAAACTTATCTGGTGTTCTACATGCACATGCGTGGCGTGGAATATGCTGGCAGAAAAAGAAGTGTGAGCAGAGGGATGAGATGCTTCTCCTTTACTATCCAGTTACAGTCTGGAGGTAGGGAGTGGATCTACAATGCTGTGAAAAAGTATTTGCCCCCTTTCTGATTTTTTTGCATATTTGTCACACTTAAATGACTCGGATCATAAAACAAATTTTATTATTACACAAAGATGACCCGAGTAAATACAAAAATGATGGTTTCATTTATTAAGGCAAAAAAGCTGTCCAAACCTGCCTGGCTTTATTTGAAAAAAGTAATTGCCCCCTAAAATTAATTACTGGTTGTGCCACCCTTGGTGGCAACAACTGCAATCAAGCGTTTGCGATAACTGGCAATGAGTCTTTCACATTGCTGTGGAGCAATTTTGGCCTCTTCTTTGCAGAATTGTTTTAATTCAGCCATATTGGAGGGTTTTCCAAAATAAACGGCCTATGCATTGGCGTCTGCAGAACTTTTTTCAGGGGGGGGGGGGGGGCGCTTCGGCAGCGATGATACACAGTCGCATTTTACCCTTTCTTTGACCGCTAGCAGGGGTTAAAAGCACCTTACTAGCGGCCGAATATCGCAGCTGAAACGATGGTAAAGCGCCACTAAGACTAGCGGCGCTTTACCGATAACGCAGCCAGATGGCAGTGTGAAATAGCTCCTGAGATAATTCAGCTTCACTCCATGCCCATATACATATAGCCTAGAGAATGTATATCTTTCTATTTGCAATGTGTTGCAATACATCTGTTGTGACCATATTTTGATCTTTATGAAAACAGCCTATACTGTATAGGTTATTTTCATCAAGATCAAAATATGGCCACAACAGATGTATTGCAATACATTGCAATATAGAAAGATGTACATTCTCTAGGCTATATTTATATGGGCATTATGGACTGGTATGATTGAGAGACTGAGTAACTTCCATACAAAGTGAAGAAGATAATTTAACACACAACACAAATATATTTTTCCAGCAATAGCTCAGCTGTCCAACTTTCCAAGCAATATATATATATATATATATATATATATTCTCCTCCTAACTGGCACAGTGGCACTGCAGTGCTGTTACCTGTGGTTCTTCAGTGATGTGATAGCACTGGCAGTGTATTCTCTCTCAGTCACTGCACGCACCTGTGGGAGGAGCCAGCACCGGCCGGATCGGCATAGTGACGTTACACAGGCAGGCTGAGGCAGCCAATCAGCCGAGATGTCGAGCAGAGGCCCGAGCGGCAGTCAGAGCCAATCCGATGATTGGGCCGGGGGCGAGGGAGGGAGGGAGAGATGTCTGTATCAATCTGTGATAAGTCGGAACAGACTGAGAGCAGCCCCAGGCCAGCAGACGTAGAAAAAAGTCCACGGCTGCCACGGAGGCGGCTGCCGCGGCCATTGCGTTACACAGGGCAACTGTCTTCACTTTTCAACACCTTCTTATAGAGGTCGACCGATATGAGTTTTCCTCTGGCCGATGCCGATATTTAGAAATCGGGGTGGCCAATGTTCGATATATGATGCAGATTTTTGCGGCCCATATTTTAGGCCGATTTTTTTTCTTGCCAGGTGGAACTGGCAGGCACTGGCAGATAGCACTAGTTGGCACTGGCAGGTGGCACTGACAGGTGACAATGACAAGTGGCACTGGTTGGCACTGGCAGGTGGCACTGATTGGCACTGGCAGGTGGCACTGACAGGTGGCACTGGCAATTGGTACTGGTTGGCACTGATTGGCAGGTGGCACTAATTGGCACTGGCAGGTGGCACTGGATGGCACTAATTGGCACTGGCAGGTGGCACTGGTTGGCACTGGCAGATGGCACTGGCAGATGGCACTGATTGGCACTGGCACTGGCAGGTGGCACTGGCAGGCACTGATTGACACTGGCAGGTGGCACTGATTGGCACTGGCAGGTGGCACTGGATGGCACTGGCAGGTGGCACTGGAAGGTGGCATTGGCAGATGGCACTGATTGGCACTGGCAGGTGGCACTGGTTATCAGGTGGCACTGGTTGCACTGGCAAGTGGCACTGGCAGGCACTGGTTGACATTGGCAGATGGCACTGGCAGGTGGCACTGGATGGCACTGGCAGGTGGCACTAGATGGCAATGGCAGGTTTCACAGCCGATAGTGTAACTGTGCGAAACTGTATGGAGAGAGAGGGGAGCTGACAAATTCAGCGTGATGTCTGAGGTGGGCGGGACCCAGGGTGGGCGGGACCCAGGGTGGGCGGGACCCAGCAGCTATCCAGCCAATAAAGCTATCCAGCTAATGATCGGGCTGTTTAAGAAAGGGGCGGGGCCACATACACGTAGCAGCCCGCCCAGATCCCATCCCATTGGCTGGTGTTGGATAGCTGGGTCCTGCCCCCCGGGTCCCGACCACCCCTGACATCCAACCTCAATTTTGACAGCTCCTCTCTCTCCAAACAGTTTCACACACCGCGGCGCTGCTCTGTTAACAGCGTGTGGAGAAGGGAGGAGGAACCCCAGTTCCTCCTCCCTTCTCCGCTATATTGGTCGACCACTACCTTCTTACGATTCCAGGGTGCAATTGCCCCCCTTGCCCTATGCTGCGGACGGCCATGGGCCTATGTAAGGTCATGATACAGCATCTCAATTGCATTTAAGTCCGGGCTTTGACTAGGCCATTCCAAAACCTAAATTTTGCTTTGTTTGAACCATTTGGAGGTGGACTTGCTGTTGTGTTTCGGATCATTGTTCTGCTGCATAACCCAAGTGCGCTTGAGCTTGAGGTCACAAACTGATAGCCAGACAATTCTCCTTTTCTGGTAGAGCTCAGAATTCATGGTTCCATCAATTATGGTAAGTCGTCCAAGTCCTGAAGCTGCAAAGCAGCCCAAGACCATCACGCTACCACCACCATGTCTGACTGTTGGTGTGATGGTCTTTTTTTGAATCAAACACAAAAGGAGAGGCGCCTCTCGGTGCAATAGTTTGAACAAACGGCTTTAATCTCTGAATAAAAACACTCTCATTTAGATGGAAATGACAGGCATGGTATACAGATGTCGGGATAGCACTCCCAGGCTCTTTGCCATGAGCATTCTAGCTGATTGCCGCTGAGGACAGTGGCTCTTCTGACAGGTGGATACGCCGGCTCCAGAAGGCAGCCTCAGAGTGAGGCTAGAAGCGCACAGTGCGGCTGGCTCAGATGGGTGATGTCATCAAACGTAGACGCGTTTTGCGAGTATGCGCACTTGGATGTGTTTACAAGTCACGCTCCTTTCTCAACAGCCAAATGGGTATACCATGAGGGGCCATATATAAAGGAGAGGGGAGGGGACATGGGTGGGACTTTCTATAAAAACGAAACTCGGATATACAAGCGGCCCGGAATATATTAAGAACAACTCTGGACATTAGAAGGCATATATAAAAAGGCACATAGCAAAATATTAAGATATTGGGAAGAACATTAGCATTCAATATAAAAAATAATAAATGAATAAAAAATAAATAACAAAGACCGCATGTATATATCTAATAAATGAAAAAATTAAATTAATTTAAATGAATAATGGGAATAAAAATAAAAGTTAAAATAAGAAATAAGTGAATAATGTTAATGATAATCATGATGGGATATAGAGTATATGAAGTATACATATTTATGGCATATTTATACATATATATCTCCATTTGTCAATAACGGCTGTTCCCGTGGTTCACTGGAGTTCCAAAGATTTAGAAATGGCGTTGAAAGCCTTTCTAGACCGATACATGTTTGTTTCTAATCTGTTCTTGATTTTTTTTTTAGATTGTGGAATGATGTGTGGCTTTCTGTGATCTGTTAGCGTGCTTCACTTTGTCAGACAGCTTCTATTAATGTGATTTCTTGATTCAACAGGTTTTTCCAAAAAAATGTGGTTAATCACAGTTCATTCATGGTTCAGCATGGTGGGGGCAATTCATTTTTTTACACAGGGCGAGGCAAGTTTGAACAGCTTTTTTCCCTTAATAAATGAAATAATAATTTAAAAAATGCATCTTGTATTTACTCGGGTTATCTTTGTGTACTATTAAAATTTGTTTGATGATCTGAATCATTTAAGTGCGAAAAATATACAAAAAAAAAAGAAAATCAGGAAGGGGGCAAATACTTTTTCACAGCACTGTAAATGACTTAACTGCAAAAGAAAAAGGTCTGGTCACCAGCCTGTCTGTACAGTCTTTCAGAGCTGTGTAAATCTCAGGAATGGCTGGGCAGACATCCAAATTCTTTGGCTGGTAACACTTAAATGTCTATTTAGCTGCTTGCCTGGTTCAGCTTTAAATTATGCTTTTTGAGTTTCCCTTTTTAGCTGCTTTTAATTTTGGATGGAGCTATGAAGAATTAGAATCTCTGTCAAGTTTTACCACTATCCAGATGTCTGTTGTAAAGATTCCCCCTTGTTGTATGTCACAATGATTCCAGGCAGGAAGCGAGGGGAAATCTGCAACAGTGACAGAAAAAAAAAAATTTAGTATGGGGGAGGTTAGAATGCCTTCCAGGTTTTTGTTTTTTTTTTTATTGCTATTAGTGTCATAGTTGCAGATTTTCTTTTGCTTGATGTCTGGTAAAACTATTGTCAGTGGGATACAAAGCCAAGTAAAATTTCTCTAACTGAGCCTCAGATTGCAAATAAAAAAAAGTGGTTACACTTTTTTCCAACTCTATCGAAAAAAAAAAAAATGTTTTTGCTGAACATACGGTTTATAGTTATCAATTGATCATATGTTAACTTTCCTTCCATTCCTTATTCATTGGTATTTGTAATATTTAAAAAAACACATACCTGTACATTGTACATTACATCAAAATATGGGGTCGATGTGAGCAGTTTAATCTTCTTTAACCCTTATAAATCATATTCGTTAGATATCAAAATGTTCTCATGTGTTTCCACCCAGAATTAATTGTGCAAAAGCTAGCTAATGACGTTTTGAAATGTTTTAATTTACTTTTGTTACCCCAACATACATTGGAAGAATTCCTAGAAGACTGAAATGACAAAAAATCATCCTCAGGGGCATTAATTAGGTGGTTGGTTTGATGTATTTGCTTGAGCTTTAGAAATACCTTCAAGTATTTCCGTTCATTAATAGAATTGTTGGGACTTTGTATGAGACAATGACTGCTACAGAGTTTGTATGTCTCCATCCCTGAATCATAGAAAAAAGAGGGGAAAGGAGGGGAAAGGGGAATGGTGGGACTTTATATGAAGCACCAAGACCAGATGAATCAATTGGTAGATACTATTTAATATTTAATGGTGCACATGGATGCATGTGGGACAGTAAATAGCATGTAGAAAATAACATAGTAATATAATAAATACATGGAAATGTACACACACATATAAGTGTTAGAAATGTGTACATATACATAATGGTTCCTACATAGTAAATGGTAAATATTTTAAAATGTAATAAATCTCTCTCTATTGATGCTTACTTCTTGTTTTCTGTTCACCGCTCCTGAAGTCACCGCCACCGCAGTTTCCAATGGTGATGTTTCCCATAGTGCCTCCAGCTACTAATACTACCCATGTTGTTGAATACTGTAGCCTACTTATAGGTAAGAGTGCTGGGATTAAGTTGTTGTTCCCCCTCTTCCTGTTACTTTAGTTACTATAATATTTGGTATTTATATTTTATTACAGACATCCCTAGATTGCATTTGCTCCTGATGAGTGGAATTTATCCACAAAATGTACATAGAGCTATATACCGATGTATTGTCACAGCTACCATGCGTTTACTATGCGATTACCTTGAAGAACTTTGAATCAATTTTATATTATCATGTGTGCAATCAATCATGTTTATATGCATGTTTGGGCTACATGTAATACATTTTAAAATATTTACCATGTACTATGTAGGAACATTTATTTATATGTATACATTTCTAACACTTATATGTGTGTGTACATTTCCATGTATTTATTATATTACTATGTTATTTGCTACATGCTATTTACTGTTCCACATGCATCAATGTGCACCATTAAATATTAAATAGTATCTACCAATTGATTCATCTGGTCTTGGTGTTGTGCTTCATACAAAGTCCCACCATTCCCCTTTCCCCTCCTTTCCCCTATTTTTCTATGTCACATGGTTTTCTAAATCATTAAAATTAAGAACTTTGCCTTGGAATTCAAAATTACAGAAATATTAAAGTTAACCTTCCGCCATTGTACACAGAACAGCACAGAAAACTGTAGATCCCTATGCATTAAGATATAAGTGTCCACAGATGTCTGGCCTTAGAAAATGAGACATAATTCAGTTTTTTTCTTTGTCTTCTCTCTAAAGTTAATTGTATGTCAATTCTAATGTTTGAATGTTTCAAATAGTTGAAATTGCCGGTACATTGCCTTGTTTATGCTCAGCAGAAGTGGGTAGCTCACCTATAAACTAATAAAGCTACAGGGCCTGATATATCAAATGCCAATAAACTGAATGTTGTCCCTTCTATCTGCTAATAAGAACATAGAAAGGATAGTTTTAATGTAGGACTCAGCAATAATTCCAAGCCATAATTAAAGATATACATTCATTTTGAAGTGTGTGTCTCCACTGTTCCTGAAAAAAATCCCTGCTGAATTGCCTGCATTGGAAATATTTGCGCAAACAGTTCTACTGCCATCTGTACTGGAGCATCTCCTGTGATTAAACAATCAATTTCTTTGTTGCAATATGAGCAAAAAACTACTGGAAAAGTCACATGATAAGAACATGTCTAATCAGGATTATAGCCATTTGTAATGAGGTTACATAGCAAAACCATAAGGGAGCCAAAGGAAATTTCTAACGTGATATATTTAGCAGTCATATACAGGTTCCCAAACTTTACATTTCTTCATTTTTTTCCAAATGTATCTGGCATACTCTATAACAACTTGCATAAATCACTGTATAACCAAAGAGCTGTGAATCTCATGTACATCTGGGTCCCCCAGCAGTCACAAGGTCTGCTATGGCTATAGTTACATCCTATGTTTCTGTATGTACAGAACTCCCTCTTAAAAGAAAGAAATGTTTAAGTTTTTTTCAAACTTAGACAATCAGAACTTCCTGCAGATTCTTGAAGGGTGAATTTTTATTACAGCTAAATTACAGAAAGGATTGTATATCAAGTATATATTAATGTTTTGACAAATGTGGGGTTACAGTTGGATTACTGTGCTGAAAACTAATTATCAATCCTTAAAATTTGTATGAGACTGTGAAAATAATGAGTGAAAAAGCACAAGACATGCACACCCTGCATGTAGCCAGTATAATTATTGGTTCTCTACATCAAAACGTGTTTGTTGCCAATTGAGAGAGAGAGGAATCATTGGAGATTTTCACTTCACCGGAGGTGCAGAATGAAGGATGTTTGCATCCTTTTATTAGTGTCTCTCTGATAAGGAATTAAAAGAATAATAGTTTGCTTTTTCCATCAGTAGTGTGTAGGGAATGATCTTGTCAGTGATATGTACAGGACACAAAGACACTACACTCCAATGGAACGCATAAGAGGCCTGACATGGATTGCAAAACAATAATTATAACATCCAACTTTTGCAATAGCAGCAGACTAAGCAGAACAATAACAATTTTCTGATTGCCAGATTAGGTCTGCATTATTATAAGACTTTGGCCAGGGCCTCTCAGGCTTTTTGAAGTTCTACACAAGGGAGGCTCTCACAGGTAAATAATGTGCATAAAATACGTGAAAATTAAATATAACCTAATGGAAAGGTTATTGATGAATGGTCTGGTGACAGGGTCTCGGTAAATATTTAATTGCAAATCGATGTCAGTACTAGTATCTGTAGTGGTTCGATGCCATACATTGCAGTTAAACTAGGGTAATGAGTGGATTAAGAGTTACATCATGGTTTAATTTAGATTCTGGGGTAAAGCTTAAAGTTAACTTTTCCTTTGTCTTTGCGAAGCAAAGTAAAGAGTTCACTTACAGTGCCTTGCAAAAGTATTCACTCTCCTTGGCTTTTTTCGTGTTTTGTTGCCTCACAACCTGGAATTAACATGGCTTGTTTGAGAATTTGCATCATTTAATTTACAGAACATGCCCACAACTTTGAAGATGTTTTTTTTTTTTTGAAAAAAAACAACAAATAGGACACAATAACAGAAAAAGTCAATGTGCATAACTATTATCCCCCCCTAAAGTCAATACTTTGTAGAGCCACCTTTTACGGTCATCACAGCTCCAAGTCACTTGGATAAGTCTCTATGAGCTTGCCACATCTAACCACTGGGATTTTTGCCCATTCCTCCTTGCAAAACTGCTCCAGCTCCTTCAAGTTGGATGGTTTGCGCTTGTGAACAGCAATCTTTAAGTCTGACCACAGATTTTCTATTGGATTGAGGTCTGGGCTTTGACTAGGCCATTCCAACACATTTACATATTTCCCCTTAAACCACTTAAATATTGCTTTAGTAGTGTGTTTGGTGTCATTGTCCTGCTGGAAGGTGAACCTCCGTCCTAGCCTCAAATCACACACAGACTGGTACAGGTTTTGCTCAAGAATATCCCTGTATTTAGCACCATCCATCTTCCCTCAACTCTGACCAGTTTCCCAGTCCCGACTTCTGAAAAACATCCCCACAGCATGATGCTGCCACCACCATGTGTCACTGTGGGGATGGTGTTCTTTGGGTCATGATGTGTTGGGCTTGCGCCAGATATAGTGTTTTCTTTGATGACTAAAAAGTAAAATTTTTTGTCTCATCAGACCAGAGCACCTTCCTCCATACATTTTGGGAGTCTCCCACATGCCTTTTCGCAAACTCAAAATGTGCCATTTTGTTTTTTTGCTGAAAGTAATGGCTTTCTTCTGGCCACTCTGCCATAAAGCCCAACTCTATAGAGCGTACGGCTTATTGTCGTCCTATGTACAGATACTCCAGTCTCTGCTGTGGAACTCTGCAGCTCCTCCATGGTTACCTTAGGTCTCTGTGCTGCTTCTCTGATTAATGCCCTCCTTGCCTGGTCTGTGAGTTTTGGTGTGCGGCCGTCTCTTGGCAGGTTTGCTGTTGTGCCATGTTCTTTCCATTTTGTAATGATAGATTTGATGGTGCTGCTAGGGATCATCAAAGATTTTGATATTTTTCTACAACCTAACCCTGTACTTCTCAACAACATTGTCCCTTACTTGTTTGGAGAGTTCCTTGGTCTTTATGGCAGTGTTTGGTTAGTGGTGCCTCTAGCTTAGGTGTTGCAGCCTCTGGGGCCTTTCAAAAAGGTGTGTATATGTAATGACAGATCATGTGACACTTAGATTGCACACAGGTGGACATCATTTCACTAATTATGTGACTTCTGAAGGTAATTGGTTGCACCAGAGCTTTTTATGGGCTTCATAACAAAGGGGGTGAGTACATACGCACATGCCAATTATCAGTTTTTAATTTCTTTTCAACTCTGATTTTATTGAAAATTTTATTTACATAACAAAAGAAAACATTATCCACATCCTATAGGTAATAATAAGGAATATACCACATTATAATAATATATAGAACATAAGACATATTACATATAAACATATATCATAACACTGCAGGAGTCCCCAGATAAAGGGGAAGTAAGGGGAGGAGAGAGGAAAAAAGAAAAAAAAAAAACATAGAAAGTGGAAAAAAGACGAAGATGCCAATAGAAACTATCTACTCGTCAGTGAACTCCTATGTTATACAGAAACACATAATGATACTGTAAACCATTCAGATCTCTTCCTCTTTTCCTTTCTTCCTCCCCACTCAACCACTCCTCACTTAACCCAACTCTGAATCGTTTTCACGTCCTCCCTCTAACCCATGTATAAATTCGTAATTCCAGGGATTCCCTTAGTACCTTCCAAGGGTGCCAAATTTGGCAGCATTGTTCATATGTGTCCAATTCCTGCGATAGAAGAATCTCCATCCTCTCAATATTGTCCATCTCTGTAACCCACTCAATCAACGATGGAGCATACGCTGACCGCTAGTGGCCCGGTATAACCGCTCTTGCAGCTCTCAGCCAATGCCTCAAAAGGCCTTTTAATGCTTTTATATGAGCCGGGTAAAATAGATAGCAAAGTAATTTGTGGTGTGTTGGGAATAGTTACCCCAGTTGCTCGAGTGTGGAGCTTCAGTATCATATCCCAAAATGTATGCACAGAAGGACATTCCCACCAAATATGCAGTAGCGAACCCTTCGCAGAGTGACAGCGCCAGCACAGGTCTGATACATTTGGGTATATCTGGTGGACCAACAACAGGCATCTATACCACTGAGAAAGAAGTTTGAAATGCATCTCTTGTGCCTTAGTTGCTAACAACATACTATGTGTAAGGATAAATGCTTTTTCCCATTCCTCTGATTTAATTTGGAAATTCAGGTCCATACTCCACTTATTTGTAAACTCCGGGAGAAATGGATGGAGTCTAAGAATAAGAACCCTATACACTGCAGACAAAATGTGTTCTGGTGCATTTTCTTGTAATAAAATGGATTCAAAGGTATCTGGCTCTCTATTAAATACATCCCTGAAAGGGAAGGAGGAAAGAAAAGACGATAGTTGCCGATATTCCAGCCAGTGTTTAATTGATTGTTGCTGTATAGGTATTAAATTTGATAACAATGGAAGATCTCCCTGACAAAGGGTTTGAGATATTCGACGACTTGACTCCTTGCTCCATACCAAAAAATGTCTCTGAGCCACTGCCGGAGGGAACCCTGGATTTCCAAACAAGGGCGTCATTAATCCCACTTTAGGAGAAAGTCCTAGTTGAGTTATTTATCCCAAATATGCAATAGGTGTGCTGTAAGAAAAGACAAAGACGAGACTGGCCCGCGGACAGAGATATCTACCCAGGGAAGTGCCTGAAGATCAAAAGGGGAAATTGACTGTTCTATATGTACCCATTGTTTGAGGTGGGAATGATGGAACCAATTTACCAATCTAGTTAACACCACTGCAGCATGGTAATAATTAAGGTCCGGTACCCCTACACCCCCTTAGCTTTAGGGAGAGTTAAAATTCTCCTTTGCAGTCTAGGTCTATTGGAACCCCAAATAAACCTTGTAAAAGCAGATTGTAGAGTAACAAAGAAAGAACGGGGGACCACTATAGGTATGGTTTGGAAAAGATAGAGGAAATGCGGTACTATATCCATTTTCAAAATGTTATTCCTCCCAAACCATGAGTACTGGGCTCGATGGTACTTTTTAAGATCTTGCATTGTACGGTGCATAAGAGGGTAATAATTTTCTATATATAGCCTATTAAGATCTTGTGGAATTTTTATACCCAAATACTTACCGTATATACTCGAGTATAAGTCGTTCCGAGTATAAGTCGAGGCCCTAATTTACCACAAAAAAATGGGAAAAACTTATTGACCCGAGTATAAGACGAGGGTGAGAAATGCACAGCTACTGTAAGTGGAAAAGAGGGTCAACAATGCCCATTTGCAGCATCACTGTGCCCATTTGCAACCATAGGTCCCCTGAACTTCAAACTCGGTAGTTAAGGGTTCCTAGATGCCCCCTAGCTGCAGCCAAAATTTGGGGTCTCTGAACCCAAAGGGTCCTGAAATGACATTGCTGCAGATGGACACAGTTGACCAAATTTGGGGCCCCGTATCTCGGGGCCACTTAGTGCTAGGAACCCCAAATTTGGTGTGCAAACCCAGTGGAACTAGCACCATAAAATTTCCAAAGCTGGGGTTTCTAGCACTAAGTGGCTCTGAGATACAGGGCCCCAAAAATCAGTTCAGAAAATGTCAAGCACTTTTCTGCAGCAGAGAATGACATTTTCCAAACCGGTTTTGGGGCCCCGTATCTCGGGGCCACTTGGCGCTAGGAACCCCAGCTTTGGATATGTTATGGTACCAGTTCCACTGGGTTTGCACACCAAATATGTGGTTCCTAGCACCAAGTGGCCCTGAGATACAGGGCCCCAAAGTCGGTTCAGAAAATGTCAAGCACTTTTCTTCAGCAGAGAATGACATTTTCTGAACCGAATTTGGGGCCCCGTATCTCGGGGCCACTTAGTGCTAGGAACCCCAAATTTGGTGTGCAAACCCAGTGGAACTAGCACCATAAAATTTCCAAAGCTGGGGTTTCTAGCACTAAGTGGCTCTGAGATACAGGGCCCCAAAAATCAGTTCAGAAAATGTCAAGCACTTTTCTGCAGCAGAGAATGACATTTTCCAAACCGGTTTTGGGGCCCCGTATCTCGGGGCCACTTGGCGCTAGGAACCCCAGCTTTGGATATGTTATGGTACCAGTTCCACTGGGTTTGCACACCAAATATGTGGTTCCTAGCACCAAGTGGCCCTGAGATACAGGGCCCCAAAGTCGGTTCAGAAAATGTCAAGCACTTTTCTTCAGCAGAGAATGACATTTTCTGAACCGAATTTGGGGCCCCGTATCTCGGGGCAACTTAGTGCTAGGAACTTCATCTTTGGATATGTTATGGTACCAGTTCCACTGGGTTTGCACACCAAATTTGGGGTTCCTAGCACCAAGTGGCCCTGAGATACGGGGCCCCAAAGTCGGTTCGGAAAATGACATTTTTTGCTGCAGAAAAGTGCTTGACTCAAGTATAAGTCGAGGGGGGCACTTTCAGCACAAAAAAATGTGCTGAAAAATTCGACTTATACTCGAGTATATACGGTAAGTGTTGAAGTACAGATCTTAAATGAGAAGTTATTTCCAAGAGCCTGAACTTGATGTGGTGACAAAGATACATTAAGAATTTCAGATTTTGATAAATTTCTTTAAAATTACTTAGGGCTCCAAAACGCTGAAATTCGCACAAGATAGATGGCATGGAGACATGTGGGTTAGTGACGTAGAGTAACAAATTGTCAGCAAATATTGCCAACTTCACCTCCTGCCCGTCTAGCAGTATGCCTGTAATACAAGAATTTTGTCTAATGCCGCATACACACGGTTGGACTTTACGGCAGACTTTGCCCGGCGGACTTTTCGATGTACTTTACGATGGACTTTCTGAATGAACGGACTTGCCTACACAAAATCCACCAAAGTCTGTCGAATTCCTACGTGATGACGTACGACCAGACTAAAATAAGGAAGTTCATAGCCAGTAGCCAATAGCTGCCCTAGCGTGGCTTTTTGTCCGTCGAACTAGCATACAGACGAGCGGACTCGAGTTTGACGGATAGATTTAAAACATGTTTCAAATCTAAGTCCGTCCAACTTTTGAGCAAACAAAGTCCTCTGGAGCCCACACACGATCGAATTGTCCGACAAAATCCTGTCCGCCGGGCAAAGTCTGCTGTAAAGTCCGCTCGTGTGCACGCGGCATAAGAGCAGTTACCAGATGTTCCATTGCTAGGACGAACAAGAGGGGAGATAGCGGACAACCCTGACGCGTACCATTTTGGATAGGAAAACTAGAAGATAAGGATTGATTAATCCGTATTCTTGCTCTTGGCTTAGTATACAGTGCCATAATTTTCCTTAGCAGGATTGGTCCAAGTCCTATTTGAACCAAAATTTGTTCCAAAAACGGCCCCCCGACACAATCAAATGCATTCTCCGCATCTACAGAGAGAAGTCAAGTTGGTATTTTTGCTGACTGAGTATGGTCGATGAGTAAAAGGGATTTAAGTGTATTATCACGGCCTTCTCTCCCATGTACAAACCCCACTTGATCTGTATGTATCAGATTTGGAATATGGGATTGAAGACGAAAGGCAATCATTTTAGCATAGATCTTAATATCTACCCCAATTAGAGATATAGGATGATAACTAGAACATAATAGAATCCTTGTAGATCTTATAAAATTTCGATGTAAAACCATCAGGACCCGGGCTTTTACCCAATGGTGTATTAGTAATTACCTCCAATAATTCCGCCAGTAGAAAAGGAGAATCCAAAGAATTCCCACTCTCTTCATCTAATTTTGGGATAGCAGTTTCATACACATATTCATGTATACGACGGCTACTAAAATCTAAGTCAGAAGATAAGGTGGGGGTAAGATTGTACAGAGCTGTAAAATAGTCACCGAATGCCTTTTGAATGGAGCGTGGTTCTGAAGTAATTTCCCCAGACGGTAACGCAATACTAGGTATATAAGTCGCTGAAGAGCAAGGATGCAATGACCTTGCAAGTGGTCTCCCAGACTTATCTTCATATCGGTATTTTCTTAGGGCATATCTATGTTGAATTTTTTTGTGGGACACCTCTAGAGACTGTAGTTAAGATGACCATACCAAGGATATTTCAGCTCCGGGGTTGGAGACCTTTTATGTGAAATCTCCAAAGCCCGAAGTCTTGACAAAACATCCTGCATAGTCGCTGATCTTTCTTTCTTTAGGCGGGCTCCATGTTGAATAAACACTCCTCTTAATATTGCTTTCAGGGCTTCCCATTGTATTGGTAATGAGGTCTCATCGTGCTCATGATCGGCGATAAAATTTTAAATCGCTACCAAAATTGCCTGATGACATAGTGGATCTGACATAAGGGTTTCATTTAGACGCCATGACCAATCAAAACAAGGGGTCTGGGGTGGTTTTTAATTTCTGAAAAATTGTTTTATGTATATATTTTTCTAATTTTACTTCACCAACTTAGACTATTGTGTTCTGATCCATCACATATAATTCAGTTTAAAAAAACATTGAACTAAAGGCTGTAATGTAACAATATAGGTAAAAAGCCAATGGGGGGTGAATACTTTTGCAAGGCACTGTACCTCTCCCTAGCAGCCAATACTATCCATTTCTTTTCTCCCCCACCACTCTGTTTATCTGCTGGAACTGACTTGTGAAGCTTACATAGAGCTTAGGATTCATATAGGGCTTAGGATTCCCTCCCCAGCTCCAAATGACAGCCCTGGGTCAATCACAAGGCATCAGCACCATAATATTGTATGGGAGGAGTAAGTCACAGGCTTACCCACACAAGGAAGTGGCAGGGATTTTATTTTACTTCCAGCAATCAAATGTGGCAGTGTGGGAGCTGGGTAAAGTGACAACATGCTACTGGGAGGGTGGGCAAGTGAACCTTAAGCCTTGTACACACGAATATCGGACGTATGATCTTCTGGGTTTTTTTTGCATGCTAGCCTTATATAGAAAACCAATAGGTTACTAAAGTTACAAAAATTCTTGTATGACAGAATAAAACTTTGGAAGTGATGTAATGTGTTGTATTGTAATATAATAGTGGTCTTTTGTTTCCGAGCATGCGTGGTCTGGTCTTCTGATTTTTTCGGATCAATACTATACTGATTACACGAAAATCGTACATCCTGGTATCGTATGAGAAAAGTTTTCGTGTTTGTCCCTTTGGGTAATTTCGCATGAATTGTCAGGATCGGCTCTCAAAAGCTGTGTACCAATGATCAGATTATTGTACAAGAGCTTCCAAAGTAGTGTTTTTCATCCATTTTTCTCATTGTGTGTAGTAGGCATTAACTTGCCCCATAGTGATGGGTAAATATGCTCAAAAACACCTTGCCCATGTAGTAACAGTTGCTCTACAATGGACATCCCCTGACCCACAGGTAAACAGTCAGGAGGTTGCAGGATCAACTCTTGGAAATCTGGCAGCTGCAGATTGTCTTTCAGAGGGCAGTAGACACTACTGCCTGTATGAAAGAAACCATAGGGATAGGTGATACAGGGGGGGGGGGGGGGCAGGCGTGCTTACAGTGAAATTCACATTTGTTTTTGCCAAAAATCTACAATACTGGAATACTGTCATAGAAACTAATGTGCTGTTTTTCAGATGCAGCACTAGGACTGATATCTTTTGAAAATGTTTCATGGCAGATTTTTGTCCTTTAATTAGTAATCACCTTGTCTTTTCCTCTATGATAAAAAGTATTTTTTTTGTTTTGTTTTAAATTGAAAGAAACAGCGGGACAAATACACCAATGAGCCTATCATCTCTGCATTATCTCAGTGTTGAAGTCAACAGGGAGTGCAGTGATCCTGTCAAATTAGTTGTTTAGGAGAATATTCTCACATCTCAGAGCATGAGAACATTTCTAATTAATATAAAACTCTGGGCATTTGACCCCAGACTTAGATCACACAAGACCTCTTCATGCCAATAAATGAAAAATACAGAATAGCATTTTCTGACTGAATGGATAGGGCATTATCAAATAAAAACTATTCTTGCCAGTGATTTCATAACTGCTAACCTTTCAGATAAAATGATCCTCTCCCAAAAAATGAATTGTTTGTCAAGGTTACAGTGTTCTCATTGACTTCCTCGCTGACAAAATACAGAAAATAATCAGATCACTATGGAAACCATACCTAAAAATCCTCAATGACAAAAAAACATGGAATGCTTTTTTTTTGTGGTGAACAGTAGTATTGTAGTGGAGTGCCCATTTATTCACCAGCCTCAGGTGCAGATGCAGGTCCGCTTAACTCATTTTCCCACAACTCCCTGTTTGATCCCTACCTGCTTATTGGCTACTAGACCCCAGGCTGCTCACTTCCTGGTGGGGCAATCCTGAAGACCACGACCTGATACTAACACACAGCAAAATCCATCTCCACCATCAGGAGCTCTGGGGGTTAGTACTTAGACTCATCTCAGATGGCCCGCGTCATTCACCAGGGTGACTGCATGTGTACCTATTCTTCTGGTTGGTGGTAGTTCCGCTACTGCTATAGCAACTGGTCTTTGAGCATGACCCCTAATCGTGACATGGTGGATCATGGTGCTCAGTACCTGGTCGCTGTGAGTGCTCAGGGTATCATTTGATTGCTTTAACCAAATCATAGTGATCACATAATACATGTAAGCAAAACTGCTTACTATTGTTATGCTGACATTGGCCCACAGCTATCCCCTGGCACCCTATAGCTGTAGCCAATCACAGCATCACAATAGTAAGCAAGTTGTCATGAATACAAACAATTCATGACAGTTAAATCTATTTCTTATAACAGTGATCATCACTCATATAAGCAATAACAGTGGAAAAAAAAAAAAATCCCAGATTTCCCCCCTAGAGTTGTACAGTGTCATTATGGTGACACTGAACTACTCTGATGACAGTATCTAAAAAAGAAAAATACTAAAAAAGGAAAAAAAAAATTAAAATGCAAAAAAAGTTTAAAAAATGTAATAAAAATTACTCTCACCAGTCAGTATCCCTGATCACTGCCACACCAGTCATATCATGACACTGTACTGCTCTGGTGACAGTATGTAAACGTGAATGTGAATACAGTTGTGTTTAATTCCTTTGTTTTAAAAAAAAAGTGACACAAAAAAAATTACAACTTCAAAATACTCGCCATGCCTTATACTAAATACTTTGGACTATTTTCCAAAAAAGGAACATTTGGGGGGGATTTGTACTGTCCTGGCATCAAGAAATGAGATAGACCCTCAGTACATCAGGATTGATCAATTTTCAAATATATATATATCATAGTTTGTGGACTCTATAACTTTCACTCAGACTAAATAACATACACTGATTTGGGTTATTTTTAAAATTTAGCAGACTACATTTTGGCCTAAATTTACGAAGAAAGATTTTTTTTTTTCAAAATTGTCTGTATTTTTCGTTTTTTTTTTTTTTATAGCAAAAAATAAAAAACTTACTAAAAAATTGCCATTTAAAGTAGCACAGTGCTCAATAGTAAAACATGCTCTGGTCATGAAGGGGGTAAAACCTTCCATAGGTCAAGTGGATAAAGAGTATTAGAGTCCAGTTGTGATTAAATGAGTCCAAAGGTGGAAACTATACAACACACATTGAAAACAACCCCCTTGGTATAATTTTTGAAGCTATTTGGTTGAACTTAAGTATCAGGTGGGGTGTATATACCCAAAAAGCGCTATTAATCAGTGCAAATGAAAGCACTAATAAATGTAGTGGTTTTGTGTTATACAGGAAAGTTAAAAATTTCAAACAGTTTTACATTATTGTCAGGCTTTTTATTAATTTTAAGCAGGCCATATACGAGTCCGTTTTTTTCGTTCAACCACTGGGTTGAATTAAAAAAACTGACCCGATTCACCGATCCACACATTTGAGGTGCCAAGGGAATCCTTCCACTGAGCTACTGTAATCTGATGCAGGGAGACTTCCCCGCTGTCAAAAATGTACTGATGATCAAGCAGCAAAAATCAAACAGGGTGGTTGTACAGAAGTTGATAAGTAGATCGACTTCTGAACAACCTCTATGCCCATACAGGGATCAAAATTCAGCTGGTCCCTGCTGAACCAGCCAAATTTTGACCCATGTATGGTCAGCTTTATTCAGCATGGTAATGAGAGGGAGTGAGTGAAGGAGAGAAGATTACAACACAGTTCATATATAAACAAGCACTATAGGACCTTCCCTATAAAGATCTTTATTAAAGGTGATTCTTTTCTAGGGAGTTTTTTGCTTGTACATTTATCTGGAGGAGTTTATATGTTTTCATATATGTAAAAAGAATGAACGCATTGGTTGAGAATTGGAGGTACACAAATGGATTAAAGAGGAATTCCAGGTATGGCTATTTTTACATAGTTACTTTGGAACAGGGTGGATCAATGTAACTATACCTATACCCAGAGCCACCATCAGGGGGGTACAGCCGTTACAACCCCGCCTGGGCCAGAAGAAGGGAGGACAGGTGAAGGGGAGCAGTGCTGTGCATTACAGAAACGATCTCACAGCATGTGCTCTCTGTGGCATTGAGCTCAGACATTAAGCTCTTTACTGCCACCTATAGCTACTATGTGCATGTGCACTCCTTGTGTACTGGGCTTTTCTGTGTGAGCAACATGTCAGCTTTGTGAAAACGAGCTGGGACCAGGTAGGAAGAAATTCTTTACAAGTAGGGGCTGTGATTAAAAGGGAGGGGGGTGGGGGTCACCAGGTCTCGGTCTCATCTGCCCAGAAATTCTCACACCTAATGCTTCTACATAGCGCATATTATACCCCTAAAAGACTGTTTAAATATGGGAGAAGGGTAGATGCTAACTGTCCCAGGTGTCAAAACACAGGAGACTTGTTACATATGCTATGGATATGCCCCAAGCTATTTCGCTACTGGTCGGAAGTAGTTGAGACTATAAATAAGATCTTTAATCTAAGTCTTAAAGCAGATCCGAAACTGTGTATTCTGGGGGTGGGGGGAACTTAGGTAATGGGAGGGGTAAAATTAAAGCGGTGCGGAGATGCCTCTATCAGGCAAGAAAGGTAATAGCCAAAAGATGGCAGGCTGAGAAACCCCCTTCGGTAGATGACTGGCTTAGAACAGTGTCAGAAACAATAGGGAAAGAAAAGGTAGTTTATGTAAGGGGAGGTAATATAAAGGAGTTTAAAAAAATCTGGAATCTCTGGATATGGAAACTTGTAGGCCCCAAGATAAGATTAAAGGTGTGCGTGCAAGTAATATGATAAAGAGAGGGCTTGATACTAGGCTTATGTACCGGGGTAAAGTGGGTAAAAATGGGAGAAAACTAGAAGAGAACTCCTTACAGGGTATATATATACATTTCGCAGTGTGTTAGGATGTTCCTTTCTGTCTTGATTCTTGTATATTGGGTATTGTGATGTATTTTATACAGATATAAATAAAGATTATTTAAACATGAAAGGGAGGGGGGCTGTTTGTGTACAGAGAGGGGCCACACGGGCACGGCCCCCTCTCTTAAGCCATCCATCTCTATGTATCATGGATAGATTCATGCATTGCATTGCATGAATCTATCCATGGCCGCTATAGACACTCCCTATTCAGGCACCGGCCCCTTTTCGGAGGCTGGGCGACTGATTTACAGTGGCGGGGGCGGTTTTTTAAGCTCCTGATTAGAGCCATAGGCTCTAATAGGCTTCAAAAAAGGTGAAATGCTAGCGCAGAGTATTGCGCTCACAGTTTACCCAGGTGTGTTAGAACAGCGAATGAATATTCGCTGTTCTAACACTGAACCACCGCTCCGCCAATCAGGAAGTGCGGGTGTGTTATCCGTCACCCGATTGGCTAAAACAACAGGTGCTGTGATTGGACGCCTATCAGGAGGAGGAGTGGAGGTGCATGGAAGACAGAGCTTGCCGTCGTCACCCGCTGCCCCACCTGAGATAGGGTAAGTGCCGGGCAGACAGCGAGCGGGCGGGGTCACAGTGTTAACTTTTAAATGGGCACACACAGTGGTGGCTTTTGATGGGCACAGTGGTTGCATTTGATGGGCACAGTGGCAGTATTTGATGGGCACAGTGGCGGTATTTGATGGGCACAGTGGCTGCATTTGATGGGCACAGTGGCTGCATTTGATGGGGCACAGTGGCTGCGTTTAATGGGGCACAGTGGCTGCATTTGATGGGGCACAGTGGCTGCGTTTGATGGGGCACAGTGGCTGCGTTGGGGCACAGTGGCTGCTTTTGATGGCACTGTGGCTGAAATTGATTGGCACAGTGGCTGCATTTGATGGTACAGTGGCTGCAATTGAAGGCCACAGTGAGGCTGCAATTTATGTTTTTTTCTGAATTTTTCAATTTGTTTGCACTCCCCTCAAAAATTTGGAGCACCAGCCGTCACTGTATACAGGTGTGTGTGTGTGTGTGTGGGGGGGGCTGGTATTTATACAGGTGTGTGGGGGGCTGACATATATACAGGGGTGAGGGGGGCTGACACATATAGAGGTATTTGTGGGGGGACTGACATATATACAGATGTGAGGGGGATGGACATATATACAGGTGTGTGGGGGGGACTGACATATATACAGATGTGAGGGGGCTGACATATATACAGGTTTGAGGGGGGCTAACATATATACAGGTGTGTGTGTGGGGGGGGTAGCATATATACAGGTGTGTGGGGGGCTGACATATATACAGGTGTGTGGAGGGGGGCTGACATATATACAGGTGTGAGAGGGGCTGACATATATAGAGGTGTGTGGGGGCTGACATATATACAGTTGTGCGAGGGGCTGACATATATACAGGTGTGTGGGGGGGTGGCATATATACAGGTGTGTGGGGTAGCTGACATATATACAAGATTCAGGGGGGCTGAGTGTGTACAGGTGGGGTGGGCGGTGTGCGGAGCAGATTTGGTAGGATGGCCCTTGGGCAAGCCCTGGGAATGTTGGTGGTCAGGCTCGGGGGGGCAGGCCTAAAGCTGTGTAAGGGGACCAAAAATTTCTGATGGCTGTCCTGCCTATACAATACCTGTGGATGCTCTCTAGAGGCTGGAAATCAGTAGTAGACACAACTACTGCAATGATCTCTGATCTTCACTAGCTTCTGTGTCCAGTGTTGCGTGGCTCCCCTGCTGCATTGTGAACACAGGAGATTACCTCTTTGGCACAGTTGGCATTCAAAGATTGCCTAACATTTTCTCAATGCAAGCAAAACATTCTCTGATACGACAAGATAGAGAGGCAGTGCAGTGATGCCATGCTCTTCTTCTCATCAAATCAGAGAATGCTTTGCATTCATTGTGAAAATGCTAAGCATTACCTAAATGGTACCTGTGGAGAGTGAGCAACCTGTTCATGCATCAGAGCAGCCACTCGGCTCTGGAGATAAAACCCTTGCAAAGTACAACTTCCCTTGCAAAATGAACAGTCTATTTGCCTTTAGTAAAATAACCTGATGAAGGACCCCACCTCTTGTAATCAAGACCAAAGTACAGAAAATTCCCCTAAGTGGACTTTAAAGGCACTCAATTGGTGTTGTGTAATAGAAGTATATAGCAAAGTATGCGGAAATGTATACAATTACATACATTTTATTTATAGAAATAGATTAAAAACATTTGTAACGAGACATTGCTTAATCTATACAGTACATATAGAACGCCATAAAAAAGTATATAACGAGACCTCCTCACACCCAACGCATTTCGGTAAGTATATATAATCCTTCTTCAGGGGTGTAGAGAATTAGGAGGGGTTGATCTAAGATGAAATTAAAGATATACAATCAATTAGACGAGCCTAAGACATAAAGGATCATAGAGAATTGTAAATTTAAAACATTGATATTATGGCACTTACATACGTTTGAATGATAGAATGGTTTAACAATGTTTAGTTGATTCACATAAAAGCTTGCAATTAGAGTAGCACCAAATAATTAGGGTGGTGGGATGGCTGTGGCTTCTGCAAAAAGGGGGATGAATTTGTATCCTTAGGAAAGGGGGGAGGTCCCTCCTGCACTCCACAGCAGCGGTACGGCCCAAGGAATATACTGAGGCAAAAAGGGAATCCCTGGGGATAAAAAGAAAGTGAACTAAATGTAAGGATTTTAATAAAAAATAATTGATGTGTAATAGAGGAATAGGAATGAGTTAGATTATAGAAAGACAGATGAGGAGGGTATATTTATCTATACGTATAGGTATGTATAGATGTCCATTAGTTATATACATGTTCTGATAGTAGTATTAGAAATGGAAATGAGATTTATAGAATAAGCTTAAGGCTAATTAGAGAGGGTACCCAGATGTACAAATATATACATATAGGGACTAAGAAATAGTCTCAATATTCTTAGGTAATGGAATGTTGGATTCATATAGATAACATAAATGGTAAGATAAAGTAGATAACTAAATGGACAAAAAATGAAATATTGCATTTTGTAGCAAGTGGGAATTTAAATCTACATGTATAGAGGAATAAATGAGGATGTAGGAAAGTATATGGGTATATAAGGGGATAAATAAATACATAAAGGCATATATTCCAAGTATAGCTCTATTTTGTTGTCAGTAAGACTTGATGAAACGTTGCTTAATCTCCTTATGAGCCAATGCTCAATATAGATGTCAGCAGTGAGTAAATGAACAAAAAAATGTGTTTCGGATAATGGCAAAACTTTTTATCCAAAACACTTTGCCAATTGCAGAACTCCTGGGGTAGTCTATATGCTCCAATGTAGTTGCAATTGCTTCTACGTTGGAAAGACCAAACTAGAGTTTTGGAAGAGGGCTTACAGACATATTACTAGCATGCAAACTTGCAATCCAGACCTCCCCCTTGGACGCTATGTGTCTATTGTACATGGCGGAATTTTCCCGAGGGTCAAATTTTTGATCCTTGACAGAATACATCCTAATCCAAGGGGGGGGGGGGGGACTGGAATAAGATCCTCCTACAAATGGAAGTAAGATGGATCTACTTACTAAAAGCTACCCTTCCCCCGGGCCTCAATGAAGCTATATCCTTTAAACCATATCTTGAAGGATTTTCATCTGGGGGTATGGAAAGGTAAACTACTTTTCCAACTTCTTGGTTTTCTCCCATGTTAATTTCTGTTTTTTTTTCCTTTTATCACCATTTATCTTCTCCCCACTAATTTAGCCCCTCTTTGAGTAAAGAGCTCCATCTGCATACTCCCAGGTAACATATTTCTTTAATTACTACTCTAGAATTTCTTCCCTTGATTTGTCGTTAAGCCCTATTAATAATGCAATACTGGTATTGTTTACAATATTTTACAATTTGTTTACGATATTATTGTATGGTGTATCATATTGCCAGCATTGTTACACCATACAATTTTTTGATAGAATAAGTATGCTTTTCCTTTTTCTCTAGCCCATCTATATTTTGCAAGCAATATTTGTATGTCTGGATCGATACTGTGTATTTACTCTGCTGTACAGGGCATGCAATTAGATCTAGTCCATTTTCATATGCCTAATTATATTTCAGTTTTACTACTTGTTCCCTCCCCTTTCCTCCCTCATTTCCATCCTTCTCTTTGTCCATTACTGCTATCTAATGAAGATTGGCTGTTCTGTATATATTTTTCATTGCATCAGATAATGCCCTTTTTTGAGCCCCCCCCTTTTTTTGTATACATACAATCTGGATTACTAATTATTTAATGCTTTATTTCTTCATATTATCCTTGCAAAGCTGACATGTCTTCTCCCCTTCTCCTCCCTCAACCCACCTCTGGCTGCGGTTGACCGAAGGAATTGCCTGGCACGGAAAGCCGCCCAGTTTTTCCTTCTGGGCGGCGTCATTGGAGGCTGATGGACGTTTAACATCACCGCCCACAGCCTCCATCTTGCGACTCTGGCGGACATGCGCAGTCGGTGGACTGGGTGTGCGTGCCTGGGCGCTCCGACGTGGGGGCAGCTTCGTAGGTTTCCCTTGAAACGATACCGGTCATCAGCTGTGCGCACCTCGCGCGCCAGCTGACCGGGATCAATTACCCATTAATAACCCTCTAAATATCCTGACCACACCACTCCCAAACCAGGCATCAATTTGCTGGATTTGGGTCGTGTGGATGGTCTGTCCCTACTCTGCTTCAACAAAGGCACTGTTTGTTTATTTACTCACTGCTGACGTATATATTGAGCATTGGCTCATAAGGAGACTAAGCAATGTTTCATCAAGTCTTACTGACAACAAAATAGTTATACTTGGAATATATGCCTTTATGTATTTATTTATCCCCTTATATACCCATATACTTTCCTACTTCCTCGTTTATTCCTCTATACATGTATATTTAATGTCCCACTTGCTACAAAATGCAATATTTCATTTTTTGTCCATTTAGTTATCTACTTTATCTTACCATTTATGTTATCTATATGAATCCAACATTCCATTACCTAAGAATATTGAGACTATTTCATAGTCCCTATATGTAAATATTTGTACATCTGGGTACCCTCTCTAATTAGCCTTAAGCTTATTCTATAAATCTCATTTCCATTTCTAATACTACTATCAGAACATGTATATAACTAATGAACATCTATACATACCTATACGTATAGATAAATATACCCTCCCCATCTGTCTTTCTATAATCGAACTCATTCCTATTCCTCTATTACACATCAATTATTTTTTATTAAAATCCTTACATTTAGTTCACTTTCTTTTTACCCCCAGGGATTCCCTTTTTGCCTCAGTATATTCCTTGGGCCGTACCGCTGCTGTGGAGTGCAGCAAGGACCTCCCCCCTTTCCTAAGGATACAAATTCATCCCCCTTTTTGCAGATACCACTCTGATGCCCCATTGTCTATCCCAAAACAGCCATCCCACCACCCTAATTATTTGGTGCTACTCTAATTGCAAGCTTTTACGTGAATCAACAAAACATTGTTAAACCATTCTATCAATCAAACGTATGTAAGTGCCATAATATCAATGTTTTAAATTTACAATTCTCTATGATCCTATATGTCTTAGGCTTGTCTAATTGATTGTATATCTTTATTTTCATCTTAGATGAACCCCTCCTAATTCTC
Organism: Lithobates clamitans; assembly: GCA_037952925.1. Taxonomy (NCBI): domain Eukaryota; kingdom Metazoa; phylum Chordata; class Amphibia; order Anura; family Ranidae; genus Lithobates; species Lithobates clamitans. The sequence continues at coordinate 2,053,810 of JBBGZY010000931.1, read as the reverse complement.
TACACCCCTGAAGAAGGATTATATATACTTACCGAAACGCGTTGTGTGTGAGGAGGTCTCGTTATATACATTTTTTTATGGCGTTCTATATGTACTGTATAGATTAATCAATGTCTTGTTACAAATGTTTTTAATCTATTTCTATAAATAAAATTTATGTAATTTTATACATTTCCGCATACTTTGCTATATACTTCTATTACACAACACCAATTGAGTGCCTTTAAAGTCCACTTAGGGGAATTTTCTGTACTTTGGTCTTGGTTACTGGATGTGGCACTCCCCCCAAACATAGGTTAGCCTTTCATCCTTTCTTTATCTCACCTCTTGTAATCAGAACAGAAATGATGTTATACATGTACTGCAGCTCTTCGTGATATATACAGTGATACCTCGGTTCACAAACTTAATTAGTGAAATGACTCTGGTCGTGAACTGAAATGGTCAAGAACCGAGGCAAATTTTCCCATAGGGTTCAATGTGAATCAGGTTAATCCATTCTGAACTTTTGTTTTTGTTTTTGAACCACAAAAATATGAAACAAAGTACAATACAGTAATAAGAGAGTGATAACACACTAAACTTGCTTGAGATGACTTCTGGCGTTGAGGAAGGCGGGTGGGAGGTGCTCATTGTTCAGAGGGAAAGTCCCCCTCCATAAGGACATTGGGGAGATCTTCTTCAGGGGTTTCCTCTCTTCTTTGTCTCTTAGCCGCAGGCTCAGTTTTGGTGAAAAATCTGTCCAATGTCACTTTTCTTATCCCGTGCTTCATAACCCTCCGGAAATGAGAGGCCAAGTTATCGTTCATCAGATTTAACACTCTGTTCATTACAGTTATGTTGGGGTGGTACTTCTCACAAAAATCATGGCACTCATTCTATTTTTTAATAATGGATTTTATGGCATAACTGCTAACCTCCTCCCTGTCTTCCTCTTCCTCAGTGGAATGCTCCTCAATAAGCACCTTCTGCTGCTAACTGTGGAGTTCAGAACGTTCTTGCGTGGTCAGCTCCTCCTTCTGTTCCTCAACAAGCACCTCTATGTCTGCACCATTGACGTCCATGGACTGTTGCCCATGGACACAATCTCCTCCACTACATCTGCACCATTCAAAGTAACATCCAGTGACACATTCTGGCCACAGTTTCCTCCAGGCTGAGTTTAAGGTTCGGTGAGTGACATCTTCCCAGGCTTTGTGAATGAGGTTAATGCAGTGGAGAACATTGAAATGTTTCTTCCAGAATTCTTTCAGACTCAAGGACATCTCTTTAGTGACATTAAAACACCTAGTGAAGAGCACCTTTATGTACAGCTTCTTGAAGTTGCACATCATCGGTTCATGGGCTGCAGAAGAGGTGTTGTGTTGGGGGGAGGAACTTCACCTTTATGAAGTCATACTCAGCGTCCATATCATCCACCAAGGCCTTCAGAAGAAGGCACCTTTCAGGCAGTTGGTTGTCAGAAAGATATTTTTTTATGGTGGGTGCGCACACCTCGTGCGGCCATTCCATGAACAATTGCCTTGTGACCCAAGCTTTCGCATTGGCCCTCCACCTGTCACCTGGATTACCGCTCTGCACATTCTTGTGACCTGCATTTCCGCTCTGCACATTCTTGTCATCTGCATTACTGCTCTGCACTCTCTTATCACCTTCATTACCGCTCTGCACTTTCTTGTCACCTTCATTACCGCTCTGCACTTTCCTCTTAACACCATGCTTGCTCTGAGGTTGCTTGTCACCTTCATTACCACTCTGCACATTCTTGTCACCTTCATTACCACTCTGCACTTTCTTCTTACCACCATGCCTGCTCAAAAGAGTCTTGTCACTTTCATTACTGCTCCGCATTTTCTTCTTACATGCTTGCTCTGAATTCTCTTTGGAGTCATACTGGATGTCTGGTACAGTACAGTATAGTATGTGATAAAAAACACACAAAAAACTTTACAGCACAGGGATGTACAATGCAGTACTTTACAGTATAAAAGATTCTCAACACTGTAATGCCCTGTACACACTGTCAGACTTTCGACGGAATATGTGCGATCGGAGCTTGTTGTCAGAAATTCCGACCGTGTGTTGGCTCCATCGGACTTTTTCCATCAGAATTTCCGACACACAAAGTTTGAGAGCAGGCTATAAAATTTTCCGACAACAAAATCGGTTCGTGTAAATTCCGACCGTGTGTGGACAATTCCGACGCACAAAGTGCCACGCATGCTCAGAATAAATTAAGAGAGGAAAGCTATTGGCTACTGCCCCGTTTATAGTCCCGACGTATGTGTTTTACGTCACCGTGTTCAGAACGATCGGATTTTCCAACAACTTTGTGCGACCGTGTGTATGCAAGACAAGTTTTTTTTTTTTTTTTAATTCTTTATTTATCATTTTTCATAACATTACATTTCCCGCAGGCGATATTTCATAATACAAATCCACATTGGTATATAAAAATAAAAATAATTATCCCCCACACCCTCCTGACCCCCGCACCCCCCTCCCCCCTACCCACCCCACCCTGCAGGACACTGCTCACAGAGGACGCCATCCTTCCTGGTCTCTCAGCTCTGCAGAAAAAGTACCTGCCTTATTATACCAGATTAATAATCTCCTTTAGATAGCTCCAGGTCCTTTTAAACTTAATCCAGCCTGCCCATTTTCCTGAATGGTCCTCCTCCTCAGATTCGGCTCCTCCTTCGTCCATACACTCGACATTGTATATTTCATTAAGGCCAAAAAGCCAGTCTCGGGTGTTAGGACTCGAGGTGGCCAGCCATTTCGACGCAATCTGTCTCTTGGCTATGTCTAACATTATGGGGACCAGAGAGGATTTATAGCTCTTTACTGGTTCCGAAGTCCCGTGGAAAAGACAGACCCACGGGTCCTCTGCAATTTCCCTCCCCGTGATGTCCTTTATCAATCCTAAAAATTTTTTCCAATATATTTTAATGATAGGGCACTCCCACCATATATGGGCCATTGTTCCTAAAGTTGAGCACCCCCTCCAACAAGTATTTGACTTCGTCTTATCCATTTTGTTTACCCTGTCTGGGGTGGCGTACCATCTTGCAAGGCATTTATAATGAATTTCCGTTCTCCTAGTATCTACCGCTAGAAGATGAACCAGCCTCAAAATTTTATCTATCATAATTTTATTACATTGTGACCCCAAATCCTGCTCCCACCTTTTGATGTAGGGGGGCACCTCCAGCTCCTGCTCTGTTCCCAAAATCCTATATATTTGAGTTATGACACCACCTGATTGCTCCTTCGTACAGAGCTGCTCAAACGGTCTGAGCTCCTCCATACTTCTGAGAGGTTTCGGTAACCTTTCAATAAAGTGGGAGAGCTGGAGGTACCTCCACCCATCCATAACCCATAACTCAGACTCAATACTTAGTTCCGAAAATGTGCGTATTCGCCCCTTGTTTATGAAATTTTTTAATTGAATAGAATCTTCTTTCAACCAATTCCCTCCCACCTCCCTCCTCCCAGGTTCAAAAAATAAATTGTTTTTCATGTGTATCAGTGGTGAGTTGTATGACCATTTATGCTGAGTGTGTATCATGTCCCAATATTTAAAAGTGTTATACGTTAACAAAGATGTGTTTGTGCTAAGTGCTCTGAATTTTGGGGGGTTCCAAAGTGAGTGTCCCAAATTAGTATTGCTCAAAAAGTGCTCAATATGAACCCAACGCTTATCAGATCCTTTTTTACTCCATTCCGTGACCCGTGACAGCACTACAGAAATGTAGTACCTGTTGAAATCTGGTAAAGCCATTCCGCCTTTTTTTTTCCCTCTGCTCAATATTGCATAGGAAATACGTGTTTTTTTGCCACCCCAGACAGCTTCACTGATTAAACTCCTAAGAGCTTTTAAGTAATACCTCGGTAAAGGAATAGGCAACATCTGGAATTTATACAGAAGTCTAGGCGTTAGACTCATTTTGACCGCATTTACTCGTCCAAGCCATGAGAGGGGCCTAGTACGTAGTCTTCTCACTTCTTGCCTAATCTCGTCTAGCAATGGGATAACATTTTTTGAAACAATTTATTGAAAGTATTAGCTAATTTAATCCCCAAGTACTTAATTTCCCCTTTCCATGGGAAAGGGAAAACTGCGGCTAGATTCTCTTCTTCTTGCTTGCCCAAATTAATATTTAAACTCTCAGACTTCCTGGGATTTATTTTAAAATTTGAAACGTCTCCATACTTTCTGATGATCCGGAGCACGTTAGGGAGGGTTATTCTGGGGTTTGTAATGAAAAACAAAACGTTGTTGGCAAATGCCGCTAGTTTATGTTCCTCTGTTCCAACCTTCACACCCCTACAATCAGGGCTGTTACGAATAGCGGACAATAGAGGTTCAAGGGACAAGACAAACAGGAGAGGGGAGAGAGGGCAGCCCTGCCTAGTTCCGTTAAACATCCTGAAAGGTTTTGAAATGGCCCCGTTGACTCTTACCACCGCCGCAGGGCTGCTGTAGAGAACCCTGACCCAGGAAATAAACCTCGGGCCAAACCCCAGGGCTTCCAGAGTGTTTGTCATGAACCCCCAGTCTACCCTGTCAAACGCTTTTTCAGCGTCGACTGACAGGAATAGAGCTGGGGGCCCGCCGTGTTTTCAGAATTCCGACAGCAGCACCGCCCACACCCCGTTGTCCCTACACTGTCTACCGGGAACGAAACCCGCCTGGTCCGGATGCACCAATGCTGTCATTTTCCCTTTCAGTCTATTAGCCAACACTTTTGCATATAACTTGACATCTGCATTCAGCAGTGAAATTGGTCTGTAGCTTGAACACAACCTAGCATCTTTCCCTTCTTTCAGAATCAAGGGGATCGTGGCGGTCAGTGCCTCGGCTACCATTCCACAACCGGAACCAAGTTCGTTCCAGTACTGACACAACCTAGGGACCAAAATATGTTTCATTTTCTCTAAGTAAATGGAGGTAAAACCATCCGGACCTGGGCTCTTTCCCTTCGGGGAGTCCCTCAAGGCGGCTAGTATTTCCTCTTCCTCGATGGGTTTATCTAAGAGATCCCTGTCCTCAGAAGGCAGCCCGTCTGCTATAGCAACGCTTGTCACTATTGCCTCCCCTCCTTTGTTATATATTTTGTCAATAAAGTTGCTGCTTCTTTTTTTCCTTATTAGTCTGGCCAGGTGTTTGCTAGACTTGTTTGCCCAATAGAAGTTATTCCTGGTTATTACATTAGTAGCTCTCTTAGCCTCCTGCTCCATCATGTCCCTTAGCTCCTCCCTCTTAGCGACTAATAGATGATAACAGTCCTGGTCCTGCCCCTTTGTCTTTTTATGTACTTGCTCCAAGGAAAAAAATTTAGTCTATCAGCTTTCCTCTTTCTTCTCTTCTCTTTTTTTTTAAACCTGCTCCTATTGATATAAGGATCCCCCTGATGAAAGCTTTGTGTGTTTCCCATAATATGGATGGTGACACCTCCCCCGTGTCATTTGATTTAAAAAAAAATCCACCTCATCCTGGAGCCGCTCTACCACCTTAGGATCCCTCAACAGATCCTCGTTCAATTTCCACGAGAAGGGCCGCCCCAGCACTTCTGGGATCTTCACCCTCATCGTGACCGGAGAGTGATCAGAGAGGGACATATTTTCTATTCTAGTTTCTTCAATCCACTCCAGTAAACTATGGTCCACAAAGAAATAATCTAATCTAGAGTAAGTCCCATGCACAGGGGAGAAGAAGGTGAAATCTCTCTCTTTGGGGTGTTGCAGTCTCCACACATCCATTAACTGGCAATGATGCAGCTTCCGCCTAATTGCCCCTAATGACACCTTCCCTATCCCCTGGGCACGGGACGTACCGTCCAGATCTGGGTCAAGGCAAAAATTTAAGTCCCCTCCCAAAACTACCTCCCCCTCCCCAAATTCCAACAGCTTCTTCAATACTTGTCCCAGAAAAACCGTGGGATTTTTATTAGGGCAATAAAGGTTCGCTAGTGTGATCACCCTAGATCCAATATTACCTTTTAGAAAAATATAACGACCCTCAGGGTCTATCGCTCTATCCCTTAGTAAAAAATTTGAAGCCTTTGACAACCCTATGGCGACTCCCTTTGACCCTCTATCAGGGGAGTCCCCATAAAGCCATTGAGGGATCTTAGGAGAAAATAGCCTAATTCTAGTATCCAGGGTCAGATGTGTCTCTTGTAAGAAAATTATATCCCCCCGTAGGTGGCTCAGTTCCCTTAAAATGTTATGTCTTTTCCTTGGCGAGTTTAACCCTTTCACATTGTAAGAAATAAATCTAAGCTCTGGCATGTCTATTAACCAGCTGTTCTGCCCTGCCCCGTGCTCCTCCAGAGCACGTCCTGCAGTGACCCCCTCCCCCACCCCCCCTCACCAACCCCCCCTCCCTCCCCTTTCCCATACTCCTCCCCCCCAACACCTCCCCCCTCCCATCCCCCCTCCTCCCCCTCCCCCCCACACCCTCCCCCTTTGGCTAGAATTTCACGCTGGGCCTGCAGGCATGGAACTACTCCCATTCCAAACTACGGAGCTCCTCCCCCGGGGTGTAGCTCCAGCGCCGGCATCCAGCGCCCACCCCTCCCTAGGGAGAGGAAGGTGCAGGAGGCGAAAATTTAGAGCGCCCCGTCCCAGTGATACCCCCCCACCGCCACACCCCCCTCCCCTGCACAGACAATATATAATTGGGGAGAGTCCTCAAATGACCCTCCCCACCTAATCCCCACGTCATTATCCTGACACAGCTTGAGTCCAATCACATTATGCCTTATACCACCCAAGGCAGGGGAGGGGGGGGGAGGGGTGGGGGGAGAAAGAAAAAAAAAAAAAGGGAGATATCCCCCCCACACGCCACCCAACCCCTGAGTCCTCCTCCTCCTTTATAACTATAACATATCGGGGATGGGGATGCCCAGACTGTTACAGAAGTCCTGAGTCTCTTCCAGGTATCTCATCCTGTATGATCTTCCATCCTTTATAACTATCAGGGATGTTGGAAACCCCCAGCTATATTTGAGGTTTGATCTCCTGAGTTGATCTAGGATTGGTCTCATCTGTCTTCTCCGCGCCAGAGTTCCCGCTGATAGATCTGAAAATATCTGCAAATTTTTGTTTTCAAAACTTATTGGGGGGGGCCCTTTAAGTTCTTCCAAATTCTTTCTCTATCCTCATACAGATGAAATTTGACGATAACGTCTCTTGGGATTTCTTGCTTTATATGGGGGGGCCTTCTTATTCTATGAACCCTGTCAATCCGTAAGGCTTCTTCTTCTCGCCTGCCCAGAATAGGGTTGAAAATCTTCTTCATCTTCTCCCCCAGATCCTCATTTTGTTGTTCCGGGATAAATCTGATGCGTAAATTTTGCCGCCGGCTTTGATTCTCTTGTTCTTCCACTCTAAACGCCAGTGTACGATTTTCATTCCGCATTTTCCTGACCTGTTCTTTTAAGTCTGAGATTTCTTTGGCTTGAGTACCTGAGACCTCTTCTACCTCCTCCACCCGGTGGAGGAAGTGTCCCATGTCCGCACGGACATTTGAGATTTTAGCTTTAATCACGTTTTCTAATTTGGTGAACATTTCGCTCAGGTCTGTTTTACTTGGTACCAGGGCCATTATTCTTTGTTCATCTGCGGCACTCCAGGCGAACGCGCCCTCTAGGTCCAGCTCTTCACGGGTTCTGTCCCCCTGTCCCCCCTTTTGTTTCTGTTGTTCTTTCTTCTTATCCTTTGTTCCTGGTTGTTTCGCCTCCATTCCCGGGCTCTTTGCGCTTACTTCTTTTAAATACTTTTGTATAGAACTGGTGTTTAGGCTCTCTCTCATGTTCTGGGGTTCAGTTGTTCTTGATGAGCGACCTCTCATGCTTCCCCTTCCTGCCTGCAATTTACCCCTTGTTATAATTGGGTGGATAAGGGGATATCACGGTCAATACCTCCAGGTGCTTCTCTCTTTCACTGTCCCCTTCCCACCCCAAACCATGAAACTGAGAGAAGGGCTGCTCACAAAAATGCTGTGTACAGAAACGATACAACTTCCTTATCCTGCCCAGTCAGTTATATATACTATATATGAATGAAGGTCTCTTGCCCCGGTTTCCCTTGTTGATCCCTGTCTTTGGTTGTAAGACCAGACTCTGGTTGGAGGAGGAAAACACCCTGCTTACCAGCAATAGCAAATCGGAGGGATGAGGCATATAATAGAGGCAGTTCATATAATCCCACAGGGCACTGCGGGGCACATGCGCGGCCTCGCAAAACTTTTGGAGTTTTATAAATTTTTTTGGTCTTTGCTCACACCAATTTGTTGATAAGATTCAGCCCCGGACCGAACATTGATGTTGCTGACTCTGTTTGTTTGGCCGTATCGAGTTATCTATCCACCGATATATATTCATTCACAGCTTGTACATGGGGGGAAGGGACAGGAGTAACCTCTATCTTCAGCCAACCCTTTACCAAGCATGGCAAGTATCAGTGTCCACAGGTAGACCTGAGAGCGTGTACCTTCCTACTCTCCTATCTCCCAACAAGCAGCCCAGGTCTAATGTCCACAGTTCATGCTAAGGATTGTTAACAGGTTACAGATACGACAACATGTCTTCTCATACCTTGCTTCTTCTGTCACAGTACAGCGGATACTAGCTGGTGTTTGTTTTTTTATAGTTGCTCCCTGTCGCTGGGTTCAGGCAACGAAGTTCCTCAGTGGATAGGCTACTGCTCCACACCGCAAGTCCCCGAGCCGGGACTCGTTCGCTCTCATCTATCCAGGCTGTCAGGGGGGGGGTACTCCGTTCACAGTCACTACTACCGCCAGTCCGAAAGAGCACCCAGGGAAGCTTCACAACGCCGCCTCCGCAGCTACGGCAGGGGGGATAGGCAGGGGGGATAGGTTAGACAAGTGGGTGACCGCGCACTCGCTCTTGTCCGGGCATCCCGCGGTCTCTCACCCCGCGAGGCATCGTCTTGGATGCGCTGTCTTTACACCTCCACTGGAGCCGGCGCTAGGCTCCTCCCCCGTGTGGACTTTACACGCACATCACGTCCGCGACCTGCATGATCAGACTTTCTTGCAAGACAAGTTTGAGCCAACATCCGTCTGAAAAAATCCATGGATTTTGTTGTCGGAATGTCCGATCAATGTCTGATCATGTCTACAAGGCATAAGTGTTTTCACAGTACACTTTCTGTGTCTCTCTGTGACCGAGATCTCACCTACAGGAAGTCGCGACCACATGTCAGAGCAGGGAAGATGGCCGCAGCTCGTGTTCATAAACCAAAGCGGAGTTTGCGCACCGAAGCTAATTTTTTGTGAACTCATCTGTTCGCGAACTGAGTTGTTCATGAACAGAAGTGTTCGTGGACTGAGGAATTGCTGTATATATATATATATATATATATATATATATATATATATACAGTATATAGTGACAGAGAGAAGCTCTGTCCCTAAGCTCTGTCCCTAACTGCAGAGCTACAGAGTGTAGATTTTGAGAGGAGAAAACTGCTCTGGCAGTTTTCTCCGGATTTTGCTATCATCGGATGGGGCTCTTTAGTTTGGAGTTCCCTAGTCTTGGGTGGGACGGGATCTCCAACCCTGTGTCCGGGTCTTGTGGACAGCCAGCAGGGTGTGTGCCCAGGTGCACACAGCCCATATAATGATGGACTGGTGAGAGCAGGAGGAGGTGGAAGGTGGTGTGTGAGCAGCTTGCTGCTGTTGAAAGGCAGACCCCCTTCAGGAAAACTGTCTGGCCTGTGTGAGACTACATCCCTGGTGAGGACTTCGTGTCTGAAGGACTGGGAAGTTTGGGGTGGCTACAAAGGCCTGAGAGACCAGAGGAGGGTCTGGGAGGCTGGGAGGGCCGAGGCGGCTAGCAAGTCCAAGGGGGCTGAAATAAATCCTGAAGTCTGGGGGACAGTGAGCAAAGCCAGGGGGCTGGAGAATCCTGTTAAGGCCAGGAGTAGGCCGGTTCAGCAGAGAACTGCAGGGCAAAGTAAGCCTAGGAGCCAGGAGGCTTGGCATTTTTGGTTTTGGGAATTTACTGGAGAAGAACACCTGTGTGGGAAATCCTGTGTGAAAACTTTTATTTTGTTCCTTTTAATAAAAATGGGCTGCCACGTCCTCAAGCCTGACAGCTGATTGATGTGGACTCTCTGGAAAAACACATCTACCACTGAGCTAATCACCCCCAATTTTACAAGTGGTTGTTGGATGCAAGCACAAGAGAGTGGAATCCGGGTCCTTGCTCCATGGTGAGTCGCACCAGAAACTGCTGCTAGCTGTGTGTGGCAGCCAGGCAAACAGCATTGCTCAGGAGTTCATTTGATGAACTGTGTTGGATGCAGGTGGTGTACCCGTGAAAGGAGAGTCAAACATTTATTTTTCTTTCTCTGCTGTGAACTGTGCTACAAGTTGCTGTGTGCAAGACAGCAAGGATGGGGCGGTCAAAACAGAAAAAGGCAGCAAACCTTGCTGAAGCAAGGGAAAGGCTCCTATGGCTATCGAGTATTTCACCACATGCCCCAGCCATGCCAGAAATTTCATCTGAGTGTGAATTTGCTGTGAACTGGTGTAAATTAAACACGTCACCCCCAGTTAAAAGGGAAGTGAAAGAGAATGTCTCTGGCAACAGGAATCCTTGTGGACAACAGTGTGTGGAAAGGAGGAGGAGTATGGTCGCCCGTAGCAGCAATGTCCAGGCCAGCCAGGATGTGTGGGATCCAAGAAGTTTGCCTTCTGATGATCGTGACCAGTGGAATCCTCGAGAATGGTATCCCATGGCAACAAGAGAGAGCTAGTTATCTAGGAGATGCCAAGAAATTACAGTTCAGCATCCACCATCTTTACTTGTCCAAGGTTCTTGAACACCACTGGGGAGTCTGGAAAGGCTGCAGTCTCACCCTGTGGCCACAAAGAGGCAGTAGCTTGGGAGGATGCAGCTGAAAGACAGCGCACTCAAATGAATCCGAAGTTATCTGCTACAGGATATTGTAGGACTCTTGCAGTTTGTGGGACTGATCCCAGTGAAGTAGGAGTGTGTCCAGTGAGGAGATCTGCAGTAGTACAAATGGACATAGACTTGCTGCAGTGTTCTACCCAGAGCAGTGGGGAGGCACATGGAAAAGCCCAGCTGACCACAAGGTTAAAGAATCAAACTGACATGGGGACTCTGTGTGTGCCTGATATAATCCAGCAGAGTGCTGGGAAAGTTAAACTAGTGGTGACCAAACTTGGACCGTATTCCCTAGTGACAGGTGCTGTAGAGTTGCCCAAGGAAAACTCAGAGGAGCCTGTAGTGACAGAGCAGAGTGTCAGCTATGGAGAAGTGTGCCCCTTTAAAGAGAGAGGGTGATGTGAGGAGTGGTTCACAGGCTGTGATGGGTAATAGATAGAGACAACCCACAAAAGCTGCAGGTATGGCTACAGGCAATGAAAATGCTGATGGTCATGCTGACAAAGGTGTTACTACAGGTAAATTTAAGGTTATTGGTGATAATAACATCAAAAAATGTGTGTCTGAAAATCTTGGTAATGTGGTCACTACCAATGATGGGAGTAGGATATCTCCTGTGAGAACCAGAAGTGCAGGATTGTCCATGGAAGTCTCATGGGGGCTACATGTGTTGGAGCCAGAGACTGTCCAGGATGGCTCTGGTGCTACTCTAGTGGAACAAGGGGGAACTGAGTCACACAGTGAGAGTGTGTGGGCGCAGCCCCACAACCCTAAGTGTAACCCAGTTGGCAAGGGGTTTTTTCAGCCTGCCTTGATGGATGATGTGTTATTCCAATCTGATATGCATAGAAGTGACAAATGTGCTGTTTTTGCTAATGAATTCCAGGTTCCCGTGCGGCTTTTTACAGCAGGTGATGCAACGCTGTGGAACACCCATGAGGGAACCACAATGAACTGGGACAGCTGGGCCAAACAATTGCTAGCAATGCTGAACAAGGCTCGGTCAAGTAACAAGGGTGTGGACCCAACAATTGCTATGCCAGACAGGGCCTTGGTCCCTGCCAAGGTTGCTGCCCTCCAGTCGGAAAAAACAATTCAGGGCACTGGCATCGCGGATATGTTGTCCACAGCCCAGCAGCTAAATAATGTAGAGTGTCAAAGTGACAGTGTGATTTGTAATGGCCTGCAGTGGCTCATTGATGCTGTTGCAGAAGGGACAAGTGTAAAACGTACATCTGACAGCGCTCCAGTTGAGCACCAGACTGTGATAACAGTTACCTCCATTGAGGTGGAGGTCGCTTTTAACATCTCAACCTCTCTAGCTTCAGCAGATGAGCCCCTCCATGTCATCAATAAGGAAACGGTCCCTAAAAAGGCCTTTTATTTAGACGTGGAGTGCATTAGGATGACTAATATACTGTTGGAAATGCTTGAAGACATAAAAACACGTTCACTGTACACTTGAGTGTCTCCACCGCAGTCGGACCAGGTGGTACTGTGCAGTACCAATGGGTAGAGCCAAGTAGTACAAACTGTGTGTAAAGATATTCATCATGAGAGGAACTGGTTGGTACCATGTTTAATTGCAGTGTGGCAAATGGTCTCGAGGTTCTCTGACAGGGTGCTTCCGGTTACTGATTGGTATTGAAGGCGCTCAGGAGAACTGTTGGAGACATCAGGTCTCTCTGTCTGGTGTAGTGACTAGAAACATCTCTGCTGGTGTGGTCTGAGGTGGGGCTTAGCAGTGGTCAGTAGGGGGCGCAGATACTGTTTCATCCACTAGACCTCATGAAAAGGAAGGGCCCGGAATAGACGAGGCAGCAGCGGAGGTGTTTTCTGTCACCCTCAAAGAGGTACAACTTAAGGTACCAGGAGACACTGTGGGGAAAAGTGTTATAGGTATTGGTTGCTGCAACAATGTAATTTGCACACCAGAAATAAATCGTGTATGCTTGGATCAGTGTAATTTGTTAGAACAGTTACCCATGGAGTGTTGGACAACAGGTGAGGTGGAGCTGTGCTATGGTCTCGTGGGGTGTAGTCACTCGCCTATGTGTGGTCCCTCCTCAGGTCTGGTTCTAAAAGGCACTGAGATAGACAGCACTGATTGTGTTGGAAAGTGTGACCTTTAATTGTATGATCTGCTAATGGTTTGTACTGCAAACAATGATGTGGTTGCCGTGGGTAACCAGAGAAACGTTTTTGAACCTGAAAGACCTATGGTAAAAGGTAAAACTGATATTCATAGGTTGAAAGGAAGGATCAGGCAAGGCAGAGTTCCCCTAAGAAAAGAAAATGAGCCCATGGACCCCAAGAGAAGGCTGAGTATAAGGAACTATAGGACCCTGTTAAGATCCCGGGTGGGACGTACCTGGAAGCACACCCGCAAAAGTGTTGTGTCTACGCCCTGACAGCCAGCACAGAGGTGTCCTAACTGTAATGATGGGTGCAGGTGTTCATCCCTTTGGATTGAAATAAGAGGGGGGGTATGTGACAGAGAGAGGCTCTGTCCCTATGGAAATAGATTGCAGGTGGACACAGAGTTTGCATGTCTGCTGACTGCAGAGCTATAGAGTGTAGGTTTTGAGAGGAGAAAACTGCTCTGGCAGTTTTCTCCGGATTTTGCTATCACCAGAAGTGGCTCTGTAGTTTGGAGTCTTGGGTGGGATGGGATCTCCAACCCTGTATTCAGGTCTTTTGGACAGCCAGCAGGGTGTGTGCCCAGGTGCACACAGCCTACATAACGATGGGCTGGTGAGAGCAGTAGGAGGTGGAAGGTGGTGTGTGAGCAGCTTGCTGCTGTTGAAAGACAGACCCCTGTCAGGAAAACTGTCTGGCCTGTGTTAGACTACATCCCTGGTGAGGGGGCTTCATGTCTGAAGGAATGGGAAGGTCTGGATGTCTACAAAGGCCTGGGAGACCAGAGGAGGGTCTGGGAGGCTGGGAGAGCCGAGGCGACTAGCAAGTCCAAGGGGGCTGAAATAGGTCCTGAAGTCTGGGGGACAGTAAGCAAACCCAGGGGGCTGGAGAATCCTGTTGAGGCCAGGAGTAGGCCGGTTCAGCAGAGAACTGCAATGCAAAGTAAGCTAGGAGCCAGGAGGCTTGGCATTTTTGGTTGTGTGAATTTACTGTAGAAAAACCCCTGTGTGGGAAATCCTGTGTATAAACTTTTATTTTGTTTTTTATTTTATTTTTTTTAATAAAAATGGGCTGCCACGCCCTCAAACCTCAAAACGCATCTACCACTGAGCTAAACACCCCAGTGTTACAATATATATATATATATATATATATATATATATACATACATACCCTGACATATATAAAGACCCGGACATACATGTTATAATATATATACATACATATATACAGTGGGGACGGAAAGTATTCAGACCCCCTTACATTTTTTACTCTTTGTTATATTGCAGCCATTTGCTAAAATCATTTAAGTTCATTTTTTTCCTCATTAATGTACACACAGCACCCCATATTGACAGAAAAACACAGAATAGTTGACATTTTTGCAGATTTCCTAAAAAAGAAAAACTGAAATATCACATGGTCCTAAGTATTCAGACCCTTTGCTGTGATACTCATTTATTTAACTCAGGTGCTGTCCATTTCTTCTGATCATCCTTGAGATGGTTCTACACCTTCATTTGAGTCCAGCTGTGTTTGATTATACTGATTGGACTTGATTAGGAAAGCCACACACCTGTCTATATAAGACCTTACAGCTCACAGTGCATGTCAGAGCAAACGAGAATCATGAGGTCAAAGGAACTGCCTGAAGAGCTCGGAGACAGAATTGTGGCAAGGCACAGAAAAAAGGTTACAAAAACATTTCTGCAGCACTTAAGGTTCCTAAGAGCACAGTGATATGAAAAAGGGAGTACCATCCAACTAGGTCATATAGGTTGCCACCATCCCTTGTATAAGGAGAAAAAGAAATAACCCCTCAAAAATTAGTGGGACTTTGAAGGCAACAAAGTAATAAAAACAATTTTATTAGTACAAATATACAAAAATACACATAAGAATAAGGCTAGTGCAATAACATTGAATATACAATAGAGTAGTAAAATAAGGAATATACTGATGTAGAAATCGAATGTATATTCGTGTAGTCCACCTGGGCCTACGCATTTCGGGACTGCCCATAGAGTCCCTTCATCAAGGGCAACTTGTGGGAGGAATTACACTACATAATGAGATATAAATTGACGTAATTAGAGAGCATATGCATTGTACATATTGCCTGTATCTTAAACCATTCTGTACAGCTTGACATCAAAAAACAAAAAAAAAAAAAAAAAACAATAAAAATAAATTATATAAAAGAGATGATACACATACCCAAGTATATTCAGGAAAGAATGCTCACTGTCAAAGTCTTGGAGGTAAGTACGCAAAAAACGCCACAGAAATCCAGAAATCCAGAAAGGAAGTGGGCGTGTGTCTGGCCCCGCCTTATCCACACAAAAGACGGAGAACCAAGAGGGGATTATCTGGAACATAGAAAAGACCCGAGCACAGTGGCCTCCATAATCCTTGAATGGAAGACGTTTGGGACGACCAGAACCTTTCCTAGAGCTGGCCGCCTGGCCAAACTGAGCTTTCGGGGGAGAACAGCCTTGGTGATAGAGGTAAAGAAGAACCCAAAGATCACTGTGGCTGAGCTCCAGAGATGCAGTCGGGAGATGGGAGAAAGTTGTAGAAAGTCAACCATCACTGCAGCCCTCCACCAGTCGGGGCTTTATGGCAGAGTGGCCCGACCGAAGCCTCTCCTCAGTGCAAGACACATGAAAGCCTGCATGGAGTTTGCTAAAAAACACCTGAAGGACTCCAAGATGCTGAGAAATAAGATTCTCAGGTCTGATGAGACAAAGATAGAACTTTTTGGCCTTAATTCCAAGTGGTATGTGTGGAGAAAACCAGGCACTGCTCATCACCTGTCTAATACAGTCCCAACAGTGAAGCATGGTGGTGGCAGTATCATGCTGTGGGGGTGTTTTTCAGCTGCAGGGACAGGACGACTGGTTGCAATCGAGGGAAAAATGAATGCGGCCAAGTACAGGGATATCCTGGATGAAAACCTTCTCCAGAGTGCTCAGGACCTCAGACTGGGCCGAAGATTTATCTTCCAACAAGATAATGACCCTAAGCACACAGCTACAATAACGAAGGAGTGGCTTCACAACAACTCCGTGACTGTTCTTGAATGGCCCAGCCAGAGCCCTGACTTAAACCCAATTGAGCATCTCTGGAGAGATCTAAAAATGTCTGTCCACCAACATTTACCATCCAACGTGACAGAACTGGAGAGGATCTGCAAGGAGGAATGGCAGAGGATCCCCAAATCCAGGTGTGAAAAACTTGTTGCATTTCCCAAAAAGACTCATGGCTGTATTAGATCAAAAGGGTGCTTCTACTAAATACTGAGCAAAGGGTTGGGACCATGTGATATTTCAGTTCTTCTTTTTTAATAAATCGGCAACAATTCTGTGTTTTTCTGTCAATATGGGGTGCTGTGTGTTCATTAATGAGGAAAAAAATGAACTTGAATGATTTTAGCAAATGGCTACAATATAACAAAGAGTGAAAAATTTAAGGGGGTCTGAGGGCGAGGGGGGTGTACACCTTACTGAAAGCTTGTCGTGAGTTCTGTCAAAGTGAACTGTATATTACACAACAGTACATAGTCCTACCTTGAGGTCGCAGCTCATTTCTGAAGTTTAAACAGCAAAGGCGCCTCTTAGTAAGATAGTATTATTTAATGATATAATTCCATTAAAAGCACCAAATGGAGAGATGGCGCAGGGAGGGCTTAAGCCGGGAGCAGAGCCGAGAAGGCGGGGGAGAGGAGGAGAGCCCGGCTCCCACGATGAGCCTCCAGAGATGTTATACTTGCGGCCCAGCCTGGCTCCGACCGCTACCTCCTGGACGCCACTTCCCGGTGCACGTATCCCGCAATCACCGGGGCTTCGGCTGGTTCACTCCACATACGAATCCCTTCCTCAGCTCGAGCATCCCCGCTGCCCGCTCCCAAAGCGCTGCCGTCAGGCCCCTCCCCCAGCTCTAATGCGTCACATCACGCACCGTCAGCATATGGGGGGACCAGAGGGAGATTGGTATAGTAGTGGTGCCTTGATCCTGCCCCTTGCTCGGTCTGTGCCGGTTTAATATTCGAAAGTATCAAGGACTATCAAGGAGTGTACAGTTTGTTTGCTTGGATAAGTGCTGATTTTCTCAAAAGAAAGTACCGTTTGATATCTGGCAGACGTGGGAGGTTAAGAGTGAGGTGCAGGGAGAGGGGAGAAGAAAGGAATAAAAAAGAAGAAAGAGAGCTGTGTGTGAGAAAGAAAAAGTGAAAGCAAGTGGAGGAGAACATGCAAGGTCGCTCTCAAAGAGTGGTGGAACCTAAGAAGCCCAGGGAAAGTCTAAATTCAAGCTCTATTCAGAAATATCTGAAAGAAGTGAGTTCAGGAAGCACAAAGAGCCCTGCTCAGGAAAGTAAACACCAAGGAGGAAAGGAAAAGAAGAAAGATTCATTAAAAAATAAAGGAGCTCAAGGTGGAATTCCCAGAGAAGAAGTGAAAGATCTCAGTATAGAGGAAGAGAGTATCATGGAGTCACCTCCAACAAAAACTGAGCTGTTGGATATGTTTGCCAAACTGGAGAACGTAATTAAATCAGAGATCCTTAATGTGAGATCTGATATGGGCCACCTGTTGAAGCGAGTGGAAATAGTGGAGGAAATTTCAGAGAAACAGGCTCGAGAAATAACAGATTTAAAACTACAAATAAGAAAACTACAAATTGATCCATGTGATGCCCTCTATAAAATAGAAGAACAAGAAAATCAAAATCGCAGACAAAATTTAAGGATACGAGCCCTACCGGAACAGCATGGCGAAGACCTGACCACTAAAATGAAAGTAATCTTCAACCCGCTGTTAGACAGAGGACTTGATGAAGAATTGAAGATTGACCGCGTGCACAGCATAAGAAAACCCCTAAGTGTCAGAGAAGATATACCCAGAGACGTTATCATTAAATTTCATCAATATGAAGATAAAGCAAAGATCTGAAGCAACCTTAGAAGAGCTCAACCGGTGAAATTTGAGAACACAGTGATCCAGATCTTTACTGATCTCTCCGCGGCAACTTTGTTTAGGGGGAAGGGAGAAGAGAGAGGAGGGGGAGAAGGAAGGGGAGAGGGAGAGAAGCCAGAAAGAGAACCCTCAAGCACCCCCAGTTCTCCATTGACTAACAAACACAGTACAGTGACAGTTGTGTGTTATAGGAAGTCACAAGTTCAAGCATCAGACCAATGTAACCATATTTTTTCAAACTTTGCCGGGCAATTCCTGCTTTCATATGTAATCTTATATAGTGGAAGGACTCTATTGACTGTACTTCGCCATGAGGCAACCGTGGGGAGCTCTGTACCCCTCCATCTCAAGAGGATTTCCCTCCTGGCATAAAAGAGGGCAAAGGTCAAGCATAATTTAGTGTATCTGTCTCCCTCCACGTCACCAAGGTAACTGAGCAAGAAAATAAGAGGATCCAGTGGTAATGTGGCACCGCACACCTCTGTTAATACGTCCGCTACCCCCCGCCAGTATGGGTGGATCTTGTTACAAGTCTAAACCATATGGAAAAAAGAGCCTCGCTCAGTGGAGCATCTCGTGCACAGTGGGCTGAGAGAGGGGTATATATTGGCCAGCCTTTGTGGGGTATAGTATGCCCTATGTAGAAATTTTAATTGTATGAAGCGGTCTCTGGAAGCTATCATGGAAGGAATATATGTAGAAACACAGTCTTCTCATACGTCTTCGTCTAGGTTAGGGATGTCTTCCCTCCATTTGGCCAGCGTATGTGAGGTATCCGTGTCATGGGCCACTGTGAGATACATATACAGGGTGGAAAGTGGTTTCACCATTAGCTCCAATGTGAGAAGTCTCTCAACAGAGTCCGAGTTCAGATTAACCAGGCCAGGGAATTGGGAAGTGAGGGCGTGTCGGAGCTGCCAGTATCGGAATTGAAAGGAGCAGGGAAGGTTATATGATTGTCTTAACTCTAGAAATGTTAGGATCTTACCTTTTGGCATTATGTGTTTGAGGGTAAAAATTCCCCTCTTTGCCCACGCCGCCGGGTCAGGGATTGTATTCAAGTGAGGGAGAAGGGGATTGCGTGTATGGGGGGAGACCTCCAAGGGGTCACCATACACTGCCCGGGAGCATTGCCAAACCCGAATAGTGGTCCTCATGGGCACCGTAACACCCGGGTGAGCTCTGCACCCTCTGAAGACTAGGTTAGAGAGGGCCGCATATGAACCAAGGATTGCTGCTTCAAGAGTGGCCGCGGGGTTCTGCCTGGGCTGAGAGAACCACCAGCGGACGGTAATCAGAACCGCCGCCCAGTAGTATATAAGGAAATTCGGGAGGGCCAGGCCACTCCCAGAGAGGGGAAGATAGAGGGTACGTCTAGCCACTCTAGGGGGTCGACCCGCTCATACAAAGTCACCTCCAATGCTATCTAGTTTCCGAAAAAAGGCTCGGGTATATGAATAGGAGAGTGGCAAAAAAAATATAACAGCTTGGGTAGATACACCATTTTAATTAGGTTCCCTCTGCCCACCGGCGTGAGTGGGAGTTTGCGCCAAGTGGTACAATGTTTAGTAAGTTTGTCCAGCACTGGAAGGATATTTCGGTCTAAGTATCCATCCATAGAGGGGCCCATCCTTATGCCCAAATATGTGAACTCTTCGACCCATCGAAGAGGGGTATGAGTGTTAATGCGAGGCAAAGAGGGGTGAAGTGGGAATAGGACCGACTTGTCCCAGTTTATACGGACTCCTGAAAAACGGCTGAAGGCATCAAACTGAGCCAAGGCGGCCCTCAAGGACCCGGAGGCATCTGCCAAGTAAAGCAGGGAGTCATCGGCATAAAGGGACAATTTATCTTCTAATGGGCCCACTTTTATACCTCTAATAGCTTGGTCCCTCCTAATATGAGCCGCCAACGGCTCCAGGGCCAAGGCAAACAATGCTGGGGGACAGGGGACATCCCTGCCAGGTCCCCCGCTCCAAGGAGAAGTGCTCTGACAGGGATCCGCCCGTGCGTATGCGAGCTCTAGGGTGTGCGTACAACATCTGAAGCCATGAAAGAAAGCCAGAACCGAAACCGAACCTAGAGAGGACCCTCCACAGGTAGCCCCACTCGACCGAGTCAAAAGCCTTCTCTGCGTAGAGTGAGGCCACCACCCCAGGGCCCCTCGGGTCAGCCGCCGCAATGTGAGTGTGCAGCCGGATGGACCAGGGCTGTGATAACTTTATTCAAACGGTTGGCGAGGATTTTTGCGAGGACTTTTGCGTCGACATTTAGGAGGGAAATAGGGTGGTAGGACGCGCACAGGGTAGGGTCTTTTCCTGGCTTGGGAACTAGTACTATAACCGCCTCACTCATCGAGGCCGGAAGGGCCCCAGTTTTTGAAGCTGAAGCCAACACTGCCTGTAATCTAGGGGCTAGTTCATCTATATAAGTTTTGTAGAACTCCACTGGGAAGCCGTCCGGGCCCGGAGTTTTACCTGTCTGCATCATCTTGAGGGCCTTTTGTATCTCCTCTAACTGAATGGGGGCGTCTAATACACTTGCGGAGGCAGGTGTGAGGACTGGGACGTCAATTTCTTCTAGATAGTCAGTAAGGTCCTGTTGTTCATATGTCACTCGGGAACTGTAAAGTTGTTGGTAATAAGTGGTAAAGCACCGATTAATTTCCAATGGGGAAGAATGAAGTGTCCCATCTTGGTCACGAATCTGTGCTATTGCCGTAACCACTGATTGCTCCCTGGAAAGCCAGGCCAGAAGACGGCCTGTCTTCTCCCCCTGCTCAAATATGCGTTGGGATTGGTGCAATAATTTCTTTTGTGTCAGGGAGGTACGTAGCAGTAGGGTCTGTTGGATAAGGGATTGGAGTATGGTATAATCACGGGATCTGACATATAGAGCCTCCTGTCTGGTCGCTTTGGTCTCAAGCCTAGTAAGCTCTGCCCTATGGTGCCTCCTTACTATAGCAATAATAGATTGGTATTGACCCCTTGACGAGGCCTTGAAGGCCTCCCACACGTTATTGTCAGAGGCTGTTCCCGGGTTATCCTTCCAGAATTGCTGCAGTGTCCCTTGGAACTGAGAATTGACATCTGCGTCGGATATCCAGAACCTGGACAGCCTCCAAAGTCTGTCTGACTGATTCGGTGTCACCTCCAGGGACAGCAACAGTGGGGCATGATCTGAAATCCCCCTAGATAGGATGCTAATGTCCCGGACTCTGGGGAGAACAGGGGCCACGACATAGGCCAGATCTATACGTGAGAAGGATCTATGTGTGGCTGAGTGGCAAGTAAAGGCTTTAGTTTGAGGGTTCTTCCATCTCCACACATTCACAAGACCGTAAGTGTCTGCCCATTCTGCCAAACCATGACGGTTTGCACCTCCTACAGTGCTTCTGTCCAAACCAGAGTCCAGAACAAGGTTAAAATCTCCCATCAATACTACATTATCTGGGGGAAACTGAGCCAACCCTCCCGAGATCAGATTGTGGAGTTTAAAAGAAGCAGGGGGGGCCTACCAGAACCCATGGCAGATCATAGATCAGGGCATGTATTAGCACATATCTCCCATCTGGATCCAGTATTAAATCAAGGAGCTTAAAAGGGAGAGTTTTCAGGACTAAAATACTGACCCCTCTAGCAAAGTTAGAATAGGTAGAATGGTAATGATGACCTACCCATGGTTTCTTAAGACTAAGGGTTTTGCTACTAATCAGATGCGTCTCCTGTAACACACAGATGTGAGGATTGTGTCTCTTTATTAATTGAAAAACTAAGGAGCGCATAAGTGGTGAGTTTAAACCTCGTTTGTTCCAGGAGAGGATATCAAGATTAGTCATATATACATTTCAGTTATAGAAAAACAGGATAAACGTTACAGGTGAATCGTGGTTCACTACAAGCAATTGGCAGGGACTCCAGGAATGAACCAGAATCTGACATCAGATCAAATACAAATAGCAAATACAGTACTGTCAAATACCGTATTTATCGGCGTATAACACGCACCGGCGTATAACACGCACCCCAATTTAGGTGGGAATTTTAAGGAAAAAAAAACTTTTAGGAGGGAAGTTGAAGGGAAAAAAAACTTACATTTAAACGCCCATCATTGCAGCCTTGTCAGTGCAGCCTTGTCAGTGCAGCCTTGTCAGTGCAGCCTTGTCAGTGCAGCCTTGTCAGTGCAGCCATGTCAGTGCAGCCATGCCAGTGCAGCCTTCCCCAGTGCAGCCATGTCAGTGCAGCCTTCCCCAGTGCAGACTTCCCCAGTGCAGACTTTCCCAGTGCAGCTTTACCCAGTGCAGCCTTCCCCAGTGCAGTCTTCCCCAGTGCAGCTTTACCCAGTGCAGCCTTCCCCAGTGCAGCTTTACCCAGTGCAGCCTTCCCCAGTGCAGCTTTACCCAGTGCAGCCTTCCCCAGTGCAGCCTTGTCAGTGCAGACTTCCCCAGTGCAGACTTCCCCAGTGCAGCTTTACCCAGTGCAGCCTTCCCCAGTGCAGCTTTACCCAGTGCAGCCTTCCCCAGTCCAGTCTTCCCCAGTGCAGCTTTCCCCAGTGCAGCCTTCCTCCAGTGATCCCAGCCATTCTGGGCTTCAAAATCGCCGATCGCGATTTGAAAATGGCGCCGCCGGCGCCGAAATACACAGTGCCGGTCCTCGGCTCTTTCCGGCGGCTGTCGTTCATTTTCGGCTCCACTCGTAGTCCCGAGCGGAGCTATCCGAACCTAGCCGAGTAGGTTCGGATAGCTCCGCTCGGGACTACGAGTGGAGCCGAAAATGAACGACAGCCGCCGGAAAGAGCCGAGGACCGGCTCTGTGTATTTCGGCGCCGGCGGCGCCATTTTCAAATCGCGATCGGCGATTTTGAAAATATGACAGGTCGGGATCGCAGGGGATCGGCGTATAACACGCACCTGCGACTTTCCCCTGATTTTAAGGGGAAAAAAGTGCGTGTTATACGCCGATAAATACGGTAACTTAAAACAAAAAACTGGGAGCCGAAAATGCGGCTCAATATCCCAAAAACAACCCCCCCAACCCACCCGACCCCCAAACACGGAGGCAGGTTTGTGTCCAAAAACTTGCGTCAGCCGTGAGGCTGATCATGGAAGCAATGAACAAGAAGCAACCAACCTCTGTGGATAAGATAAAACAAAAGTTTACTTTAAGTTCCGGTAAAGAAGAATCGGTGTGGATCTCCCGGGACCCCGGGGGCACAAGACTTGTAGTAGATAAATGAAGTGCTATCAATCTTGACAGAGAAATCAGGGGAAGAGGCATGTGGGGATAACCCGGAGCTTTGAAGGATATACCGTACTTGGAGCGGAAGCCCCCAGGGACAACTTCACTGGAACCCTAGATGCCACCGAATGCCGGATACTATATGCCGATTACCCCTGTAGGGGTGTATGGAGTTGGTGAGTGGGATATCCTTGAGGGGGAGCACCGGAGTCACTGGATATCAACTGTCGCTGTCACTAAAGTCACTTTACACAGAAATTTTGAATTTGGTGGAACTATATGGAATTTTTTAAGCTGGGACTTTCACAATTAATTTTTCATTTTTCATATTACATTTTTTACATTTTTTATATTTAATTTGGTTCTAAATAACTATTTTTCACAAGTTCTCACACTTTTTTCTTATTATTATTGTGTTTTTTAACGCCGATGAACTGTGTTAAGATTGTATTCAGCCGCCCAATTGTCTGATGGGGAGACAATGTGGTAACACATATATCAGATGTTATATTAATAATTGTAAATTGATTAATGGTCAATGATTACACTAGTTGGAAGGAGGATTTCAATTTATTTCAATGTATTTATTTAATCCCCTCCACGCACTTAGGGGGGACGTTTACTAGATTATTTATACATTTTGAATTAACTGTCACTGATGTGGGTTTACTTACACCTTTTTATACAATAAGGATCTATTTGTTTGTACACACTAGCACGGGACATTAATCCCAATGAGCACATATTCACTTTATATTTTATTTTGAGTGGAGTGCACATTTGCGCATCCAGGAGAGATTATATATCCAACTAGGCACCCAACACAGGTAGCGCCACTTGCCCCTATCCATAAACTCGTGGTTCACTACAAGCAATCGGCAGGGACGCCAGGAATGAACCAGAATCTGACATCAGATCAAATACAAATAGCAAATACAGTACTGTCAAATAACTTAAAACAAAAAACTGGGAGCCGAAAATGTGGCTCAATATCCCCAAACAACCCCCCCACCATCCCAAAACTTGCGTCAGCCGTGAGGCTGATCATGGAGGCAATGAAGGCAACCAACCTCTGTGGATCAGATAAAACAAAAGTTTACTTTAAGTTCCGGTAAAGAAGAATCGCTGTGGATCTCCCGGGGGCACAAGACTTGTAGAAGATAAATATCCCGACCCCTAGCCGGGATTGGGGCCCTGCTGGAGAAATAACAAGGGGGGGGAGGGGAGAAGGGAGGGGAGAAGGGGGGGAGAGAGGCAGAGGGGGAGAGAATTCAAACCCCCTACATGTCTCAAGGGGGATAAGGCCCAAGATCCTCATGCATAATGGCATCATAGCATGTGTACAAGTCCTCAGCCTGTCTCCAACAGCAATCGTGGGTGATTAAAAGAGCTAAGGCAGCACGGGAGTTCAGGGTTCCAGACCAGGTAAGTCTTCCGGCTCTACACTGCAGATTGGAAGCAATCGGTTGACACTGCCGATGCACATAAGGGGGGAATATGGGCTTGTTCCACGGTTATAGAGCAACAGGAGTTTCAGATTAGTGAGTCTCTTCCAGCTAGTGTTAATGTAAGGGGGGTCCACAGAGGCACACAGAGGCCTGTGTGAGGGATGACAGAGATTAATTGTTTGACATATAATGTAAAAGGGCTTAATTCTCCTTCCAAGAGACATAAAGTGCTTAGAGAGCTACAACACTATGGTGCGGATGTAGTGTTCCTCCAGGAGCCCATTTAACCTTAGATACAGGTATTAAGCTGTATTCTAGACATTGTCCGACCTGGTTCTATAGAGACTCTCCTATTAAGAGGGCCAAGGGAGTGGCAATCGGGTTCTCAAAACGGACCAAGTTTGTTGTTATAGAAAGAAGAGCAGATCTGGAAGGCCGTTACCTCTTTTTGAAAGTGAGGATTGGGGAAAGGATTTTTACTTTGACAAACGTGTATTGCCCAAATAGAAATCCGATTGAATTTTTGTCGCAATCCTTAAATAGTTTGATGGAATTCAAGACGGGAGAGGTGATTTTAGCGGGGGATTTCAATTTTTGTTTAGATCCGGCATTGGATAGCACGTCTAGATCACAGGGAGTAAGTAAAAAACTCTTAAAGAACATCGGGCAAAAATTACATAATTGCCAAATTATTGACGCATGGAGAGTGCAGCATGCGAAAGTTAGGGACTATACTTTTTTTTCCCCTGTGCTTGGGTCCTATTCAAGACTAGACTATTTAATGGTCGATCACAGCCTGCTGGATTCTGTAAAGGATACGAAGATAGAGATTAGTACGCTGTCAGATCACTGTCCCGTCCTGATGAAAGTGAGTATTTCAGGACTTCAGAAATCCCCATTTTCTTGACGCCTTAACGAAAAACTCATTGATAATCCCAAGATAGCCGAAAAAAATCAGCAAGAAATTGACCTGTTTCTCTCATCAAATGATACGGGGGAGATATCAGGTTCAGTCCTGTGGGAGACCCTAAAAGCATATATCAGGGACATCTTAATATCAATTGGGGTGGGTATGAAAAAAGAAAGATTAAAAAGAAAGGAGAATCTTATAAATGAAATATGAACAAGCCCACAAAGCCTATAAAGGGAATCATAAAACTCTCTCCTTCAACAACTAATAATTAAAAGAGAAGAACTTAAGAATTTAATGGAGATTGAATTCTAAATAAACATCTAAAAGAGAGATTTTGGGGGGGTAATAAGGTTGGTAAGCATTTGGCAACAGTGATAAAGAGGAAGAGAGAGGTAACTTTATAGACAGGATTCAAAATAAAAATGGGGTATTTAGATACTCATCTAGAGAGATTGCGGAAGAATTCCGGAAATATTTCACAGCTCTCTACTCAGTCAGACAAAGCGGAAGTGGTCCTTCGGGAAGAGAGGATAGGATGAATGGTTATCTAAAAGCAGCGGGACTACCTAGTCTCTCTGAAAGTGATTCAGGAGAATTAGATAGATCGATTACTGAAGAAGAGATCTTGGCGGCCTTAAAATCATCTCCCCCTGGAAAAAGTCCAGGACCAGATGGTTTTACATCCTATTTCTATAAAAAATGTAAAGATTCCCTTCTCCCAAAGCTTTGTCAGATTTGGAACGGGTTGGGGGGCATGGGGTGCTATGTGGGGGTGCTTTGACAGCGTCAGTGACATTAATTTTAAAGGAAGGAAAAGATAGCTCGCTTTGTTCGAGCTACAGGCCGATAGCGTTACTGAACGCAGATATTAAATTATTTGCCAAAGTTTTAGCTATGCGACTAAAGGGGAAGATGTCATACTGGGTCCACCCAGACCAAGTAGGTTTTATACCAGGGAGAGAGACAACGGTGTCAGGTCACTCCTTATCCTGGAAGCAATCAAAGCGAGTGGGTCCCCAGGTCTGCTTCTGTCAATCGACGCTGAGAGAGCATTTAACAGAGTAGACTGGGGATTCATGTTCAAAACGTTGGAAGCTGTAGGTCTCGGTTCAACTATGTTGAAATGGATTAAAGCATTGTATAATTACCCTTCGGCGTTTATCAAAGTAAATGGCACACCGTCAGCAGAGTTTAAGATGGAGAACGGGACCAGGCAGGGATGCCCGTTGTCCCCTCTTTTGTTCGTCCTGACTTTGAAGCCTCTGCTGGCTACGATCCGAAAAAATCCGGATATTAGTGGATGCGTGGTGGGAAGAGAGGAACACAAGCTATCGGCATTTGCCGATGAAGTGTTGCTCTTTATCACCAAACCGAGAATCTCGATCCCTAATTTATTTGATACCCTAAGGAAATATGGAGAGTTATCAAACTATAAAGTTAACCTTAGTAAGTCAGAAGCCTTAAACATCAATATAGACAGACAAGAAGTCGTTAAACTCAGGGAAGTGTTTCATTTCCTGTGGAGCAAAAATATCCAATATTTAGGGGTGAAATTGGCCAATTCACTAAGGAAAATTTATTTATAAAACTACATATCAATATTAGACGAAATCAAGCAGGAAACTAAAAAATATTTCAATCGACCGATCTCTTGGATCGGACGTATGAATACTGTTAAAATGACCTTGGCTTCGAAAATCTTTTACAAGATGCAGATGCTCCCAATTCCTTTGGCTCATTCCTATTTTAGAATATTGAATGGCATTATAACTAGATTTTATGGAATAATAAGAAACCACGGATTGCCTATAAGGTCCTGAGTAAGGAAAAAGCACAGGGTGGTTTGGCCCTTCCAGACTTTAAAAAATATTACAATGCGATAGTGTAGTCACGGGTGTTAGATTGGGAAAAGGATACGTCGGATAAAAGATGGGTCATCTTAGAAAAGGCAGTGAGCAATGCACAATTAAATCACTTAATTTGGAATCCCCCACACTTTAGGGCGCTGGGTCCCAACACTCTAATTATAACACGTCATACATTTAAAATTTGGTACCAGATTCACAAACAAAACGAATGGGAGTTTAATTCACCATTTATTGTTTTAAAAGAAAATGAGTTTTTTTTACCAGGGATGGTGGCAGTGGGAGGTAATTGGATACAAAAAATGTGATGCACAACTAAAAGATATTACTAAGAATGGAAAAATTATCACTTTTCAGGTATTATCCTTGCGTACGGACCTAATGAAAATTGATGTATGGCGGTATAGTCAGCTCGCGCATTTTGTCAAAAGCCTTCCAGAACCTATCAGAGATTAAAAAAAGTTATAGGCCATTGGAGAAACTCTTTTTAAGGGAAAAAGTAAGGAAAAAAATAGCATTATTATACAGAATATTGATGAATGGAGGGGAGGACGATGTGCCGCCATACATCAAAAAATGGGAATCCGAATTGGGAACTGTATGTAGTAGAGAGACATTGGAAGCTATTTTCAAGGCAACACGTATGTCGGCAGTAGACATGAGAATGATAGAAACAAATTATAAGTGTCTGTCCACGTGGTATGCGACACCCGATAAAATAAGTAAATTTCAACTAGATAAACCTTCGAACTGTTGGAGAGGGTGTAATGACAGGGGAACGATGGCACATCTTTGGTGGGATTGTCCAATTATCAAAAAATACTAGCAGGAAGTGATAAAGATTATAGAGGAGATAACGGAGAAAACTATTGTGGTTGACCCATGGGCCTGTCTGTTCCATGGGACAGAGGGTCATAATAGAAGGTACATTTCAACAATAACCCCAATATTACTTAACTCTGCTAAAAGTTTCATTCCAAAGAAGTGGCAGGAGGCAGAGGGACCAAAAACTCGGGACTGGCTAGCAAGGGTCAATGAAACTTACATCTTAGAGGAGGCGGAGGTTGAGGGTACCGTGCTTGGGGAAGATGATTTAGACAGGGCTAAATGAGTGAAGTGATTATCCTTTAAAAAAACGAGGAGATTTGCTGAACTGCTGATGGGATAAGGTCTGATTATTTATTGGGGTGCTACTGCAGGATGAGGGGGGGAGAGGGGAGGGTTGGGTGTTTTTGGTGGGGTTGCGGGGGAATTAATGAAGTGCAAAGTTGATTATGATGTATGATACGTGTGGTTTTTGTACTTTTATAAATGATAAATAAAGAATTAATAAATAAATAAACAAAAGAACACTGACAATTTTTTTTTTTTTTAACTGCCATAATACATATCCCAAAAAAATGTAAAAAAAAAAACAAATTACTTCATCAATTTAGACCGATATGTATTCTGCTACATGTTTTTGGTAAAAGCAATCCCAATACGTGTATATTGATTGGTTTGTGCAAAAGTTATAGCGTCTACAAACTACGGGATAGATTTATGGACGTTTAATTTTTTTTTACTGGTGATGGTGGCGATCACCGATTTTTAGCGGGACTGAAACATTGCAGTGGATAAATCGGACCCTAAGTGACACTTTTTGGTGACCAATGACACCAATACAGTGATCAGTGCTAAACAAAAGGCACTGATAACTGTATAAATGACACTGGCAGCAAATGGGTTAACATCAGGGGCAATCAAAGGGTTAAATGTGTTCCCTCAGTGTGTTTCTAACTGTGTGGGGAAGTACTGACAGGAATAACACAGAGATCACTGTTCCTGATTACTAAGAACAGATGATCTCCATGTTCTCCCCTTCCAAAAACAGGGATCTGCGATGTTTACATGGGCAGATCCCCATTCTGCTTCTCTGTGACGCGGTCACAGGTGGCCGGCGGACATCGGGTCCCCTGGACACGCGCATCGGCTCCTCCTCCGTGCAGTGGGTGCACGCGCCCCCACTATCTATTGCATGAAACAACGTACAGGTACGCTGTTTTGCACAATAGAGCTGCCCTGCTGCAGTATATATAGATAGATATCTATCTATATATATATATATAGATAGATATCTATCTATATCTATCTATCTATCTATCTATCTATCTATCTATCTATCTATCTATCTATCTATCTATCTATCTATCTATCTATCTATCTATCTATCTATCTATCTATATAGATAGATATATATTAAGTCGCCAAACAATTGATGTTTTCTATTGTGAATATAATAATATATAAAATATGTTTTTTATGTAGATTTTACAGTGTCCCAACTTTTTTGGAATTAGGTTGTATATATACACACAAATAATGTTTTGTAAGCTGGTGATCAGTTAGAGGGGGTTGGGGATAAGGAGATAAGGGAAGCAACTAATTTTTACCTTAACCAGAATTCAGTTTGGTTGTATCTCTTTGGCTCCAGTTTTTTTCTCTTCTCTGTTTTTTTAGTTTTAATGAAACAACCCCATAATGTAATATAGTGTATACAAATCTAATCTTTCTGAAATCTGTGCTCAATGCTAAATAGATCAGTGCCTAAAAATTATCATTACTTTTATGTATTTCTTAATAAAAGACTAACAAAAAAATAATGTCCATTTCTTTGATTTTATATGAAGTATTTTACAGCAGTCTGTCAGCATTGACTTGCAAGAGATGTTTCTTCATCTCAATCAATTAGCCTTTCAACTGACAACATAACCAAATACAGAATGAAGCCCTCTTTTGGGTTTTAGAATACATCCATCAATTCTTTAAAAGCTTTAAATGTTTTCTAAAGCAGGAGGTCTGTATTTTAATGCTTGATAATCAATATTCTGTCCTATGTTATCCTGGGAATATCAAATGTGGCAGTAAGAGTTCCCCCATGATTCAACCAAATTAAATATACATTTCTTATTTCAAGTTCTAAGATGTTTTTTTAAGAAAAATACATTGTTAAATTGACTAAAAGATTAAAACAAAAAGTAACATACATCTGCTGTGAATTCAGACCCTACACAACTTTGTAATTTAAAGAAACGGGAACATCATATTGTAACCTGTTATAGCACTCAGAATCCAAGAGAATTCATTAATATTAACATTTAAAAAGTATAAAGAAAAATTATGACATGTAATATAGGATATCTAAACCCAAGAACAAAAATTTAATATAGCAGCTTACCAGTTGTTAGATGTAGTGGTTGCATTAGTTATAATTTTGCAGGCTAAGAATATTTTTAGCAAGTACTGAAAACATCTTTGGATCTTGTTAGAAATGCAGTGGCCTTGTCACTCCCTGTGAGCTGAAAAACAATCTTATCTTTTTTTTTGTAAACTACTAATCCTCCCAAACTCTCACATAATGGAGAACGGAAGCCTGGGTGACAACCATGGTTGCTTCCATAGATACAGTGTTATGAGTAAGTGTAGCCACCCAGAGACAGAATTTGAAAATAAAGGTAAAAAAAACAGAAAAAAGAAAACAAATTCAACCTAAAACAACAAGTACTTGCTTGTCCTGGATCAGGGACTCACCATGTAATGAGTGAGGCTGGTGCCTCTCGAGGCTTCCAAGTTACTGTGTGATAGATTTATAGGGAATTGCTTCCAATGGGTTGTACCACAATTGTAGGTGGTAAGTGATAGAATCCGTTGGGGTCTAGGGCTGCTACCTTTCTGATAACAACAATGGAGGCATTACCGTACACCATGTAATGATGGAAAGATGTATTTTTTTAAATGACAGCTAAAATCTTATGTAAAATGGGCCATCTTGCCATCTGCTTTGTTGCTGTTTAATAAAGGGAATT
The DNA here is from genome assembly GCA_037952925.1 of Lithobates clamitans. NCBI lineage: Eukaryota > Metazoa > Chordata > Amphibia > Anura > Ranidae > Lithobates > Lithobates clamitans. The sequence goes on along the minus strand of JBBGZY010000931.1, from coordinate 2,022,438 downwards.
AATTTAATTTAGCAAAGATTGAAGAACATTGTGGTGTGATGTAGATGCCAATATTGGGAATTTTGTCGGTTGACCATTGGAATAGGAAGGATCCCCGGAGTGTCTCACACTAAGCAGAAGGTAAATTAATGGGGAGCTCAGTATATTTTGTTACATTTACTGTAAGTCCGGAGATAGAGGCAAATTTAGATAATATGGTGAATAAATTGGGTAGGGAGATTCGGGGCTGGGTCAAAAAGAGCATAACATCATCCGCATACATGCAGAGTTTAAAGTGGGAGGATGCCATCGGGTATCCGGATATGTCCGGGTGTTGTTTAATAGCAGTTGCTAGGGGTTCAAGGGCTAGGGCGAATAATAAAGGTGATGGATCATCCCTGTTGAGCACCTCTGCCCAGTGTGAAAAACCCATAGTGGCATCCCGGCAATTTAATTCTTGTTTTGGGGTGGTGGTACAGGGCTTGTACACCCATTAGAAATTCGTTTTTGAAGCCCTTACGTTGTAGAACTGAGGATAAGTAAAGCCACGCTATCAAAAGCCTTGTTGATGTCCAGGCTCAATAGAAGGACTTGTTTTTTGTGTAGATTAGCGTCTTGGAGAACATTCAGTGTTAAACGGATATTGTCTGTGATAAGTCTATTTGGAATGAATCATGAATCATCAGCCAGCGCTCCACTAAAGATTTTAAGATCATTGTTAATGACTGATATCGGTCTGTAGTTTTGTGGGAGCGAGTGGTCCTTAAGAGGTTTGGGGAGTAGGGACATGTTGGCCAGGGTCATTTCACTGGGGAAATGGTCTCCTTTAACAATTTTAGTGAACATTGTGGTTAAGCTTGGAATTAAGATGGAGGTGTAGTGTTTGTAGTAACTAGCAGTAAACCCATCTAGGCCTGAAGTTACTTAGCGTTTTTAGGGATTTGATTACATCAAGCAGTTCTTCCTCTTTAAAGGGAGCGTTGAGGAATTCAATTTGTGGGGTTGATCAGGAGGGTAGGGGAAGGGAGGTTAACCAGTCGTGAGAGGATTGGGAAGGGAAGGGAGGTGGGCGGGTAAGTAGTTTGGAGTAGAAGCTTTCAAAAATATTCAGGACCTCTTTAGGATGTGAAACCATATTACCTGAAGAATTGCGGAGTTTGTATAGAGGGGGTGCAAGGTCTGATTTTGTTCACTGGCGAACATGGAGGATGCTGCATTGCTATGTAGGAGAAATTTGGCTTTGGTCCATCGGAGGGACTATTCAGTTTTGGCTGATAACAGGGTATCTAACTCTAACCTCTTCTGAGCTACCATTCGTTCTTTGGACATTGTCAGATTCCCTATTTGTACTTTGTGTAGGTTGTCTAATTCAGTGGTTAACGCATAAATTTGTTGCCAACGTTCTTTGTTTTTCCTTGAGGCTATACTAATGAGATGGCCCCTCAGAACTTCTGTATGGGCGACCCACAGAGTACTAGGGGATATGTCTGCTGTGGCATTTAAGGTGACGTATTCTTGGATAGTAGTAGAGATTTCTTGGTGTGTAATAGGGTCTGTAAGCAGAGAATCGTTTAAACGCCAAGTATAGGGGGTGTCTGACAAGCCGATTAAAGAGGTAGATAGGGTAACCATGTTCTGGTCAGACCATGGCCAGAGATGGATAGCAGAGCTTGTGGAGTTGGCCAGAATAATAGGGGTGCAAAAGATGTAATCTAACCTGGCAAAAGAATTACGGGGGTGAGAATAAAAGGTGAAGACTTTTGCACCTATATTATGTGATCGCCATGCATCAGATAATTGGAAAGACTGTAGTGTTTTGGACATTGATCTGGGGAAAGCTGCAGTGAGACGGGAAGCAGTGCTTCTGTCTATTTGGGGGTGGGCCACAAGGTTAAAATCTCCTCTTACAAAGATATGCGTTGAAGAGTATCGTTGAAGGATTTTAAAGAAGGTGTCAAAAAAGGAGGCCTGTGCAACATTGGGGGAATACACATTTGCAATCGTAAGTTCCTGTCCAGCAACCAACCCTTTAATTATAAGAAATCTGCTATCCGGGTCTTTATAGACCTGTTTCACTTCCAGGGGGAATATGTAACAATATTGCTACCCCTCTGCATTTTGATTGGTACAGAGTATAAAAGGCTTGCTTATATGCTCTATGAAAGAAGGTAGGATGATTGTTAGAGGCAAAATGAGTCTCCTGTATTAATATCATTTGGGCTCCCATTTTTTTATAGCTTGTAAAGGCATTTTTCCGTTTGTGTGGAGAATTTAAGCCCTGCACATTATGTGTAATACACGTTATCACCATTTATGTAATGTAAACCAGTTAAGCTCACCTGAGGGGTATAGTGGTAATGTCAGTGCACCGCCAGAATTCTCCAACACAAGGGCAACGCCAATCAGGGAATAGAATATGCAGTAAAACGACCATTGCAATTTATGCTGTGATGCTATGATAACTGAAAAAACAAACATAATATGAAAATGTATAACCACAATAAAACCAAAAAAGAAAGCCAGCTCAATGATTTTGAGCTGGGCCATTGTCGGGTCAGGTTGCGAATAGCAAAAACCTGAAACAGAGAAATTAGATACATAAGGCAAAAGTGCCCTTAACTCCAGGAGTCATATCCAGATATCCAGTAGAAGTCAAGATATGAGTGGAGTGGGGTGGCATAGCATCAACGTCCACCGAACTAGCCTACTAAGTTTGAAAATAATGCATTACGTGTGCATGTCAAAAAAAGAAAAAGAAAAGGAAAATTGTTTGAGACAAAAAGAAAATTAATGCAGGTTGTCTCCATACCTGGGGACCTTAGGAGAGTGTCTTAGAAAGAGTGGAGGAAGTCCCGGAGTAACCACCTTACGCGTTGGTAGTAGAGAGTTTAACCAACCCAAAAAAAAGGCGGTTGGTATGTTGCCCATCAGATTTTAAGTGGTATATAGGTAAAATCTAGATGTCATCTGGGGTGGAGGGATCCCATCATGTGGGTATTCCGGATGTTTACTGCACAAGGAATTGAGAGATAGTTCGCCATCAAAGGTATGCTGTATAGAGGAACTTCCAAAACCGGCCATTAGGTGGAGTGCTGACATCAGGAAATGCCAGGGAATGGCTAACAGTGATACTGTGAGCAAATGGAGTAGGATCCGTGATGATGACGACAATACTCAGCAAGATGAGATTCAGTTGAAGTTTTGGCCATGTCTGAAGCGTCTTCTATCACGTTATGGGGAAGGCGTGCACCAGATAGGTGTTGGCCTAGGTGTGGAAGGTGGACAAGGAATGGCTTCTGCCTCCATAAGTCCCGGTTTAACAAAAATTTCTTGTCCTTCCAAAAAATGTAGTTGCTGTGTAAGTTGTACCATTATGGGGGACTGAGAGTTTAAGCCCCATCTGTAATGAATGCGTGCCTTAGCTAGCACTGTGGTAACTTCCTTCATTTTGTGACGCCTATCCAGGGTTGCTGGAGAGATGTCTGGAAAGATTAGTACAGGGGTGCCATCCAGGGTAATAGTGTGGAAGTTGAGGGCAGCCCTGAGGATCTCCTCTTTTATAAGGAAGTCTTTTAGGCAGAGAACAATGTCTCTGGGTTTATCAGGGGGGGCTTTGGGCGAAGTGTCCGGTGTATGCGTTCACAAGTAAAGGATTCAATATCGTAGTCTGGCAGTAGAGACTGGAATAATTTGTGCATGGCAGGGATAAGGTCAGAGTTAGACTCAGGGACACCTCTGATCCTGAGATTGTTCCTGCAATTGTGTCATGTACCAGATAAGACCAGAACTGTGTGGACTGCAACAGAGGAAACCCAGACGTGTATAAGTGAAAATATAAATGATTTATTAAAGATAAATGAATAAATATAACACAACCACCTCCAATATCACTCAGTGCACCACAACCAATACAAAACAGAACCCCACAAATAATAATAACAGAACAAGTATATACAAGTAAGGGAAATACAGAGATCGTAAACAGAGCCAGGCCAGGGTCATCAACAGGAGGTCAGCAGCTGGGGAAGGGAAACAAACAGGACAAAGAGAGGATGGATGGATCACAGGAGGGACGGGTAAGATACAAGGCTCAGGGTCCAGGGTTCAGGTAACAGACGGGGAACAGGATCCACAGGTTCTAGGAATCAGGTAATCAGGATGCAGGCTGCGGGTCAGGGCTTCAAGGAAGATACCAGGGCAAGATCAGTGTGTACTTGCCGGATATTTATACTGCAGCTGCTAATTAAGGTCAGGTGACACCTGTCTGCAGAGGGGAATACCTGCTCCATACTGCCAGGATTCCTCCTCTGGTGGATGCCAGTACTGCGGCCCAAAGGTGACAGAATACCAGCAGGAAAAAGCTCTTCTGAAAGCTCCAAACTGCCAGGAGACACCTGCTGGTGGACCTCAGTACTGCACGCCAAATGATCGATATTACCAGCGGAGGCGACCTTTCCTGACAGATTGCGATTGTCAAGATCCTCAACCTGAGATTGCAATTGCGTGACAGTCGCAGTATGATATTCATATTCCCTGGGTAGATCATTGTGAGCAATACTGAGTTTATCATGCTTAGTTTCTAAGTGGTCAGTATGGGCTCCTAAAGCAGCAATCTCCTGTGTCAGGGTATTTGTGCTTTTGTGTAATTCTATCTGGAACTTGGTGGCTATTTTGCTGTAAAAAGATTCCAGGCTTTTGTCTAAATACTCTTTTGTGAGGGGGGGTGTACTCACTGTCCTGTAGTGTAACGGAGACATCCTGTGAGTTCTGTGAGGAAGGAGAGGCAGGGCTGCCAGCGCCATCTTGAGACAAGCTGAATCTCTCCTGTGTCCGTAGCAGATAGTTTGTAAGAGACCTCTACGCGGTCCCTCTTCCCTTCTTTTTCTTTGGCGGTATGCACAGCTTGATCCTGGGGGTGTTGGAGGCAGTTGTGAAGAAGTTCGCAAGATTCTGGCCCCAGGAAGCAGGCTATTCGGATCAAGTAGTGCGGAGCTACTCAGACATCCAGCCGAGGTCGTGCATATATTTATATGTATGCACATTAAAACTTTGCTTATTCGTTCAAAGATTTGTAAAGTTACATCTCATAAAATGTTCAAAAAGATTAACGTTTCAGGCTCACATGCTCACGCCCTTCCTCAGATCAGAACACATCTAACATTTTGATCACAGACATTGCAATTTAACATTTTTCCCAAAAAAATCACATATGGAATCAATCTATGGTTAATTGCTCATTAGTACAATTGTATTCCTTTGTTCCTTAATCATTTCACACCACTGATATACAAATGGTTAACCATGTAAAGACTCATCTATTCACTCAGGAAACATCACATTGTCATTCTGTAGAAAAAATATGTATACATATGTAAAAAGCATCATAATCCAAAAATTCAGGATACCCTAAAATACTTTTATAGATATTGTATTATAAATCATACACAAAGATAAAGATCCAAATCTGTATTTAAACCTTTTGGAGTAATAGTATTAAGAAAATTTATCCAATGAGCCTCACATTTTCTTAAAACTAGTTCACTATCACCTTCTCTTCTGTTTTTATTAATGTCTTCCAGCACCAAAAAAATTTAACTGGGAAACTGCATGCCCCTTCTCTATAAAGTGTTTAGCTAGTGGTAACTGTATTAATTTATCTCTAATTTAATATTTATGTCTGGCTATATAAGCTTTAACCTTTTGGGTTGCTTCTCCAATATGTAATAATCCACATGGACATTTTATGGCATAAGGCCAGGTTCACACTGGTGCGACACAACAGCCGTCCTACTTTGGATCCAAGTTTGCCCTGCGACTTGGAGCCGACATATGTCCGACTTTCAATGAACAGGGATCCGACTTGGATCCCTGCCAATACCAGGCACTGTGTTTGGTATAAATCTTGAGGGGGAACTCCACGCCAAATTTTAAATAAAAAAACGGCATGGGTCCCCCCTCCAAGAGCATACCAGGCCCTTAGGTCTGATATAGATTTTTAGGGGAACCCCCCTATGCCACAAAAAATGGCGTGGGGGTCCCCCCAAAATCCGTACCAGACCCTTATTCGAGCACGCAGCCCGGCCAGTCAGGAAAAGGGGTGGGGATGAGCGAGCGCTCCCCCTTCCTGAACCATACCAGGCCGCATGCCCTCAACATGGGGGGGTGGGTGCTTTGGGGCAGGGGGGCGCCCTGTGGCCCCCACCTCAAAGCACCTTGTCCCCATGTTGATGAGGACAAGGGCCTCTTTCTGACAACCCTGGCTGTTGGTTGTCGGGGTCTGCGGGTGGGGGGCTTATCGGAATCTGGGAGCCCCCTTTAATAAGGGGGCCCCCAGATCCCGGCCCCCCACCCTATGTGAATGAGCATGGGGTACATTATACTCCTACCCATTCACCTAGGAAAAAAAGTTTCAATAAAAAAACACACTAGACAGGTTTTTAAAGTAATTTATTAGGCTAATCCGGGGGTCTTCTTCCGACTTCGGGGGTCTCTTCCTTCTTCTCCAAGCTCTCTGGCCTCTTCTCCGCACTCTCCGGTTCTTCTCCCGCTCTCTGGTATCTTCTGCTGGGCTCCTCCGCTATCTTCTGCTCTTTTGCCAGCTCTTTTGCTAGTGGTGGCCCAGTCTTCTCCGTCATCTTCTTCCCTCCGGTCTTCTTTCGATGTAGACACAACGCTTTCTCCCGCTGTAATGCCGTGTGCGCATCGCGCAACGACTTATATAGGCATGGGGCGTGGTCACCGGCTGATGTCACCTGTGACTCCGCCCCTTATGACATCACCACCCATCATGCCACGGGCCGTGACGTCATAAGGGGCGGGGTCACCGCGGGTCACATCTCCAGAGATGCTCATTTGGGTTTAAGTCAGGGCTCTGGCTGGGCCATTCAAGAACAGTCACAGAGTTGTTGTGAAGCCACTCTCTCGTTATTTTAGCTGTGTGCTTAGGGTCATTGTCTTGTTGGAAGGTAAACCTTCGGCCCAGTCTGAGGTCCTGAGCACCCTGGAGAAGGTTTTCATTCAGGATATCCCTGTACTTGGCCGCATTCATCCTTCCCTCGATTGCAACCAGTCGTCCTGTCCCTGCAGCTGAAAAACATCCCCACAGCATGATGCTACCACCACCATGCTTCACTGTTAAGACTGTATTGGACAGGTGATGAGGAGTGCCTGGTTTTCTCCACACTTACCGCTTAGAATTAAGGCCAAAAAGTTCTATCTTGGTCTCATCAGACCAGAGAATCTTATTTCTCACCATCTTGGAGTCCTTCAGGTGTTTTTTTTAGCAAACTCCATGCGGGCTTTCGTGTGTCTTGCACTGAGGAGATGCTTCTGTTGGGCCACTCTGCCATAAAGCCCTGACTGGTGGAGGGCTGCAGTGATGGTTGACTTTCTACAACTTTCTCCCATCTCCCGAATGCATCTCTGGAGCTCAGCCCCAGTGATCTTTGGGTTCTTCTTTACCTCTCTCACCAAGGCTCTTCCCCCCAATAGCTCAGTTTGGCTGGACGGCCAGCTCTAGGAAGGGTTCTGGTCATCCCAAATGTCTTCCATTTATGTATTATGGAGGCCACTGTGCTCTTAGGAACCTTAAGTGCAGCAGAAATTTTTTTGTAACCTTGGCCAGATCTGTGCCTTGCCACAATTCTGTCTCCAAGCTCTTCAGGCAGTTCCTTTGACCTCATGATTCTCATTTGCTCTGACATGCACTGTGAGCTGTAAGGTCTTATATAGACAGGTGTGTGGCTTTCCTAATCAATTCCAATCAGTATAATCAAACACAGCTGGACTCAAATGAAGGTGTAGAACCATCTCAAGGATGATCAGAAGAAATGGACAGCACCTGAGTCAGGGGCGGATCCAGGGGGGGGGCAACAGGGCAATTGCCCCCCCCGAAATAATAGCACACACACTCTTAATGTAACTGTCTCCTGCGCTCCGCTGCCGGCCCGAGTCTCTCTCACATGTGCCGATCAGCGGCGCCGAGAGAGAGACTCGCGTGTGGTATGTACGGGTGGCGGCGGCGGTCACTGACACTGAAGGTGGGTGGAGCCTCTTCCCTGCTCTGCACTCGTTGCTAGACGCCAGGCGGCCCTGGCATTAGCAACGAGTGACGTCACGGTCAGTCACACTCACACTGCAGTGAGTGAGTGAGTCACGGCGTCACGTCGGAGGTCGGACTCGAGTCTCTCAGAGCCGACCGACGTGACAGTGTGACAGGGCCTGGAGCGGGCGGCTGCTGTGTGACTGAGGCTGAGCGAGGCAGCGAGCAGGCAGGTGTTGAAGCCGCTCCCCTTCTGATAATGTGACTGAAGGGACGTTGCGTCGCGGCCATCTTGGTACTCCCGCACTTGTCCACAGTAAGCCTAGTGTTTGTAAGTCGGCAAGCGGACATCTTTATACACCCACCAGAGTCTTGCTTATCATAGTTATTTTCAACAGTAAACTCAACTTATATTTCACTAAATAAGCTGAGTTTACTATTAAAAATAACTGTGAAAAGCAAGACTCCGGTGGGTGTATAAAGATGTCTGCTTACCGACTTCTAACTCTAGTCTTACTGCTGACAAGTGAGGGTGTACCAAGATGGCCGCAATGCAACATGCTTTTGCATGCATGTTCTGATGAGTTACAATATCTCTCACTGCCCGCCCTCACTCTAGGACACATCCACTGGCAACTTGGCAAGTGACAATCCGCATGTTGTGGCAGGCGACATTGGCAAGTGACAATCCGCATGTTGTGGCAAGCGACATTGGCAAGTGACAATCTGCATGTTGTGGCAGGCGACATTGGCAAGTGACAATCCGCATCTTGTGGCAGGCGACATTGGCAAGTGACAATCCGCATCTTGTGGCAGGCGACATTGGCAAGTGACAATCCGCATCTTGTGGCAGGCGACATTGGCAAGTGACAATCCGCATCTTGTGGCAGGCGACATTGGCAAGTGACAATCCGCATGTTGTGGCAGGCGACATTGGCAAGTGACACGCTGCATCTGGTGGCAGGCGACGGTAGCAAGTGACACGCTCAGGGCTCCCAATGATTCTGCATTATGGTGAGTTGAACGATTTCATTTTACATTACAATGTAATAATATAAATAATGCGCCTCAATCATCCTGACACCACATCAACCATGGTGCTGTTATGATTGAAGCGCCAACACCAGCCATTGCCCGACAAATTGCCCGCAAAATTTTATGGCAGTGCCCCTCCCGAGACTAGGCTCTGGATCCGCCCCTGACCTGAGTTCAATATATGAGTGCCACAGCAAAGGGTCTGAATACTTAGGACCATGTGATATTTCAGTTTTTCTTTTTTAATAAATCTGCAAAAATGTCAACAATTCTGTGTTTTTCTGTCAATATGTGGTGCTGTGTGTACATTTAATGAGGGGGAAAAAAAAAAACTTAAATGATTTTAGCAAATGGCTGCAATATAACAAAGCCTGAAAAATGTAAGGGGGTCTGAATACTTTCCGTCCCCACTGTGTGTATGTGTATATATATATATATATATATATATATATATATATATATATATATATATATATATATATATATATATATATATATATATAATGTATTCAGTATACAATTGGAAAGGGTACCATAGTAAAGGGATATATATTTTACCTGCTGTCATAAATTGACAATTTTCCCTTTAAATAATACACCTGGTCAGAAGTTAGTGGAGCAAAGCTAATTATAGTTAGCAAACACAAGAGATTTTAAGAAATCAGACTAAGATGTTTTTTTTGCAGAGACATTTTAATTGGATTCCACATGTTTCCATTATATCTTCTGATTGCAAAGAGATACTTAATCACCTAATAAATTAGCACAACCATGAAGTAGGAGATGAGCTTTCAGCTTAAGTTTGATACCACCTTCAATGTGACTGCATGCAATTATCGACTGATGAGATCACTGTATCCACCTTACACAAAATCTTCATGTGTTGATGCGTGGGGACAGATCTGTGCCTTTCTCTGCATTTTACTTTGATACCCTTTCAATTTACTCTTCATTTCACATTTTTACTTCACTTAATACTAACTGGATCATAGTTTTTCTCTGCTTAGATCACATATTACAATATACATTTAAATACAGAGAATAGAGTTTTGTACACCATTCACATTAAGATATCATTATTTTATTTAATTTTTCAAATCTGGAAAGTGTTTTTATTACTAATCAATTTGCTTCACTAATATAGATTTTAATCAGTAAAACCAAGCTACTATAACACCCCTCGCCTACTCGCATTTTGTGAGTGGAAAATGAGGGCTGGCGAGGAACTGGGCTACCTGGGAGCTGGGGGGCAAGCACCGCTGGTGTTGGGGTGATCGGGAGCCGTTCTCCCAGCGATTGGCCTGGCGGAAGAGAGCTTGGAAGAAGAGGAGAGCTGCGGGATCCCAGAGCATGGATAGCATGCGGTTTTAGCTTATATCACAATTGCTTCTGCTCTGCTCGTGGTCACAGCCCCGCCTCCTCCAGACCTGCGCCTTAATAGACAGAACGCGGGTCCAGTGCTGGAATGCATTCTGTCTATCACAGGCTCCGGGTCAGGAGGAGGTAGGCTGTGTGTGACGGTGAGCAGAGCGGGGGCAATTCTAATGTAACCTGTAACAATGTGCTATCCGCGCTCTGTGATCCTGTGGCTCTCCTGTTCCTCAAGTCATAATCCGGTCACCCTCTCTCTTCCTCTGCCCAGGCGAGGCTGCAATGGTGGGCACAGTGTGACTGCAATAGTGAGCAGTGGGCACAGTGTGGCTGCAATGGGCACAGTGAGGCTGCAATGGTGGGCACAGTGTGGCTGCAACGGTGGGCACAGTGTGGCTGCAATGGTGGACACAGTGTGGCCGCAACGGTGGGCACAGTGTGGGCGCAATAATGGGCACAGTGTGGATGCAATGGTGGGCACAGTGTGGCTGCAATGGTGGGCACAGTGAGGCTGCAATGGTGGGCACAGTGAGGCTGCATTGATGTGCACAGATGAAGCTGCAATGGTGGGCACAGGTGAGGCTGCAATGGTGGGCACAGGTGAGGCTGCAATGGTGGGCACAGGTGAGGCTGCATTGATGAGCACAGGTGAGGCTGTGCTGAGGGGCACTGCTAAAGTTGTTGTTAATATTTATTTTTATAACTTAATTCTGCATAAAACATTTAAGTGTCATTTCATGAAATAATTTATGAGGGTGTGTTTAGGGGCAAAATTAGGGGCGGGGCAGGGTAGGGGTTGGGTAGGGCAACTGGTGGTGAGTAACCCTTGAGGCCTGACTAGTAGCTCAGCACTTCATATTTTGAGCCCTGTACTCTAATATATGTATACGTAAACAATTATCATGATAATGAGCAGGGCAAAGATAAAAAGACATTACATGTGCTTTTGAGGGGTTGTATATTGGTAAATGAAAGATTTTTTTTTTACTATGTATTAAAAGCCAAAGTATTGTCTACTTATGCTGATTAACCTGTTCCCGACCAGCCGTCGCAGTTGTACTGCGGCAGAATGACACGGGCAGGCAAATCGTCGTCATATTACGTCGGGCGCGCGGCCCCTCGGCGACCGTGATGATCAAATTTGATCCAGAACTGATCAATCTTCAGGCCCAGGCCAATGAAATCTGGCCTGAACCTGGTGATCGGTCCTGGCGAATGAGATCCTTCCCCTGTCTGTGTAACTGTAAACACTGACAGGGAAAGTGATGTCATCTCTCCTCGTGTCGGTCTTTTCTGTTCCAGACCGAGGAGAGATAACATCTAAAAGTGAGTTGTACCAACACTACACTGACACCAGGTCACGAAGGCACATAATTCACCCCCCGATCACTCTCCAATCACCCCCCCAGTTAACCCCTTCACCACCGGTCACTGTGTCACCCAGTACAGCATTCAGATTTTTTTTGATCGCTGTACTGGTGTCATTAGTGACAAAAATTAGCGTTAGGGTAATTAGTCTATGGCCCAGATAGGTCTAGGAACCCCCCTAACCCCCCCCCTAATAAAGGTTTAATCTCTTGATTACCCCCTGTCACCTATGATCACTGTATAAGTGTCACGGGAGACGCAGTTTAGCTAGTTTTTTTTTTATAGCGTCAGGGCACCCGCCGTATTTTACCCAATAAAGGTTTAACCCCCTGATCACCCGGCAGGTGATCAAAGTTAGGTTTTAGCATCAGATAGGGTCTGCGTCGCCCCAGGCAGTGTCAGATTAGTGCCAGTAGCGTTAACACCCACGCACGCACCATACGCCTCCTTTAGTAGTATAGTGTCTGAACGGATTGATATCTGATCTGATCAGAACTATATTAGCGTCCCCAGCAGTTTAGGATTCCCAAAAACACAGTGTTAGCAGGATCAGTCCAGATACCTGCTAGCACCCACGTTTAGCCCCTCCGACCAGCCCAGCCCACCCAAGTGCAGTATCAATCGATCACTGTCACTTACAAAACACTAAACACATAACTGCAGCGTCTGCAGAGTCAGGCCTGATCCCTGCGAATGCTAACAATTTATTTGGTAGCGTTTGAATTAGTCACTTCTAGTCAGGTGCTTTTTTTCTTGTGAGTTTCATTACTGTACCAGTAAATTTAGAGACCAAAATGTCAAATCGAAGGTACAGTAGTGAAGAGGCCTATACGTTTCTGAGCATGACAGATAGTGAACAGGAAGTCACTCACCTGTCAGATTCAGGCTCGGAATACGAACCTGTAGACAGACCCCGTTCTTCTGCTGTCGTTGAGGTGCAATAACCGCAGGTCCCTCGTATGGAGCAGAGAGCCAGTACTAGCGTCGCTCATCCTTCTGGTGAACTGGCAAGCACCAGTGGCCTAGTACATCCTGGTCGTACATCCAGCACTGCAGTAACACTTGGTGACGTGGCGAGTCCCATAAGTGCAGTTCAAGCTGGCGAGTTGGCAAGCACGAGTAGTGTCCCGCTGCCACCAAGAAGACAGAGACAGGCCCGTCGAGCCCATAGTGCCCTTCCTGCTGCATTCGCCAATCCTAATTGGGAACCCACCACTTCTGCAGCCCCTGTACTTCCCCCATTCACTGGCCAATTCAGGTGGAAGCAGTTGATTTTACGTCACTTGATTTTTATTCGCTGTTTTTCACCGAAGATCTCTATAGATCTATTGTGGACCAAAGCAATTTATATTCTGGTCAATTCATCGCCGCTAATCCCCAGCTGACCCTTGCCAGAGAATAAAAACCAATTACGGTTTCCGAATTTAAGACCTTCCTGGGCCCATCCCCCCTCATGGGCATAACCAAAAAGTGTGAGTTGCGGTCATATGGGTCCACTGACCCAATTCACCATATGCCCATGTTCTCTGCCTCCATGACCAGGACACGATACGAGCAGATCTTGTGGTTCATGAATTTTAACGATAATGGATGTCGTCCTCGGGGTGACCCTGAATTTGATCGGCTCTACAAAATTTGCCCCTCGTAAACCACTTCAACCAACGTTTTGCAGCCTTGTTTACTCCCCATCAAGTTGTCTGCATTGATGAGTCCCTGATGAGTCCCTGAAGTTTTCTGGCCGCCTGTCATTCAAACGGTATCTTCCCAGCAAGCGTGCCAGATATGGGGTCAAGATGTATAAGCTCTGTGACAGGGCCACAGGCTATACATATAATTTTATGGTTTACGAGGTGTAGCAAGGTGCCTGTGAAACAGGTTAAAATTTACAGGAAAAGTGATTGATGGGGATATATGTTCCTCCACAGATTCTTAGATTTGCAATCTAAGATAATTCCAGCAAAGACTTTAGGGTAAAGAAGGATAGTTCTTTACCCTGTATTGGTAAAGTCTATTCCGGGGCTGGTTTTATTGGGAGTCTGATAGAGATCCGGGTGGGACAGACTTCCAAGTCCGTGGACCGCAGTTTAAGGTTTTCTTTTCAGGTCTTGATTAAGGCAGCTGGTCCTAGCTTTCAGAGAGAGAGAGTGTGTCTCTATTAAGGATGAGCTCCAGCGTGTTTGCACACTCCACGTGCAGAGCCCGCCAGGAAGTCTGCACGGCGCTGCTCTAATCACAGGCAGTGAGACATTTCCCGATCTCTGCAACCGCACATCGGGAAAATTTCTCACTGCCTGTGATTAGCGCAGCGCCGTGCTGACTTCCTGACGGGCACTGCACATGGAGTGTGCAAACACGCCGGAGCTCATCCTTAGTCTCCATGTGAGGAGACATCTAGGAGCATGGCTGCTCATCCCTGATGTTGGATATAAAGGATTTGCTTTGTAAGGATGCTTACTACAAGACCAAGGACTGGTCAGTCTATGGACACAGTAAGGCTCGGTAGAGCAGAAGTTTATTGTTGTTTGATTGCTGGAAGAGCTGGTGGTTTGAGGGACCAGTACCTGTAGCAGCAGTGTTGTTGAAGAGTAGCCAGGTGGGCTTATATTTTCAATAGTGACTGAATGATGTTTAATCCCCTGCCCCTTATCATTTAATAAACGTGGGCTACCAGTCCCTTAACTATAAACACCTGTCTGATGTGGACTCAATACATAAAAACGCATCTACCACTGAGCTGAACAATCCCCTGTGCTACAAGTGGTGCTCGAATGCAGGCATATAGATGGTGGAATCCGGGTCTCTGCTCCAGTGGTGAGTCGCGTCAGGAACCGCTGATAGCTGTGTGTGGTAGCCAGGCGAACAGCATTGTGCAGAAGTTCATTTGATGGACTGTGTGGCATGCAGGTTGTGTACCTGTGAAAGGAGAATAAAACATATACATTTTTTTTCTCTGTTAACTGTTACATGTTGCTGTGTGCAAGACCGAAAGGATGGGGCAGTCAAAACAGAAAAAGGAAGCAATCCTTGCTAAAGCCAGGGAACAGCTACTGTGGCTAGAGAGTATTCCACCACATGCCCTAGCCGCACCAGAGAATTCATCTGAGTGTGAAATTTCTGTGACCTGGGGTAAAATAATCATGTCACCCCCAGTTAAAAGGAAAGTTAAAGAGGTTGTCCCTGGCAACAGGAAGCCTGCTAGACAACAGCATGTGGAAAAGAGTATGGTCATCTGTGGAAGCCACCTCCAGACCCACAGGGATGTTGCAAATCCAAGGAGTCTGTCTGCTGATGGTCATGACCAGTAGTATCCCATGACAACAGAGAGCCTGGCATTGAGGAGTTGGTAAGAAAGTAAAGCTCAAGGTCCAATACCATGTGTGGAGTGTGGTCAAGCGGGGCATGAAATCTTTACTTACCCAAGGTTATGTAAAACCGCTGGAAAGGCTGCGGTGTCTTCCTGTAACCACACAGAGGCAGTATCTGGTATGGATGCAGCTGAGAGACTCAAGTGAAGGCTATCATGCCAGCCACTGAAAATGGTAAGACTGTTTCAAGTTGGGAGACTGAACCTAGTGAAATGGGAGTGTGTCCAATGGGGAGATCTGTAGTGCAAATGGACATAGACTTGCATCACATGGTGAAGCCCAGCTGACAGCAAGGTTAAAGACTCAAATGGACATGGGGACTATGCATGTGCCTGCTATAATACAGCAGAGTGCTGGAGAAGTTAAACTAGGGGTGACCAAAACTGTCTTTGTGCCATGTTCCCTAGTGATAGGTTCTGCAGGGAAATTTCCAAGAAGCACGCAGTGACGGAGCTGAGAGTTTCGCAGGTCAGCTATGGAGTGGCCCAAGTAGGTAAGCGTGCCCCTTTACAGAGAGCGGGCGCTGTGAGGAGTCACTCAGAGGTTGTTGTGGCTCATAGACAACCCACAAAAGCAGTAGCTATGTCTATATGTAATGAGAATATTGATGGTCATGCCAACAATAGTGTTGGCCAATGTGATGTTATTGGTGATGATGATGCTGAAAAATGTGTTTCCTGTAATGTCATGACCCACAACCCTAAATGTAACTCAGTGGGCAAGGGGTTAATTCAGCCTGCAAAAGCTGAGTGTGCAAAGCTGCATGTGTCCATAGCGCCACCAGAGAAAGGTGGTCAAAATGGTGTACTGCACCTGGCTTTAGGTGACGAAGCATCACCCCAATGCAACATTGGTAGAAGTGTGGTGTCACAAAATGATATGTATAGAAGTAAAAGAAAAGAAGGAAAGTCTTGTATTTAGACATGGGATGTTTATAAATTACAAAAACCTTACTGGAAATGCTAGACTTCGTAAAAATTCACTTGCTGTACACTTGGGTGTCTCCACCGCAGTTGGACCAGGTGGCGCTGTGGAGTACCAATGGGTGGAGCCAGGTGGTACAGGCCGTGCTGCGAAGCCTTGATCAAGAATGGTATTGGTTGGACCAATGCTTTTTAACAGTGTGGCAAATAGTATGGTATGTTATACTGTAATGTTTGTTTTATTGTTAACCATCATTTGCTAAGCAGGTATGCCAGTCGGCTGCAGCACGGGTTTATTTATCTTGACAGTAACAGCGTTTGCTTCCACGATACATAAAGCCGTGACTCCAGCAATGTCGGAGGTGATTTCACCACCACAGTTAAAAAAAGAGCATATATGCCGAAGCATGGGGGCAGGGGTGGAGGAGCGATTTGCTCCTAACATTAGGAGCGGATTGCCCCCATGCTTCGGCATATATTTTTTTAGGCACAGATTGCAATGTTTTATTTTTACTATATTTTATTGTATTTGCAGGTATGGTAAATCTTACTGTTATACTGTAATGTTACTTTGTTTTATTGTTAACCATCATTTGCTTAGCATGTATGCCATTCAGCTGCAGCACGGGTTTATTTATCTTGACAGCAACAGCGTTTGCTCCCATGATACGTACAGCCGTGACTCCAGCGCTGTCGGAGGTGATTTCACCACCACAGTTAAAAAAAAATGGTGCATGTATGCCCATCATTAGAAGTGGGTGGATGAAGGGCGGTATTCTAATGGTGGGCAAACCCACGATCAATCTCTTTTTTTCGTTCAGCCCAGAGGCTGCATGAAAAAAAGAACATTACAATGTATGCCCAACAAACAAGGACCAGCAACACACTGGTATGTTGCTGGACTTTGAGTGGTTATACCAGAATGATGCCTGCAGGTTTAGGTATCATCTTGGTATCATTCTTTTCAGCCAGCGGTTGGTTTACATGTAAAAACAATCCTAGCAGCTAATTAGCCTCTAGACTGCTTTTATAAGCCGTGGGAGGGAATGTCCCCCCCTCCCACCATCTTCTATGGTTTTCTCAGGCTCTCCTCTCCCAACAGGGAACCCGAGAATGCAGCCGGTGGTTCTGCCAGCTGAACATAGAGCCGATCAGAGACCAGAATGGCTCAAATCATCTCTATGGCCTAAGAAACCGGAAGCTACGAGCATTTCATGACTTAGGTTTCGCCGGATATAAACAGCGCCATTGGGAAATTGGCAAAGCATTTTATCACACCGATCTTAGTGTGGTCAGATGCTTTAAGGGCAGAGGAGAGATCTAGGGTCCCCAATCTTTTCAAAAAAGAGTCCCTGTCACTACCTATTGCTATCATAGGGGATATTTACAGTACAATAATAAACAATAAAAATTATTAAAAAAATGAAAGGAACAGTTTAAAAATATAATAAAAAAGCAAAATAAATGAAAAAAAAAAAAAAAGCACCCCTGTCCCCCGGTGCTCACGCGCAAAGGCGAACGCAAGCGTCGGTCTGGTGTCATGTGAAAACAGCAATTGCACCATGCATGTGAGGTATCACTGCGAAGGGCAGTAATTTTAGCAGGAGTCTTCCTCTGTACATCTAAAATAGTAATTGTAAAGGCTTTTAAAGGCTTTTAAAAATGTATGTAGTTTGTCGCCGCTGCATGTTTGTGCACAATTTTTAAGCATTTCGTGTTTGGTATCCATGTACTCAGCATAAGATCATCTTTTTTATTTCATCAAACATTTGGGCAATATAGTGTGTTTTAGTTAAACATTAAAAGTAAAAAAAGTGCGTTTTTTCCAAAAAAATTGCGTTTGAAAAATTGCTGCGCAAATACTGTGTGAAAAAAAAAAAATGCAACACCCACTATTTTAAACTGTAGGGCTTTTATGTAAACAAAAAAGTGTCAGGAAGGCTTTGTCTTCAAGTGGTTAGAAGAGTGGGTGATGTGTGACATAAGCTTCTAAATGTTGTGCATAAAATGCCAGGACAGTTCAACCCCCCCCCCCCCCAAAATGACCCCAAATGAAATTGTAATTTTCACGAAACTTGTGGCAAAATATAAAACATTCCATGGACTCAACATGCCTATCAGCAAATAGCTTGGGGTATCTACTTTCCAAAATGGGGTCATTTGGGGGGTTTTGTGCTATCTTGTAATTTCCTGGCCTCCGAAACTGTGATAGGTAGTGAGGAAGTGAAATCACCATTTTACGCCCTTTGAAAGCCTGAGGGCGGTGATTGGTTTTCGGGGTCCTGTACACGGCTAGGCTCCCAAAAAGTCTCACATGTGGTATCTTCGTACTCAGGAGAAGCAGCGGAATGTGTTTTGGGGTGTCATTCCACATATGCCCATGGCATGTTTGAGCAATATATAATTTAGTGACAAACTTTGTGCAAAAAAAAATAAAAAAATAAAAATTTTCCCTCAACTTGTGAAATTGTAATTTTCACGAAACTTGTGGCAAAATATAAAACATTCCATGGACTCAACATGCCTATCAGCAAATAGCTTGGGTGTCTACTTTCCAAAATGGGGTCATTTGGGGGGGTTTGTGCTATCTTGGCATTTTATGGCCTTCGAAACTGTGATAGATAGTGAGGAGTGAAATCAAAAATTTCCCCTTAGAAAGCCTGAAGGCCGTGCTTAGTTTTCGGGGTCCTGTACACGGCTAGGATTCCAAAAAGTCTCACACATGAGGTATCCCCATACTCAGGAGAAGCAGCAGAATGTATTTTGGGTGTAATTTCACATATAACCATGGCATGTGTGAGCAATATATCATTTAGTGACAACTTTGTGTAATTTTTTTTTGTCATTTTTCAAGCACTTGTGACAAAAAAATAAAATATTCAATGAGCTCAACATGCCTCTCAGCAATTTCCTTGGGGTGTCTGCTTTCCAAAATGGGGTCATTTGGGGGGGGGGGTTGTACTGCCCTGCCATTTTAGCACCTCAAGAAATGAGTTAGGTAGTCAAACTAAAAGCTGCGTGAATTCCAGAAAATGTAACCTAATTTGTAGATGCTATAACTTTTGCACAAACCAATAAATATACGCTTATTGACAATTTTTTTTTACCAATGATATGTGGCTGAATACATTTTGGCCTAAATGTATGACTAAAATTGAGTTTATTCAATTCTTTTTATAACAAAAAGTAGAAAATATCATTTTTTTTTCTTCTTTTTGTTTTTCAGTTTATATCGCAAAAAATAAAAATGGCAGAGGCCATCAAATACCATCAAAAGAAAGCTCTATTTGTAGGAAAAAAGGACGCAAATTTCGTTTGGGCACAGCATTGCATGACCGCGCAATTACCAGTTAAATCAGCTGAGTGCCAAATTGTAAAAAGTGCTCTGGTCGTTGAGCAGCCAAATCCTCCGGGGCTGAAGTGGTTAAAGCTCAACAACTTTCTTCATATTTACAGTAACTGAATATTATTTAAGTATATTATATAACCCTTTCATGAAAAATCTATATAAAACTCTCAATAGAAAACTATTAATAATTACCTATCGAGCGAGTGGCAATCTTGAACTGCTCTGGTTTCAAGTGCTACAACCTCTGCCAATGTCTTCAACATTCAACACTTCCAGGAGTGTCAAATTTCTACATCCTCCAGTACTCACTGTGGTTCCTTCCTCTGACCCCTAAGTCACTACAGAGCTCGGCAGTGATGGGGGGGCCACTAAACTAAGGCTCACAATGGAACCCCTGGAAGCGTCAAATGTTGAAGACTTTGCAGGAGGCTGCAACGTTGAAGTCAGTCATTGTTTTAATTTTTAATGTGACAAAGCCACTTTAAAGTTAAGTCTAAAAGTAATATAGGCGCTTCCATTATTGACCTTCTTTTTATTTCTCCAGTACATCCTGCATTCAACAGTACCAAGTCCTGATAAAGGTGGACCACTTGAACACCAGAATCGTGTAAGCTTTTGATGATACAACATTCTGAATCAAATTTTTGGGACTTTATAGGTTCTGTTTTGGTGCTTTTTCTCCTTGCATGCCTAGATTTTTATTGTTATCTATGTTCCTACTGGGGTGATTAACCCTCACCACTGATACCTGGTAACCATTGTCTCCAGTACAGATGGAAAAGAAATGGAAAACCCAAAATTTTAGAGTTGTCACAGGAACAGGCATCTATTCCAGTGAACGAAGGCAGATTTATGTTATAAGACACAGACAAAATGATAAAAAAAAAATGATGACGAGTGTCTTGAGTGTCTTAACCGTTCCCTATGCTATCAAAACAAAAAAAAATTGGGGAAAGTGACGTAGGTCATAAATCTTTTTCTCACAATAGCATTATTTTGTAACATTTGCAATGCTATTGTGGTTCCACAACAGAGGTGACAAAAGTAGTAGTAACTGTTATATATTAATGCACCAGGACCCTACTCATATCCTGTTTTTCCTCATTACTCATTTGAATTAGGCTGGGTTTGCATACAGTATGTGCGAATTGGATGCAGTTTTCACCGCATCCAATTCGCATGACATGCGAGTGTGACTGGCTCTCAATGGAGTGTTCACACACACACAGGTCCGGGGCATTTGCAAAAGGGTCCTGTGCATTTTCGGGTCCAGTTCATGTGCGAAATCAGGCAAAAATTCAGACCTGAATCGCACTTGAACCAGTGAAATGAAACATATTGGACCCCAAGCACGAAATCGCGCCCGCACATATGTGAACCCTGCTTCAAGTTAAATTTTTTTCATGCTCACATATTAGTTACGTTTCGTTTGTTGTTGGGTTAATTAATCATTTAATGGTTTAATTTACTTTTCAGGTTAAAGTAGTTCTAAAGGCAGAAGGTTTTTTTTATCTTAATGCATGCATTAAGATAAAAAAATTTCTGTGTGCAGCAGCCCCCCTCAGCCCCCCTAATACCTACCCGAGCCCCATCTCGATCCAACGATGTTGCACACAAGATTCGGCTGTCCAGGACTCTCTCTTCTAATTTGCTGAAACACACAGCGGGTGCCATTGGCTCCTGCTGCTGTCAATCAAAGTCAGTGAGCCAATGAGGAGAGAGAGGGGGCAGGGCCAAGCCACAGCTCTGTATCTGAATGGACAAGCTGCTTGCTGTGGGGGCATTCGGCAGGAGGGAGGTCCAGGAGCGCTGGCGAGGGACCCGAGAAGAGGAGGATCTTGGCCGCTCTATGCAAAACCAGTGCACAGAGCAGGTAAGTATAACATTTTGGTATTTTTTTAAAAAAAAGCAAGACTTTGGGATCACTTTAAGAGCTATACTTGTCCAAAAAAAAAAGTACTTTTATCCCCTTTCATTTCAAAAGTACTTTCATCCCCAGAACCCTACATTTCTATTCAATCCTTATAAAGCGTGGTCAATCTTGCCCTAACAGGGGAAAAATCTTTCCCAAAGACACTCAGATAACTCCTGGATTAAGAGGAGGTTTCATGGCACCTTGGTTTTCTCAAGTAATTCAGCTATTAGGTATGTTTCTGCATGATATTAATCACTTAATGAGTTGTGCAAGAAGGAATACTCTTTTTTTGTTATGTTTTAGAAAAATTCACCTCAACACAGCAGCATGTGTAAATAGAGAGGTGAATGAACATTTTTGGAAACAGAAAACCATGCTTCATGCTGATTATATTTCAGAGTGCCAGAGATAGTCTGAGGTAGACCTTCAGACCTCAAAATTGAGTTTAGCTCTGGCTCTTGCACATTTAAACATTTGTCTCTTATGATGTATGAATTTGTCACTTTACATGTGCATGTAAGGGACATCACCCCTCTTATTCACCTATTTTATTAAAAGGCTGCTAACACTTTGTGCTGGCTGTCCCGGACATTTGTGCTTCTCTTTCCCAGTCAGTTATGAAGGAAATTAGTTCCTAGTTTTTGCACTGTGTCTAATTGCAGATGAGTCTGCAAACTAGATCTTTGTGAATCCTTGGTGCATGCACAAGTATGATTGTGTTCCCTCAGGCCTGCATTAATACTGTTTTTCATTTGCAGTCAGGGGTACTACAAAAGTTAGCTCTGCATGTGGGTTAGATCAGATTTTAACAAATATCCTGAGCAAGCTTCTGAAAGGGTCTTTGCCTACAGGCTGCTGCCAAAGTTTGGAGACCAGGCCCATGGAACCCCAGTCTTCTGGGGGGTAGAGGAGTATTTGTTGCTCTTTGAGGAACTAATCCATGCTGTCCCTACAGGGTCAAGGCACAATCTCAGAACAAGGTAGTACACACAGAAACTTCCATTGGTCTGAATGCTTTAGCCATCAATCTGGTGCAGGGAACAATACCTGCAATATAACTGGTTGATTATTGCACTGATTGATATGAGGCATTGTAAATATCCCTGGTACAATGTTTCAACTGTCTCTTGAACTTGTCAAATTTCAATCAGTGTATGGCCAGCCAGCCTTACCATGTATGAACTGATATCAGCATGGCATACAGCCTACATGCTCATGGCTAACTTGCTATGGGAGTAACAAATGTCAATATACTATTTATTTTTAAGGAAAAATGTGAAAAAAAAAAATGGGTCTGGCTTGATTTGCTGATTCATTTTTGGATATCCATTATGCAGGAATCAGACTGATGCATTTAGGATTGCAAAACTGAGCTGATTAGTTCAAACATTCTACTACACATATGAGCCAAAAGATCTAAAATATTTAAAGCTGTACTCCAGCCTCTGTAAGCCTTTATTGCCATTTGTGTCCACAGTGAGATTTTCTCTTGTTTCCTGTCAGGACAAAATGTCATGGAAAATCTTTCCAGCAGGGACAAAAATGAAAGCACATATTTAGCCATTGGAAAAGGGTTAGGCCTCCTCACTCTTCCTGCAATCCCTTATTTCTTGTATTACTCTATTCTAAATTGAAAACACTATTGCATTTGTATGTCTTCTTTATGACCTTTTCACTATGTTTGGATTGTACCACACCTAGACCTGCTGAGGTAGGTACATTAGACCGTAAGCTTCTTTGGAGGCAATCAATGACATGAATGGTTTAATATTCTGTGTAAAGTATTGCAAAAAAATAAAAAAAATAATTAAAAAGCCCCAGTGCTATATAAAGCAGTAAAATACAAGAAATGCATTTATTTTGCAATAAACGTACAAAGACAATAACAAATCGTGCCTGTTTTTAGAGTTTCAGGTGTTTTTGTTGTGTACTCTCATTTGTCTTTCCCCAAACTGCTAAGAAAAATAAAGGAAGCATGTTGTGTGCAAAGCCGAACTTATTTATATTTGAAGTCTTTCATCACCTGTAGGCAATTCTACTTGGAATGCAGTCAGTAACAGGAGAAATAAAAGGACAATGACTTCATGTTGTAGCAAGTGACTCTAAGCATCACATATCTGACAAAACACGTTACTGAAAAATAAATCACAAAACAACACAAACAAAACTTTCATGACCATAAAATAAATGCAACATACCAGCAATGAAGCCATGTCAGTGTCACTTTCATATTGTTATATCAGCCATGGCATAAATAGACAAAAACTCTTTTAAAACATCCCAGATACATGATCTCAAAACTGTGCCATATTATCATCATGTCCAAAGACATGCTGGTAGGTTAATTGGATCCTGTCTAAATTGTCCCTAGTATGTATGAATGTCAGTTAGGGACCTTAGATTGTAAGCTCCTTGAGGGTAGGGACTGATGTGAATGTACAATGTATATGTAAAGCGCTGCGTAAATTGACTGCGCTATATAAGTACCTGAAATAAATAAATAATAAATAAATAAATGTCTGTCCTGTGTTTTACAGTTGAATTGATTTACTAAAGGCAAATAGGCGGTTAACTTTGCAAGGGCGTTTCCCATAGTTTAGTGAATGAGGTGAAGCTCTGATAACTTCTGTCATGCAATCACGTGCAAGCAAATATACTGTTTTTTATATTCCTTTCACATGATTGGATATTCTTTGCGAGGTGAATTTACACAACATTCACTAAGCTAAAGGAAATTTCCCTTGGAGAGTGAAAATCTCCTTGCAGACTAAGCAGCGTGTTAGCCTTTAGTAAATCAACCCCAATGTGTCAAGAGACACAAAAGTTCTAATTACATGATCACATTGAGTTGTTATTATTATAACATCCTATGTGTCACAATAAGGTTGATTTACTGAAGAAGTTTAAGTTGCTTACTTAGCAAAATATGTGAAATGCTACTTGATAGAAAAATAGATGAAGTACCTTCGTCCTAACATTGAATAGAAAAATCAGCAATTGCGGAGTTAGTTTGGACTTTCATTGTACAGTATAGAAGTACACAAGGAAATTACAAAAATATAAATTATACAAAACATAGTTTTTAAAAAACATGAGCAGTATTCAAAGGATGCTACTCAAATGAGGCACCCAATTCTTTGACACAATCTGGAAAAGGAAGATCGAAGGAATTCCACAATATATTTACAGAATAATTCTCCATTTG
This sequence comes from Lithobates clamitans, assembly GCA_037952925.1. Lineage (NCBI taxonomy): Eukaryota > Metazoa > Chordata > Amphibia > Anura > Ranidae > Lithobates > Lithobates clamitans. The sequence continues at coordinate 1,997,887 of JBBGZY010000931.1, read as the reverse complement.
CAAACTCTACATGTTTTGCGGTGACTCGCTTCCTCAGGGGTATACTTGTCAGAGAATATTAAATCTAAAAGAAAAACATGAAATAAGCCAACATATAAACATCAAAATGGATAACAGAGATAAAACAAATCACCAAAAAATGACTAACATCATGGTGAAACGTCATATCTATGGCCTTAGTACACATAGAAACCATGCTATGTCCCCCTAGAGAACCCCGTGGTATAAATACGGCCAAGAAGAAATGCTGTTATAGGAATAAAAACTTACCAAAAATGCCAGCACCAGAATGATTCGGTGTCACAAGGCCTGTGAAGGCAATCTCCTGGGCAAGTGTGGGACCAAGTAAAATGTAAATGTTAAAAACACTATTTTGAAAGAAAAAAAAGGGGGAAAATTGTACATGTATAAACCACTTCCCAAAATTGGTTACCTCTAGAGCGGTGATGAGATATCGTCTCAACCACCCACATCATCATAATCAATAGCGGATCATTTCGATATATATAGAATAGGGTAAGAGAAGGAGAAGACAAAAAGAGTAAGAGAAAAGGATCTATACACACCTATAACATCTTTATAGGAATATGTAGCAAGGCGGGAACATGGATCATCCAGGAGGGCACTGTAATCCAAAGTAGGTGGTTGTTGCATAAGATCAACATAGATGTTCTATATGGGGTAAAAGACACACACCAGAGAACAAAAATGAGGGAAGATGGAATCAATTACAGTACAAGTGCTATGTATCAAATGCATTAGAGCCACCCAATACATGACCACAAAGATACTCACCCAGTCAAGCATATGTGCATAGATGGAATCCATATTTTGTATTAAAGGTCGCAGATAAAGTAACCCAAAACCACTGGCTCCAGCAGGAAAACCCAGCAATCAGTAGATACAGATGTGGTAACCATCAAGAAACATCTCCAAACCAGAAAATGACCAACAATGCAAGTATATAAATAACCATCAAACACAAAAGCAATTAGCTGCATGGGGACATTGAACCAAGAGCTGAAATAAAGGCAAATACTGACCAATCAGACCACTCCACTGGACGTCTCCACCGCCATGCACCCTGCCACAAAGCAGGCTTAGGGAGACCAGCTCCCATTAAGTAAACCCAAGCATACCTGATTCCTATCCGGATGACGATACCAGCAGAGCGCCAAGGCGCCACCGGATAACATCACCGAACACGATCCCAGACGCATGCCCAGTACCGCAAAATGGCACCTTAGTAGACGAAAATGTCATTCAAAGGCGCCATCTGGTGGACAACCCAAGGATGTCAATAGGATGGGAGATCACACACTCGCCCGGGAAAGATTGAACACCCAGGACAAAGGCACCGAGAGTGGGAGCATAATGCTCCTATTCTAAATGGCCACACCAACCACTGAGGAAAACCAAAAAAGGACATATCATACTACTGCTTATTAAATTAGAATTATATCAGCAAATTTGTATATACTTAAATGTAGTTCAATCACAAAGTGCCAAAATAAATTGGTTCTAATGCCTAAATTCCTTGAATTGCATTGTACAGATAAGGACACGGTAACACCGGATCAATAAGATCAATCATTATCAAATTTAATTTGATAATGACTAGTAGTAAGAGTGTCTAGCAACGAGACTGCCCGTCTGAACACTAGCTCAGGGGTAGAACGTACATTTTTAGATAAAGTGTAATCTTCAGCAAATAAATGCCAGTGGTTGGAGATGGATGAACGTAAAGATTGTTAATGGGCAGAAAAAACGGGTGATGAACTTAACTGTATTCATCTTGGTTTTAGGAGCACTCTTAAACAAAAGTTTAGATATGGATCTTGCCCTAGCTTTGTTAAAAGCTTTCCTTAGCAGGGTTTTGCTGTCATTTTCTATTTGTGATCTGATGCGATCTTATTCATGTATAATTCCTTCACCATTATTCTGATGAAGCGAAGGATTATTGTTTCCTTAAGACCCTATTTTCCTATTGATATTTGTGTTCCCATGTCCTTATCTAGACAATGCAATTGAAGGAATTTAGGCATTAAAGTCAATTTATTTTGGCACTCTGTGATTGAACTACATTTAATTACGTTCAAATTTGCTGATTTAATTCTAATTTAATATGCAGTAGTATGATATATCCTTTTTTGGTTTTCCTCAGTGGTTGGTGTGGCCATTTAGAATAGGAGCATTATGCTCCGTCTGTCGGTGTCTTTGTGCTGGGTGTTCAATCTTTCCTGGGCGAATGTGTGATCTCTCATCCTATTGACATCCTTGGGTTTTCCACCAGATGGCGCCCTTGGATGCAATTTCATGTTAGGATGGACAGACGGTTCTTTTTTCTCTTTTTTCTACTAAGGTGCCGTTTTGAAGTACTGCACATGCACCGCTCGCACATGCGTGGTCTGGGATCTTGTTCGGTGATGTTATCTGGCGGCGCCCTGGCGCTCTGCTGGTATCATCATCTGGATAGGAATCAGGTGTGCTTGGGTGTACTTAATAGGAGCTGGTCTCCCTAAGCCTGCTTTGTGGCAGGGTGCATGGCGATGGAGACGTCCAGTGGAGTGGTCTAAATGGTCAGTATTTGCCTTTATTTCAGCTCTTGGTTCAATGTCCCTATGCAGCTATTTGCTTTTGTGTTTGATGGTTATTTATATACCTGCCTATCTTAGGTCATCTTGTTGGATATGTTCTGGTTTGGAGATGTTGCTTGATGATTACCACGTCTGTATCTACTAATTGCTGGGTTTTCCTGCTGGAGCCAGTGGTTTTGAGTTACTTTATCTGTGACCTTAAATACAAAATACTGATTCCATCTATGCACATATCCTTGACTGGTTGAGTATCTTTGTGGTCATGCATTGTGTGGCTCTAATGCATTTGATATATAGCACTTGTGCTGTAACGATTCCATCTTCCCTCAGTCTTGTTCTCTGATGTGTGTCTTTTACCCCATATAGAAAATCTATGTTTATCTTATGCAACGGCCATCTACTTTGGATTACAGTGCCCTCCTGGATTATCCATGCTCCTCGCCTTGCTATATATTCCTATAAAGATGTTATAGGTGTGTATACATCCTTTTCTCTTACTCTTTTTTTCTTCTCCTTCTCTTACCCTATTCTATTTATATGGAAATGATTCGCTATTATTTATCATGATGTGGGTGGTTTAGATGATACCTCATTACTGCTCTAGAGGTACCCAATTTTGGGAAGTGGTTTATACATGTACAATTTCCCCATTTTTCTTTTTCGAAACAGTGTTTTATACATTTACATTTTACCTGGTTCCTGCACTCACCCGGGAGATTGCCTTCACAAGCCTTGTGACGCTAAATGTTTCTGATGCTGGCCTTTTTGGTAAGTTTTTGTTCAATATAACAACAATTCTTCTTGACTGTATTGATACCACAGGGTTCTCTAGGGGGACATAGCATGGTTTCTATGTGTATCTAGGCCATAGATCTATGATGTTTTACCATGATGTTAGTCATTTTTTGATGATTTGTTTTATCTCTGTTATCTCATTTTGATGTTTATATGTTGGCTTATTTCATATGTTTTTCTTTTAGATTCAATATTCTCTGACAAGTATACCCCTGAGGAAGTGGGTCCCTGGATGCCTGGGCCCCCTACAAGTGTATGGGCTATCTGTCCCCTCCCGATGGCGGCCCTGCACACAACAAAAAGGCTATGAAGTAGCTGACTTAGACATCTTGACCAATTACCAGAAATGGGGTTGCATAACAAGCCTAGTGTGTTGACCTGAACTCACAGATGCTAAAAACATCTTGAAGAAAAAAGAACAGGAAAAATGCTAGCATGCTCCAATGGAGCAATTAATTCAGAGGTGGAAGCCAGAAATAGAGGCCCGGGCACTGGGGGTTCTTGTTGCTGTTCTGTCGGTTAAGTTCTGATTGGTCCTTTGCCTGCTGTTGCTGGAGTCTGGATTTCCAATGACATGCCGAGGTCAAAATTCCCACTGCCAAGGGGGATTTCTGGGACCGGCAGTCCTTCTTTAAGATACCATCAATAGACTCAACCAGATATGGACTCTTTCTTATGCAGGTATGCTGGGGCAGCCACAAACCTGAGCTAGTGACTAGGAATGTTAGGGAATTTACTGCACTTTATTTTGGACTGTTGTCTGTATCTGTCATCGTGTTAATTTATTCAAGTATAGCATTTGAAACTTTGCCTTTGCCTGGTCTGAAGTTACTTAGGAGGTGTAATGCAAGTAGCTGGCACATATAGTCTACTGTACAGCTTGGGTCACTAAACACATTGGGGTATGAAGATAATGGTACAGGAGTTCATACAGTGTAAAGATACAGTGGTTTCCAAGGGTAAAGAAGTTCTCTCTAGCAGTCTGTCGTAAGCATGTACATGTGGCAGGTGAGATATCCTCTTGCAGCAATAGAGATGTTGTCAGCACTCCTTCAGCAGCAATCTGTGGCCCATAGCAATGGGAGCAGATCTGCACCACCAGGGTCCACATCCTGCACACAGGTACGGATGAAGAAGAGTTAAGTGTAGTGCATGCATGAAGTCTCATCTTGGAGGTCCACGACAAGACCCCAGATCATTACTGGGAGAGAGGTAGCGAAAATACACTGGACAGGTGGAGAGGACAAGGGCTCTGTGTGTCCCTTCTAATTGCACACATGACTATGGTAATGTAAAATAACATTGAGAGAGTTTAATAGAGTTCATTCATCTGTTCAAGTAAAGGTACCCTCCTGTGTAAGGCAGTGACCCTGTTGTAAGTGCCTAGCACAGCCCCGAAGAACCCACCCCGGCGTAGGGGACCCTTGCTTGGCACCCAACGAGGAGGTAAACATGGAGGATGTGATGACTAGCTATACCACACCTACCCTTACAAATAATACGTAAATGTGGTAATTGATGAATGAAAAATTCTCCAGAATATTAAAAAGTGAGTGTCCAAATACTTATGATTTTTTTCAAGTTTTACAGCTGAAGAATGAGAGTATATTTGTTTAAAGTGATTGTAAAGACAGAAGGTATTTTATTTTAATGCATTCTATGCATTAAGATAAAAAGCCTTCTGTGTGGAGCAGCCCCTCTCAGCCCCCCTAATACTTACCTGAGTCCGATCTCTATCCAACAATGTTGTAGAAGTGTCTGCGCTTCCTGTATCTCCTCTCCTAATTGGCTGAGAAAGCAGTGTGGCACCATTGGCTCCCACTGCTGTCAATCAAAGTCAATAAGCCAATGAGGAGAGAAAGGGTGTGGGGGCCAGGCCCTAGCTCTGTGTCTGAATGGACACATGGAGCTATGGCTTGGCTCAGGTGCCCAAAAAGAGGAGGATCCGGGCTGCTCTGTGCAAATCCACTGCACAAGGCAGGTAAGTATGACATGTTTGTTATTTTTAACTTAAAAATATAAGATTTTAATATCACTTTAAGTTAAGCTTGGACCTCAGTACAGTAATGCAGACAGTTTTATGATAATGCACATATGTAAGTGTTAGCAGCCCAGCCCTAAAGAATTAAGAAAGCAGTTGTTTGACTAGAGGTAATCGGTTTCTTATTTTTATTCCACTGGACACTTACAGAAATCCGACCCAGGTTTCATAATAATGTCAATTTATTTTTTAAGTAGCCCAGTACATCTAAAATATTAGTTCACAGGGGCCCAGAACAAGAGTGATCCTGGTGGATTTTTTATTTGATACTATTGAGTATTGTTAATGATAAATCTCTTGTCATTTTCATTCACATGTTATGAGTAATTTAGGATACAAAAACATTTTGATAATATTTGATAAATTGCAATATGTGAAATATTACAGATGAAAATGAAAATTAGTTTTAATTGTTTCCAGTATTATTGGTAAAAAAAGAAAACTGTAACAATAGAAATTTTAATTCATAATAATTGTTTTAATATGGCTTCTTCTTTGTGCTAATGGCAAATGGGATAAGGTCTGGGGATTTGTTTTGTATTTTTATCAAGTTCTAGCCCAGATTTAATGTAATCCCTTAGCTATTTCACTAGATTAAAGTTAAAATCATTTCTATTTTCTGACATATTCACTATATTAAAATATGAAAGTGTTATAGTCTTTAAACAATCCATTAAAATAAGTAAATGGTAATATTGGTCTTGCTATTTTTGTTATTCCATTTTTAAAAATAGAACATCTCTGTTGAGATGAAAGAGATATTATTTTCTCAATTTACAATTTGAGAGAACAAAACTTGTTTAAGAAAAAAAAATTGTCAAATTTTAACAAGAAATTGACAAGGTTTATTTGCATCAAGGGGATGTTTTTTCCCAAAAGCCTCCTTTATACCAGTGGCTCTCAACCTCAGTCCTCAAGTACCCCCAACAAATTCATTTATAAAAAATAAACACTATATTATGGGGTTGATTTACTAAAGGCAAATAGACTGAGCACTTTCCAAGTACAGTTGCACTCATTTTCTCCAGAGCTTAGTAAATGCAGTGAAGCTTCTCTTTGTTAAGAATACCCAAACAAGTGCAAGGAAAATTTAAAAAAAAACGCATTTTGCTTGCACATGATTGGATAATGGAAGCCAGCAGAGCTTCACCACATTCCCTATACTCCGGACAAAATGAGTGCAACTGCATTTGCAAAGTGCATAGTCTATGCCTTTAGTAACTCACCTCCTATATATCAAAAGTGATAAATTGCCTCAATTTTAGCAACAACATACATTATCACCCAAAGCAATACTTTATTAATCACTTCCCACCTGCCCCATTGTAGATTGCAATGTGGCTCCTTTATCCTGACTGGGTGTCATATGATGTCCAGCAGGATGAGCCACTCATGCAGGCCACAGGGACACGCAGAGTGGCGATCGGGGGTGCGGTGTGTCACTCCAACACACTGCATCTCTGATTGTGGTAAAGAGCCTATGACGTAGGCTCTTTACCACGTGATCAGCTGTGACCAATCACAGCTGATCACAGCGGTAACCAGGAAGTGCTGATAATCGGTTCACGCTGACAGGGAGATGACCGACTCTCCTGTCAGAGGGGGATGTGCGCAGATAATCAGCGCATTGATTATCAGCACAGCCCCCATCACTGGTGCCCACCCCAGCTGTCAATTGGTGCCATTCAGATTTCAGTCAGTGCCCATCAAAATGCCAGTCAGTGCCCACCAAAGTGCCAATCAGTGCCCATCAGTAACGCCTGTCAGTGCCCTTCACAGATGCCAACCAATGCCCATCAGTAATGACTGTCAGTACCTCCTCATCAGTGTTGCCTATCAGTGCCATCTATTAGTGCCCATCAGTGCCATCTATTAGTGTCAATCAGTGCCACTCATCAGTGCTGCCTATCAGTGCCCATCAGTGCCGCCTATCAGTGCCCAATGCCACCTATTAGTGCCCATCAGTACCACCTATCAGTGCCCATCAGTGCTGCATATCATTGCTGCCTACTGGTGCCCATCAGTGCTGCATATCAGTGCCGCCTATCAGTACCCATCAATTCTACATATTAGTGCCTCCTCATCAGTGCCCATCAGTGCCACCTTATCAGTGCCACCTCATCAGTGCCTGTCAGTGCAGCCTCATCAGTGAAGGAGAAAACTAAATTTTATAACAGAAACAAAGAAAAACTTTTTTTTTCAAAAATTTCGGCCTTTTTTCATTTGTTTAGCACAAAAAAAAAAAAAACCCAGAGGTGATCAAATACCACCAAAAGAAAGCTCTATTTGTGGGGAGAAAATGATAAAAATCTAGTTTGGGTAGAGTTTGGCATGGTATCACAATTGTCATGTAAAGTGTGACAGTGCTGAAAGCTGAAAATTGTTCTGGGCAGGAAGGGGGGAAAGTGCCCTGTACTGAAGTCGTTAAACTAAGCCAACCAAAGAGTTAATAGAAAAGGGATTCGGTTTTCAAGGACAACTCTCCTTACTTCCTCTATAGATAGACTGTATAGAAAAGATCAGGACCTGGGTTTCTAGATTTAGATCCAAATATAATTTAAAACATGTAGCCTGAAGTGAAATTCTGGAGTGTTATGGGGGTTGCTTTATTAAAACTGCAGAGTGAAAAATCTGGTGCAGATGTGCATGGTAGCCAATCAGCTACTAACTTCAGCTTGTTCAATTAAACTTTGACAAAAAAAAAAAAACGCTGGAAGCTGATATGTTGTGATATATGTTTACGAACATACTATGTTCAATACTGTAAGTGTTACTGCATGGACAGTATTGCAGTTACATTTCGAAGAAAGACTTGACAGCTAAAGTATGACAAATACAGTATATTACTTTGTTCAGTGGATGTATTTTGACTGAACGTGATAAGGTGACACCTTTGGCACACATTTCAAAAAGGGGGTCTCTATTGATTATAAGGCTCCATGCACACAGGACGCTCAAAACAATCGTTCTGTAAGTCAGATTGCAGGCAGAAAAATGCTGCTTTAAAAACGCGATTTTATCAACGTTTTGCATTGGTGTCAATGCGCGTTTAGCTGTGTTTCACTGCTTCTATTCAAAATCAATGGTTCTCTATGGGAGTCCATTAATTTGAATCTAAATCACACCAGCAGTCGGATCGTAATGATCTGACTTGCGGTGCAACTTGTGTGCTAAGGGTGTTGAAGGTGAACCCAAGCCAAAATGAAAACAAATTGGCGTGGGGTTCCCCCGGATGATACTAGACCCTTCTGTCTGGTATGGATTTTAAGGGGAACCCCCAATGCCAAAAAAATGGAGTGGGCCCCCCCACAATTCATACCAGCCCCCTATCTGAGCATGCAGCCCGGCAGGCCGGGATAGGGGGGGGCGAGTGAGCGCCCCCTCCTGGACCATACCAGGCCACATGCCCTCAACATGGGAGGGTGGGTGCTTTGGGGCAGGGGGGGCCCTGCACCCCCTCCGCCCCAAATCACCCTGTCCTCAAAGCAGACAATTGCCCAGAGCATGGAAAATGCCTATTCTATGCCTCCTTGTGACTAAACATAGGGTTACCCAGGCAATAATACATGCAAAGATTGAGGCAACTCTACAAGATAGGATCCAAATGTACACTAAAATCTGGCAACCATCTCTGGCAACCATCCCATCTAATTTTGATGTATATCTTTTTGACCTTGATATCTTGATGGCATATCCCTCAATAGTCGCCGTAGTACTTTCGGCCACTGAGATTTCCTACACCCTTCTTTTATTCCCTTCTTTCATTCTTGTGCTCTCTACCTCTATTCTGAGCCCCTGGCTGGGGTATTGTTTTCTTCTCTACACCTTATCCCCAAGGTCTCCTACAATTATTTGAGTACAATGATTATACTTCTCTTAGATTTATAGAGTGGGTAATGTTATTTTTATCACTGGTACTGTAATAACACAGAGTAATTGTTTATCCTGCTAATGTAATCTCTACATGCCCTCCCTGCATGGAGGTTATCACCTTTTTTATCTTTGCTATTTCTACCTTACTTACAGCATTTGTTACCCCATCACTTCATATTCCTTATATGTGCCTGCTGTACCACATACTTCTATGAGAAAGTATCTTTTTCTCTTTGTATTGCTTCCTTTATTTAAAACCCCTGGTGATCCTGCTAGTCCCCTTGCTTTCCTATTAAAAACATACACTAAGCAGGAGAGAACAATGTGGTTAGTTCTCTAGATGTGCTGGGAACTCAGTATGCTCTCCTCCAATGATCAGACTTGTCCTGACACCCCCCATACAGCCATTCACTGGGAAGTTCAGTGTACTGCTGCGTCTCCTCCCCCCATCTCTTATGCAGTTGAGAACAGAAGGAATGAAGGGAAAGAAGAAGGGAAAATGTATTTATAATATTTATTTTATATTTATACAAAAATGTTTTGCCATTCATTTATATTTTAAGCTGAATAGGTTGTTATCGTTTGCAATCACCTTAAGGCCTCTTTCACACGGGGCAGATCAGTCATGATCCGCCCCGTGAACATCCGCTTGCTCAGCGGGGATCGCTCCGCCGATCCCCGCTGAGCAGGAAGATGACAGGTCCATCGCTGCACGCTGTGCAGCGACGGACCTGTCAGAGCGCCGCTCTCCCCTATGGGGGGATCGGATGATGACGGTCCGTGTTGTCCGTCATCATCCGATCCGATCCGAAAACGGAGGAAAAAGTAGGTTTTTCCTCCGTTACACTTTTCGGATCGGAGCGGGGCGGATGTCAGCGGACATGTCACCGCTGACATCCGCCGCTCCATAGGGATACATGTATGTCCGTTTTTCATCCGAAAACGGAAGGATGAAAAACGGACATACGGATGCCTCGTGTGAAAGAGGCCTAAGGAGTAGAAATGGCCTTTAAGAAATGGGATCATCAGTACATCAGGTGTGATCAATTTTCAATGATTGGCACCATAGTTTGTAGACTCTATAACTTTCACACAGACCAAATAATATACACTGATGTGAGTTATTTTTTACCAAAGTAATGTAGCAATATACATTTTGGTCAAAATGTATGGAGAAAAATTACCTATTTGCATAATTTTATAACAGAAACTAAGAAAATGCATTTTTTTTCAAAATGTGCTGCCTTTTTTCATTTGTAGTGCAAAAAATAAAAAACTCAGTGGTGATTAAATACCACCAAAGGAAAGCTCTATAGGAGTGAAATAAATGATAAAAATGTCATATGGGTACAGTGTTGCATGACTGAGTAATTATCATTCAAATTGTGACAGCACTGAAAGCTGAAAAGTGGCCTGGGCAGGAAGGCCCAGTGTTTTCAATTAACCACAGCTCACAATTTCCAGAAATAAAAAATATTATCACAAGACATCTCTCTATCTTACATATTGATGACAGTTATAAAGCCATTCTAAGAGGTGGGATCAAATATGTTGCAAGAAAAGCACGAACTATAGGCAACATGATCTAACCTAGCATGTACACCTCCAATATAACCACTCACACTTCGCTGAATACCACTGGATTGTTTAGATGTAGTGTCATAAGGTGTTGCACCTGCAACCTTCTAGGTCAGGGGTCTAAAACTGGCGGACCTCCAGCTGTTGCAAAACTACAAGTCCCATGAGACATTGCAAGGCTAACAGTTACAAGCATGACTCCGACAGGCAGAGGCATGATGGGACTTGTAGTTTTGCAACAGCTGGAAGGCTGCCAGTTTGAGACCCCTGTTCTAGGTGAGCCCCATACCATAACTTCATGCTCCAATGGCTTCTCATTAACCATTAAACATTTAGTTAATTGTCACACTAAATACATAATCTACACTATTACTATTACTACACTGTATGCAACATTTAATACATAGGCAGAAAAACCAGACGCCTCAGTGGCAGAATTACAGACCACTTTTCAGACATCAGAACCAACAAAAATACAAACTTAGCAAAACTTTTCAACCTATTCCATCAACGGAACACACAGACCCTTAATCTCCCAGGCGGTTTTCCGGTTTCCCCGGTGTGGCTCGGGGTTAAAATTCAGGATCCTGGTGTGGCTTTACTTACCTTGTCCCCGGGATCCTGCAATGTCCCCCGCAGTGTCCCGTGGGCTCCATCCTCCTCCGAAGCCTCTCCTTGCCAGGCTCCGTTCCCTGCGAGCGTCGCAACGCACAGGGGCGGAGCCTGGCGGCAAATTTAAAAAAAGTAAAAATCATAATATATACAGTACTGTAATCTTACAGATTACAGTACTGTATGAAATTATTTCACATCCCTTTTGTTCCCAGTGCTTTGGCCCATGCCCTGCATGCAGTTTTATATTATATATACTGTTCTTTCTGCCTGGAAACTGGAGATTGTCCATAGCAACCAAAAAGTGTCCCTTTACGTCAAAAGTGGCTTTAGACTAGCTAGAAAACAGCAATAGTAAATTAGAACACTTGCAGAATTGAGCGATAGTGAATCGTGGGGAAATGTATTTTATTACTATTTATTTTTATTTTTTTTAATTATTTATTTTTATTTATTATATTATAATTTATGTTTTTGTGTTTCAAACTTTATCATACCCGGGATATCTACTAGACTCTGGTTTGGACAGATTTAAGTGTGTTATTGTTAAGAATTACAGACCTACAATATAAAACGCCAAATTTCCATGCAAAATAATTGTACCGCTTTCAGCACCTAAAATCCGAAATAATCATACCGCCAGGGAGGTTAAAGTCCACATAATTGAAAAAGTCAATCCGTATTGGAGACCGCTTTTCCCTTCTCTGTAAAAGGGAGGCCTTTTGGATTTTTAGGATAAATACAAGAACTCCCAAAGGCCTACATTAATATACCTATACATTTACACATCTTCATACATGTTCAAGATGAGTGGTACGATCTGTCTTTGAGTGTCTCTCAGAACTCTGAGGGAATTTGATTTCCCCATTTTCTTCTACATGAAACTGAAGACAATGTATAATTTTTTTTTTCTGCAAACATAGTTTTAACCATGAACTTAAGCCCAAAAAACAATCAATTTTTATTGATATATTAATAAAGTTTCTTTGTCTTTTTGCTATTTAATTAGTCTAACTGGGAGTATAAGCGCCCATACATTTTTCCTTACACTTATACATATTATGCATCGCAATGGGAGCAGCACTTCGGTTACATTATGTTGACAGATCTATTCTTTTAACAAACATCAATAACAATTAATCACACACACCTGCTATCCCTCTACACCTAATGAGTGACTACCAATGATGCTTAAATATTCTCCACATGCATGAGTTCCCTATCCCCATGACTAAGCTCCTTGGGGTGGAGCAAAACGCTTTGGGGGCATGGCCTGGTCGGAGTCCAGGCTGAGGTTGCCACTCTTCTCATCCCAGTAGGAAACCTTAGATACTTTCAGGGGTCACCCTTCTTTCCTTGATCTATTACAGGAGCCAAGACGGGCTGAATCCCCTGCCAGCACTCTAGCAGCAGTCACGGACGCACATCCCCCCCTCAATCGAGCCTGAGTGGCACACATACACTTTCCAGGTCACAGGAAGGCCCAGTATTGAGGTTGTTAAATTTGACTTGCATCATAGTGCAGACGTCTGAGAGAATCGGTTAATCAAACAAGCAGGAAATGTCATTTCTGGGGCGTTCCATAGACCAACAGCGTACAGAATGTCTCCAGGTTGACATATTGCATTAAATCTTTAAACACTTTTAGAAAATTATAGCAAATTTAGAAATGGAAAGGTAGTTTTTATTTAGTTTTTAACATTAACTCTTTCGCTGTCAGAGATGCTTTTGCACTTATATTTCTTTTTTTTTTGCAGACATGTTAAATTGCACATTTTAGGCTTAAAGATTAGTCAAGCACCCAAACATTATATATTTTCTGAAAACAGGAACCCCAAACAGTAAAATGGTGGTAGTTGCAATTTTGTATGACAAATGATGTTAGCTCAATGTTTTATAAAATACATACTTTCTGAAAAGACTTTAGCTTCAGTGCACATAAAGACAATATATTACTCAAGTTTTTTATAAAATATAAAAGATGAGGCTGTCTGAGTAAGTACACACCCAAGAAGTCAAGCCTTAAATTGTGCACATGCCCATGAAATAGCAACAAACTTCAGTACCGAAATTGTTTTGATTTAACCTTCCTGGTGGTATTCCCGAGTGTGGCTTGGGGTTAAATTTCAGTACCATTAGCGGTAACCCTGAGCCACACTCGGGATTGCATTACAGAATCCTGGTCCAGGTTACTTAGCTTGTCACCAGGATCCTGCGATGTCCCCCTGCTGTGTCTGCGGGCTTGTCCTCCCCCTAATTATGCTGTGTGTGTCAGGCTCCGTTCCCTGTGAGCGTTGCGACGCAGGGGCCGGAACCCGGCAGCAAATTCAAAAAGTACACAAAACATAACACATACAGTACACTTGATCTTACATCTTACAGATTACATTACTGTATCAAATCATTTCACATCCCTTTTGTCCCTAGTGCTTTGTCCAGTGCCCTACCTGCAGTTTTATATTCTATATAACGTTCCTTTTGCCTGGAAACTTGAGATTGTCCATAGCAACCAAAAAGCACTCCTTTACGTCAAAAGTGGTTTTAGACCAGCTAGAAAACAGCAATAGTAAATTAGAATAATGTCCCCAATCATTCCCTTATTACCAGTGATGCCTATGAATACCACCTACCAGTGCCCATCAGTGCCACCTACTAGTGCCCATTAGTGCTGCCCATCAGTGACATCAGTGCCACCCATCAGGACCCATCAGTGCCATCTTATCAGAGCCAATCAGTGTCGCCTTTATCTGTGCCTATCAGTGTTGCCCATCAGTGCAGCCCATTGGTGCAGCCCATCAGTGCAGCCTCATCAGCGAATATCAATGAAGGAGAAAAATTACCCAATTGCAAAATTGTATAACAAACTATGAAACATGTTTTTTTTTTTTTTTAAATGTCTGTATTTTTTTGTTTGTTCAGCAAAAAATAAAAATCCAAGTAGTGATTAAATACCACCAAAAGAAAGCTCCATTTGTGTGAAAAAAATGATAAAAATTTCATTTGAATACAGTGTAGCATGACTGTGCAATTGTCATTCAAAATGTGACAGCGCTGAAAGCTAAAAATTGGTCTGGGCAGGAGGGGGGTTTAAGTGCCCAGTAAGCAAGTGGTTAATATGTATACACGTAGGACCTTTTGTAATTATTTTATGTAAGTGTCTATATTGAGTTCTAGGGAGGAGTTTTTGGTCAGTCAAGGGAGGATCATTCTTTTTCTTTATAGTTTCCATACCATAAAAGACTATCGGGGACTCTTGTCTAAGCACCATAACAACTTTGGCTGCTCTTAAACTGTTGAGCTTACCCTTATTTGTCTCCTTATTGCAGTCTATTTATTTTTTTATTTTATAGTTTTTTTGTTTATTTCATGTTTATCTACAAAAATTTAAAAAAAAACCCCATACAATATTGGATTGGATTTTAAGGTTTGTTTTTGAGGAGAGGTATATTTTTTTTTTACGGAGAGGTACAAGTTGATTCAATTTCCCAGCAGGTTTTTGCTAACGTGAACTTGACACAGGCAGAGCTGCCCTTTGTTTGCAGCACATTACCTCATACTTTTGTAATAAAGTTCTGAACACCAAATCACCACATCCTTAGAGCACCAAGGCACCTCATTCTTAGTCCCCTACTGCCATAGCAGACAATAAATGTAGGCAATCCTCTGCATTCAAAATGTCGGGCATGCCTAAAGAGAGAGGCAGTTAATTAAAAAGAAGAATTTTTGTTTTGCTCTTTACTATTGAAATAATTAAAACTAAAGTGAAACCACTGGTTTATAAAACATAGCATTACTGTCTCTGATGGAGTTTCCTCTTGCTGTGCTTTACTATTTGCATGTGATTTATCTCTCTCTCTCTCTTGCTTTTAGAAATGCTTTCAGAAAAAGAAGTGTTTTTATTTTATTTTTATCAAATAACAAAATAGAAAGTAAATAAACAGAATAGAAATCTAAATCAAAACAATATTTGGTCTGACCACCCTTTGCCTGCTGATGTTGAGCCAAACCATCAGCTCCAGGACTCTTTGTCCTTCTATACGCTGAAGATAGTTCTTAATGACATTGGCTGTATATTTGGCATTGTTGTCCTGCTACAGAATACATTTGGGGCCAATCACACATCTCCCTGATGGTCTGATATGATGGATAAGTATCTGCCTGTTTTTCTTAGCATTGAGGACACCATTGGTTGGGCAATGCTGAGGACCGTAGATGCAGTGGTCAGCTAAGGAAATATAATAGGCTCGGAGACTTCAAAGCGCTTCGGGTGGGAAAAAGTCCCAAACTAGTGTCAAGGACTTGCCGGAGACCTGCAGAGTGTGTGGGCAGATGTTCACAGCCCTTATAATCTAGGATCTGAGAATAGTTTGTTGCTCCACCCAAGAGACAGGAAGTATTATTCCAGGAGACAAGAGGGATTCCCTCTTGTCTCCTGGACTGAAGACAGGTGTGAGCCAGTATCACTGTGTGCTGCTAGTGGTGTGCATTGAGTTTGGGAAAGAAGATTGTCTTTAGGATACAAAACAACGGCCTCTGAATTAAGGCCATAAGAGTTGTGTACATTGAAGAGCCTAAAGAAACTGTTTTTACTGAAGAGCTTGATTCAAACTGTGTGCATTGGTGTAGGGCAGGGGTCTCAAACTGGTGGCCCTCCAGCTGTTGCGAAACTACAAGTCCCATCATGCCTCTGCCTGTAGGAGTCATGTTTGTGCCTTGCAATGCCTCATGGGACTTGTAGTTTCGCAACAGCTGGAGGGCCACCAGTTTGAGACCCCTGGTGTAGGGGAACCGACTTAAGGCTTGGGCTTGAGGCTTGAAGCAGCTGTAACACATAAAATAAAGGCAGACATTTTAAGAATGCACAACCTGCTTCTTGCTTCATGGTGTCTCCAGATACCTGAGGGCCCTGTTGGTGTACCTATAAGAAGGGTGGTCATCCAGAATACCTACTATTTCCTTTCAGGTGGCAAGAGTGATTAACAGTGATGATGAAAATCCCTGCTTGGGCAACTAATTTCTATGTGAACTTTTTTCATTCAGCAAGCCCTTAAACAGAACTTCTGGAGTGGACAGAACTCACGGAGCTAACAATCCCCCAATATATATACAGTGTATATTAGGCTTTAGTCAATTGCCCCTGGGTGCAATCCAAGGTGCTGAATAACAAAGTTTCCCTTACATTAGGGTACAAATGAACATACTTCAAGAAGAAAATTTTGGGCATTCCCACCCTTCTTCATGTTCAAAGTCTTCCTGAAACACAACCAAATGTGTATAAAATAAAATATTTTATTTAGCATATTGCAGTGCACACACACATATACATATACAGGTACACTGTAGTGGGCAGGAGAGCAATGTAAGAGGCCATTGTAAGTGGGGCTGGATGTGTGCTGTTTCTGTTGGGAGGAAACCAGTGCAAGAACTGTCAGGTAAAAAAACATACACATGTGCCTCATGCTGACACACTCCACTTCCGCTGCTGTGGTAAATGGTGGCGCTCATATTCAGTTACTTCTGAGCAGCATGGCCAAACAGTGCTGAGGTGAGGGGGTGCTGTCAACCATGCTAACTCAGCATCCACAGAACCATCAAAATGTGACAAAGTGGGAACAGAAGGAACAGAAAGGGGTTGATTTACTAAAACTGGGGAGTGCAAAATCTGATGCAACTATGCATGGTAGCCAATCAGCTTCTATGTTCAGCTTGTTCAATTTAGCTCTGACAAAAAAACCTAGAAGCTGATTGGTTTCTGTGCAGAGCTGCATCAGATTGTGCACTCTCTGGTTTTAGTATTTCAAGTCCAAAATGTTACTATTGAGAGTTCTTCTTTAAAGAGTGCATATTTCTGGTTAGTGGACACACATGATCTGAACAAAAAACATTGATAATATCCATAAGAAAATAAAAAAAAGCTGAAGTTCCATGTGCTAACATTACACATATTTTGACTTCAGATTCTAAAACAGAATGTTGGTTAAGAAGCTAACATTGCCATGCTAAAAGATATCTCATTACAGATTGCCTTTGCCATTTGTTATAAACAAGAGCCAAATGTACTCAAAGGAAGCCAAGGGATTTCTGGGAAACATCAAGGATACAGCTCTGCGTGTTGCCGCTACAACCTCTGCACATCAATGTAAGAACAATGGTTTTACAAAGAGCAAAAAATAAAAATGAAAAATAATCTTAATAATAAAACAGTACTATATAATAATATACAGCATTTGCATTTCCATTTACAGGGTAATGATTATCATATCTATAATGCAAAATGAATAAGATGTGTTATTCTTATTAGAATATCTGTATTTTATATTGTTTTCTGTCTATGAGTAAGAAAAACTGTATTATTAAAAGAAAAATATCAAATTATATCTAAACCTTAACATTGGTATATATTGCATTTTTCTAGTCCTTAGATATGATGGATGTGTTTTTTTGTTTGCTTTTTCGTGTTTTTTTTTAGGCCAAGAACATTTTCTGCAAGTACAGAAAAAAATCCTATTCTACCTATATTAAGCACTATGGCATGCTGGTTTGCTATATACAGTTTTCAGAAGCAAACTGTTTTGTTCTGAATCTGTTGCAAAGTTTCTTACCTGGTGATCCTACCACCAACAGCACTTCCTGTTGTAGGCTCACAAAGCTAAGACACTGCCTTGCAAATACTAGCATCGTTGTTAGCCTACCATGTAAGCTACTTCAGTTGGCCTTTGGGTTGCCGGATGGACCTAATAAACAGACCATGACTAGTTAAAGGTGCTCACATGGCAGGCTGACAACACTTGTTGACACAATTGTGAGGCAAAGGCTTAGTGTCGTCAGTCTCCAACAGGAAGTGCTGTGACTTGCAGGATCTCCAGGTAAGACATTTTCAGTAGGCTTACAAAAAAATGCTTTTCCTAAGAAAATTGTATACAGTAAGGCAAGATGCAAAGCATACTAAAAACCACTTTGGGTTTACATACATTTTAAAGTGTATTCCCACTCTTGCAGCCAAATTAGCATAACACCTACTTCATATTTGTTACATGTTCTCATTGACGAAAAAAATATGGCAGGGGGGGGCATCCATCTGTCAGAACACAACAGCTCAGCAGGAGAGATTACTGTACTAACTTTCGATGGTTAGTACAGCGGCTCCAACCATAGCTGACAGCTTTTTTTCATTCAACCCGATGGGTTGAATGAAATAAAACTTGTAGTGTGTACTAGGCATTAGCCTTTCTACTAGGAAAGATTGACTGACAATGTTTAGAAATTATTGCAGTTGGTTATAAAGTCTTCTCCTGAAAAACATATAAATGGTAAGATTTATTTATAAAAAAAAAGAGTATGCTGTGTGAAGGAGTACTGCGATGAACCTGAGGAACATGGCCAGAAGTACCGTGCTCTCTCGAGTAGTGTCCAGACTTCTGCTTACTTCTGCTTACATAGTGATGCAGATGTAATCCCTTAATGAAATAGCTCCTTTATTTCTTCTAGCCTGATCATCTAACAACTGTCAGATTCTAAATGTTTCAAATCCTCATTCCCTGTGCTCTGATTGGGCAAATTCCATCCTATCAGTTAAGACAGAAGTATCAGAAGCAGCACTGAGAAGCACAAAAGTATATAAAAAGGTGAAAAAGGTATATCAATTTTTTAAAAGGCAGTTTTGTTATGGTACACAGTGCTTTACAAAACTGAGCATAATGCCTTTCAGGCCTGCATCTACTTTAAAGTGTATGTGACTCAATTATCCTTTATCCCCAACTATGCACTTTGAAAAAAAACTGCAGTTTTTTGTTAAGTTCTTGAAAAGCATTAAGTAACATTAACTATAGAATGTTGTGTATGCCTGTACTACTATGGTCCAGCCCCGCCTTCTGTTTGGGAGATATAGGATGCTGTACATGCCTGTACTTTGGGGCGTACTTCTGGGGTTAGATCTTTGCAGACATGTCCCACCCTGCACAGTTCAGTAACAGTGTGCGCTGGGATATGTGATGTCAGAAGAAGCTGACAATCTTCACTAGGTAAACACTCCCCCACCCATTGGAGCCCAGGATGTAGAGCCTGCTTAATGGTCAAGGCATTTACAATTTTACTGCCCTAGATTAGTATTTGGTTAATTTTACAAAATTGTTAGGTATATAACTGGGTTAACATGCATATCCCAGACAGAGTGAAATAGCCAGGGGATCACTAAATAAAAGGGGTTTAAAGTGAATTTCCAGTTTTGCAGTCAAATTGGGACAACACCTGCTTTATATTTGTCCCTATTCATATTGAGTAACTTAACAAAAATGTAAAAACAATGAAACTTACCTTTTTAGAAGCTTTATTCTGTAACCTCTAGCACTGTAAATGTTTACTAGTTCAATTTGTTTATGAGGGGGTTGGGCAGCTATGTTTTTTTTATAAATAACCCTGTCTGTACTGTACAGGCAGATCTTCATTACCAATTGTAACTTGATTTGAACGCTCTCTGTCCTAACAAAGCGTTAATGGCTTAGGAGCCAGGCCTTTTGCATTGTATGTTAATGAGGAAAGACTTAGGACAGACTCATTCTAACATTGTTCAAAAATCCTTGCAGCCAGCCATGACACCTTCTCCTGAGAAACAGCTAAATGGTAAGAAATATGCTGTCAATTTTTTAGACATTCTGTATGAATGGCAACTCACAAAAAACGTATAGCGCAGTTTCCTCCAATATGATTGAAGAAGTGGAAACACTCATTAGATAGTCTAGATCCCTTCAAAATGGAGACCCTAATGACAGAATTACACAGCAAAAATCAGCATTAACTATAGACTTTGATAAAACCTTGTGGGTCATTATCATATCCCATAGTTTCCTAGAAAATGTAACGTTAAGATCCTCAGGTACATTTTCCACTCAAATTCTAACATGTCTGTATTAATGAAAAAAAGTCCATCATTGTAGTCTGTATGTGAATAGGACCATTATGGTCTTCAACTGTGAGAAAAATGCCGTCACCACAATAAGCAAAAACGTTCTAAGGTGTCCTATGCTCCGAGACAGCATAAACGGAAATAGTGTGGTGATGGTTGTTGATCAATCTATTATAGACAAGGGTTCTCAGAGATACAACGGAATAAGCACAATCCACCTCAGTGTCCTCTATAAGAACGTGTGAAGTTCCCACAACCAGTAAAATTGGAGGCTTGTATTGCCCGCCGGCAATAGGGGGGGGTCTTGGCGACCTGGAGAGATGGGGGTCCCAACTGTTTTCATGGAAATATCCTCTCCACACGAGTGATCACATATCCCAGAATGCGGCCCATATAGAAAAAAAAAGGGGCCACATAGTGTAATTCCATAAATAAAAAAGTGAATTTATTATAAAAGAAATGCACTTACATTTAAGAAGTTTTAAAAAGCGCTTGTATGTAAAAGAAGGCGGCAGTGGAGTCCTCCCGATGCGTTTCGTCTACCAAGACTTCGTCTAGGGGTGTCCTTCCACTGATGCCTGACTCCCTAATATAGGGACTGTAACCCCCTTGATGAGAATCCAGCCCATCCAATTCACTTCTATGGCACTTCCGGGTTGCCCAAAATGGCGGACCCGCGTGCGTTCCAGGCCTCGGCATCGTGAACGTATGTTGCGTTCCAACCTCGCCCAATTCCCACACTCTGCCTAGAATTGCAATGGAACTAAACAAGACTTACTTAATGCCAGAGAGGACCAATATTACAAAAGCCCATGGCAAAAACATCCCTGAGCCTATACTAATCCTATTTGCAGGACGGTGTTCCGTCGATCACCAAATCTCGCGATGTTACGGCATGACGCTAGGGATGTAGAGATTTTCTGGCCCGGGAACATACACTAGCACCGTTCCAATGTGAATACCTGATAGAATTACTAGAGTTTGCAACCAAACATAATTATTTTTGGTTCAATCAGAATTTCTATCTTCAACAATGCGGTGTGGCCATGGGAGCGAAGTTCGCACCTAGTCTAGCGAACTTATTTATGGCAAAATGGGAGGAGGATGTCGTCTATTCCCATAGAGCCGACTCTCTGGTTCTTTGGACCAGGTATATAGATGGCATCCTCCTCCTGTGGAGCAGAACTATGGAGACACTCAAAACATTCTTTGAACATCTGAATTCTAATGACAGAGGGATTTCTCTGTCATATGAAGCCAGTGAAACCAAAATTCATTTTGTGGACCTACAGATTGAGATAGTGGATAAACAATTTAAATTCCATACATATTTTAAACCCACAGACCGTAATGGTTTTATTCCTGTAGACAGTTGCCACCACAGATCCTGGCTAAATGCAGTTCCGAGAAGCCAATTTCTGAGGCTTCGCAGGAACTGCACTGATACAGATGTCTTCATGGAACAAGCAGCAACCCTAAAACGAAAATTTATCGATAAGGGATATGATGAAATTGGTTTGGATCTTGAAATCCAGAGAACTATCAACACCGATAGAAAATCTCTACTTACGATAAAACCAAAAAAAGAATTGGATGGGAAGTTTAAGTGGGCCATGTTGACTTCTTTTTCAATACAACACAGACAGTTCAAAAATATTATTAAGAAGCATTGGGGCGTCCTCAAACAAGACAACATTCTAGGACCAATAATTCCAGAAGAAGCTAAAATCATCAGTAAAGTGGCCCCCAATATTATTAATCCCCCTACTCGTCCTTCATTTTTCCATGATTGGACTGGTTATTTTCCCTGTAGGAGGTGTGTTGTATGTCAACACAACACTTTAACAACACGCAAAGTGACAGAATTCACCTCTACGGTCACCGTCAGGAGATACACCATAAAGCCATTCTGCACATACAGTACAGGTTATGTGGTGTACCTCATCACATGCCCCTGTCATAAACAATATATAGGTCGCACCACCTGGACATTTTCCATCAGAGTTGGTGAGCATATTGCCCTTATTAAAAGCAGAGATCCAAAACATACTGTCCCCAGACACTATAAGGAATTTCATAATGGAAATCCTGAGGGATCACAATTTGTCATTATAGACAAATACACACCCCCATGGAGAGGTGGTGCAAGAATCAGGGGTGTATCCCGTCTGGAAATGTTCTGGATACATGAGTTACAGTCCTTTGCCCCTCAGGGTATGAATGTCGAAGTGGATGTTAACGCATTTATAGACCAGTCTTGATACATAGGGTCTTCTGTAAAAGTAGTATATTCTATATTGACCCATATATTAATTCTGACTATGATATATTGCGGGTAACGTATTTCATGAGAATCCAATTCATTCAATTTCTTGTGAGTACAGTATAATTATTATAGTCGGATTTTTTATTATAAATATTTTTTATCACAAATATTTTTTATATATATATAATTTTTTCTATATATATTTCCAATTAGAACAAACGATCTGGGCACGTTTGAATTCTACTATAGTAATAATACCCACGGATGCATCCTATCAACCCAATGGGGAATATATATACTCCTTCCCCTGGGTGGTAGGTATTTAGATTTATTTCATTGCTCTTTGTGACCCACCTCGTTTAAACGTATTGTAATCCATTAGCTCTACACATACCGTTGATGCGCAAGCGCATCTGATGGGATGTCGTGGGTCTGTTCAGCTTGAGGTTCAGTACGGACCTTGAAAGCGAGGCTTATTTGGAACGCACGCCATTCTGGAAGGCGGCGTGTTTGATCACGCCCTCGGTCAGGCACCATGACGACATGACGTCTGTTTACATCCCTAGCGTCATGCCGTAACATCGTGAGATTTGGTGTTCGACGGAACACCGTCCCGCAAATAGGATTAGTATAGGCTCAGGGATGTTTTTTGGCCATGGGCTTTTGTAATATTGGTCCCCTCTGGCATTAAGTAAGTCTTGTTTAGTTCCATTGCAATTCTAGGCAGAGTGTGGGAATTGGGCGAGGTTGGAACCCAACATACGTTCACAATGCCGAGGCCTGGAACGCACGCGGGTCCGCTATTTTGAGCAACCTGGAAGTGCCATAGAAGTGAATTGGGTGGGCTGGATTCTCATCAAGGGGGTTACAGACCCTATATTAGGGAGTCAGGCATCAGTGGAAGGACACCCCTAGACGAAGTCTTGGTAGACGAAACGCATCGGGGGGACTCCACTGCCGCCTTCTTTTACATACAAGCGCTTTTTAAAACTTCTTAAATGTAAGTGCATTTCTTTTATAATAAATTCACTTTTTTATTTATGGAATTACACTATGTGGCCCCTTTTTTATTCTATATGGGCCGCATTCTGGGATATGTGATCACTCGTGTGGAGAGGATATTTCCATGAAAACAGTTGGGACCCCCATCTCTCCAGGTCGCCAAGACCCCCCCCTATTGCCGGCAGGCAATACAAGCTGGTTTGACCCTTACAGTATATGCTGTTTCGGGATCTAACCCTCCGGTAAGCCTCCAATTTTACTGGTTGTGGGAACTTCACACGTTCTTATAGAGGACACTGAGGTGGATTGTGCTTATTCCGTTGGATCTCTGAGAACCCTTATCTATAATGGATTGATCAACAACCATCACCACACTATTTCCGCTTATGCTGTCTCGGAGCATAGGACAACTTAGAACGTTTTCTCTTATTGTGGTGACGGCATTTTTCTCACAGTTGAAGACCATAATGGTCCTATTCACATACAGACTACAATGATGGACTTTTTTTCATTAATACAGACACGTTAGAATTTGTGTGTTTTCTTCACCTATGTATTTCATTTCATATTCATCACTTTTCACTTTTTAGCGCTACACTTTGTTTCACAGGTTTATTTAACAAACATTCTTTTGTTGTGTTAGCTGCTCATTCAGAGTAAGCGCAAAATATATCACTGTTTTACATTTTCCACTCACGCAGAATAATAATGAGCAGCACAGTAGTGAAATCACCAACTGTCACTATAGTGTTTAGAAGTTCCAAACCTTTTATTTATTATCAATGCCCTGTAAGGTATTGGTGTGTCAGTATAAGTCCCTCTGTATACTGCTTTTAAGTTTGGGAAGTTGTATTTTAAGAGAATTGGTAATCAATGATCAGGCAGGGAGTAATTGTAACCTGCAGTTTACTAAACCAGTGCAAAGTTAGAAACAATAATGCAAAACAGGTTCAGAATGGCAAAGAGCATGCATACACTGTATAATAATACAAAATAGATTGTGAAAGCTGCAAAAATATGGACTCTTCATAACAATGTATCTTTGGCTTAATCAGAGTAACGTAATTGCATAGCATAGTCTCTATAACATTCTGGAACAACAGAGAGCCTAGCTGAGAACTACTCAAAAAAATTAAAAACACAAACAGCCACATGCTCTTTTCTGGCTCCCCACAGTAGCTGGGTCTTCTGGAAAAGCTTCAAACTTTTAGGCTTCTGCCTGACTGCCTTCAAGACAGTTCTGACAGTGAAGGTATCTCTGAGCTGCTGAGGGAGGAAGCTAGGGAAACTGTCTTTCTCTGGGCAGGTTCAGAAACCCAGGGAGTTGTGGGAAATGCAGTTAAATGGACCTGCGACTTTAACTGAGCATGATGAGTAAATAGGGACTTGGCTAAAGCATCACTTTCCCAACCCTTCTCCTCACCACCTCCCCATCAGTTGCTGTAGAAATACAAGCTCCAGCATGTCATGTCTTGTAGTTTCACTAAGTGTGGAAATTTTCATGCCAAAAAGAACAAAATATCAATACCACCATTAAGTTCAGTAACTGACAACTGAAAAAGGGTTTCAGTAATACCAGTAAGTGATAGATTGGGACATCTAAGTGATTTTACTAAATATATATCTTGACGTGATATAGTACTTTTTTTCTGTTATGGCTTTATATAGCTTTATATAGCTAGCTATGTGTAGTTACAGTTTTATGTGCTTTTGAGCTTTCAAACTGCTCTTTTGAAATAGGGTGTTTAATTATGAAAATTTGTCTAAATTAGTGTGGCTTAGACTGTTTACAAAACTTTGTAACATGTGAGTAGTGTCTATCGGCAAATAGTACCAGTTGATTTCAGGTAGGGCTGTCTATCCTGCTACTGAAAACTAAATGATTACCTTTGTGATTAAACTGCTAACATATGCTCTTACACAGTAAGCCTAGTAGGCCACATGTAGTTCACACCGTGACAAGCCGTATACACTACTTGCAGGTAGACCCTTACTCTTCCTTCTGTGGACTTTGGGAGCCCCGGTTCAACACTGGTTAGGAGGCATAACTATTCCTTATGTTACTATATGGAAGATCAAAAGCATTTTGTGAAAATTTGCTCTAGACATCTTTAAAAGGTCACCATCAATTTTATGGATGCTGTGTTAAATCTAAAATAAAAATAACATTAGATGAAAAAAAAGGCATTTTACTTTGATCAAGATTTGTCTAAAATATACACTGTTGTAAGATGATTTAACTAGTAAAGTCACAATGTCACAAATGACAAAAACATTATAGAAAGAAAGGATCCTGCAAAAATTAAGTTATTGTAGCAGAAGGTTTAGACTAATTGGATCTGTGTAAGTTATATGCTTGGGCGACTCTCAAATAACTGTAAGCTAAACATGTGTTGCACTGGCTTCAATTCTAGAAATATGATTAACATTTGAATCTTCTTCACCCATTAAGAAGGTCACATAATACATAAATATATGTTTTTATTGTTTTAAACAGCATAGTGTGTTTCAAATACATCATACACGCTTGAAGTTCCTTTTTTTAATGTGATTTACCTAAAATATATAATTATCACAGTTTATCTTTTTCATTAACGTTTAACCAAATGGAGACCTGTAAGGCTATTGTTCCTTCAAGACTCAAAGATGGATAAAGCATGAACTTCAACCTCCTAATGCTCAACATACTAGAGGTCTCTACGGTACAAACTGTAACTCACGATAGAGATGCTCTAAATGACCATTGGTTTACGTAAAAAAATAGTTTCTTCCTCTATTTCCCAGTTTGAAACATTTTATGTGATAATGACTTGCAGGAGAATAGCAATTTAAGACTTGAATTAAATGGAGCACAGAATAGAAATTACTTAAAGGAACGTTAATGGTTTGTGGTTTAAAAAAAATGATTCTGACACCGGTTGATCCTCTGATAAAGTCTGAATGATGAAACATGTCAGCATTCTCATGTTTGCATTGCTAGTAGGATTTGAGATGTTTTAAATATTTTATGGTTTTACTAAATTTAATGCAATAGAAGCTTTTTTATACTAAATACTTCATTTGCTGCAATGGGATTGTGTATTGCACATTTTCCTTGTATTACAAAGTCAAGAGGATTCCAGGACT
Source organism: Lithobates clamitans (assembly GCA_037952925.1). Lineage (NCBI taxonomy): Eukaryota > Metazoa > Chordata > Amphibia > Anura > Ranidae > Lithobates > Lithobates clamitans. Next base: position 1,971,095 of record JBBGZY010000931.1, on the reverse strand, counting down.
ACCATAGGTGAGTGGAATCAAGCTGAACAGTGGTGTGGTGCTGGTAATGACTTGTGAATTCTAGAAAGGTTAATTTAAAAAACACGATTTTATGATGTTGCGATAAAGCTGAAGTTTAGGTATGGCAATTTTTACATAATTACCTTGTTGCAGTCTGGGCCAATGTAGAGTACAGTATGTATGTGCCATACCTGTGGGATTCCTGTGGAGGTTGTAAAACACTGTAGTAGGCACCACTATGCCAGTGATCTCCACTAGCTGAGCAGCTGACTGTAACACACAACCAAATGCCCAGGTCAGAAACCATAGCTGGCTGGTGTTTTTTTCTGCCTATAGCAGCCACTGTTCCCCTAAGGCAAGTAGACCCACAGGTACTTGGTTGCCCCAAGCTAGGTCTTAGAACACAATTCCAGGCCAGATGTCACCAGGACTTAGTGACTGATACAAAGAGGGGGACCTGTAGACCCAAAACTGGTTTAGCAGTAGACAGCGGCAGGTAGCAGAATCCTGAGACAGTCTTAAGCCACGTATACACGATCTGATTTTCTGACGGGAAATGTGTGATGACAGGCTGTTGGTGGAAAATCTGACCGTTTGGACGCTCCATCGGACGATTGTTATTGGATTTTCTGTGGACAAATGTTGAATGGCGGGTTTTAAAGTTTTCCACGAACAAATGTCTGTTGTCGGATTTTCCGAGCGTGTGTACACAAGTCTGTCGGACAAAAGTCCAAAGTACAAACACGCATGCTCGGAAGCAAGGACGAGCCAGAAGTGGTCTTGTAAACTAGCGATCGTAATGGAGAATTAACATTCGTGATGTGGCAAATTATGAAATCTCGAAATGCAGCGCACATTCTCTTCTTCTTTAATGGGATAATAATGAAGCTTCTTTGCTGGTGATACTGATGGAGTTTTTGCAAACAAATTTTCAAAGGCGGCTTTTTTTTTCTAGTGATATCAAGAATAATATTATTATGCTTTTTTTTTTTTCGGGCAAGTTACCACAACACCATTTTTTTTATTGTGCATTAAAAAAAAAAAAATAAAATTAGACATGCTACCTGCCAATAGAAATTAACCAAAAAGTGTGTTCTATGCATCCAAAAATATAGAAAATATACCAAATCAAATCATTATTATTCAACCAAAAAATAAATTAAAAGCCTCATGCATGTGTCCTGCTTCTTAATATAAGGGGTAAACAAAGCCAAGAGTTGGGGAAAGCAGGGGTCCGTCATCCCGAGATAATTCTGAAAATCATCCGGATTATTCTCCTGGAGTTCCCGCAGCAATGGCATATGACATAATTGGTCACAATTAATAAAGCAACCAATTTTTGGTCTAAGAAATCCTCCTCCTCCTGTTCCTGGACTGGACTTGAGTCAAAGCAATAACTCCAAGGCCAATAATAAATAACACGCTATCTCCCCCAATTCCGCAACATGTCTGGTTGACGAATGGCCATTCAGAAACGAACTGGAAAGCACAAAATGAAAAGCGTGAAATGAAAAGCGCAAACTGGAAAGCGGGAAATGAAAAGCACGAAATGAAAATCGCAAAATGAAAACACTCACAAAACTTCTACTAACATGAAATTAGCAGAAGGAGCCCAAAGGGTGGCGCTAAAGAGCTGAAAAACCACGTAGTACGTCAGTACGTTCGTGTTTGTTGGCCAACAATTCCTTGCTGTTTGTATGCAAGACAAAATCCAGGCACACGCTTTCAGACAAAATGTTATGAAATCTCAGTTTGTTAGCCTGGATATGGCTGTACAGATGTGTATGCCTGCTCTCAAATAGATATCTAAGATCCACCCCTCAAATTTGCTTATCATGCAGCATTGGTCAATGTTGGGGGTCAGGTTGCAATGAGACAACAGGAAACCTTAGTGTTGTTAGCCTAGTTTCTGGCTATTACATGCACACTATGTCCAATGTCCAAAAGGCAAAACTTTTAAAAAGTCAGCACTGTCATATTGTTCCAAAGAGTATGTGTTTCCTTGTAGGAGGATCGCACAGAAAGTGCAGTGTGAGGATAGTTTGTTTGTAACTATGTACAGCAGGGTTTCGCAGGGTAAATATAGTGAGAGAGATCTGGCGGTTCACTGGGGGGGTGAAACCAATTGTGTAAGGAAAATGAAAATTCAACACATTAGTATCCGTCCATATATCATATGAGAGGAAGAGGTGGATGGTGGAGATTAACCTATGAATTGATTAAAGCGGCATTTCTATTACTCATGCTTGATGGTCACTTGCTGGCGGAAATATATCTGGTGAGCACAATTCATATCTCACTTCGGGTGGAGCACTGTTGGTTTGAAGCATTGAGCACTTTTAATTTCAGGATCACGGTGTCGGAGAATTAATTTTGGAGTGATCAAACACAGAAATTATGAACTTTAATTTATGATAATTTATCACACATTTTTATTGTTCACAATTTAGATTATTGTGCACACTTTAATTGCATGAATTTGATCATATATTGGATGTTTTAATTTATTTATTCATGTAATTATTTATTTATTCATTCATTCACCCAAATATTTTGGTTCACATTTCATTTGATTGTTCAGTTGGTGGCCTTTTGATCTTTTCTCATTGTTGACAATGTTAATCACAGTTAAGAATTGATGCTGAATGCCAGGTGGCCGTGGCTTATCCAGAGATTCTCCTGTTGGGGGAGTCCTGACAGTGTTTTCCTCCTGGCTCTGTACATGTATATTGTTCTCATCGGGGACCAGAGGCTGACTAGAAAAATGGCAGATGAGTGTGATCCATGTCACAGCCCCTCTTGCTCCCACCCACTATATGCTGAACACTTGGAGGCTCACAGTCACCCCCAGTGAACCGTCAGATCTCTCTCACTGTACTTACCCCGCGAAACCCTGCTGTACATAGTTACCAACAAACTATCCACACACTGCATTTTCTGTGCGATCCTCCTAAAAGGGAACACATACTCTTTGGAACAATATGACAGCGCTGACTATTTAAAAGTTTCACCTTTTGGACATTTCTCCCTTCTCTGAAAGTGAGAAAATTACAGTGTAAATGAATGTTTGTTTCTGTATCTGCCTGTTGTCTATGCCATTACGTCTCTCTGGGGATCTCAGATTTATCAGTGAGAACAGATATCCATACTGTGTATATACTAGTCAGAATCTAGGCTAACAACACTAAGGTTTCCTGTTGTCTCATTGCAACCTGACCCCCAAACACTGACCAATGCTGCATGATAAGGAAATTTGAGGGATGGATCTCAGATATCTATTTAAGAGCAGACTTCCACAGAGTATCTGTACAGCTATATCCAGGCTAACAACACTGAGATTTCATGCTATCTCACTAAACCTGAACCCCCCACACACTTATCTATATCTATTTACAGTACTGCCTGTACTTCACTATAATTCACGATTGTGATCTGCATGTGAACCCAGGTGTGTGCTTTTTACGGCAACGTTGTCCTATATTTTAACCTGTATTGTGCAGTCCACTTTACTTTATCTGTCCAATTTTGATATATAATAAAGTTCATAATCATAGGTAAGACAGCTGTTCGCCTTATTCCCCTCCTCTCTTTTGAACTCCTTTGAACACTACAGATTATATATCTATATATATATATATATACCGTATATACTCGAGTATAAGTCGTCCCGAGTATAAGTCGAGACCCCCAATTTACCACAAAAAACTGGGAAAAACTTATTGACCCGAGTATAAGTCGAGGGTGAGAAATGCAGAGGGTCAATAATGTCCATCTGCAGCTGCCTGCCTCCCTGTGTCCTGTGCAGCCTACCTGTACCCTGTACATGTGTGTCCTGTGCAGCCTACCTGTACCCTGTACATGTGTGTCCTGTACATGTGTGTGTGTCCTGTACATGTGTGTCCTGTACATGTGTGTCCTGTACATGTGTGTCCTGTACATGTGTGTCCTGTGTGCATGTTTGTCCTGTGTGTATGTGTGTCATGTGTGTCCTGTGTGTATGTGTGTCATGTGTGTCCTGTGTGCATGTGCAGCCTACCTGTGTCCTGTGTAGCCTTCCTGTGGCGATCTCCATCCTCAGACAGCGGCCGTGTGATGATACTGTTCGGCGGCCATTCCACAGTTCAAAAGCCGCGCCTCCTTCTCGTCTGTGATAGGCTGACCGCTGACTGCCTATCACGGCCATTCTCTCATTCTCATACCACGGACGAGGATGAGAGAATGTCCGTGATAGGCTGTACACTGACAGCTGTTCAGCCTATCACAGAAGAGCAGGAGGTGCGGCTTTTGAAAGCTGGAATAGCCTCCGTGCATTATCAGCAAACGCCGGCCGCCGTCTGCCTGCATGACACGCTGATCATGCAGACAGACGGCAGGGACTCGAGTATAAGTCGAAGGGAAACTTTCAGCCCCAAAAAAAGGGCTGAAAAATTCGACTTATACTCGAGTATATACGGTATATATATATATATATATATATATATATATATATATATATATAGAGAGAGAGAGAGAGAGAGAGAGAGAGTATATATATATATATATATATATATATATATATATATATATATATATATATATATATATATATAAAAAATATAAATAATTTCCACAAAGGTAGAGTTAATCTTTAAATAATTAACCACTTTGACCCCACATCTCTAGATAAAGAGGACCTGTCATGCTTATTTCTATTACAAGGGATCTTTACATTGTAATAGGAATAAAAGTGATAACAAAAATAAAGGGACAGTGTAAAAATTAATAATAAAAAGTAAAATAAATAAGAAAAAAAAAGTAGTCCCTCCGTGCTCGCATGCAGAAGCGAACGCATATGCAAGTCGTGCCCGCATATGTAAATGGTGTTTGCGCCACACATATGAAGTTTCACCACGATCGTTAGAGCAAGAGCAATAATTCTAGCACTAGACCTCCACTCTAACTTTAAACAGGTAACTAAATAATAAATCCAATAAATAACTACAGTAAAGCCTCGTACACAGGATCGGATTTTCCTCAGACAAAACCTCAGACTTTTGTCCGAAGGGCGTTGGGCAGGAGCTTGTCTTGCATACAAAGGCAAGGAATTGTTGGCCAACAAACACGAACGTAGTGACATACTAAGTAACCTTTCAGCTCTTTAGCGCCACCCTTTGGGCTCCTTCTGCTAATTTCGTGTTAGTAGAAGTTTGGTGAGTGTTGATTCGCTCTTTTCAGTTCATGCTTTTCAGTTCGCGCTTTTCAGGTCGCGCTTTTCAGTTCGCACTTTTCATTTATTTTCTGAGCGGCTTTTCGTCCACCAGCCATGTTGCGGAATCAGAGGAGATAATGTGTTATTTATTATTGGCCTTGGAGTTATTGCTTTGACCCAAGTCCAGTCCAGGAACAGGAGGAGGAGGATTTCTTGGACCAAAGATTAGTTGCGTTATTAATCGTGACCAATTATGTCATATGCCTTTGCTGCAGGAGCTCCAGGAGAATAATCCAGATGTTTTGCGGAATTATCTCTGGATGACGGATCCCCTGCTTTCACCAACTAACCGAAAAAAAAAGCCTTTGAAAAATTTGTTTGAAAAAGCTCCATCAGTATCACCAGCAAAGCAACTTCATTATTATCCCATTAAAGAAGAAGAGAATGTGCGCTGCATTTCGAGATTTCATAATTTGCCACGTCACGAATGTTAATTCTCCATTACGAACGCTAGTTTACAAGACCAACCACTTCTGGCTCATCCTTGCTTCCGAGCATGCGTGTACACACGCTCTGAAAAATCCGACAACAGACGTTTGTCCATGGAAAATTTATAAGCCTGGCATCCAACATTTGTCCACGGAAAATCCGACAATTGTCCGATGGCGCATACAAGCGGTCGGATTTTCCGCCAACAGCCTGTCATCACACAATTCCCCTTGGAAAATCCGATCATGTGTACGCGGCTTATGTATAGTCTTGAGTTCTCCAATCTATCTTCACTGAAATCTCTTAATCTCTTCCAACCACAAATGAAAGTACTGTGAGACTTCTATGTATTGCTCTTGGTAAATAGCTATTTCAACACAAAACACTCTTACAGTACATTTCAATAATCTTTTTAATATATTTCACCTTTGTGGAAGAAAAACATTCAAACCATACTGTGCTCCACATTGAGGCCGGGTTCATACTGGTGCGACACGACAGCCATCCTACTTTGGATCCGACTTTGCCCTGCATCTAGAAGCCGACATGCATCCGACTTTCAATAAACGGGGATCCGACTTGGATCCCCGCCAATACCAGGCACTGTGTTTGGTATGAATCTTGAGGGGGAACTCCATGCCAAATTTTAAATAAAAAAATGGTATGGGTTCCCCCTCCAAAAGCATACCAGGCCCATCGGTCTGGTATGGATTTTAAGGGGAACCCCCTACGCCAAAAAAATGGCGTGGGGGTCCTCCCCAAATCCATACCAGACCCTTATCTAAGCACGCAGCCCGGCCGGTCAGGAAAGGGGGTGGGGACGAGCGAGCGCCCCCCCCGAACCATACCAGGCCGCATGCCCTCAACATGGGGGTGGTGCTTTGGGGCAGGGGGGTGCCCTGTGGCCCCCCACCCCAAAGCACCTTGTCTCCATGTTGATGAGGACAAGGGCCTCTTCCCGACAACCCTGGCCATTGGTTGTCGGGGTCTGCGGGCGGGGGCTTATCGGAATCCGGGAGCCCACTTTAATAAGGGGGCCCCCAGATCCCGACCCCCACCCTATGTGAATGAGTATGGGGTACATCGTACCCCTACGCATTCACCTAGGAAAAAAAGTGTCACTAAAAAAACACACTAGACAGGCTTTTAAAGTAATTTATTAGGCAGCTCCGGGGGTCTTCTCCCAACTTCGGGGTCTTCTTCCAAATTCGGGGGTCTCCTTCCGACTTCTCCACTCTCTCTGGCCTCTTCTCCCAGTGTCCGGTTCTTCTCCTGCTCTCCGGCCTCTTTTCCAGTTCTTCTCCCGCTCTCTGGTTCTTCTGCCGGGCTCCTCCACTATCTTCTGCTCTTTTGCTGCTTTTTTGCTAGTTGTGGCCCAGTCTTCTCCATCATGCCCTTGGAGGGGGAACCCATGCCGGTTTTTATTTAAAATTTGGCGTGGTGTTCCCCCTCAAGATCATCTGAGCACAAGTCGCATGCCAAAGTCGGATCATGCAAGACAGTGATCTGACTTTGATCCAACTTCAATGATAGTCAATGGGCTGAAGTAGGATCAAAGTCGGACCAAAGTAGTACAGGGAGCATTTTCAAAGTCAGAACGACTTGTGTCGGACCAGTTAGGATGGCTCCCATAGGGAAACATTGATTTTCACACATCATGCGACATGAGCTCCCAATGTCAGAGCGTTTGTCGCACTAGTGTGAACCCGGCCCCAAGCTCAAAAGACAAGCTCACCAGAGATGAATTACCTTAATAAATCGTTCAGTTCAGGTGTTATCTATTCTTCTACTTCACTACACTATTCTCTTAAGGTCTGGTTCACACCTATGCATTTTTAGTGCTTTTTGCATTTTGCAGATTTGCACTACAGAACGTGTTACATAGGAAACCATGTTAAATGCACTGTAGTGCAAATCTGCAAAATGCAAAAAGCACTAAAAATGCATGGTGAAAATGCTGTTTTGTAGCTATTGCAGAAATTATGTCCTTGCCTGACACCTTTTGTTATACTTTTTAAAAATGCTGAATTGTAATTTTACCTTGCGAGACTATGAGCCAAGTGTTTGGCTTGCAGTTGCAGAGTGGCCCCATTGAACTCATCAGGGAGTTTGAAAGGTGGTGCTGCCTGTCAAACTCTTCAGCCTGTATTAAAAATGTTGCAGCTGTGTAATAAAATATTGCAGCCACAGTATGTATACAAACCTGTCCGACTGTATTGTTAGGTTTTAGGTGCACAGCCAGGGATAATGGTAAATCCATGGCTCAACTGCCCATGTGAAAGAGTCCTTAGACCACATTCACTGCATTTCCTGAACATGTGACAAAGTGCACAGGAAATGCATGCTTTGCATGCACTTTTGAAATGCACTGCAAACTCGCATAGCACTTGTGGTTTCAGTAAATGTTAATAGCACCCCAAAAAAAGTTTGGAGATTTGCGTTTTGTCATGTTGCAAACTTGCAAAAGCTTCATGTCTGAAAATGTTCTAGAGCTTCTATGGTGCATTTGTCAAATCACATTCACTTGAATGGGCTGCCCTATGTGTGGAAAAAAAAGGTAAAAAAAAAAAAAATGCGGGCAGGAACATGCATTCCTGCTACGCTAAGTGTAAATGGGGCCTCAGGGGTGGCATATAGAAATGGCTGGTGCAGAGTTGTCTATCAGCTGGAGGGAGAGGTGTATTCACTGGCCTAGAGGCAACGGCAGGTAGTGTCTACCTGCAGTTCTAGGCTGGCTCCTGGCACATTCACCCCCTCTCTGAATCCTGAAATTTCTGCAGCTTCATCCCCTATTCACCCCCTACCAGCAGAAGCACTACTCCATTCAGGCCCTGCAGCCACTGCAGGTTATGGTGAACACAGAGCACAGGGAGGAGGTGGAGAAGGTAGAGAACTTCTTTCCTCCTTGATTCCTTGCAAGAGATAACAGTGCTGATCACAGGGGAAGGGGAGTTTCAGGACCTGGCAGTGTAAAGATTTCATGGCAAAGGCAGAGAGAGACTCTGCAGCTGTCCCTGCTGCTCCAAAATTGAGACGCAGCCCAAGAACAAAGCTGGCATGGGTCAGCTTGCTAAATGAGGGAACTGTAGGCAAGTATGTAAAATTGATCCCCTGCAGAGTAGCCGCAGGGAGAAATCTGGTACATAACAAAGGAAGTTTGGGACTTTAAATGAAGCAGTGGGAATGAGTAGGTAAGAGTAAAAAAGGATTTAATTCGTAACATAGTAGTAATTGAAAAAGGTTTCATATAACATGCACACATATAGATAACACAAAAATTAGGCATGGTAGATACAGAGTACAATCAAGAAACACATGTCATAATGGGTACATGATAGTAGGGTAGTTGCATATAAAGCAATAATATAGCCTACAAGTGCCAAAGGTGGCATGCCCGATAACTGTGTCTGTGATCACATGATATGTAGGTATATCAGGAGATAACTGATATGAATGTGGCATCGGATGTAACTCATAGCTCGACGCATTTCGTGAATACCTTCACTCGTCAGGAGCAGATGTGACAATTGCCTGTAGAATATATATATAGATATGGTAAACCACACTCCATGTAGAGGAGAGTAAAATAAGTAAGCTTTGACTCAAAGTGATTGGCCAAGCACACTTACCAAGTGGGGCAGCTGATAAAGCATGAGATAGACGGCACAAGGTGAGCCAGAAAATACAGGAAAAATAACAGCTCATGAAAAATAAATGTACAATGATCCCTAATCATATTCATATATTATCCTTTTAAACCATCACTATTCAGTTACCAGCTACCATTGGGACTGTTTAACATTCTGCATAAAATTGATTAATCAGCCACTAATATCACAGATAAGCAATGAAACCAATTGTAAAAAAGGTCTAATCATCCAAACGTATAGTAATTTTTAGACAAAAAGAACTTTTTCTGCAGCTGGTAAAAGCAATTTGGTTAGCTTTTTACAGGATATTAAATGCAAGAATAAAATTAACGTAATTTCGATAGATTTACTGCTTTGAATTTCAAATAGAATGGAGACCTTCAAAGGTCATCAAAAATTGAGTGGCAGTTATAAATTAAATGCTACTCAATTAGGGCCAAAAGGTTTTAAAAAGGAGGCATGCTCTAAAAAATGTATTTTATTAACCACTTGACATCCACAATGCCTTTTATAAATGTGATTAAAACGAGTTCACGCTTGGTGCCTTTTTTCACAGCTAGCAATCAGCTATTTAGTAAATCACTTTTACAGTGATCAGTTTTCTGGCACTGAGAATGGGGTGCCCCCCCCCCAATCTGTCCCCCTAATGCTGTCTGTGATGGTTCTCTGGCTCTCCTATTCCTACAGGGATCCGGGGACCAAGGTAGCTTATTTCAGATTCCTAGTGGGAGGTGATTGAGCAACATCCAATCCCCAATCTCCTCTGTGATGAACAACCCAGAGGTGACAAGAACTTTGCCACCTATGGGGTTGATTTACTAAAGGCAATTAGACTGTGCACTCTGCAAGTGCAGTTGCTCCAGAGCTTAGTACATGAGCAGAAGCTCTGTTGACTTCCATCATCCAATTATTTGCAAGCAAAAAATGCTTTTTTTGTTTAGATTTTCCTTGCATATGATTGGGTATTCTTTGCAAAGTAAAGCTTTACCTCATTTACTAAGCTCTGGAGCAACTGCACTTGCAGAGCACAACTGCACCTTGCAAAGTGCACAGTCTATTTGTCTTTATTAAATCAAGTTCATTAATTCCCCAGCTACTATTCATTCCCCAGCTACTGTGCTTTATTAGCTTTGGTGGAGGACAGGGGAGACATTGAGAGTCTAATGCCCCCAATGTTAACATATGCTAGCCCCCTTGTGATTGCAATTAAGTTAAGGGAACAAAGTTTATTATACAATAAATAATCCTTTAAAAAGTGTAAAAACATGAATTCTTATATGTCACCCCACGAACACACAAATTGCAAACACAAGCATAAGCATGTGTATGTAAGCAACAATTGTTCCACATGTGTGAGGCATCGCCACAAATATCAGAGTGAGATCAATAAATCTAGGGCTATAATTAGCCCATATATATTATTATAATTATTATAGTTACCTCTAAATTGATAGCTAGTAAAGACTTTTACAGCACCACTATTGACAATTTTTGGTTTCAAATATTTTTGGCATTTTAAGGGCACATGCAGTTTTGAGGTTTGACATGTTTGGAATCTATTAATTTGACACAAGTCCATCTTTTATATTTTATATTGTGTCTTTGTGCATTCAAATTTATTTTAATGTATTTTTTCCTAAATTAATTAATAACTTCAACTGCCACCATTATATTCTATAGGACCTCTGCTTTTAGAACATGTGAGTACCTGAGTGTTGTCTGAGTAGTGTGTGTGGATCGTTAGTACTTGTGTATTGTGTATACTTGTGTATTGTGTGTGCGCGTGGTCTGCGAGTATACGTTGGTCTGCGAGTACACGTTGGTCTGCGAGTGCACGTTGGTCTGCGAGTGCACGTTTGGTCTGCGAGCGCACATTTGGTCTGCGAGTGCACGTGGGTCTGCGGGTACCTGTGTATTGTCTTGTTGAGTACCTGTGTATTGTCTTGTTAAGTATTAGTATTAGGAAGCTTGTTAGGTAATTTGGACAGGGTAAAATCCCAATCCTCATTAAATTAGTAGGTACGATGCCCGGCAGATGAGGAGATGCGACTCTGTGTACATCTTGTGGCATGTATGCAGTCCTAGATCATCCTATCGAGGGTGAATACTGCTGTGCAAAATGTAAGCACATTGTTTCCCTCGAAGCCCAGGTTCTAAATCTGGGGAAGCAACTGTCAGCACTGAGAAGACCCTCCATACTAAAGGAGAGCCGGGAACATACCCGGCAGGTGCTGAAAAGGGCCAGCACAGAGGCGGGTAGAGACAAAAAGGTGCAGGCACTAGAAAAGAGTAGATGGGTGACAGTCAGAAAGGGTAGAGGGGGAAGTGCCAGGGAGGCCAATCCAGGACTGGAGCATTCCAATAAGTACGCTCCATTGAGTGACATTGGTGAAACCAGTTAGGGACCAGCACTGCTGGAGTTGAGGGACTCCCCTAGCTGCCAGGGGAAGAACTCCTCCAGTGAGAGTGGGGGGGAAGCGAAGGGAAAGGAAAGACAGATTCTGGTGGTAGGGGATTCAATTTTTAGAAGACCTGAACTGTATGTTGTCTATTGGGGGCTCGGGTTCGCCACATCATGCATCTGGTAGGCAGATTACTGGGAGGGGCTGGGGAAGACCCGGCTGTCATGGTGCACGTTGGCACCAATGACAAAGTCAGAGGCAGATGGAGTGCCCTAAAGAACGATTTTAGGAACTTGGAAGCTAAATTGAGGAAAAGGACCTCCAAGGTAGTATTCTCAGGAATACTACCGGTACATTGAGCCACACCAGAAAAGCAAAAGGAGATTAGGGAAGTAAACAAGTGACTGAGGAGCTGGTGTAGTAAGGAGGGGTTTGGGTTCCTGGAGGACTGGGCCGACTTCTCAGTTGATCACCAGTACTATAGAAGGGATGGACTGCACCTACATGAGGAGGGTGCTGATCAGCTGGGAGTAAAGAAAGCCAAAATGTTAGAGGGGTTTTTAAACAAGGCGATGGGGGGGAGGGTAGAGATAGTCAGCATGGAACATATTCCAGAGGGTAGTATTGGGGACATTAGTGGTAGGTTGACTAAAGCACAAAAACCCAAGGTAAGTATAGTAACAAGTCCTAGTAATCTTGGAACACCCAATAAGAGGATAGTATGCGACCAAGATGGGTGAACTAGAGATACTGTTTTACGAGGAGAATTTGGATTTTGTGGGAATTTCAGAGACCTGGTTCAACAGCTCTCATGATTGACTGGCAACCATTCAAGGGTATACCTTTATCGCAGGGATAGAGAGGGTAAAAAAGGAGCTGGGGTATGCCTATATATCAAGAATAATGTACAAGTGAATGTGAGAGGTGACATCACTAAGGGAGCTAGGGATTAGATGGAATCCTTATGGGTAGAGCTCCAAAGGAATGAAGCTAAGGGGAAAATAATACTGGGAGTATGCTATAGGCCCCCTAACCTGAGGGAGGAGGAGGGAGATGGATCTCCTATCACAATTTAGATTAGCATCAAGGATGGGAAGTGTTATCATAATGGGGGACTTTAATTATCCAGACTGGGCGGAGGGAACCACTCATTCGTCTAAGGCTCGCATGTTCCTAAATGTCCTGCAGGACAATTTCATGGTTCAGATGGTAGACGCACCAACTAGAAATAAAGCATTACTGGATCTACTGATTACCAACAATACAGATCTGATCACACATGCAACAAGAAATGTAGGGGTGCAATTAGAGTGGCTAAGATAGAACACGAATGACACATAGCGGAGGAAAGCAAAATAATTCCCAAGAAATGTTTTAAGTATGTAAAAAGGACAGACCATACTGGTCCCATAAAGAATGAGAAAGGTTATCTGGTTACAAAGGATGGGGAGATGGCGAAGGTATTAAATTTATTCTTCTCCTCGGTCTTCACAAGGGAATCAGGGGGCTTCAGTAACCAAAACTGCAGTGTTTATCCTCATGACACATCTCAGGAAGCACCTCCATGGTTAACAGAGGACAGAATTAAAGGGAAACTTAACATTAATAAATTACCGGGACCAGATGGCTTGCACCCGAGGGTACTTAGGGAACTCAATCAAGTAATTGCCAGACCATTGTTCCTAATTTTTACTTGACAGTCTACTGACTAGAATGGTACCAGCTGATTGGAGAAAAGCCAATGTAGCACCAATATTTAAAAAGGGCCCAAAATACATCCCTGGAAATTACAGACAAGTTAGCCAAACATCAATAGTATGCAAGCTCTTGGAGGGGATGATAAGGGACTATATACATGATTCTCGTAATAAGAACGGTATCATTAGTAGCAATCAGCATGGATTCATGAAGAATCGTTCTTGCCAAACCAATCTATTAACCTTCTAGGAGGAGGTGAGTTGCCATCTAGATAAAGGAAGGCCCGTAGACGTGGTGTATCTGGATTTTGCAAAAGCATTTGACACAGTTCCCCATAAACGTTTACTGTACAAAATAAGGTCAGTTGGCATGGACCATAGGGTAAGTACATGGATTGAAAACTGGCCACAAGGGCGAGCTCAGAGGGTGGTCATAAATGGGGAGTTTTGCGGACAATACTAAACTAAGCAGGGCAATAACTTCTCTGCAAGATGTGGATACCTTGCAAAAAGATCTGAACAAATTAATGTGGAGGGCAACTACATGGCAAATGAGGTTTAATGTAGAAAAATGTAAAATAATGCATTTGGGTGGCAAAAATGTGAATGCAATCTATACACAGGGGGGAGAACCTCAGTGGGAATCTAGGATGGAAAAGGACCTGGGGATCCTAGTAGATGATGGGCTCAGCAATGGCATGTAATGCCAAGCTGCTGCTAACAAAGCAAACAGAATATTGGCATGCATTAAAAAGGGGATCAACTCCAGAGATAAAACGATAATTCTCCCGCTCTACAAGACTCTAGTTCAGCTGCACCTAGTGTATGCTGTCCAGTTCTGGGCACCAGTCATCAGGAAGCATGTACTGGAAATTGAGAAAGTACAAAGCAGGGAAACAAAGCTAATAAAGGGTCTGGAGGATGTTAGTTATGAGGAAAGGTTGTGAGCGCTGAACTTTTTCTCTCTGGAGAAGAGACGCTTGAGAGGGGATATGATTTCAATTTACAAATACAGGCGGTCCCCGGGTTACGAACAAGATAGGGACTGTAGGTTTGTTCTTAAGTCGAATTTGTTTGTAAGTCGGAACAGTACCTTTTTAAGTGCAAATCTAGTCTCAGAGACAGGATGTAAACCCAAATTAACAGAGAAAGGCAACCGGATGGCAGGGGAGGCATGGTTAGTTCAAATATGTTTTGTTTCTCTTATTTTTTTAAACTATCACTTTTTTTATTTTTATTTATTTGTAGCTTGTCTTTTACTTTTTTTTATTTTTGTATAATTTTCTTATTTTTAATATTATTTTTCTTATTCTTTACTTTTTTTAATTAATTTTTTAATTTTATTAATTTAATTATTACTGTATTTCTTTTTTTTATTTTTTTTATCAATTTTTTTTTCACTTAACTTTATTGCTATCACACAGGAGAAAACAATTCCCTGTGTGATAGCAATTGGAGGTGACAGGTTCTCTTTATTGACCCTGCAACCTCCAAAACAGGAGTCCAGGAGCACAGCTGAGCACAGCTCTTCCCTCTCACTGTTTTCATGGCGGCAGCGAGAGGTACACTGTATGGCACAGCAGGGAGATGGATGGTGAAAGTCCGAGTCCAGGCAGGCCGGCGGGGCAGCGGCGCAGGAAAGACCAGGGATCCTGGAGGCTTCATAGGCTGCACTAGGCCGGACAAGGCCTCGGCCACGATGGGCAGTTTTAGCGGCCTGGCAGGCCACCGGACCATACCAGGCCTGTGGATGGGCAGGCAGGATGACGAAGGGGGCCCGCAGCCAAGCCAGGAATGGAGGAAAGGCTCACTCCAGCAAGGAGAGGAAGATTTGGCCAGCAGTGACGTCATTCGGGCCCCGTTCGTAAGTAGGAGTTGTTCGCAACTCGGATGTTCGTAAGTCGGGGACCCCCTGTACCGTACTGGTGACCCCACAATAGGAATAAAACTTTTTTGCAGAAGGGAGTTTAACAAGACGCGTGGCCACTCATTAAAATTAGAAGAAAATAGGTTTAACCTTAAACTACGTAGAGGGTTCTTTACTGTAAGAGCGGCAAGGATGTGGAATTTCCTTCCACAGGTGGTGGTATCAGCAGAGAGCATCGATAGTTTAAAAAAACTATTAGATAAGCACCTGAATGACCACAACATACAGGGATATACACTGTAATACTGACATATGATCACACACATAGGTTGGACTTGATGGTGTCTTTTTTCAACCTCACCTACTATGTATCTTTGTTTTGGGGTTATTAGTATTTTTCTACCAAAAATGCAGATTTTGACATGTGTGAAAAATTAAAACTGGACCTCAAGTGGTTAACGTAGTGAAAAATATGCAGTTATATTTTTTGAGAGTCTCCAAGGTATATAATAAAAAGAGATAAATATTTGGTAGGCTGATGACAGCCAAAACTGTAGAACATAATACACCAATAGGCGCTAGGAACCTTCAGACGTGAATATGTAGTCAGATGAAGGAACTTCAAACAAGTCCAATAGCTCTGAGAAGGTGGCTGCAGGACAACAAAGCTGTGGGTACCCAGTAGTAGCTCAAATCACAGAAATACAGAAAGGAACTTGAGACCAAAATTTGATGAAAGAGTCTTAACATAAAACAGTGGGCTCCATTCACTAAAGCAGATCGCATGCAATATTTAGGTGTCTAGACATTTTTGTAGGGATTTTCTCTCACGTCCTGTTTTGGTTATGGAACAGGAAGTGAAGCTAAATCTCCCCAAAGGAACACAGATGGCAAAAAAATAACTTACTCTAACCAAAATCAAAAAGAAAATATTGCCCATAGTTCTACAGTGGTTAGACAAAAATATGAAAACATCACGTAAAAGAATAACATTGCTACGTAATATGATGTTGGACTTTGGTATACATGACCCAAGATGACCTGAATTCTCCTGGGAATTGACAAATATAAGTCTTGGATGGTGGGTAATGGAATCTGATACCACTCTTCATGCAAAAAGCATTCCAGTTCTTGCAGAGATGCTGGAGGTAAGCCCAAATCTTGTTCTCCAAAATTGATCATAATGGATCTATGATATTGAGGTCCAGTGACTGCGGCACCCAGGGAAGGTGCAAGACTTCATCTACATGCTCATAAAACCACGATTTGACAACACCAGCTGTGTGAATTGGAGCATTATCGTCTTGGTAAGTGGCACTGTCTTTAGGAATCAATGTTTGCACAACAGGGCGCACATGGTTGGCCAAAATTTGTAAATAGTTGCTGGCAGTGACTCTACCTTTCAAGGTAATGATGGGGCCTGTAGAATACCAAGATATGGCTACCCAAACCATGATTGCACCACCACCATGCCGATTACACAAGACAATCCTGGTCATAAACTTGGGATGGTGTTGGCCACGTGTAAACACGTCCGGTATTTGGAAACAGCTGATTCATATTACAATATTACAGTCTTCCATTGATCGATAGTCCATGATGTATGGGTGTTGCATCACTCTCTCCTCTTCTGAGCATTATTAACTAGTGGTTTGGCAATTGCAGCTTGCCTGTGAATGTTTTGGTTATGGAGTTCCCTTTGCACAGTTTTGTGAACACGAGCTTTAGAAGACTGAAATTGAGCTCTGCAGTAAATTTTGCAGCAGTTGATTTCTTATTCCATGTGATAAACCCTTGCAATGTCCTTTTTTCTTTTTCGGTCAGTTGACCATGTCGACCACGCTTATGCTTATCAGACAACGTTTTCCCAGAAACTGTATATGCCGTCAAACCTTTTGATATGGCATGTCATGACACTGCAAACAAATTGGCAACTTCAGTCGCAGAGGCACAAGCTAAGCAGGCACCAACAATTTGCCCTCTTTGAAACTCAGTAAGCTCTGACATGACTCTGTATTACTAGAAGTACACGCAGGGAATAACAAAAGTGAGGCTACCCAGCTAGGTGTCTCACACAGCGGAAGCAAAAGAATGTGAGGAAAGGGGGATAGCATGTTTTAACGCACCCCCTTTTTCCTCATGGGATGGCGGCTGTAGGAGTTTCAAGCAGACCATTGATTAATTCTAATGGGGGGGAGGGTTGTGATAACTAAAAAAAAGTCAGCTGATAGTGAATGTTCTGGAAAGTTCTCAGGGGGTCCTCTAGAATAGGTAATTTAAGGTCACCTGACGACCCCCCCCAGAACATTCTGGAAATTTCCAGGACCCCTATTTAAGCAGGAGGCTGAGGGGGGTCTTTGTCAGCCCCCTGAGGGAAATGTGAAGTGCGCCCCACTATATTTGGCTGATTTTGTTTACAGTTTCAACTAAATCCTGACCACGCTATAGTCAAAAGATGGCTACAGCGCAGTTGTCCAGTTCTGGGAGAGCATCCATGGATATCCTTCATGAACCCTGTCTCCTGGGACACGCATCAGGTGCACTCTGTGACTGCTGTGTCCCTTGAAAAGGACAGCTGTACAAAGCGGCCAATCACAGCGGCCCTTTACCGAAGTATCAGCTGTGTCCAATCACAGCTGATCCCATGTAAACAGACTTGCTGGTTATTGGCAGTCCTTTTCTCACATGCTGTGTCTGTGGGAGGAAAGGATTGCCATTCACTGGCAAGCCTGTCAGCACATTGATTACACTTATAATCAGGGCACTGATCATCAGTGCAGCCCCATCAGTGCCAAACAGTGCCCATCAGTGCTACCTATCAGTGCCCATCAGTAAAAAACGGGCATTTTACAATACAATCCTCGGCATACATACCTCTACCCAGGCTACTGAACCTTTGAGAAAGCCCATTGGGCGCTACACATGATGGGGGCAGTAACATAATCACGCTGGGAAAAGGTGGAGCTGTGTATGCTGAGGATTGTATTGTGAAATGCCCATTTTTTTACTTCCAAAATGTGAGTGGATTTTTATAGGGAAATAAATACTTTTTATTTTTTATCTATATTTTATTAGGGATTCACACTATGGTTCTTTCCTCTTGCCTTCTATATGATTGACACTATGCTGAGAAATGCTGAGAGTTATGGATTTGGAGTGCACAGCCAGTGGGAGCGGTGTCACTTATAACACTGCAAAGCGCATATAGACCTCCTTTAATTAGTGAGGTCCGTTCAAGCAGGAGAGAAGACACCCATAGGTGGGGTAAAGGGCACTGTGGTGATCAGAGGCAATTACTGAAGAGCTTTTGGTGTATGGGATTGCAACCTTTTTTTCACGGACATTGAATCATTTATTTATTGACTGTATATATATTTAAAAGAACAGATGAACTCACGTAAATGTATTACATATAGATGATTTTTACACTTTTTTTCAGATATTTATTTATGCACTATAATTTGAATGCACTATGTTGAATGAGAGCGCTGCACTTTTTTTGTGACTAAAGTGAGTACACCCCTCATATTTTTGCAAATATTTTATTCTATCTTTTCATGTGACCACACTGAAAAAATGACACTTTGCTACAATGTAAAGTAGCAAGTGTACAGCTTGTATAACAGTGTAAATTTGCTGTCCCCTCAAAATAACTCGACACACAGCCATTAATGTCTAAACCGCTGGCAACAAAAGCGAGTACACCCCTAAGTAAAAATGTCCAAACTGGGCCCAATTAGCCATTTTCCCTCCCTGGTGTCATGTGACTCATTAGTGTTACAAAGTTTTGGGTGTGAATGGGAAGCAGGTGTGTTAAATTTGGTGTTATCACTCTCACTCTCTCATACTGCTCACTGGAAGTTCAACATGGCACCTCATGGCAAAGAACTTCCTGTGGATCTGAAAAAAAGAATTGTTGCTCTACATAAAGATGCCCTAGGCTATAAGAAGATTGCCAAGACTCTGAAACTGAGCTGCAGCATGGTGGCCAAGACCATACAGCGGTTTAAGAGGACAGGTTTCACTCAGAACAGGCCTCACCATGGTTGACCAAAGTTTGAGTGCACATGCTCAGCGTCATATCCAGAGGTTGTCTTTGGGAAATAGATGTATAAGTGCTGCCGACATTGCAGCAGAGGTTGAAGGGGTGGGGTCAGCCTGTCAGTGGTCAGACCATAAGCTGCATACTGCATCAAATTGCCTGCATGGCTGTCATCCCAGAAGGAAGCCTCTTCTAAAGATGATGCACAAGAAAGCCTGCAAACAGTTTGCTGACAAGCAAAGGACATGGATTACTGGAACCATGTCCTGTGGTCTGATGAGACCAAGATAAACGTATCTGGTTCAGATGGTGTCAAGCAAGTGTGACGGCAACCAGGTGAGGAGTACAAAGACAAGTGTGCCTTGCCTACAGTCAATCATGGTGGTGGGAGTGTCATGGTCTGGGGCTGCATGAGTGCTACCAGCACTGGGGAACTACAGTTCATTGAGGGAACCATGAATGCCAACATGTACTGTGACATGCTGAAGCTGAGCATGATCTCCTCCCTTTGGAGACTGGGAAGCAGGGCAGTATTCCAACATGATAAAGACCCCAAACACACCTCCAAGATGACCACTGACTTGCTAAAGAAGCTGAGTGTAAAGGTGATGGACTGGCCAAGTATGTCTCCAGACCTAAAACCTACAGTATTGAGCATCTGTGGGGCATCCTCAAATGGAGGGTAGAGGAGTGCAAGGTCTCTAACATCCACCAGCTCCATCATGTCGTCATGGGGGAGTGGAAGAGGACTCCAGTGGCAAAATGTGAAGCTCTGGTGAACTCCATGCCCAAGAGGGTTAAGGCAGTGCTGGAAAATAATGGTGGCCACACAAAATATTGTCACTTTGCGCCCAATTTGGACATTTTCACTTAGGGGTGTACTCACTTTTGTTTCCAGCGGTTTAGACATTAATGGCTGTCTGCTGAGTTATTTTCAGGGGACAGCAAATTTACAATGTTATACAAGCTGTACACTCACTACTTTACATTATAGCAAAGTGTCATTTCTTCAGTGTTGTCACATGAAAAGATATAATAAAATATTTACAAAAATGTGAGGGGTGTACTCACTTTTGCGAGATACTATATTTATTGCAATTTGTACAGGTGGTTGGATGCATAATGGTGCCAGCTGCTTACTATAGTATATAGAGTTGAGTAATAGGTGGTTTATACAAAGGGGTAGACCGGAAAGTTTTTTCAAATTTTTATAATGTAGGGTTTCTTTTTGCCTTCTATGTCCCATTGGGGA
This sequence comes from Lithobates clamitans, assembly GCA_037952925.1. Classification (NCBI taxonomy): domain Eukaryota; kingdom Metazoa; phylum Chordata; class Amphibia; order Anura; family Ranidae; genus Lithobates; species Lithobates clamitans. The sequence continues at coordinate 1,950,508 of JBBGZY010000931.1, read as the reverse complement.
GATTTACCTTCACTTCCTGTCCCATTGCCAAAAACAGGAAGTGAGAGGAAATCCCTGCAAATGAAGGGAATCCCTTGGAGTCCCCCCACGTCCCAGAAGTAGTGTCCCCATTGGAAAATGTTGCCTCTATTACTTTTCCTGGGGCAACCCAAAATTTGGGATTTTCTTTTAATTTCACTTTCAATGATAATTGTAAACAGGACAAATAAAGGGGTGAATCAGCACAGACAGCAGTCAAATCCTAATAGGTATTCTAATACCTTTCTACCCTATCTAAGTTAATTATCTCAACCTTATCCAAATTTTTTTTTTTTTTTTCTTAGTTATACTCTAACCGCTTGCGGAACAGCCACCGCAGTTGTACTGCGGCAACATGGCTCGGCTGCGCGAATCGCCGTCATGTTACGTCACTTCCAGATTTGACCACTAGGCCCCCTCCCATGGAGCCGATGCTAGTGCCCGGCAATTGCGATCACAGCTGGGCTCCTGTGATCGCTCAGGGCACATGGAGAACCAGGATCTATGTATGTAAACTCACAGTTTCCGGTTCTCTGAGGGAAGAACAGACAGATCGTCTTTTCATACAGAGTATGAACAGCGATCTGTCATCTCCCCTACACAGTCCACTCCCCCTCTACTTATAACACACAATAGGGAACACATTAACCCCTTGATCCCCCCCTAGTAGTTAACCCCTTCACTGCCTGTAACATTTTTACAGTAATCAATGCATTTTTATAGCACTGATCGCTGTAAAAATGCCAATGGTCCCAAAAATGTGTCAAAATTGTCCAACATGACTGCCATAATGTCACAATCCCGATAAAAATCGCAGATCGCCACCATTACTAGTAAAAAAAAAAATTAATAATAAAAATGCCATAAAACTATCCCCTATTTTGTAGACGCTATAACTTTTGCGCAAACCAATCAATATACGCGTATTGAGATTGAGGTAGAAGAATACATATTGGCCTAAACTGAGGAAAACATAGTTTTTTTTATATATTTCTGGGGGCTATATAAAATAGCAAAAAGTAAAAAATATTGTGTTTTCAAAATTGTCGCTCTTTCTTTGTTTATAGCGCAAAGAATATAAAAAACACAGAGGTGATCAAATACCACCAAAAGAAACCTCTATTTGTGGGAAAAAAAGGACATCGGTTAAGTAAATACAAAATATCTTTATAAATGTCAAATACTGAAAATAGTATCTAAAATCACACACATATATAAATACCCTTCTTCCAGCAATAAAAAAGAAAACATTGTATTTTTTTTATATGTGTGTGATTTTTGATACTATTTTCATTCAATATTTGACATTTATAAAGATATGTTGTATTTACTTAAAATAACTTAATTGTTTTTGATGCCATGTGTGTCCTGTGAAAGCAGCTTCCCTTTGACTGGTATTCTAGTCACCTTTTTTTCTCTTGTATTAATACATATGATGCAGGGACTGCACTGATTTATAAGCTGACATATTTCCAAGGTTTAAACCATTTTATCTCTTTATTAGCAATATAAACTAACAGGTGTTCTAATTCTTCTGCACTCTATCCATCCCAATGGATATCGCATGAGTTAAAATACCACATGTTTTCATGAGATATATACTGCATATTTCAGAAAAATACCACATACAGTATTTTAGAATTGTTTTTGTAGTGAATGCCCAAATTTTTTTTTAAAAAAGGTTATACTGTATCTCACCGCATTTTTTAAAACGGTAGATACCACTTCAAAAATGGATCCCGCTCGGGGTTAAATTTCAGCACCATTACCGGTAAACCCCGAGCCACACTCGGGATTGCATTGCAGGATCCTGGTGCGGTGTACTTACCTTGTCCCCAGGATCCTGCAATGTCCCCCCACTGTGTCTGCGGGCTCTGTCCTCCGCCCGATGCCTCCCTGTGCCAGGCTCCATTCCCTGCGAGTGGAGCCTGGCGGCAAATTAAAAAAAATGTAAAAATCATAACACAAACAGTACTGTAATCTTACAGATTACAGTACTGTATGAAATCATTTCACATCCCTTTTGTCCCCAATGCTTTGTCCAATGCCCTGCATGCAGTTTTATATGATATATACTGTTCTTTCTGCCTGGAAACTGGAGATTGTCCATAGCAACCAAAAAGTGTCCCTTTACGTCAAAAGTGGTTTTAGACCAGCTAGAAAACAGTGATAGTAAATTAGAACACTTGCAGAATTGAGCAATAGTGAATCATGGGAAAATGTATTTTATTATTATATTATTATTTTGAATAATTATTCATTTTTAATTATCATATTATAATTTATGATTTTGTGTTTTAAACTTCATCATACCCGGGATATCTACTAGACTCTTGGTGGACAGATTTAAGTGTGTTATTGCTAACAATTACAGGCCTACAATATAAAACGCCAAATTTCTATGCAAAATAATGGTACAGCTTTGAGACGCAAAAATCTGAAATAATCATACCGCCAGGGAGGTTAAAGAGGATGAATAACTTTAAGGATAAATTCTAAGTGTGAATATCTTAAGGCCCATACACACGAAAATCGTAGGTAAAATTTTGTTCGACGATCAATCTGCCGATTTTCGAAGCGTTAGTACGGTGCTTTCGGCAGCCGATTCTGTTTTTTTGTCCGACAAAAGCTGGATGTGCAGACTATATAATGTTTGTCATATGTGAACTCAACGTACAATTTTTGTTTAATTAGTAGTTTTTGTACGAAAAAAATCGTAAGAGCAAGATTACGCATGCTCAGAAACAAAAGAATACATACAAAACTAGTCAACACATTACGTCACTTCTGAAGTTATATTCTGTCGTGTGGGAATTTTCGTATGGTGAGTGACCTCTTCACTTTCGACATGAGACTAGCATGCAACAAAAAACAGAAGAGCGTTCCTCTGAAAATGTGATAGTGTGTACGAGGCTTTATACATAGTTGCATCAGCTTGGACCAATGTAATTATGTATATACTTTATCTTCTCCATGCCCCTGGAAGTTGGAAATCATTGAAGCATACACCACTACTACAGTGATCTCCGCTTGCTTCTGGTCCCGCGCCAAGCAGCTGCGCTGCTACATTTTCAACACAGAGGGTTGACCGCTTGTCATATTCACCATTCAGAGAATTTGTTGCATTGTTTAATGAATGCAAAACCATCTCTAATTGGATGAGGTGGAAAGTGTGACAACACCACACTGCCTCTCCACCAATTAAAAAACACTTTGCATTCATTCAGAAAATGCAAAGCACTCTATGGAATTGATTTACTAAAGGCAAATCCACTCTGCACTGCAAGTGCACTTGGAAGTGCTGTTGCTGTAGATCTAAGGGGAAGAGCTCAGATGAGGGGAAGCTCTGCTGATTTTATCATCCAATCATGTGCAAGCTAAAATGCTGTTTTTTTTTATTTTCCTTGCATGTCCCCCTCAGATCTACAGCGACTGCACTTTCAAGTGCACTTGCAGTGCAAAGTGGATTTGCCTTTAGTAAATAACCACCTATGTATGATGCTGGTGCTGAGCAGCCAACCTTTTGTGTTCAGAATGCAGCAGGGCAGCTGCACAGGACAGGACCTGGAAGCAAATGGAGATCACTGGTCTACTTTAGTGATTTCCAGCCTCCAAGGGGATCGTCCAGTATGGTATATGTATAGCTACATAAGTCCAAGCTGGACCAATATAACTATGTATAATATATACATGGCTTTAAATTCTTCTTTAGCTGCAGTTGTGAAACAGTTTAGTGTGCATTTTTTCTAACTGTCTATTTTGAGAGCAGCAAGTATATCTAGACACAGTTGGCCTAAATCTCACTGTGAGACTGACCTACATTGTCTAGCTTAGGACATCCTAGCTCCATGACTTTTCTCTATCCTTCAGCCAGAGCACTGTATAAGCTAAGCAGTGTCAATGAGAGGAAAAGTGTTAAAGCTAGAGCTACGAGAGGGCTATGCTAGGAGGCATCAGGAAGGACAGATGGAAATCGAATCTAGAAAAGATCTTTGTAGAACAATTGTGAAAAACTGGACTCTGTAGGAAAGACTATCATTTGAAAATCAGACCAACAGATTTAATAGAAATAGGGAGTTCTCAAATAATTTCTGGCAAAGTAGTGAACAATGAAAATAACCCACCACCAGTGACTCCAATATTTGTTCCCTTAAAGGGATTGTAAAGGAATTTGTTTTTCCTTTAAAAATAACAAACATGTTATACTTACCTCCACTATGCAGCTCGTTTTGCACAGAGTGGCCCCAAACCTGGTCTTCTGGGGTCCCTCGGCGGCTGTCTCAGCTCCTCCTCGCAAGAACTAACCACCTTCATGCGAGCTCTCTCGCATGGTGTTTAGTTCTTGCGGGCCTGCTCCCATGATACAGCCAGCGGCTATAGCTGCTTACTGTATCACTCGGCCCCGCCCCCGGCGTGCCACGTCATTGGATGCGATTGACAGCAGCGCGAGCCAGTGGCTGCGCTGCTTTCAATCCATCCACTCTAGCCAATCAACGGCCAGGCTAAGCGGCAAAGAGGACATCGGGGGCGAGCGCAGCAGGTTTAGGGGCTCAGGTAAGTAAAACGGGGGGGCTGGGGGGCCGGTATTGTTGTATGTTTTTTCACCTTAATGCAAAGGATGCATTAAGGTGAAAAAACACGAAACTTTACAACCCATTTAAAGAGTAACAGGCAGTGATAGAAACATCAGCATCCAAAATGTTTGGGTGTTGCTGCATCTGTGGTTCCACCTATTGGGTGCTATATAGTATAACTGTGTCCATGAAGCTCTGAGGTGGCAGCTGGTGGGTGGAATCACAAAGTGCAGCAGGCATCCATTATGCTCAGAAAATGCTACTGTCTATACAAGAGTATAAGAATTGGAGCTACCTATTGTGGGAATAGTAAGTATTGTTATAATATTTTTTTGGTGAAAAAATTGCTTTAAGTATATTATACTTTAAAGTAGACACATTCTTCTAGTCTCATAAATATGTAAACACGTCACTATTAATGTCCTATGCACAGTTATCTAAATATGTATACACATCAATATTAATGTCCTATGCACAGTTATCTAACATGGCAACATTTTCATGCCAAGAAGTAATACAGAGTAGGGATGGGCCGAACAACCCCCTCGGTTTGGTTTGCACCAGAACATGCAAAACAGGCAAAAAATTCAGCAGAACACAGGAACACAGTTAAAGTCTATGGGACACGAACATGAATAATCAAAAGTGCTCATTTTAAAGGCTTATATGCAAGTTATTGTCATAAAAAGTGTTTGGGAACCCGGGTCTTGCCCCAGGGGACATGTATCAATGCAAAAAAAAGTTTTAAAAATGGACGTTTTTTCGGGAGCAGTGTATTTAATAATGCTTAAAGTGAAACAATAAAAGTGAAATAGTCCTTTAAATTTCGTACCTGGGGGGTGTCTATAGTATGCGTGTAAAGTGGCACATTTTTCCCGTGTTTAGAACAGTCCTTGCACAAAATTACATTTCTAAAAGAAATAAAGTCATTTAAAACTACTCGCGGCTATAATAAGTTGTCGGTCCCGGCAATACAGATAAAAGAGGTCATTGAAAAAAATGGCATGGCATCTCCCCAGTCCATTACCAGGCCCTTTGGGTCTGGTATGAATATTAAGGGGAAACTGAACCAAAATTTTTTTAAAAATTGCGTGGGGTCCCCCCAAATATCATACCAGGCCCTTCAGGTCTGGTATGGATATTAAGCGGAACCCCACACCAATCCAATCCTGGTATGGATTTTAAGGGAAACCTTGTGCCAAAATTAAAAAAAAAAATTGCATGGGGGTCCCCCAAAAATCCATACCAGACCCTTATCTGAGCACGCAACCTGGCAGGCCACAGGATAAGAGGGGAGGATGAGAGAGCACCCCCCCTCCTGAACCGTACCAGGCCACATGCCCTCAACATGGGGAGGGTGCTTTGGGGTAGCCCCCAAAGCACCTTGTGTTGATGGGGACAAGGGCCTCATCCTCACAACCCTTGCCCGGTGGTTGTGGGGGTCTGCGGGCAGGGGTCTTATTGGAATCTGGAAGCCCCCTTTAACAAGGGGAGCCCCAGATCCCGTCCTCCCCGCTGTGTTAAATGATAACGGGGTACAAATACCATTTCACAAAAAAGTGTTAAAATGTTAAAAAAGACAAGACACACTTTGAGTCCTTTATTAAAAAATAAAAAAATAAAAATGTCCCATGAAGTCCATTCATCTTCTTCTCTCGCTCCGCCGACGGACCGAAAATGGAAAAAAAAAGCCACTACCGACCCGCCTCCATGGGAGGCACCCGCTGGATGATGTGTCTTCGCTGACAGTTCTTATATAACTGAGGGCAGGGCCACCCGGTGATGTTCCCGGGTGACCCTGCCCCCTCTGATGCACGGGGACTTCCCCATGGCTTTCCCGGGGCGTCACAGGGGGGCGGGGTCACCCAGGAATGTCACTGCATGGCCCTGCCCTCAGTTATATAAGAACTGTCAAAGTGAAGACGCGTCATATGGTGGGTGCCTCACATGGTGGCGGGTCAGTCGCGGCTTTGTTTTTTTTTTTTTTTTTTTTGGTCTGTCAGCAGAGCGAGAGAAGATGAATGGACTTCGTGGGAAATTTTTATTTTTTAATTTTATATTAAAGGACTTGTCCCAAAGTGTGTCTTGTCTTTTTGCTACCCCAAAGCACCCTCCCCATGTTGAGGGCATGTGGCCTGGTACAGTTCAGGAGGGGGGGTGCTCTCTCGTCCCTCCCTCTTTTCCTGTGGCCTGTCAGGTTGCATGCTCAGATAAGGGTCTGGTATGGATTTTTGGGGGGACCCCCATGCCATTTTTTTTTTAATTTTGGTGCGGGGTTCCTCTTAAAATCCATACCAGACCTGCAGGGTCTGGTATGGATTTTGAGGGGGACCCCTACGCCATTTTTTTAAAAAAATTGGCGCAGGGTTCCCCTTAAAATCCATACCAGACCTGAAGGGCCTGGTATGGAATTTGGGGGGAACCCCACTCAATTCTTTTTTATTTTGGTTCGGAGGTTCCCCATAATATCCATACCAGACCCAAAGGGCCTGGTAATGGACTGGGGGGATCCAATGCTGTTTTTTTCAATGACTTTTATCTGTATTGCCAGGACCGACAAAATGCGCCACTTTACAGGCATACTATAGACACCCCCCAGGTATAAAATTTAAAGGAATATTTCACTTTTATTGTTTCACTTTAAGCATTATTAACCTCCCTGGTGGTTTTCCCGAGTGTGGGTCGGGGTTAAATTTCAGTACCATTAGCGGTAACCCCGAGCCACACTCGGGATTGCATTGCAGGATCCTGGTGCGGTATACTTACCTTGTCCCCAGGATTCTGCGATGTCCCCCCGCTGTGTCCGTGGGCTCTGTCCTCTGCCCGATGCCTATGTGTGCCGACTGCGTTCCCTGCGAGCGTCACAATGCATGGGGCGGAGCCCAGTGGCAAATTAAAAAAAATTGAAAAATCATATTACATACAGTACTGTGTAATCTTACAGATTACATTACTGTATGAAATTATTTCACATCCCTTTTGTCCCTACAGCTTTGTCCAGTGCCCTGCATGCACTTTTATTTTCTATATACTGTTCTTTCTGCCTGGAAACTTGAGATTGTCAATGGCAACCAAAAAGTGTCCCTTTATGTCAAAAGTGGTTTTAGACCAGGTAGAAAACAGTGATCATAAATTAGAACACTTGCAGAATTGAGCGATAGTGAATCATGGGGAAATAAATTTTTTTATTATTATATTATTCTTTTTAAAATTATTTATATTTATTAATTATATTATAATTTATGATTTTGTGTTTCAAACTGTATCATACCCGGGATATCTACTAAACTCTTGTTTGACAAATTTAAGTGTGTTATTGCTAAGAATTACAGGCCTAAAATATAATGTGCCAATTTTCTATGCAAAATAATTGTACCGATTTGAGACACAAAAATCTGACATAATCATACCGCCAGGGAGGCTACAATCATTGCTTTCGAAAAAACTGCCCTTTTTAAAACTTTCTTTAGCATTGATACATGTCCCCTGGGGCAGGACCCAGGTCCCCAAAGACTTTTTATGACAATACCATGCATATAAGCCTTTAAAATGAACACTTTTGATTTTTCATGTTAATGTCCCATAGACTTTAATGGTGTTTTTCCGGCGGCTTTCGAATTTGCCCTGAACACCGCATATTGTTCGGTGTTCTGCAGAACATCCGAACAACCAAATTTCGGCCCGAACTTATGCTCGGGCCGAACCGTTCGCCCATCCCTAATACAGAGTAATTAGCTTTTAATGAAAGAGAACAGTTCACAGAACTATATGCACATAAAGCTTAAAGAATAAAAATCTTACCTTCCAATAAGCAGAAATTCACCAAGTACAGCTTTACGTTTCATAGCCATCAGCAGCCCTCTTACTGTCATTCCCTCGCAAAAACAAACCACCACTCTTGCTTTTGGTAGTCTTTCCCGAAGTTTACCAAGCAACCGATCAAAGCTTTTCTCGCCAGCATTGCTATAGATTTTATCGTGATGCGCTATGCACAGGCCTTCTTGTGCAGCTAGTTCCCTAAAGGCTTCCATTCCACTTTCTCCATAGTTTCCTTAAAAAAAGCACATACCTTATTTTAGTATTGTTGCAGTTACACCAAAATGTTCATTGTAATGTTTTGCAGTTTAATGATGAACTCTGGGTAAATATAAAAGAATGCGCTGTATCATTTGATATATTATTAGACATAATTTATACAAGAGGCAAGTAGTGTAAGTACCAGATTTTTCTTGAAACAAATACAGCACTGATCAGACAAAGAGGGAAGAGGAGCAAAAGTGCATGCTAAAAAAAAAAAAAAAAGAGCATGCCGATAACAGAAGAGCGCAGAATGACAGAGAGGTACGTTCTTTAGTGTGCTGCATTCATATTTACTGTCTAGTCATAGGCTATTTGGGGGAAGCAAAATTTATTTGAAGCCGTAGTAAATTCTTTTTTACAATTTGTACCTACAGGTAAGCTTATAGTAAACCCTACTTGTATGTACAGTGAACACCACCTAAATATTCGCCGTTTAGGAGATATTCACATCAACTATAGCTGATGATGTCACTGCACATGCGCAGTGACGCTCTGCATTTAGGGCATACCGAGTGCTGTGCCGTGATGATGACTCCTGTGTAAATGCACGGGAGTGACGTCAGCTCAGGCTGGCTATTCAAACAGCAAGGCAGCATGAACCCATAATAAGACAGAGCGAAGATGGGAGCGCTGGCAGCGGTAAGCCTGTCATAATGTGCTATTAATGCATGGCACTGGCCCATTTACAAAAAAATTGGTAGAGTATACTACGCCTTTAACGTAGCCAAGAAAAATCATGTTGTCTGGACTGCCACATAAGGCCGTGCTGTGTGGCATATATGTATGAATCTCAGGACTGGACAAACAGAAATACAAATCCTTTGACGGGTAAAACAGATCATTAGAAATATAGTGTGAGAAAAAATATTTCAAATTGTAATGTCCACCAAAAGGCCTCACAGTTTAAATGGTCCTGATAGCAGAGGAAGGGAGGAGGGAACCAACAGATCCCACACTCAGCCTTTTGGTGGACATTGTCCTGGTAATATTTTTGCTCATACTATTACTGGCTGTCGTATATCTTGCTCTGTGGTAAATATAGTTCTTCAGATAGTTGCATCTATTTATCTGATGAGCTACATAGCTAAAGTGAATAAATAATTTACTTCTTCTTAATTTATTTGTCTTCATTTTGCCATATCCACCTCTTTGCCCTCTCATCTAATTTTCTGGTTCCTTCCTGTCCTTCTCTAGCCCAACTCACCTCCCTTATCCCCACATCCCTCCCCCTCCCTTTTTTTCCTACTTTATTTTCTTTTTCTTCCAATTTTTGTTTTACCCTAAACCCTGTGAAAAAAATAAAAAAATAAAATAAATAAAAATAATTTACTTGTGTTATGCACAGGAGTTTAGAGCTCCATCATGATTTATGTGAAGATGATAATATATTATTCAATGTAATTCTGGCACTGCATTGGAAGTGTGGTTGTCAGTCTTGCCCTTAGCTGCCCCTGTGCTTGCTTGAGAGAGTCTTTTTAGCTAGTCTAATTACTATGATCAGGAAAAACTAATTTGATATGCCTTCATGTTCTCCCTATGAAGCGGACCTAGCTGTCTGAGTAATGCATTGAGAGTTACCGTACTTTCATTCAACTATTTACTCTGCCTTAAATTTATTTTGTTGGTATATTAAAATAGTGATGCAGTGGCATATGGAGTATTATATAAATTGAAGCTTTTTCAGTAACAATTTGCATAGTACCATTTTTTTTATTTTATGCAAATTTTTAGAAGGAAAATTATGCTTTTTATTATTGTTTAAAGTCTGGACTTCTTGTTCTTGAGATATTTACACATGTATACAGATGAGGCACCTTTTTGTTTTGTGCTTTGGTTTTACTCTACAAAGCCATCTTGCACTGAAAACTGTGTTTGCTGCCTTGCTGAAATAAAATGCAGGAAAACCTGCTAGACTGTTCCCAGGTGTCCCTATCTTATGATTGGGTTACTGATGCTGTTACTAGTTCAGCATGTCCCTCTTACAAAATATGTGCGTGTGTGTGTTTAACTTTAAATTCTTTCATTTTCTGATTATGTGACATTAGCCTTCATAGCTGTGAGCTTGTTTTGGAATGACCCTATGAATCAAGCATTACATTTAGCCATAACGAAGATAAAATGATTCTAAACCCTCCAGATTGGAAATCCTTGCCCAAGGCATAGTATTAAAAATATAAGGACATTCCAAGCACAAATGCTATTTCTGCTTTTTTTTAGAACTCAGCATAAATAAACCAAATAAATAAAACAAGCAAGCCCCTGCTTTAAATATGTCCAAAACACTTTTTTTTCTCAAATAAAGTTTTATTGGAACAAAACAAAGAAAAACCGTACAGTTTACACAGAAAAACCAGCAACGATCCTTACAGTCATTACAGAAATATATCAACAATCGTCATGGAATCCAGGCATATATGGTTCAATAGTACAATCCGTGCACACGTCACTCAGTATTCATTAGGATAGGATACAAGTTACCGTTAACCCCAAGCGTCTCCTTGCCTTATCACCACTCATGAGGTCTGCCTCCTACACACAGAGTAGCTCAGCATTCTTTCTAATTCCTGCCTACACCTCTAAGTTACCTGAACAAATTATGTCAACAGCCTGTCCATCACCAGGTCAATAGGCGAACTGCAAGGGGTGTCTAGTCAGGGCGACCATAGTTTATCAAATTTATTTGGGCGTCCCCTATGTTGATATATGTATTTCTCCAGCCGGAGTGTGTCCCCCATCTGTGCCAACCATTCCTTCAATGCAGGAGGGGTCAGCTGCCCTCCAGTGCCTAAGGATTAGTTTGCGGGCCTGAAACAATGCTCTGGCAGACAGGGCTTTGGATCCATTGGTACTGTGACCTGAAAGGCATTTTTAATCGTGGACACAACCCCTGTCCAGACCCGATGTAGTTTGGGACAACGCCATAGTAGATGTATGAGGTCACCGTGGTCCCTCACACATCTGGGGCAGTGCAGGTCCATCCTCATCCCCATTTTAAACAGTCTGGCTGGTGTATAGTGAACTCTAAGGATGATATACAGCTGGGACAGTCTTTGGGCCACATTGAGGGAACACAGCTGTACCGCCTGTAGCGCCTCCTCCCACTGATCCTCCTCGAAGGCGCCCACATCCCTTTCCCACCTGCTTGTCGCCCTCTGAGGGAAGCCCCCCAGATGGGTATGGAGGATCATGGCGTAGCATCTGTATATGAAGCCCCTGAACAGAGACACCTCTGCCATGTAGTGGAATACAGGTGCTAGCGAAAGAACCCCTCAGAGCCCCTCAGGTTGCGCCCGCACTGCATGTTGCAGCTGCATGTTGCAGCTGCATGTAATAAAAAAACATTGAGTTGGGGAGGCCAAACTGCTCCCTCAATGTAGAAAAAGTCCGCAACTTCCCATCAGCAAAAATACGCTTCAGGAGCGTGACTCCGTGACCCCTCCACCGACCCCCACACTCCAACTTCTGCAATTCCTCGTAGTGCCCATTGGCCCATATCAGACTGTAACTGGTAAACCCCTCTACATCCTGTAGCTGCCTGAGTTTATTCCATACTTTTTACATGAGCACATACGTTGGAAATCTCTTGTTGGATTCAGTGTATGCCAGGGCCTCCAACCCCACAGCAACATCCGTAGTTCCAGTAGCGTGACACATAAGGGCTCTAATGGGGTCAAAGTCTACACACTCCCCTACCGTCTTTTGCCCGCCTGCCATGGTGCTGTAGCTGTGCGGCCAAGTAGTAAATCCAAGGGTTAGGGAGCGCAAGGCCTCCCCTCTCCTTGGACTTCTGTAGTTGTACAAGTTTAATTCGTGGGGGTTTGTTAAGCCAGATAAAAGCCCTGAAGATAGAGTTGATTATACAAAACACCTTAAGGGGATCACCATAGGGGTACTGTGGAGCATATATTAAAGCTGTGGCATAAACACCATCTTAATAAGGTTTACTCATCCTACCAGGGACATTTTAAGGCAGGACCAGATTTTGGCTCGAATCCTATTCATGAGAGGGGACAGGTTCAGTGAAACAAAATCCCTGGGTTCAGGAGTGACCTGCACGCCCAGATATTTAAGGCTGGGTGTAACTGGCACCCCCCGGACCATTTGCGTCTCGCTGTCCGGACTTGTGTCCAGCCACATGAGAGAAGACTTGGACCAGGTGTTCACAAGCCCCGAGTCCCCCCTGAAGCATCTGATCAAAGACATAGCTTCCCCAAGTGATTAGTTTGTGTCCCCGAGAAACAGCATGGTATCATCTGCGTATAGCATGAGTTTCTCATGGATTTCTTTGTATTGGAAGCCCCTGATTCACTGGTTGGCCCTAATTTGGGCCGCCTTGGGCTCAATGGCGATGGCAAATAGGAGGGGGCATAATGGGCATCCCTGCCGAGTACCTCTATGTAGTTGTAAAGAGACATGTCCCGCCTTCCGTATCATTGCTTGTAATAAACAGTAGAGCAACTGGACCCAGGAAAGGAATCCTTTGCGAAAGCCAAACCTGCCCATGACCGCCTAAAGGTACTGCCACTCTATGTTATCAAATTTTTTATGTGCATGCAGAGACAGCAGTGCCCTGTCACCCTCATTATCCGATCTCGTCTGTAGGTTTAGGAAGGTTAATAGCAGTGGACTTTTGGGGCATAAAAGTCCCCTGGTCCGAGTGGATGATGCTGGAGATAACTCCATTAAGCAAGGACCTTGGCCAGGATTTTTATATAACTTTCCAATAAGGATATCGGTCTGTATGACCCCGGATCTAAAGGGTCCTTGTCAGGCTTGAGGATAAGCACAATATTAGCCCTAGTCATAGACTCTGGTAAGCGATGGTTCTCTTTGGCAGCATTAAGTACCTTAAGTAATTGTGGCAGGATACTACTTCCGTATTGTTTAAAAAGTTCCATGGGAAGACCATCGTCCCCTGGGGCCTTAAAGTTGGGTAAAAGGCTAAGTGCCTCCTGTAGTTCCTCAATCTTGATAGGGTCATCTAGCAGTGATTTCTGTGTGTCCGTTAAACTGGGTAGCTCTATTCCTTGCAAATATTCATGCAGATCAGCTGGTGTGTAGTCCACTCGAGACTTATACAGATCCGAGTAAAAACCCACCAGCTTCCGCATTATAAGATCAAGGGTGTTCACCAGTCTTCCTCCTCCTTGGCGTAATACACCAATAGATGGGGATGTCTGGGAGGCCCATACTATCTTTGTCAGTAGTCTTCCCGTCTGTTCCTCCTCCTCATAGAAAGCAAGCCTATTGAAAAACCTTTTCCGGTCTGCCACAGATCCAGTGATTCTATCCACCACTTCCTGGGTGGCTAGCCAGGCCTCCCTTGCTACATCTGACAGATCAGCTACAAACTCCGCTTCTAAAGGACTGACCAGCCAGTCAGCCTGTTCCTGTTGAGCACTTGTTTTTCATCTCACCCCATTTACCTCATTGATGAGTAGGCCTCTTAAGAGAATGCTTTAAATGTATCTCACATTAAGTTGAGATCAGGGTGTTCCGTAGGGATGAGCTTCGTGTTCGAGTCGAACCCATGTTCGACTCGAACATCGGCTGTTCGACCGTCCGTCGAATTGCGAACGATATGGGCCGTTCGCGCCAAATTCGTGTGGCGCGTCACGGCCCATAATTCACTGCGGCATCGCAGTGCATTGCTGGCTGATGATTGGCCAAGCATGCACTATGACCCGCATGCTTGGCCAATCACAGCGCCGCCTGAACAGAGAGCCGTAATTGGCCAAAGCCAAGGAGGCTTTGGCCAATTATGGCTCAGGGGATTTAGTACACGCCCCACACTATATAAGGCCGCCTGCACGGCGGCCCTGTGTAGTGTGTGTTCCGGCGTTGAAAGAGATAGACAGAGAGACAGTGTTTGATTTGAGTTAGATAGATTAGGCAGAACAGTCAGTCAGTTAGCTGCACTTACAGTGTATTGTGTATATATATGCATCCCAGGTGTTGCATATATATATATACACTGTATTCAGTTTAGCTAGATCCGTTCCTGTTATCTTCTATCTAGACTATTTACATTCAGTGCAGTGTGTCCTGCTCACAGTGTTCAGCTAGATCCGTTCCTGCTATTTACATTCAGTACAGTGCTTCCTGCTCACAGTGTTCAGCTAGATCCGTTCCTGCTATTTACATTCAGTGCAGTGCGTGCTGCTCACAGTGTTCAGCTAGATCCGTTCCTGCTATTTACATTCAGTGCAGTGCGTGCTGCTCACAGTGTTCAGCTAGATCCGTTCCTGCTATTTACATTCAGTGCAGTGCGTCCTGCTCACAGTGTTCAGCTAGATCCGTTCCTGCTATTTACATTCAGTGCAGTGCGTCCTGCTCACAGTGTTCAGCTAGATCCGTTCCTGCTATTTACATTCAGTGCAGTGCGTGCTGCTCACAGTGTTCAGCTAGATCCGTTCCTGCTATTTACATTCAGTGCAGTGCGTCCTGCTCACAGTGTTCAGCTAGATCCGTTCCTGTTATCTTCCTACTGACAGGCAGGCTTGTCTGGTTACAGTATATAAAGCTACCTGAAGAAAATTACAGGTGTTCTTTTTGATCCTATTAGTACCACGGTCAGGCAGCTAGACTATTTACATTTAGTACAGTGTGTCCTGCTCACAGTGTTCAGCTAGATCCGTTCCTGTTATTTACATTCAGTGCAGTGTGTCCTGCTCACAGTGTTCAGCTAGATCCGTTCCTGCTA
Organism: Lithobates clamitans; assembly: GCA_037952925.1. Lineage (NCBI taxonomy): Eukaryota > Metazoa > Chordata > Amphibia > Anura > Ranidae > Lithobates > Lithobates clamitans. Next base: position 1,935,133 of record JBBGZY010000931.1, on the reverse strand, counting down.
TTTACATTCAGTACAGTGCGTGCTGCTCACAGTGTTCAGCTAGATCCGTTCCTGCTATATACATTTAGTGCAGTACGTCCTGCTCACAGTGTTCAGCTAGATCCGTTCCTGTTATCTTCCTACTGACAGGCAGGCTTGTCTGGTTACAGTATATAAAGCTACCTGAAGAAAATTACAGGTGTTCTTTTTGATCCTATTAGTACCACGGTCAGGCAGCTAGACTATTTACATTTAGTACAGTGTGTCCTGCTCACAGTGTTCAGCTAGATCCGTTCCTGTTATTTACATTCAGTGCAGTGCGTCCTGCTCACAGTGTTCAGCTAGATCCGTTCCTGCTATTTACATTCAGTGCAGTGCGTCCTGCTCACAGTGTTCAGCTAGATCCGTTCCTGCTATTTACATTCAGTGCAGTGCGTGCTGCTCACAGTGTTCAGCTAGATCCGTTCCTGCTATTTACATTCAGTGCAGTGCGTCCTGCTCACAGTGTTCAGCTAGATCCGTTCCTGTTATCTTCCTACTGACAGGCAGGCTTGTCTGGTTACAGTATATAAAGCTACCTGAAGAAAATTACAGGTGTTCTTTTTGATCCTATTAGTACCACGGTCAGGCAGCTAGACTATTTACATTTAGTACAGTGTGTCCTGCTCACAGTGTTCAGCTAGATCCGTTCCTGTTATTTACATTCAGTGCAGTGCGTCCTGCTCACAGTGTTCAGCTAGATCCGTTCCTGCTATTTACATTCAGTGCAGTGCGTCCTGCTCACAGTGTTCAGCTAGATCCGTTCCTGCTATTTACATTCAGTGCAGTGCGTGCTGCTCACAGTGTTCAGCTAGATCCGTTCCTGCTATTTACATTCAGTGCAGTGCGTCCTGCTCACAGTGTTCAGCTAGATCCGTTCCTGTTATCTTTCTACTGACAGGCAGGCTTGTCTGGTTACAGTATATAAAGCTACCTAAAGAAAATTACAGGTGTTCTTTTTGATCCTATTAGTACCACGGTCAGGCAGCTAGACTATTTACATTTAGTACAGTGTGTCCTGCTCACAGTGTTCAGCTAGATCCGTTCCTGTTATTTACATTCAGTGCAGTGTGTCCTGCTCACAGTGTTCAGCTAGATCCGTTCCTGCTATTTACATTCAGTACAGTGCGTCCTGCTCACAGTGTTCAGCTAGATCCGTTCCTGCTATTTACATTCAGTGCAGTGCGTGCTGCTCACAGTGTTCAGCTAGATCCGTTCCTGCTATATACATTTAGTGCAGTACGTCCTGCTCACAGTGTTCAGCTAGATCCGTTCCTGTTATCTTCCTACTGACAGGCAGGCTTGTCTGGTTACAGTATATAAAGCTACCTGAAGAAAATTACAGGTGTTCTATCCCAGCTTAGTGCAGCTACAGGCCATTAGTATGTCTGGAAGGCCAAGAAGGAGAGGCAGACAGTCACAAGCCAATAAGAGAGGGCAAGCAGGCTCTGTGTCTAGTGCTGGTCGTGGAGACGGTGCATCCTCATCAGCACGTGGCCATGGGACACGCTTGGCCTTTTTTTCGGCAGCTGGCCGTGTTGAGCCGCAACATGCGGAAGACTTGGTCGAGTGGATGACCAAGCCGTCCTCATCCTCCTCATCCTCTCTCACCCATGCCCAGGGTGCTTTGTCTGGCAAAGCAGCGGCCTCTTCCCTCAGCTCAATGTCATCAGTGACTCCTTCCCTAGCCCCACCATGTCCTCCTGAGGATTCCCTCGAACTGTTTGACCACAGTGTTGGGTACATGCTCCAGGAGGATGCCCAGCGTTTGGAAGGCTCTGATGATGATACTGAGCTCAATGAAGGCAGTAACATGAGCACGGACAGAGGGGGTGCCCAAGAAGGACAGCAATCTGGCAGTCATGCTCCCCCTGCTGCAGCATACTGCCAGGTTTGCTCCAGTGATGAGGAGGGAGGGGATGATGAGGTCACTGACTCAACGTGGGTGCCTGATAGGAGAGAGGAGGAGGAGGAGGAGGAGGAGGAGGAGGAGGAGGAGGTGGCACATCACCAACTAGGCAGGATGCCCTCCAGGGGCCAGCCTAAGGGCAGCACATTGACTGCATCACACCCCAAAGCTCCACATGTGCAGGGCGCTGCAGTCTCTGCGCGTTATTCAAAAAGTTCTTTGGTGTGGGCCTTTTTTGAGACGAGTGCATCAGATCGCACCGCTGCTATTTGCAATATATGTCTCAAGCGTATCTCGCGTGGCCAAAACATCTCCCGCTTGGGTACCACATGCTTGACCAGACATATGTTGACCTGCCATGCAGTTCGTTGGCAAGCGTATCTAAAAGACCCACACCAAAGAACAAAGACGATCTCTCCTTGCTCCTCATCAGCTGAGATTTCCAACCCCACTAGACCTTCAGTCCTCTCTGCGACCTGCAGTGAGAGGAATGAAGGTGTAGAATTAGGTGTGTCACAGCCAAGTACTTATGGGCAATCTGCTTTTGGTACACCGACGTCAGATTGTACCAGGCAAATTTCCCTGCCCCAGCTGCTGCACCGCCGAAAGAAGTTTGCTCCCAGCCATCCACATGCCCAGCGGTTGAATGCTAGCTTGGCAAAATTGCTAGCACTTCAACTGCTGCCTTTTCAGTTGGTAGACTCTGCCCCCTTCCGTGAGTTTGTGGAATGTGCGGTTCCTCAGTGGCAGGTACCCAAACGCCACTTTTTCTCACGGAAGGCGATTCCGGCTCTCTACCGGCATGTGGAAGGCAATGTCCATGCCTCGCTGGACAGGGCGGTCAGCGGTAAGGTGCATATTACCGCTGACTCATGGTCCAGCAGGCATGGACAGGGACGTTACTTAAGTTTCACGGCGCATTGGGTGACTCTGCTGGCAGCTGGGAAGGATGCAGGACAAGGTGCAGTAGTGTTGGAGGTTGTTCCGCCACCACGCCTCCAAAATGCTGATTGTGACACACCTCTCTCCTCCACCCCCTCCTCTTCTTCTTCCTCCATGGCCTCTTCCTCGGAACCAGCGGTGCTCCGTAGGCGTTCAAGGGGCTACGCAAGTACGCAGGCCAAAAGATGCCATGCGGTGCTTGAGCTGGTGTGCTTGGGGGACAGGAGCCACACTGGGGCAGAGGTTCTGTCAGCTCTGCAGGGGCAGGTTCAGAGGTGGTTGACGCCACGCCAACTTAAGGCAGGAATGGTGGTTTGCGACAATGGCACCAACCTCCTCTCTGCCCTCCGACAGGGACAACTGACCCATGTGCCCTGTTTGGCTCACGTCCTTAACTTGGTGGTGCAGCGGTTCTTGGGCAGGTACCCGGGCTTACAGGATGTCCTGAGGCAGGCCAGGAAAGTCTGTGTGCATTTCCGCCGGTCATATAATGCCAGTGCTCGGCTGACGGACCTCCAAAAGGAGTTTAACCTGCCCAAGAACCGCCTAATCTGTGACATGCCCACCAGGTGGAACTCGACGTTGGCCATGCTGCAGCGGCTGCACACGCAGCAGAGGGCCATCAATGAGTACCTGTGCGACTATGGCACCAGGACAGGGTCAGGGGACCTTGGTTTTTTTTCCCCACGCCAGTGGGCCATGATCAGGGATGCATGCACTGTCCTGTCACCATTCGAGGAGGCCACGAGGATGGTGAGCACTGACAGTGCATGCATCAGTGACACTGTCCCCCTTGTCCACCTGTTGGAGCACACGCTGCGTGGGATAATGGACAGGGCACTTGAGGCAGAACAGAGGCAGGAAGAGGAGGACTTCCTTAGCTCTCAAGGCCCCCTTTATCCAGACAGTGTTCCTGCGTGCCCGCCGATCACACAGGAAGAGGACGAGGAGGAGGAGGAGGAGGAGGAGGAAGATTGTGTCAGTATGGAGGTGGAGCCTGGCACTCAGCATCAGCAGTCTTTAAGGGATCAGTCCCAAGGAACACATGGACTTGTACGTGGCTGGGAGGAGGTGGCTGCGGACGTTGTTGTCCTTAGTGACCCAGAGGACTCCGGACCGAATGCCTCAGCAAACCTACGCTGCATGGCCTCCCTGATCCTGCAAAGCCTGCGTAAGGATCCTCGTATTCGTGGTATCAAGGAGAAGGACCAATACTGGCTGGCAACCCTCCTTGATCCACGTTACAAGGGTAAGGTTGCGGACCTTATCTTGCCATCGCAGAGGGAGCAGAGGATGAAACATCTTCGGGAGGCCTTGCAGAAAGGTCTGTGCAACGCGTTCCCAGAGACTGGGAGGTTACAAACTCCTGTTTCTGGACAACGTGTTGCTGAGGCTTCGGTCAGTCAAAGAAGGAGCGGTGGAGAAGGTGGCCGTCTGACCGATGCGTTCAGACAATTTTTTGGTCCGCAGCCCCAAGGTATGATCGGTTCCAGCAACCATCGCCAGCGTCTGTTTTACATGGTGCAGGAATACCTAGGGGCAAGATCAGACTTGGACACCTTTCCCACCGAAAATCCTCTGGGTTACTGGGTCTTGAGGATGGATCACTGGCCAGAGCTTGCACAGTATGCAATTGAGCTACTGGCCTGTCCTGCATCCAGCGTTCTTTCGGAACGCACATTCAGTGCTGCTGGAGGCGTGGTAACCGATCACAGGGTGCGTCTGTCCACCGACTCGGTCGATCGGCTGACCTTCATAAAAATGAATCAGTCTTGGATCACCACCAGCTACCAAGCACCTGATGCAGATGTAACCGAATAATTTTTTTTGAAATCTCAGATCCCTTCAAAGACTGCCTATGCTGATGCTGAGTGACTATCCCTGAGTAATTATCCTCTTCCTCCTCAATCATCACGCTGATAGCTTGTAAGAACATTTTTGGTTCTGGGCGCCACCACCAGTGCCTAAGGCACAATTTTTCAGCCCCTGTCTAACAGGGGCGTGTAATTACAATTTTTGATGCAATACTTTGCAGCAGGGCTTGTTCCTGCATTCCAACTAGAGTGTCTGTGAGGGGTTGCAGTGTTGTGGCACCAGCACCAGTGCCTAAGACCCAATTTTTCAGCCCCTGTCTAACAGGGGCGTGTAATTACAATTTTTGATGCAATACTTTGCAGCAGGGCTTGTTCCTGCGTTTCAACTAGAGTGTCTGTGAGGGGTTGCAGTGTTGTGGCACCAGCACCAGTGCCTAAGACCCAATTTTTCAGCCCCTGTCTAACAGGGGCGTGTAATTACAATTTTTGATGCAATACTTTGCAGCTGGGCTTGTTCCTGCGTTTCAACTAGAGTGTCTGTGAGGGGTTGCAGTGTTGTGGCACCAGCACCAGTGCCTAAGGCCTAATTTTTCAGCTCCTGTTCAACAGGGGCATGTAATTACAATTCTTGATCTAATATTTCACAGCAGGGCCCTGTGAGGGCTTACAGTGTTTTGGCCACAGCAACACCTAAGGCCCAAATTTCTGCTGAGTATATAGGGCAGGACCCTACTTTCAAACATCTAACTTACAAACGACTCCTACTTGCAAACGGAAGGAGACAACAGGAAGTGAGATGAAATCTACCCCTAAGGAAGGGAAATTCTCTCCTGTAAGAGTTAATATGGGAAAACAATTTTTCCTTTCCACTGATGCTTTCCAATCCTTGTTCCACAAAAAAACCCAAATTTTCAAAAAACATTTTTCATTGGGACAAAAAAGTGAGGTGAAATCTTCTGAAGAGGAGGAAAGACGCAAAACAAATGTCACAGGGGTGATAACCCTTCCCTATGTTTTCCAAAAAGCTTAGAAAAGATTTTTTGGCTGGAGCTAAACACATTAAAAATGTTCAAAATTACAAACAGATTCTACTTAACAACAAACCTACAGTCCCTGTCTTGTTTGCACCGCCTGTATACTGCTGTTCAGAGTATATAGGGACCTTTCCTTATTTTAATTTGGGTGCGGGGTTCCCCTTAATATCCATACAAGACCCAAAGGGCCTGGTAATGGACTGGGGGGTACCCATGCCGTTTGTCTCACTGATTTTCATCCATATTGCCATGACCCGACATGACATTAAACCCGCAAGCAGTTTTAAATGAGATTTTTTCCTTTAAAAATGACATTTGGTGCAGGGACTGTTCTAAACATGGGAAACACGCGTCACTTTACAGGCATACTATAGACACCCCCCAGGTACGATATTTAAAGGAATATTTCACTTTTTTTTTTTTACTTTAAGCATCATTAAAATCACTGCTCCCGAAAAAACGGCCGTTTTTAAAAGTTTTTTTTGCATTGATACATGTCCCCTGGGGTAGGACCCGGGTCCCCAAACCCTTTTTAGGACAATACCATGCAAATTAGCCTTTAAAATGAGCACTTTTGATTTCGAACGTTCGAGTCCCATAGACGTCAATGGGGTTCTAACGTTCGTGCGAACTTGCGGTCCGTTCGCGGGTTCTGGTGCGAACCGAACCGGGGGGTGTTCGGCTCATCCCTAGTGTTCCGCATGTCACGTCCAGAACTCAGAGATCTCCTCGGATATCCGTTCTAGGGCGAGGAACAGATTGAGCCAAAATGCATCCAGTTTCCACAAAGCTATGGGCAGATCCGTGGCCAGTTTGGCCAATACAGATACCACCAAGGGCGAGTGGTCCGACACGCCCCTCACCAGATATTGAATGTCCTCAAGGAGGTGTGCTGGCTGAGGGGTGCATAGGCAGAGGTCCATCCTAGACAGGGAAAGGTGTGCTTTAGAAAAACAAGAGAATTGTTTTTGCTGTGGGTCAATGCCATGATCAATCCATCCAAACTCCTTTGTGAATTATTGCAGTGCCGTTAGAGACATTTTGCGGCCATTCACTGGGGGCCGATGTTTGTCCAAAGCTGGGTCCATATAGCAATTCAAATAACCCAATACAATAAAAGGAGTGCCAGGACTGCCCAGCTGGTACGTTAACAATATTCTCAGCACTTCTAAACTGAAAGGTGGTGGCACATAAACAGCAGCGATTATGCATTTCAACTGATAAATCCTGCACAGCAATATCACATATCTGCCTTCAACATTTATTACTTATCTATTCGTTGGAAATCAACCATGCGGTATACCAGGACACTCACACTCCTGGAGTATGAGGTGTGAGTAGAGTGGTACGCCCATCCCACCCATGTGTAGTTCACACAAGGTAGCAAGTCTGGTACCAGATGTGTCTCCTGTAAGGCATATATGGCAGGGGAGTGTTTTTTGAGAATGGTGGATACCATAGTGCATTTTAGGGGGCTCTGTAGACCTCTAACGTTCCAAGAGAGTATCAGTAACACACTCATTTGTCAGCATAAAGGTATATGAAATGTGACAAGGCAGTTCTGGAGACATGGGTGCCTGGGGCAGTGTACAGTCATTTCTTTCCAGACCTTGCCGGTCAAAAGAGAGGGGCATACCTGAGTCATGGTGCCATGTCTGATCAAGTGGACCCACCCATAACAGAGTCCTCCATGAGGTCATGTCCTCACCCATAGTGTCAGTTCCACAACAGTTGCTGGTTAAAACAGTAAAAAAGAAGGGAACCCCGGGCCTGCTGAGGCCCCTACCCCGGGCCAAGCCTGCCAATTCACATTCCTGAGGTTCACAGGCAGTATGACGGGGTTGTTGCAACTCCGGGGAATTGGATATAACCAGGGGAAAACATATGGTCAGTCTAACCGATCCAACTGACAATCCACTCGTCCAGTGGGGGCCAAACTGGTGGGAAACAATTTGTATTAAGTCTCCAAATGGTACTTAGAAGTCTCACTTGCTCTCATCGCTAATGACATAGGTAAAGGTTGTGGCTTCCCAGCCAAACAGGTTGACATGTTACAACCTTTGATCTGGTGAAATAGGGTGTCAGCCTCCCTCTGCAGCCCCCCTCCCGGCCTGGCGAAAGACGTGTTTGTTATTATCTAATCAGGAGGAGGCGTCTTCAGCTGACTCAAAAAAGTGTGACTGTACCCCTGCAGTGATCCGCAACTTTGCAGGGAACAGCAGGGCGTAGGTGGCCTGTAGACGCTGTAGTCTTTTCTTTACATCTGTAAATCTGGCTCTGCATTTTTGTACTTCCGCAGAATAATCAGGGTAGAAAGAGATGCAGGCTCCATTGAACTGCACATTGTGCCTCTCACGAGCCTGGCGGAGCACTATTTCCTTATCTTTGTAATTGAGTAGCCAGGCCAGTAGAGTGAGGGGCAGATTCCCTGGTGGAAGGGGTCTGGATGGGACTCTGTGTACTCCTTTGACCGAGTAAAGTGGGGTAAACACCTCCTTGCCAAAGATCTCCAGGAGCCATCTCTCCACAAATTCTGTGGGGTCCCTGTCCTCTGTCTTTTCCAGGAGCCCCACAATGCGTATGTTGTTCCTGCACAAGCGATTCTCAATGTTATCTGACTTAAGTTCGTTTGCCCTGGCAATCCTGGCTGTAATTTATGTGTCTCTAAGGAGTGGGGTTAGCTTATCCTCGAGATCGCTGATGTGGCCCTCAGCAGCCATAGTGCGTTCTCTGGTTTTCTGCAGGTCATGTCTAATGAAGCCCAGCTCCTCTTTAAGGCCCCAACGTGCTCCTGGAGGGTGTGTACAGACGCTGTGCATCTATGCACTGTTTCCAGTATAGCAGCCAGGGTAGGTTGCTCTCTCATCCCCCTCCTCCTCCTCCTCCTCTGTGTCTGGGGATGGTTGATCAGTGTCCTGCGCGAGTCCTTGTGCAGACCATGCATCCTCCGGCTGTGAGTGAAAAACAGCCGGGGTAGCTAGCATGTCCTCCCCCCCTCCCTGTTCCGTGGTGCCATTCAGTTTTTTAGTATAGCACAGCATGTCCCGGGGGGGTCCTTCGCTGTACCCTTAGGTATTTTAGGGGGCTTACCCGCATCCTTGGTCCTGTCCGTGCCTCGTGCTCACTGGGAGAGAGGAGCCATAGCACCATGTTGGCTTTCTGGCGGGCCACCTGTTTCCAGCTGCTTGTGGGTCATCATGGCTCCCATGGAGCTTGATTTCAGGTCCGGGTGGGTCTGCAGAGAGTGTCCCGGGATTTTACTGCTGTTTCTGGCATTTTTTTTGGCTGGGAAAAGGATCTATACAGGATCGAGAGAGGGAGCTCAGTGAGACACATCCATTCACATGCCGCTCCTGGCCACGCCCCCGTCCAAAACATTTTTAAGGGATCAAATTAGCATATAAAAGAATTATTTCAGATAACAAGTGAAAGGGAACTATGCAACTCTGAATGCTATCCAGAAAATGCCACAGTTTTCCTAAAGTCATGAAGTTCACTTAAGAATGTAAAAATAAAGGTAAAACAATATTAAATATGAATATTCTAGGTTATAGAAAAAAATATTACATATATTGGCACATACAGGCATTCTTGTTGTGTTCAGATTGCCTACCAGGAAAATATCCTTCTCCTAGATAATCATACAGTATCCATCTATCAGAGGATAATAGGTTGAAAATAGTAGAGACTCGAGTTTCCTCTTTTTTATATTGATCTGGTTCAGAAAAAAACTTCTGTATTCATTGGCAGGTGATTTGTTTTCAGATCCAGTATTGCTTTATCAGACCTTTGAGCAGTTTTTTAGTATTCTATACTTTGCTGTTCCCCATAGATGCCCAAGCCTTTCTACAGTGAGCGACCCTCTCCAGTTTAACTAACAAGTCCAATGATTTCTTAGATGCCCTATTCAAACCAGGAGGTCTTTGAGAGAGGCAATTTGCCTACTTCTACAAACAAGTCTATGATATTTCTCATACTTAAACTCCGTACATTCTATTTGCCCATTTTTTTAATAAACTGATATATAAAAATCTTATGGAACCACAAGATATCGTGCTCCCTTGCCAATATTTATGCTTGTACACTCCAGCCTGAGTGCTGACTTCCCAGTAATTCATTCTCCCTTTCAGACTTCAGTGTAAGTGAAAGAGAAGGCAGCCACAGTCCAAAATAAAAGCCTTGGTTAAAGATTGAATTAATTGTCCAGTGCAAGACAAATCTTCTCCTATGCGATTTCCTGAGCTTATTTGTACAATCTCTATGAACACGCTCAATATGAGTCGCATGCATTTGAGGGCAAAGCTCAGATGGCCTGTCTTGCATAAGACTATTCATTAAATCTTTAGGCGTGGATTAAATCTCCAATGATATACCCCCCCCCCCAAAAAAAAAAAAATATTTCTACCTGTTTACTGCATTACTGGTTTTCTCCTCCCAGGAATACATTTCCCCATCTCTGCCATCATTTGGAATACCTTTAACCCAAGAGTGTCACAACCCACATTACAGGCCTCCCCTGCCAATGGGGTTTTTGTCTATCCAAATTTTTACCACTACATTTTTGTTTCCCACCTTGCTTAAATTCAGGAATGATTAATTACCTCTGCTGACAATGCCACCTATGACCACAGAAGCCACATCATAGGCTCACTTGAAAAGCTACAGAAACAGATCTGTAGACTAACCACTATTTCTTTGTGCAGACTTTTTCCCATTGATACCTCTATTTTGGTCTGGCAAATGCCCAAAAAAGCTAAATTGTGGACACCATGGGCCTTCTGCACACCACCCCCTCAGAATCAATCCTAACCTGAGGGAACTTTGTAATCACGATGACATTGTCTGTTGGGCAAAAAGGCTGTGATGTATCTCTCACATCTTTTTCTGAATATTTTACTGAATGCTGAGAGATAACCATGGTGTCTCCAACATTATGTTTTTCAAACATCTACTGTTACGCCATGCTCTAAAGGCACAGTTTGGCTCTTCACCACTTCAATCCATCCCTGTCAGGAGTGTGTAGCACTCCTGATCCTTCATGCTGCTGGTCTCATTCCAGCATCCTGGTTTTGGTTGTAATACATTCTCTCTGTCCACCTGCAAGGTAATTGATGTGGTCAGTGTCTGGGTGGAGACCAAATCTAATTTATGCCAGCCAAGCCTGTAGTCTCATGCTTGTGATGGTGTGTGTATTACTTGCTCCAAGCTCTCTTTCTGTCCTGCTCTGCTGTTTAGATTGCCTCACTGATGACCTTGGAATGGATATCAACTATTCTCTGAATTCTGCCTGCTTTGTACCTTGACTGTCATTTAACCACTTTGCCTGTGTGACAATCCCCCTAGAAAACCTTCTCTCAACCACAAAGCGATCACCGACATTTTCTCTCTACTGCAAATCTGATCAGCAGCCCTTCTCCACCTCACAAGCAAAACTATCTTTGCATATACCAACCCTGGAAGATGACAGGTGGGGCGAGATAACTCAAACCTGGCTTACTGATGACACAGTATCACAAATAAATTCATTCAATCCAAACTAATACACATCTTCAATCCATCCCTTCCATACTCAAAGGTTTGGAACTCTAAGACCAAGCACAATGTCCATGCTGTAAAAATGACATGACCAATTTATTCCACATGTTCTGGTCATGTCCATTGATACAAGACTACTGGACAAAGGTACAAAGGTTTTTATTGGAAAAATATGCATCCTCCCACCAACGGATGTTTACCAATCTGGTTGATAAAGCCCTGTCAAAATATAAGCTTCTCTTTGACACAAGAGTGTGCAAAATATACCAAGAGCTTAACCATTCACATCTGCTGAACTCTAAATGTAATACAGTAAAATCTTGGATTGCGAGCATGCTTGTAATCCAAAGCACTCGTAAATCAAAGCAAATTTCCCCATAAAAAATAATGGAAACTTCAATGATTCATTCCACAACCATAGAAAAAATTGGAGAGCACACCACTCCCTCATAAGGTGGTGGGATTTTTGAGGATGTGTTTAAAACTGTCACCGAGGTAAGCACAACAACAAAGTGGTATTCAGTGGTAAACTGAGGGAGTGGTGTGCTCTCTCCAATTTTTTCTATGTTTAATAGGGATGTGGATGTGTTATGCCCTGTACACACGATCGGACATTGATCGGACATTCTGACAACAAAATCCATGGGTTTTTTCCGATGGATGTTGGCTCAAACTTGTCTTACATACACACGGTCACACAAAGTTGTCGGAAAATCCAATCGTTCTGAACGCGGTGACTTAAAACACGTACATCGGGACTATAAACAGGGCAGTAGCCAATAGCTTTCGTCATTTAATTTATTCTGAGCATGCGTGGCACTTTGTGCGTCGATTTGTGTACACACGATCGGAATTTAATCGATCGGATTTTGTTGTCGGAAAATTTTATATCCTGCTCTCAAACTTTGTGTGTCGGAAATTCCAGCGGAAAAAGTCCGATGGAGCCCACGCACGATCAGAATTTCTGACAACACAATCCAATCGCACTTTTTCTGTTGGAAAATCCGACCATGTGTACAGGGCATTAGACTGTCTCTAGAAGCTGCCCAACATATTGTATATATATTCATTCCACAACCATTTATTCATAAGTCCTTCAGTTTATAGTCCATATAAAAGATTATAGCAATGTGATAGGTTGTATAACCATAAAATGTCCATCCACAAATGGCAGCCTCCACAAGGGGATTAGAAGTAAAATCCAGCAGGAGCTACAGAGTATAAAAGAGAAGCGAGGCAACTCTAATGCCCTGTACACACGGTCGGACTTTCCGACGGAATGTGTGCGATTGGAGTTTGTTGTCGGAAATTCCGACCTTGTGTGGGCTCCTTCTGACTTTTTCCATTGGAATTTCTGACACACAAAGCTTGAGAGCAGGCTATAAAATTTTCCGACAACAAAATCCGTTTGCGGAAATTCTGACCGTGTGTGGACAATTCCGACGCACAAAGTGCTACGCATGCTCAGAATAAATTAAGAGATGAAAGCTATTGGCTACTGCCCCGTTTATAGTCCCGACGTATGTGTTTTACGTCACCGCGTTCAGAACGATCGGATCTTCCGACAACTTTGTGCGACCGTGTGTATGCAAAACAAGTTTAAGCCAACATCCGTCGGAAAAAATCCATGGATTTTGTTGTCGGAATGTCCGATCAATGTCCGATTGTGTGTACAGGGCATTAGTGTAGCAGTATGGTTTCATTTAATGAAGGCACAATATTTAGCAACTCACATGGTTGATGAATAAAAGAGGCACATCTAAATATGTAGGCATCCAGGGTAAAGCTGTCCACATGGACTGTCCTCCACATCGCCAGCTCTCACCACTGTCAATCTGCAATCATGATAGGAAAGACTACCCGGCAGTAGAGCGATTTGAAAGTGAGGCTTGAAGCACATGGAGTGCAGCGTGGAAGGGATGACGTCGATGGCGGTGCGGAGGATGGTCTATGTGGATAGTTTTACCCCGGATGCCTGTATATTTAGATGTGCCTGATTTAATCATCAACCATGTGAGTTGCTAAATGTTGTACCTTCATTAAATGTAACTATACTGCTACACTTAGAGGCGCCTCTCTTGTATACTCAGTTGTGATGTGACACTACTTGTATATCAAGACATTGCTCGTTTATCAAGTCAAAATTCATTTTTTAAAAATGTGCTTGTCTTGCAAAGCACTCTTAGACCAAGTTGCTCTCAATCCAAGATTTTACTGTACTGCATTATGCCCTGTACACATGGTCGGATTTTCCGATGGAAAATGTGTGATAGGACCTTGTTGTCGGAAAATCCGACCGTGTGTGGGCTCCATCACACATTTTCCATCGGAATTTCCGACACACAAAGTTTAAGAGCAGGCTATCAAATTTTCTGACAACAAAATACGTTGTCAGAAATTCCAATCGTGTGTACACAAATCCGACGCACAAAGTGCCACGCATGCTCAGAATAAATTAAGAGACGAAAGCTATTGGCTACTGCCCCGTTTATAGACCCGACGTATGTGTTTTACATCACCACGTTCAGAACGATCGGATTTTCCGACAACTTTGTGTGACCGTGTGTATGCAAGACAAGTTTGAGCCAACATCCGTCGGAAAAAATCCATGGATTTTGTTGTCGGAATGTCCGATCAATGTCCGACCGTGTGTACGGGGCATTACTCTGTTTTGCTATTTTTTTTTTACTCATAACACTGTCTATCAGGTATAGGCAACCTTTTGAGCACAGTGGGCCGGAAAATGTTTTCAAAGAAATTAAATTTTATCAATCACGAAAAGGATTTTTTATAAATTAAATGCTTTAAACTACTTGAGTAGTAGTGAGAAATTAACATCCTGCACTCACGCCACAGATCAGCCCCAATTTCTGCAGCTCCACACTTCAGATCAGCCCCAATTCCTGCAACTCCACCCTTCAGATCAGCCCCCCTTCCTGCAACTCCACACCTCAGATCACTGCCCCCCCTGTAAATGTGTACCCCCCTGTACATCTGCCCCACCACTGTAAACGCCTGCACATCTGCCCCACCACTGTAACCCCCTGCACATCTGCCCCACCACTGTACTACCCTGCACATCTGCCCCACCACTATACCCCCCTGCTCATCTGTCCCACCACTGTAACCCCCTGTACATCTGCCCACCAATGTACCACCCTGCTCTTCTGTCCCACCACTGTAACCCCCTGCTCATCTGCCCCACCAATGTAACCCCTTTCTCATCTGCTCCACCGCCGTACCCCCCTGCTCTTCTGTCTCACTGTTGAACCATCTTCTCATCTGTCCTAACACTGAACTTATCTGCTCATCTGCCCCACCACTGTAACCCCCTTTCTCATCTACCCCACCACTGTACCTCCTGCACATCTGTCCCACCTCTATTCCCCCTGTTCTTCTGCCCCACCACTGTAACCCCCTGCTCATATGTTCCACTGATGTACCTCCTTTCTCCTCTGCACATCTGTCCCACCAATGTACCTCCTTTCTCCTCTGCCCCACCTCTGTACCCCCTGCTCTTCTGCCCAACCACTGTAACCCCCTGCTCATCTGTCCCACCAATGCACCTCCTTTCACATCTGCCCCACCGCTGTACCCCCTGCTCTTCTGTCCCACCGCTGAACCCCCTTCTCATCTGGCCCAACACTGAACCCCCCCTGCTCATCTGTCCCACCACTGTAACCCCCTGCTCATCTGCCCCATTACTGTAGCCCCTTGCTTTTCTGTCTTACTGCTGAACCCCCTTCTCATCCCTCCCACCACTGTACCCCCTGCACATCTGCACCACCACTGTAACCCCCCTGCTCATCTGTCCCATCAATGTACCCCTTTTCTCATCTTCCCCACCACTGTACCTCCTATCTATCTATCTCCTATCTATGATATGTGTGATATGCAGAATGGTGAAAGGAAGCAAAGATGAGACACATCTACCTGTCCTGGCACACTTATGCCACTGATCCACCTCTCACATCCAGCCCATGTGCTTGTATGGGATGTCACATACAAGCTTCTGGAATGGATGCGCAATGATGAGCTCAGGTCAGGGGCATTTTCTGAAAGCAGTGGGCCTGTGTGCAGGATCCTATGTTGGGCCCCCGCAGCTGAGAAAACATTTCTGTCCTGCAGCAAAAGTTGGGTGTGATTTTCATTGCGCTGAATACTGGCTGTGGCTTAAAGGGACACAGAGTGCAGGGGTTCAATAATAAGCGACGCAAAGGTTCAGGAATAATTTCAACAAAGTTCCCAGAAGCTCAACAGTAATTCCACAAACTGTCACCTGATTGTGGTTTTCTCAATCATAGTGAAATCCCTTCTCTCTGAGTTTGGTAGTGGCAACCAAGTAAGTCATCTTCCTCCAGATGGTGGACGGGGCTAACAGGACTGTGATTGGCTTTAGAAGTGGCCAATTACAGTCCTCCTCCTCCTGGAAACAGGGACCACCCTCCCTACCAGAACTGCACCCAATCTCTTCCCCATCACAAAAGCTGACGATCGCAGCTACAGCAAAGTTAGAGAACCAAACATTGTTTCCCATCTTTTACAATGTGTGGGGGCCCCCCCTCAGTGCAGGTGCGGCCTGGGGAATTCTGAAAGTGGAATGTATTAGTTTATCACTGGCACTTCCCTGCGCTGCTCTGCTGATGGGAGGGGAGTCAAGTGCCAGCAAAAGAGGCTTCATGTGCCGCTTGCAGCACCCGTGTCGGGGGTTGCCTGCCCCTGCTGTATAGTGGGGGGCAAGGGAAAATTGCAAATGTGCATGCTACCTGAGTTTTGTTCTATGTTTTGTCCTTCACTGATGGTTTGTATTAACATTAAAAAGCAAAAGTAAACACTTTTAAAAACTATTTTGACCTCTTTTTTTAGAGCCAATAGGTGGGGTTCTAATATAGTTTAACATGCTACGACTAAGGCTGTTGCCGAAATGTGTTAGCTGTTTTGCTTGTCACTTTTTGTAACCAATTATTAAAATTGATATATGAACTACAGAGTTGCCGGCTCAAAGCAAGCTATATACTAAAATTAGAGAAAATACTAAATGCAATACGCAAAGCAAACAAATCGAAAGCTCCACTAACCACTATAGGGAGGAATAATGTGAATATATGATTTAGCAGTACATGCTCACTTCGTTCCAAAAATAAAATACATTGACCTTCTCCAAGTGATTTCCTAATAATATAGTCATTGTCAAAAGCAATCCTTGCAGTACCAAGCTTGAAACGCCAGCCTATACATAAACTGAGAGAAACAAGACAGAGATGCCTGCTATCATCCACTTACAGTCACAGGTGGACTACTTGGAATGACAATGGCCCTGTTTGAAATGAGTATTCATCAGAACCCAAATCTTCAGGTTCAGGACATAAAATAAAAAGCCAAATAATTTGCTGATTGTCAGTATATTAACTTATCCAGTGATGTGTCTAGATTTGAAGCTCTGTTGGCCCTATTTTGCAGAACCCCTGCATGTATCCATCCATGCAGAACCACAGAATGTTAATCACATAAAATTTTAGTTTTCAATACAAGACCCACTATATACAATATAAGACCCGCTATACATCTAGAATTCAAGCTAAATGTATTTACTAGAATGTATTCATGCATGATTTGGATTTATTTAGTGCCAAGAGTTTGCACAGTATAAATCATCATCTCATAGTTTGCTGAATTGTGTAATTTGTTTGAGATATTAAAGGCCTTTGTGTTCATGTTCAGAAATATAAAAAAGTACGCAAATTAAATGATCACTCATTTCAAGATTTTTCATTAGCTTATTCTCCCCAATACAGTTCCTCTAAAATACTGAGAATGCGGACAGTTATTTAAATGTATACCAATAAAAAAAAAGTTTAAAAAATAATGATTCTAAATAAGAAAGAAGGGAATTTCCAGTAAATTAGTAAACCAATTAATTTATACAAAATCCTAAATTATCTTTTACAATAAAAAAGATGGTTGCAATTTTTCTACCTTCCTTCTTCTGCTGTCAATAGTTGTTAAGGAAGCATCAGATCTTTGCACCCGCCTTAGCAACCAGTGACGTCACCCATCCCCATTAATTTGCCAGCCAGGAATTCCTAGCCATATAATCAGAGGGTCAGTGATAGTGGATTACATCAGTGCCCAAATATGGCAAGCTTCCAGATCATGATAAACCCTCTGCCAACAGTAATTTTAGGGAAAATCCTAAAATCCTAAATTTTTTTTATTTTTTTTTCTGTGTGGGTCCCCTATTAACATTTATATTAGACCCTCATTTGGGATACGGGTCTGGTACAGATGAAGAGAATCCCCAGTTGCTTTGTGTACAAACAGAATTAAGAGTCTAAAGCTGTCATTTACAGGCAATTTTATCTGCATTTCTTTTTTTTTGTCAATGTCACTTTTGCTGTAGTAGCTTGTATACATCATACAGAAGCATCACTTCACAGGAGGGTTAATGGCATCCTACAGACATATTATTTTGTAATTTTATTATTTCACTTAATGCATTATTAAAATCTCTGCTCCCCACCAAACTGAACTTTTATTTTAGTTTCTTTTTTTTTTTTCTTTGGTGCATTTTCCCCAAAGCAGTGCCCAGACCTTATGACATTTGAATGACAATCTCTTGCCTATTAGCCTAGATTAGAAAATGTCCATTAATGTTTGTAACATGGACTTTAATGTTTAGATTAGGCGCCCAAATTTCAGTAAAGTTCATCAAACACACCTCAAACCGAACCCAGGTACATTTGGCTTCTGCCTATATATGACTTACACCAATTTATAAAACATACATTATTATGTGGTATATAATACCATCTGCTTTTTGGGATAAATATTTTTTGTTGGTATAGTAATGTATTCAACAGTTATGAATTATTACTAGATGTAATTTTCCAAAGACGTGTTAAAGTCAACCTGTGGAAATTTGGCAAGCAGCTGACTGTAATAAAACTGCTTTACAGGCATCTGTTCAGATACATCTTGGCCTGCAGTACAAACAGTCAGAAAGAGTTACCTTTTTTAAAAGGCATTACATTTTGAGCTTATCAGTAAGCATTGTTCCTGCCAAGTATAGAAGTCAGTAAACTTTAGAACATTTGCCAATGCAAAAAAATTGGAACACAAACCAAATTGTTCATTTTTTCTTACAAGACACCAACATGTTCTTCTTTTAACCTTCATTGTTTATTCAGTTTATTTGCTGTCTGTTTTGTATTGTTTTCTCCGAGACCACATTAGTCACATATAAATGGCACCTTATTATAATTTCTGTTGACTTTACTTACTTACTTATCATTGTAGCTTCAATTGAGCTACTGGATATTCAAAATCCCATCTCTCAAAAACACCCCATTCACCCTGTCACCCATAGCAGATAGGATATATTTGATAAATCACATGGTAAAATGTTTTAAGATCTCACCTTGCAAAACAACTTAAAGAGGAGTTCCACCCAGGGGGGCCGTCAAAAAAAAAAAAAATTAAAAGTCAGTAGCTACAAATACTGCAGCTGCTGACTTTTAATTGGACACTTACCTGTCCCTGGGTCCAGCGATGCGGGGGATCGAAGCCCCGCTCGTCCCCCCCCTCCGCTCGTCGGCGCCGGCATTTCAACTGTGGGCGCCGGGCTGTGGCTTCACAGCCTGGTACCCACTGCGCATGCGCGAGCGGTGCCGCGCGCCGTGATTGGCCGCTCAATCACCTGGGACCTGTAATAGGTCCCAGATGATTGACAGGAGGGAGGGAGCAGAGCGGAGCCCTTCCTGTGCCTGGGGGGAAGTGATGTCACCAGCCCAGGCAAAGGAACAGGCAGACTACGAGGGACCACCTAGCAACAGGCATTTAGAGGTAAGTGAAAAAATAAAAAATATCCAAATGTTTTTTTGTTTTTTGTTTTTTAGAATTGTTTTTTGGGTGGAACCCCACTTTAATAACAACCCAGTAAATCACGCTTTAATGTTTGAATGTATGAATTTTCCTGTAGTATATTTATTTAAATCTTACAAAAACCCCTAAGCTTAAAGCTGGCCATAGATGGATAGAATTTCAAAGAAAATTCTTAGGAAAAGTCTTAGGAAAATTCATATGAAAATTCTCAGAACATTAATTTGTTGTTTGAAAGATTTTGTTTGTTTTTAACATTTGATATTGCAATGAATAGAGTATACGAAATGTGTTCGTTCGAGAGAAATTTTCCACCCTGCTCCTTCAAATTTTCTCATCACTGTGGTGGAAATCGAAGGTCGATTTGACACACTAATGATTAGAAAAATGAACAAGTCTTCTTAGAACCTTTTTTCCCCCGAGAATTTTTGGCTTGCAATTCTACCCATCTATGTCCAGCTTTAGAGTTCTTTTGCACCATGCTACACATAAAAATGCAAAGTATTGAAAATGCATTTGCATTGCATTGCCTTATGTTGCCTTTTTTATGTGCATTTGCATGCATTTTCATGCCATCCATTGTTAAGTTACAGGACCCTGCAAAGGAAAAAATAGCAACAACAATTTATTTCTATATTTTTACTCAGTTGTGTTGCATTGTGTTTACATGCATTCAGGTAGCGTTTTAATGCAACACACATATACACAACATTGAGGCGTGCATGAGGCACATCCAAAAACTATTTTTTTGTGAGAACAACTTTGAATAACATACACAGGGCAAGGCTTTTACGTAATGCTGGTTGTAAATTTTAATATGTTAGAAGCAGTGGTGTCTCCAGCTTTCATATTTGGGGGGGCACATGGGGGGACCGGGAGAAAAAAAAAGGGGGGGGGGCAACCATAAAATACAATTTTATAAATATATATATTTATTACAAGAATAGAATGCACTCTAGAGATCATCAATTCAGCCTCACTAGTGGCCATCAGCTCAGCCTCACCAGTGCTCTTCTGCGCAGCCTTACCAGTGCCCATCAGTGCCACCTCACCAGTGCCCATCAGGTCAGCCTCATCAGTGCCCATCAATGCAGCTTCACCAGTGTATATCAATGCAGCTTCACCAGTGTAGATCAATGCAGCCCGATCAGTGTGCATCAATGCAGCTTCACCAGTGTAGATCAATGCAGCCTGATCAGTGCCTATCTATGCAGCCTGCTTAGTGCATGGCGATTGGAGAGAAGAGAGCTGCCGGATTACACAGTGGAGATCTCCCGCTTACTCGACGAGGCTACTGTCATACGAAGTCCCCCCTCCTGGATCAGCTCCTAAGATAGACATCACCAGTGTGCAGTCTATTATAGGATCCCATCCAGGAGGCACGACTTCGCATGACAGAAACCGCCAAGTAAGTGGTAGATCCCTGCTCTGTGTAATCAGGCAATGCTAGCCCCCCTTCCCCTCCAAGGCAGCCCAATGGGCCCAGTGGAACTCATGGTAGGGTCGGCCCTTGGGCCCCCCTCTTCCCCAGTTCGCGAGGACAGACTTGGTCCGGTGACAGCATCCTCAATCCAGGGACTGTCCCTGGAAACTGGGGACTTCTGGTCTCCCTAGGCTAGTGGCCAGCAGGCCCCACAGGTCATGGCCAGCTCCCAGCAGGACCTACAGGCCAGCGGCCAGCAGGACCCACGGGTCAGCCACCAGCAGGAACCACAGGTCAGCCACCAGCAGGACCCACAGGTCGGTGGCCAGTTCTCAGCAGGACCTACAGCCTGAGGGTCCTGCTGGAAGTTGGCTGTGGACCTGTAGGTTCTGCTGGGAGCTGACTGCAGGCCTGTGGGTCCTGCTGGAAGTTGGCTGCAGACCTGTGGGTTCTGCTGGGAGTTGGCTGCGGACCTATGGGTTCTGCTGGGAGCTGACTGCAGACCCGGAGTTGGCTGCGGACCTGTGGGTTCTGCTGGGAGCTGGCTGCCGACCTGTGGGGTCTGCTGGGAGCTGGCTGCAGACCTGTGGGTCCTGCTGGGAGTTGGCTGTGGACCTGTGGGTTTTGCTGACCACTGACCCGTGGGTCCTGCTGGGAGGTGGTCATGGCTTATGGGTCCTGTTGGCTTGTAGGCCATGGCCAGTGGCCAGCAGGACCCACCACAGTTCACTGGCCAGCAGGACCCACAGGTCTGCGGCCAGCTTCCAGCAGGATCCACAGGTCATGGGCACTTGGGCAGCTCCCAGCAGGGGGGAGATAGACGGGATGATCATGTGGAGGTCAGCTGAGGGTGTCAGAGTCTCTCACCTCAGCGACGGGCCGATGGCAGCTGCCAGCTCAGCAGGACAGGTCCTCCTCCTTGCAAGTTGCATGGCCTCCTCCAGTCCTGGGCGGTGGGTAATGGCGATGCTCCTGTCCTGGATCAACTTGTATTTCATGCACTGACTGCAGCTGGCAGCATGCGCAGGCCAGCCCTGCAGCCTAAGAAAGATCTGACCGGGTGTTGTAGTACAAGTTTGCTTACTTCTACTTAGGCTTGCTGCACTGCTCTCCAGACTCACTCCACCCACAGGGAGCAGGGAGCTTGAGTGTGCAGCCATGGACTACAACTCTCAGGAGCAGCGGCAGTGGCCATCACTTCACTGATGTTAGTAAGCCCAGACTTCCTCAGAGACAGACGAGTGACTCGGTCGGAGTGAGTCCACTTGAGAAAATAAAATTGTAAGCGAGTGGCCCTTGGCGCCAGCCGTTATATAAGCTAAAACATTGGGGGGCACGCTATAATATTGGAGGGGGGTACGGGGCCTCCTCGGGCCCCCCCTAGTGACACCACTGATTAGAAGTAAAATGTTAAAGAGAAACCGGACTCTGAAAGATGTGCCAGGTCTCCCTGAAGCAGATCATTTCCCCTTACTGACTTGCTATACCTTGTTGTACACAGTGTTTCTGTACTATGTACAGACCCACAAGGGCCTGCTCTGTATTTTGTGGCCTTTTGAGTGGTCTGTGTTCCTTTTTTTTTCTTTTAAGGAAACAGGCAATTAAATGTAATTTGTCAGCAACTTCATTCTTACATTTTTTTTTCTTTGAAGATGTTATCCTATGGCAAGAATGACAACAAAACACCCCCCCCCCCCATGCATACTAGACCCTTTGAGTCTAGTATAGATTTTACCCCATGCCAAAAAAAAAAAAAAGCATGAGTTCCCCCAGGAAATCTATACCAGATCCTTAACCTGAGCATGTAGGGTCCCAGATACCACGCTCCCCATTTGAATGAGTAAGGGGTTCGTTATATGCTTACTCATTGACAAAAATAGGTGTAACCTAGAAATAATGTCACCTTCAAAAATAAGGGAGCCCCCAGATACCACCCTTTCCATGTGAATGAGTAAAGAGTATATAGTACCCCTAATCATTGACAAAAACAAAACAAAAACCTAGAATTAAAGACACCCAAACATTTAACAAGTCCTTTATTAAAAAAAATCCCCCCAAATTTTCTTGTTTTAAATTCATTGTCAATCATAATACCCGCTGACTCACCGAAAGGAAAAACCCAACATACCCAGCAAACACAACTGATCCAAATGCTATTTCTCGCCTACTGACAGCTAGCTGAGCTGTCATCAACTATATAAGGCAAGGAGCAGGGATAGTGGTGACATTATTACCATAGAGGGCTCTTTCAAAAAAAAATTCAAATGTTTACAGAAATAAGCGCACTGTCCATAAACAGGGGACCACATGCTAAAATTCATACCTAACCCAAAGGCATTAAGTAATATAGTTCTGACTTCATAATTCTCCTTAATAATTAAAGTCAATACCAGTCATCTCAAAACATTCTGTGGCCAAAATCGGGCAGTCATTTCATCTCTATCCCACCCCTTTGCTTAAATGTTGGGGATTCCAATGCATGTAAGTCAGTGTCAGTGATATCAGCGATTTCTAGGCCCACCTCCTTAGCAACCATTTGAAGCAGCACTCCTATATAAAATGTTAAGCTCCCACTGAGCAGTGGGGTGAACAGGCAAAAATTTGGGCATTAATCTGAACGCCCAAACAAAATTTGGTTGGAGCTTAGATTCAGACAGAACCGTTGGACCTTCCCCATCCAGTAATAGTTTGTTCTAAAGCTAAATCTGTACAAAATCTTATTTTTTTCTACTGCCTTTAATATGACCTGTTCATTGAAAAACCTTGTAAATAAATGTATTGAAAGAAAAAATAGATATTTATGCTTTTAGTGCCTCTATTGTGAACTTTATGCTTTTAGTGCCTCTGTTGTGAACTTTAAAGTGGTTGTAAACCTCTGAAATGAAAAATGAACAAAGTACTTGCTTCAATCCAAATCCCAGTGCCATTTCTCTCAGCCTTTACCTCTGTTATCTGCAATGAGTCACTTCAGTCACTTCTAACAGGTTATGTCGACACCAGACAATCTAGGGAGATGGCCCACCACCCTCCCCAGCACGTAAAAGGTGATTGGCAGCCTCAGCTGTCCGTGTTTTCCTATAAGAGTGTGTAGAGGGTGTGTGTACATTCCTTCCACTCAGGTCTCAGATTACACTAGGCTTTCTGGTGTATGCTGTCCAGTATGAGATGCCAGATCCCTGCCTTCTGAAGTACAGGAATGCAGTAAAAAAGTGTGCTTTTGGAGGTTGTGGAGAAGAGAAGACTGTAGATAACAGGTACAATTATTTGCAGGAGGATTCGTTTCATCTCGGTGTATCACCTGAGGCTAGTCACTTACGTGGGTGTATGTAAAGGTTTACAACCATTTTAAAGATAAATGTCTCTGTAATGCCTATAGCTACAAAGGTAAATAAAGACTTCCTTTAAAGTGTTTTAAAGATATTGCTTGTTCAGAATATAGTAATATTGTATGGCACACATCACCTAAAGCCTAAAAAAAACTATAAATTAAGCCTTTTTAGGCTAAATACCTAGGACCAAGGTGTGTTCTTTGGTGTGCAATAGAATTTAGAGATATTATTCCAGAATGACAAAGTACAAAATAACAACATTTGAAAGTATAAAATAACAATGATTTATTAATTAACTTTGCTGCTGTAATGCATGTTCATGTAAAGTAATTGTAACGTTCTGTGACTATGGTGCAAGCCAGGCCAAAACTTTATGCAGTTCTTTTGGACAAGCACTGCCAGTAAAATTATATAAAGAATGTATTTGCTTATCTAAGTTATAATCTACAGTATTTACTTAGATAGTACATTTAAACCATTAATTAACGTGACCTAAACCCAAGAACAAAAACTGAATATATTGCAGCTTACCAGTCGTTAGATGTGGTTCTTATGTAATATAAAGAAGTTATAAAACTGCATTTCACAACTTAAGGAATTTATTGAAAAGACTGATATTGCCTTTAAAAATTACTGAGTGTGCTAAAGGCAGAACCCTTTCTACATATTGATGAATGCCCTTGGGTTATGTGTGAATTTTAACAAGCTATCTCCTTTTTATGGCCATTGCGTGGGTTTCTGTATGCATTTTATTTTTTTTAAACAAGCCATCAAGGGTAATGAGTTCATTGTTTTTTTTTTTGTTACCCATTCATAATACAAATAGAAAAGACAATTCTTTGGGTTTTCAGACTGTAAACACCTTCAATAAGTCACTCAGGAGAAAAGATCTAAATTGCTAATCCAGAAAGCATTGGCGGGATCTTGTGCTTTAATTATGCTAGGAGAGACTATTTTAGGTAATACACAGTTATTTTTTCTGACAGCCAGATGTTATAGGTAGCTGGCCAGTGTATTGCATGCATTTCATAATAGGTCAACCTGTCATCTTCTTAGTCTATATTCAACACAGATCACACTTTTAAGGTAAATAAATTCACGTAGTTTTGCTAACTTTGTGTAGCGGTATGTTCGACACTTGGTTACTTATCAATCCGCCAATCACCCTGCTGCCAGACCCCCATCTATCAGTGAAGACAATGGACAGTCATTTGCACAGTTTTGTTACGTTTATTGGGGGATACAACTTGGATTGGGGAAAGGATGACATGAGATGCCCATAGCATTTAGCACATTATCAGAAGTTATTCAGTGGCCTTGGCCTTACAAAAACTTGATACATTCCTTGCACCCCAGTTTCCTTCCTTTGCATAACTTTTCTGGAGACTGTTGCTTCTTCTTTCCTTGTACAAATCCTTTACTGCAAAACCATTGACATTCTACTTCTTCACTTCCATTGGGACAAGAAAGAATCACTCTGAATAATTCCTCCTTGTAGACCATAATGGTATTGTCCATTCGAATCAAAGAGCCAGAAGCTTACACAGCCTCTCCCCGATGGCCCAGAGAATCAGACAGCCACACAGTCTTTTGGAAGGTGTTACCATTGTGCTTTGCCAGGCCAGAGATCACTTGGTATCTCCACATGACGGCCTGATACATGGCAATGGGCGGACTACTGCTTTCAGCCAGTCCATGACTATTAATGCTGCGTTCCCCGGCCACAGCATTCTGCATTGACCTTTCTTTAAGAGGATAATAGTTCTGTGTCCCTGGTCACAGAACGCTGCTCTACTCTCCTCCGCTTGACTGTGACTTCCTCCATTCTGATCTTCTCCAGCATGCAAGTCCTGTGTTCCATGGTCACAGCAGCTTGATACTTCTTGGAGATGAAGATCTTTATCTAGGACTCCCTCCTAGCGGTTCCTCCATCCCTCCTCCGCTGTCGGCGCATCCCCGCGTGGGGACGCTCGGAACAGCCACTCAATACTCCATTCTGTCTGTTCCTGCTCTCTAGAACTCCTCCCTGGCAGCATGTGACCTCAGCTTATATGGGAGGCCTGCCCCCTGCCAATACCAAAGGGTAATTGGTCAGAGCTCCTCACATGAGCTGCCTGCCACTCAAACATCAGCTCCAACCCCTCTTCCAGAACAGTCCTTCTGAAAGCAGGGGAGGCACCTCTGAGTCAGAGTACAGGTGGCCACACCTACCACTGCACTGAACACTCCCAGTCTCAAATCAAAACCACCATGCCCAGCCTAAAGCACAGGCATGGCTAAATTTACCTGCACTTGGGCCCTGAGCTAAAGAAAAAAACATTCTAGCACCTACCTTCAGGTACAGTAGAGGGTGCTACATATGTAAAATACACAAACGTCTGTGATGCAACCAAATGCATTTACAGTGGTATTAAAGAACAACTCTAGTTAAAACCTGGAACTGAGAACTACACACATCAGCAGACGCATTGATCCATTCAGTTTCCACCAAGTGGAGAACCTGCGCAGCCAGACGGCCCTTCTCTTTATCTGTAGCAGCAGCTGCTAGAGATGCTGTTTTTTTATGTCTTGCATTAAATTCAGGAGCCAGAAATGGCCAGTCAGTGTGTGTGTGTGTGTGTGTGTGTGTGTGTGGGGGGGGGTTTACTTGTACTTTGAGGATTTGAGGAAAGGGTTTAAACACTAGACATGTGCATTCGTTTTCGTCCGAATGCATTTTCGCACGAATTTCAGGTATTTTCATTATTGTTCTAACAAACGATAACGAAAGCGCAGAATCCGAAAACTGAAAGATCCGACATAAACAAATGCTTTATTTTCATTTTCATTGCAGCAACAGTTCGATATAGATAGGATATTCGACATGACGCTGACAATAACAATCTGTGTCTATCGAACCTGTGGTCGAATGTGCCTAACCCTAACTCTATTAGTCTAAGATTATTCTACATAGAGAAAAAAGATTCGACATAGAGAAAAAAGATTTGACATAGAGAGAAAAGATCGCTGCTGGAATTGGGTGGGGGAAGTAAAATAAAAATAGTTATGATAATGAATGTTATTGGCCGATTGTAACCAAAGAGGAGGGGCAGTAAAATAGCTAGAACTAGTACACACATACAGCCAACTTGAACTTACTTTCACTTACGATTTGCTAGCAGAGAGAGACACACACTGAATCATTTCAGAAGACCTTCAATCTTAGCTGGTCCGTTTGTCAGAGATCCTGAATTATTTATCAGTTAAGCATAAGCACAGCAGCAGAACAATAGTGAAGCAAGCTACAGTTCAACTTAACTTTTTCATAATAATCTGCAGCTATTGTGTTATGCCCCGTACACACGGCCGGACATTGTTCGGACATTCCGACAACAAAATCCTAGGATTTTTTACGACGGATGTTGGCTCAAACTTGTCTTGCATACACACGGTCACACAAAGTTGTTGGAAAATCCGATCATTCTGAACGCGGTGACGTAAAACACGTACGTTGGGACTATAAACGGGGCAGTGGCCAATAGCGTTCATCTCTTTATTTATTCTGAGCATGCGTGGCACTTTGTCTGTCGGATTTGTGCACACACGATCGGAATTTCCGACAACGGATTTGGTTGTCGGAAAATTTTATAGCCTGCTCTCAAACTTTGTGTGTCGGAAAATCCGATGGAAAATGTGTGATGGAGCCTACACACGGTCGGAATTTCCGACAACAAGGTCCTATCACACATTTTCCGTCGGAAAATCCGACCGTGTGTACGGGGCATTAGTGTTGTGAACTTGATAGTGATACTAGTGTTGCTTGTGTTGTGATAGCCTCAGAGGCTGCCTGTGTTGTGGGGGGGGATTTATTTTTATAGATTCTATATTATAGATTGAGATTCTATATAGATATTACTAGTCATACAACATTAGAATACTACAGCTAGCTTGTAGGCGGAAAATTTGACCGGAAATGTACGATTGCACGTCGTACAGTTTAGCTGCTCCGTCGAATCTTCTTTGAACATTCCACAGACACCATAAGCCTTCAATGACAGATTCGACCTTACTTAATTTGGATTTTCGGACGAATGCAATTTTTAAAACGAAATAAAAACGAATTCGGAGTAACTAAATAAATGTATTTTTCCGAAGAAAACAAAATATTTCAGTGTGCACATGTCTATAAAATACTAGAGTGAAGAGACTGCAGATAACACAGCCATTGGCCAATAAGCCAGCCAAATAATACCCCCAAATATGAAAGTCCACTTTTTTAAAGGAAAGCTGAATGGCAACCCCCCCATCCTTAAACAAAAGCCTTTTTTTTTTTAAACAAAACTTTCGAGCAAGAAAAAAAAATAATACTAAAAAAGCACCAATAACTTAAAAAAAAAGGAGGAAGCAAATCACTTGATTGCCCAAATAAGTAACATTTAGAATTAAAGTATAGTATTATAAAAAGCCCTACAATTCTCCCTACGCAGGTTGACTGCTTTTTTATCGCTTTTCTCCAAAAGCTTCCAATACAGTGACACTATTGCTGCTCTGTGCCCCCCTTTAGATTAAGGGGGCTGGCATACAACAAGGACCCAGTTTTTGGTCAGTCTAACTTGGTCAAATTTCAAAGGCCCCGTGCAATGCATTATTAATTAAATAGAGGTGGGCAAATTGACACATTGCTGGAACCGCAAACTACAAATGGATTTTGTTCACCTCAAACACACATCTGACCTGATACCAAATCTCATTCCTATCTGGAACTACTTGCAAGTGTTTAAGCATTCAGCTGTAACAGCAAGTTTTGTAGGTTTCTACAGGTATGAACAGGTACCACTAAGTGTCTACTGTTAATACTGCAGCAGTTTTCTCCCTATGGCAAAGTTTCTTTAAAAATATTGATTGGAACGCTTGTTCATTTAATTTTCTCTAGAATCTTGTTCTTCAACTCTTATGCCGCGTACACACGGTCGGACTTTTCAGCTACAAAAGTCCGACAGCCTGTCCGACAGACTTTCGACGGACTTTTGGCGGACTTTCGACGGACTTGCGGCGGACTTTCTAACGAACAGACTTGCCTACACACGATCACACAAAAGTCCGTCGAATTCTTACGTGATGACGTACACCGGACTAAAATAAGGAAGTTCATAGCCAGTAGCCAATAGCTGCCCTAGCGTGGGTTTTTGTCCGTCGTACTAGCATACAGACGAGCGGATTTTTCGACCGGACTCGAGTCCGTCGGAAAGATTTGAAGCATGTTTCAAATCTAAAGTACGTCGGATTTGAGGCTAAAAAAGTCAGTTGAAAGTCCGGAGAAGCCCACACACGATCGGATTACCAGCCAGCTTTAGTCCGTCAGCGTCCGTTGGACTTTTGTAGACGAAAAGTCCGACCGTGTGTACGCGGCTTTAGTTTTGACATCACTTCTACTTACATAATTACATAGTTAGTCAGGTTGAAAAAAGACACACGTCCATCTAGTTCAACCAAAAAAAATACAATCCCATATACACAATCCTTCACCCACAGTTGATCCAGAGGAAAAACCCCAGCAAAGCATACTCCAATTTGCTACAGCGGGGGAAAAAAATCCTTCCTGATCCCCTGAGAGGAAATCAGATTTTCCCTGGATCAACTTTACCTTTAAATGTTAGTACCCAGTTATATTATGTACATTTAGGAAAGAATCCAGGCTTTTTTTAGCCAGTTCCTGACCAGCTCATGCCAATATACGGCAGCAGAATGGCACGGGTGTGCAAAACCACGTACCCGTACGTCACTCGCGCCTGCAGGCAGGTGGAGTGTGCGCACCGATCAGATTCATTGCAGAACCAATCAGTCTTCAGGTCCAGGCCAATGATTTCTGGTCTGGACCTGCTGATTGCTTCTGACCAATGAAATGCCTCCTCTGCCTGTGTAATCTTAACACAGGTAGAGGAAGTGATGTCACCTCCCCTCCTGGAATTCTTTTCGGTTCCAGAGAGAGGAGAAAGGACATCCAAACATGAGTTGCACCAACACTACACCTACACAGTACACGTAAGCACACATTTCACCCCCGATCACCCCCAGTTAACCCCTTCACTCCCTGTCACTGTGTCACCAATTTCAGTTTCAGATTTTTCACTGATCACCTGCATTGGTGTCACTAATCAACGTTAGGGAAGTTAGGGCAGTTAGTAGTAGGCCCAGGTAGGTCTAAAAAGCTTGATCGCTCCCGGATAACCCTCTCACCAGTGATCACTGTATTAGTGACGCTGGTTAGTTAGTTATTTTTTATAGAGTCAGGGCAGCTGCCGTATATAACCTAATAAAGGTTTAACCCCCTGATCACCCGGCGGGTGACATCAGGTTTTAGCGTCAGTTAGGTTCAGCGTCAGCCCCAGGCAGCGTCAGATTAGTGCCAATATCGCTAACACCCACGCACGCACCATACATCTCGCTTAGTAGTATAGTGTCTGAACAGATCAATAAATTTGATCTGATCGGATCTATACTAGCATCCCCAGTAGTTTAGGGTTTCCAAAGACATGGCGATAGCGGGATCAGCCCAGATACCTGCTAGCACCTGCGTTTAGCCCCTCAGCCCAAGTGCAGTAGTAATCAATCACTGTCACACAAAACACAACACACATAACTGCAGCATTCACAGAGTCAGGCCTGATCCCTGCGATTGCTAACAGTTTTTTTGGTAGCGATTGAAGCAGTCGCTGACAACCAGTTGCTCTTTTTCCCTGTGAGTCGCACTAGTTGTACCTGTAAATTTAGAGGGCACAATGTCCAATCGAAGGTAGACTAGTGAAGAGGCCTACAC
The DNA here is from genome assembly GCA_037952925.1 of Lithobates clamitans. Lineage (NCBI taxonomy): Eukaryota > Metazoa > Chordata > Amphibia > Anura > Ranidae > Lithobates > Lithobates clamitans. The sequence continues at coordinate 1,904,455 of JBBGZY010000931.1, read as the reverse complement.
GTTTAGGAGCATGACAGATAAGAGTGAAGAGCAAGTCAACCATCCGTCAGATTCAGGCTCAGAATATGAACCGGTAGACAGCAGCTGCACCCTGACAGACAGCACTGATGACGGAGTAATGGTCTCTGCTAAGGTCAGGCGTACCTTACCCCGATCTTCTTCTGTTGTTGAGGTGCAAGAACTGCAGGGCTCTCGTACTGAGCAGAGAGCCAGTACTAGTGCCGCTTATCCTTCTGGTGAACTGACAAGCACCAGCGGCCTACTACACCCTGGCCATACATCCAGCACTGCAGTATCACGTGGTGATGTGACGAGTCCCATAAGTGCAGTTCAAGCTAGTGCGGTGGCTAGCACAAGTAGTGTAGTGCAGCCACTAAGAAGACAAACACAGGCCCATCAAGCCTATAGTGCCCTTCCTGCTGCATTTGCCAATCCTAATTGGGAGCCCACCACTTCTGCAGCACCCGTACTTCCTCATTCACAGGCCAAACCAGAATTCAGGTGGAAACAGTTGATTTTACCTCACTTGATTTTTATTCACTGTTTTTCACGGAAGATCTCTATAGATCTATTGTGGACCAAAGCAATTTGTATGCTGGTCAATTCATTGCCGCTAATCCCCAGTTGACCCTTCCAGAGATTGGAAACCAATTATGGTTTCCGAATTTAAGACCTTCCTATGCCTATCTCTCCTCATGGGCATAACTAAAAAAAGTGAGTTGTGGTCAAATTGGTCCACTGACCCAATTCACCATATGCCTGTGTTCTCTGCATCCATGGCAGGGCTAGATATGAGCAGATCTTGCAGTTCATGCATTTTAATGACAATGAACTCTGTCGTCCTCGGGATGACCCTGAATACGATCTGCTCCACAAAATTCGGCCCCTCGTAAACCACTTCAACCAACAGTTTGCAGCCTTGTTTACTCCAATCAAGTTGTCTGCATTGATGAGTTCCTGATTAAATTTTCTGGCCACTTGTCTTTTAAACAGTATCTTCCCAGCAAGCATGCCAGATATGATGTCAAGATGTATAAGCTCTGTGACAGGGCAACAGGCTATACATATAGTTGTCCATAACCATAACTACATATAGTTATGGTTTATGAGGGAAAAGATAGTCACGTGCAGCCCGAGAACTGCCCTGACTACATAGGGAGTACTGGCAAGATTGTTTGGGACTTTGTGTCACCCTTATTCGGAAAGGGGTACCACTTGTATGTGGACAATTATTACACGAGCGTGCCACTTTTTAGTCATTTGTTTGATCATGGAATGGGCGCATGTGGCACCATGTGATCTATTTGCCGGGGCTTACCCCAGCGGCTTGTAGAGTCCCCTTAGACTGGGGGAGAGAGCCTGCTTGAATTGTAATAATTTGCGAAGTGGAGGGATAATCGGAATGTTTTTATTCTGTCCTCCCTTCACGCAGATACGACATTCCAAATTCCAACGGCGACTGGTGTTGTGGAGAAACCCCTCTTTATCCACGAAAACCTTAATATAGGAAGGGTGGACCTCAACGGCCAGTTGATGGCACCGTACTTAATTGTCCCTAAGGCCAGACGCTGGTACAAAAGTGTCTGTATACTTTTTTCAATTGGCTCTGCTGAATGCTTATGTTCTATGGATCCTTCCTTAAATTCCAGGAAGAGATCATCACAGCCCTTCTGTTTCCAGACGGTGCTGTGGCCCAACTTCTCAATCCAAATGCAGTGAGACGGCTGCATGAGAGGCATTTTCCGTATGTCCTCCCTGGTACCCCTACCCAATGATCACCCTAAAGAAGATGTTGTGTCTATATAGGCGTGACACCCGCTATTATTGTCCCTCCTGTCCTGGCCAACCTGGTCTTTGCATCGGTGAATGTCTCGAACGTTACCACACACTAGTGGAGTATTAGCATAGGGTACAGCACAGCACAGTCTAGGGTACACTTTCACAGGGTCTCCAAAGATGCCATTGCATTTTGATAGACCCGAACCTGGAACCGTTACAGTTACAGTTATCAAAAAAAAGGTATTAAAAAAAAATATAAAATGAAAAAGCCAAAAATAGTTGTTGTTTTATTGTTCTTCTCTCTCTATTCTCTCTCTATTGTTCTTCTCTTTTTTACTGTATTTTAAGCTTAACTGCAACGTTTTATTGTTACTATGTTTTATCGTGTTTGCTTTTCAGGTATGTAATTCTTTTATGCCTTACTGTTTACTGTGTTTTATTGTTAATCATTATTTTATTTTCAGGTACGCCATTCAGCTGCAGCACTGGTTTAGTTATCTTGACAGCAACAGCGTTTGCTCTCACAATACGTAAATCAGTGACTCCAGCACTGTAGGAGGTGATTTCACCACCACAGTTAAAAAAAAAATGGGCATGTATGCCCATCATTAGAAGTGGGTGGATGCAGGGCGGTATTCTATTGGTGGGCATACCCAACGATCAATCTTTTTTTTTGTTCAGCCCACAGGCTGCATGAAAAAAAGAACATTACAACATATGCCCAACAAGGACCAGCGACATACTGGTATAGAGTAGCTATGAGTGGTTATACCGGAATTATGCCTGCAGGTTTAGGTATCATCTTGGTATTGTTCTTTTCAGTAGGCAGTCGGCTTTCATGTAAAAGCAATCCTAATGGCTAATTAGACTCTAGACTGCTTTTACAAGCAGTGGAAGGGAATGTCCCCCCCCCCCTCCTGCCATCTACCATGGTTTTCTCGGGCTCTCCTGTCCCACCGGGGAACCCGAGAATCCAGCCGGTGGTTCTGCCAGCTGACCATAGAGCTGATAAAAGACTAGATTGGCTCTAATCATCTCTATAGCCTAAGAAACTGGAAGCTTCGAGCATTTCATGACTTCGGTTTCACTGGATATAAACAGCGCCATTGGGAAATTGGGAAAGCTTATCACACCGATCTTGGTGTGGTCAGATGCTTTGAGGGCAAAGGAGAGATCTAGAGTCTTATAGACCAGTGGTCATCAACCCTGTCCTCAGGGCCTACTAACAGGCCAGGTTTGCAAGATAACTGAAATACATCACAGGTGATATCATTTGCTGCTCAGTGATTGCAGTATTCTAGTCTGCATCTCCCCAAGGTAATACATAAATCCTGGCCTGTTAGTGGGCCCTGAGGACAGGGTTGATGACCACTGTAATAGACCCCATTTTTTTCAAAAAAGAGTACCTGTCACTACCTATTGCTATCATAGGGGATATGTGCATTCCCTGTGATAACAATAAAAATGACAAAAAAATCAAAATAAATGAAAGGAACAGTGTAAAAAAAATTAAAAAATCAAAATAAATGATTAAAAATAAAATCACCCCTGTCCCCTGTGCTCGCGCTCAAAGGCGAACGCAACCTTCGATCTTAAGTTGTATGTAAACAGCAATTGCACCGTGCAAGTGAGGTATCACCATGAACGTCAGATCAAGGGCAGTAATTCTAGCAGTAGACCACCTCTGTAAATCTAAAGTGGTAACCTGTAAAGGCTTTTAAAAATGTATGTAGTTTGACACCGCTGCATGATTGTGCACAATTTTAAAACATGTCGTGTTTGATATCCATGTACTCGGCATAAGATCATCTTTTATATTTTGCCAAACATTTGGACAATATAGTGTGTTATAGTGCATTAAAATTCAAATAAGTGTTTTTTTTCCAAAAAAAATGCGTTTTAAAAATCACTGCGCAAATGCTGTGTAAAAAAAAAAATGTAACACCCACCATTTTAATCTGTAGGGTTTTTGCTTTAAAAATATATATAATGTTTGGGGGTTCAAAGTAATTTTCTAGCAAAAAAATATTTTTCATTGTAAACAAAAAGTTTCAGAAAGGGCTTTGTCTTCAAGTGGTTAAAAGAGTGGGTGATGTGTGGCATAAGCTTCTAATGCATAAAATACCAGGACAGTTCAACTCCCCCCCCCCCCAAATGACCTTATTTTGGAAAGTAGACACCCTAAGCTATTTGCTGATAGGCATGTTGAGTCCATGGAATGTTTTATATTTTGTTTTATGTTTTGGGAAAACTAAAAATTAATTTGTTTATGTTTACACAAATTTGTCACTAAATGATATATTGCTCACACATGACATGGGTATATGTGATATTACACCCCAATATACATTCTGCTGCTTCTCCTGAGTACAGACATACCACATGTGTGAGACTTTTTGGGAGCCTAGCCGCGTACAGGACACCAAAATGCTGAAATGCCAAGATAGCACAAACCCCCCTAAATTACCACATTTTGGAAAGTAGAAATCCCAAGCTATTTGCTGTGAGGCACGTTGAGTCCATGGAATATTTTGCCACAAGTTTTGGGGAAATTACAAACTTTTTTTTTTTTTTACACAAAGTTGTCACTAAATGATATATTGCTCGAACATGCCATAGCTATATGTGGAATTACACCCCAAAATATATTCTGCTGCTTCTCCTGAGTATGGAGATACCACATGTGTGGGACTTTTTGGGAGCCTAGCCGTGTACAGGACCCCGAAAATCAATCACCACCTTCAGGATTTCTAAGGGCGTAAAATGGTGATTTCACTCCTTACTACCTATCACAGTTTCTGAGGCCATGAAATGCCCAGATAGCACAACCCCCCCATCCCCAAATGACCCCATTTTGGAAAGTAGACACCCCAAGGTATCTGCTAAAAGGCATAGTGAGTAATTTGAAGCTCTCATTTGTTTTGGAAAATGAAGAAAGAAAAGGAAAATGTACATTTTTTCTTTTTTCAATTTTCAAAACTTTTTGACAAAAAGAGAAATATGCAAAATACTCACCATGCCTCTTAGCAAATAGCTTGTGGTGCCAACTTTGTGGGAAAAAATATATATAAAATATATATAAAATATTCCATGGACTCAACCTCTCAGCAAATAGCTTGGGGTGTCTACTTTCCAAAATGCGGTCATTTGGGGGGGGGTTGTTCTATCTGGGCATTTCATGGTCTCCGAAACTGTGATAGGTAGTGAGAAGGGCAATCAAAAATTTACGGCCTTAGAAAGCCTGAAGGCGGTGCTTGGTTTTCGGGTCCTGTATGTGGCTAGACTGCCAAAAAGCCCCACACATGTGGTATGTATTTTGGGGTGTAATTTCACATATACTCATGCCATGTGTGAGCATTTCAGTGACAACTTTTTGTAAATTTTTTTAATGTAATTTTTCAATCACATATAACAAAAAAATAAAATATTCAATGTGCTCAAGATGCCTCTCAGCAAATTCCTTGGGAACCTACTTTCCAAAATGGGGTCATTTGGGGGGGGGGGGGGGGGTTGTACTGCCCTGCCATTATATCACCTCAAGAAATGAGATAGGCAGTCATAAACTAAAAGCTGCGTAAATTCCAGAAAATGTACCCTAGTTTGTAGACGCTATAACTTTTGTGCAAACCAATAATTATACGCTTATTGATTTTTTTTTTACCTGAGACATGGCTGAATGCATTTTGGCCTAAATGTATGACTAAAATTGAGTTTATTATATTTTTTTCATAACGAAAAGTAGAAAATATAATTTTTTTCATTTATATCGCGAAAAATAAAAACCACAGAGGTGATCACATACCACCAAAAGAAAGGTTAATTTGTGCGAAAAAAAGGACGCAAATTTTGTTCAGGTACAGCATTGCATGACCACTCAATTACCAGTTAAATCAGCGCAGTGTCAAATTGTAAAAAGTCCTCTGGTCAGGAAGGGAGGTAAAACCTTCTGGGGCTGAAGTGGTTATAGCAATCTACTGAGCTTGCCAGAACCACCTCTGGAGGGATTCTATTCCACATTTTCACAGCTCTTACTGTGAAGAAACCTTTCCGTATTTGGAGATGAAATATTTTTTCCTCTAGATGTAAAGAGTGCCCCCTTGTTCTCTGTGATGACTTTAAAGTGAATAACTCAACACCAAGTTCACTATATGGACCACTTATGTATTTGTACATGTTGCTCATTTCCCCCTTAATCTCCTCTTCTCAAGAGGGAATATAATCAGTTCCTTTAACCTTTCTTCATAGCTGAGCTCCTCTATGTCTCTTATTAGTTTGGTTGCCCTTCTCTGCACTTTCTCCAGTTCCCCAATATCCTTTTTGAGAACTGGTGCCCAAAACTGAACTGCATATTCCAGATGTGGTCTTACTAAAGATTTGTACAGGGGCAAAATGATATATCTCTCTCTGGAGTCCATACCTCTCTTAATACAAGAAAGGACTTTGCTCACTTTGGAAACCGCAGCTTGGCATTGCATGCTATTATTGAGCTTATGATCTACCAAAACCCCCAGATCCTTCTCCACCATTGATTCCCCCAATTGTACTCCCCTAGTATGTATGATGAATGTATATTCTTAGCCCCCAAATGCATAACTTTACACATATCAATATTAAACCTCATTTGCCACTTAGTTGCCCAATTAGACAATGCATTGAGGTTGGCTTGTAAATTGGAGACATCCTGTAAGGACGTTATTCCACTGCATAGCTTAGTGTCATCTGCAAAGACAGAAATGGTACTTTTAATCCCAGACCTATACCATTTATAAAGATAATATAATCAAACCGAAGTCCGACCGTCAAGAACGTGGTGACATACAACACGTACGACGGGACTAGAAAAAGGAAGTTCAATAGCCAGTAGCCAATAGCTTCCGTCTCGTACTTGCTTCAGAGCAGGCGTAGTTTTTGGTCTGTCGGAACAGCATACAGACGAGCGGTTTTCCCGATAGGAATTGGTTCTGTCGGAAATATTTAGAACATGTTCTATTTCTAGGTCCGTCAGAATTTTCTAAAAAAAAAGTCAGACGAGGCATACACACGATCGAAATGTACGATGAAAAGCCTTTTTCTGATTTTTTCTGTCGGATATTCCGCTCATGTGTACGCGGCATAAGAGTCATTAACCACTACTCTCTGAATCCTGTCTTTTAGACAGTTTTCTATCCATTTACAAATTAATCTTCCCAAGCCTGTAGACTTTACCTTACACATGAATCGTGTGTGGGGAACTGTGTCAAACGCTTTTGCAAAATCTAAGTATACCACGTCCACAGCCACCCCTCTGTCCAAGGTTTTACTTACCTTCTCATAAAAAGAAATTAAGTTTGTTTGACAACTTCTGTCTTTCCTGAATCCATGCTGTCTGTTGCTTAAAATATTTTTTTCAAGCAAGAACTTGTCTACTTGGTAGATTTCCCTTTGCAATGAGAGGCTGCTGGGTCCCGCAGCTAATTGCAGCCACTCAAATGTAATCACTATGCAGCAATCACAAGGGTGTGGGGTGTTTTAATTTTGATATTGCTCTCTGTATAACCCTCAATAGGAATGCGGGTGTATATACCAAAACAATGAAATAAAAAAATGTGATATCAGCTGTGAAGAACAAGCCGAAAAAGAGGAAAAGCAGGTAATAATCACACCTTTGCAGAATAAGCTTGGTAAAATGTCCAAAACGTTATTAATGACAGAGTAAAAAAGACTCAATTGAATAAAAATAGTTTTTTTTATAACAGCTTACCTGTAAAATCCATTTCTTTTGAGGTACAGAGCCTCAGTAATTACTGATGGGTTATAGGGTATCACTAGGTGATCGGACACTGGCACACCCTAGACAGGAAGTTCAACCCCCTATATAACCCCTCCCCTTACTGGGGAAACCTCAGTTTTGTTGCAAAGCAATATAAGTGTATTAGAAGAGGGGCGGGACCTCTGTGCCCCGTGATGTACCTCAAAAGAAAAGGATTTTACAGGTGAGCTGTTATAAAAATCCTATTTTTTTTCTCGTACATTATGGGACACAGAGCCTCAGTAATTACTGATGGGATGTCCCAGAGCAATGCTATTTGAGGGGACCACAACAAAGTAGGGTGTAATCAGCCCTGAGGACCTCGTACCGCTGCCTGCAGCACACTACGCCTAAAGGCGATATCCTCATGCCTTCCCACATCCAGCTGATAAAATCTAGTGAATGTATGGACTGAAGACCAGGTTGCGGCTTTGCAGATGTGAGCCATAGAGGCCCGGTGATGCACCGCCTAAGAAGCACTAATAGCCCTTGTTGAGCGTGCCTTGATTTGAAAAGGTGGAATTTTCTGTTTCAAACTGTAAGCTTGAATAATCATTTGTCGAATCCATTTTGAAATGGTAGACTTTGACACTGCCTGTCCTCTATTGGGACCTTCTGGCAACACAAACAAAACATCTGTTTTGCGAATTTGAGCAGTTGCTTCCAGAAAGGCTTTGACTGCTCTTACTACATCCAAAAAAATGTAGTGACTTTTCTTTCGTAGAACAGGGATCTGGAAAAAAGGAAGGTAGAACAGTATCTTGGTTTAGATGAAAATCTGAAAGCACTTTCCGTAGAAAGCTAGGATGAGGGCGCAATACCACTCTATCCTTGTGCATGATTAAATAAGGCTCTTTACAGGAAAGAGCTGCTAATTCTGATACTCTTATAGCAGAAGAAATGGCTACCAGAAAAATTAACTTTCTTGTCAACAAGACCAAGGGAATTTGACGTATTGGTTCAAAAGGCTGTTTCTGTAAAACTGACAGAACCAAATTCAAGTCCCAGGGGTTCAGGGGCACTTTAACCGGAGGATTAAGACGCGTTACCCCCGCATACATTTTCGGACCAAAGAATGTGAAACAAGTGGCCGTTGAACTAATACTGATAAGGCCGAGACCTGTCCCTTGATGGTACTCAAGGCCAGCTTAATTTCTAATCCCATTTGTAGAAAGTCAAGAATTCTACCTATTACATATTTTCTGGGATGCCAACCCCTGGCTTCACACCAGGATACATAAGTCTTCCAGACTCTATGATAAATTACTCTGGAAGCTGGCTTCCTTGCATTGATCAAGGTAGAGATCACAGGACCTGAAAGCCCAGGATTCTTTAGAATGTGGGTTTCAATAGTCAAACTGTCAAATTTAGCATTTGTAAGGCAGGATGGAACACTGGACCTTGTGATAACAGGTCTGTGACGGTAGGGTCCGCGGGGAACCTACTGTCATCCTTACTATTTATGCATACCAAGCTCTCCTGGGCCAAGCTGGGGCCACCAGAAGTACCGACTTCTTTTCCTGCCTGATCCTGCAAAGGAGTCGTGGCAGTAGCAGAATAGAAGGGAATGCATAAATCAGTGAGAACCGATGCCACGGAATCACCAACGCATCTGTCCCGCATGCAAGAGAATCCTTTGTTCTTGCCACAAACTTGTCGATCTTCTTGTTGAATCTGGATGCAAAGAGATCTACATCTGGAACCCCCAATCTTTGGCATATGGGCCAAAAGACGTCAGGGTGAAGAGACCATTCCCCTGGGACTAACCGCTGGCGACTCAAATAGTCCGTCTGCCAGTCCCCAGAATGAAAACTGCCAATATGCATGGCACATGCTTTTCTGCCCAGACTAAAATCTGGTTCACTTCTCCCTGAGCTGCACGACTCCTGGTGCCTCCTTAGTGATTGATATAAGCCACTGCTGTGGCATTGTCGGACTGGATCCTGACAGGGCAACCCTGTAGCCTGAGAGTCCAGGCCTTTAGGGCTAGATACGCCGCACGGATCTCCAGAATGTTGATGGGTAAGGTCCTCTCGGTTTTGGACCATTCCCCTTGGACCGCAGACTGTTCCAGAACTGCTCCCCAACCCAAAAGACTGGCATCCGTTGTTATCACTGTCCAGGTAACCGGTAAAAAGGTTTTCCCTTTTTGCAGGTTTTCGGGTATTAACCACCAACTGAGGCTCGGATGCACTGTAGGAGACAGACGCATCGGAAAATCTAATGACTGCACTTTCTTGTTCCAGGCAGACTGGATACTGTGTTGCAGCAGTCTCCAATGAAACTGAGCATAGGGAACTGCTTCGAATGAAGCCACCATCTTTCCCAGCAGCCTCATACAAAGGCGAACAGAAGGACCCTTTTTTGTCCTGACTACCTCAATCAGTTCTTTTAAGGCACTGATCTTTGCCTGAGGTAAAAATACCTTCTTTTGACTTGTATCTATGACCAGGCCCAAATACTCTAGTCTTCTTACTGGTTTTAAGGAAGACTTTTCTAAGTTGAGAATCCAACCTAGGTAAGTAGTTGACTGTGGTGACCAAGTTCTGGTCCAGGCAAGCTACCGACCGGTCTATCAAGAGCAGATCGTCTAGGTATGCTATGACTGTTATACCTTGGGCCCTTAATCTGGCCAGAGGAGGAGCCAAGATCTTTGTAAACACCTGAGGTGCAGTGGCTAGCCCGAAAGGTAGGGCTATAAACTGAAAGTGGCGTTTTTCTACTTCGAAGCGCAAGTACTTTTGATAAGCAGGGAAAATGGGTACATGCAGGTACGCATCCTTGATGTCTATTGATGCCAGAAGTTCTCCTCCTTGTAGGATGGAGACTACTGATCGAATTGATTCCATGCGAAAGGATCAAATCTTTAGGAATCGGTTTAGATCCTTTAGATCTAAAGGATCTGGCATCCCCATTTGGTTTTGGAACCGTGAAAAGGTTTGAATAAAACCCTAATCTCTGCTCTTCCGTGGGAACAACCACGATGACCCTTTGCGAAATAGCCCCTCCAATGCTAGAAGGAAAGACTGCTTTTTCTCTGGATCTCTGGGGACATTTGATCTGAGGAAACGAGAAGAGGGGAAGACTCGGAACTCCAGTTTGTAACCTAGAGTTACCGTGGAGATCACCCATCTGTCCTGGAAATCTTCCTGCCAGAGCTTTGAGTTGAGAACTGTAGCAGTCTTCCCCCCACCCGAGCGAGCAGGGGCGCTCCTTCATGAAGAGGCTTTAGCGTCTTGTCTAGTAGGCTTCTTCTTTAGTCCCTGGGGTCAACTCTGAAATGTATTTCTTGAGCCTGACGGAGGAAGCCGTTGCGACTGCCTGGAGGCTGATGCTCCTGGCACTGGGGAAAAACCGTTTAAAAGAGGGCGTTTATTCCTTTTCTTAACAGGTAAGAGTGTGCTTTTTCCACTAGAGATCTTTTGGATATAATTGTCCAAATCCTCTCCAAACAGCCTTGCACCATGAAATGGAGATCCAGCCAGAAGCTTCTTACCCGGTGATTCGGCTGACCAATTTTTCAACCATAAGATTCTACGCATATGCACCAACCCAAGAGAAAGGCAAGAGGTTTGGATGATAGAATCTCTGATTGCGTCAACAGCAAAACATAAAGCCGCTGGAAGGTTGGCCAACCCCGGGCTTGCTATTCGGGTAAAACTTTGAGGACCTGTTTAACATGGTCTCTCAAGTATTGACAGACTCCAATTGCTGCCACTGCAGGTTGAGCTACTGAACCTGCCAAGGAAAAAACATTTTTTAACAGGAATTCCGTTTTTTTATCAGTTGGATCCCTAAGCATCTGAGCATTGTCGACAGCACAAGTCAGGCTTTTATTAACGGAGGAAATGGCGGCGTCAATTGTCGGTATACCCCACATTTTTCTAAATTTTTCCTCCATAGGATAAAGTGTTGAAAACTTTTTAGGTGGAAAAAAATGTTTATTTGGGTGATCCCACTCAGAATAAATGAGCTTTTCTAGTAAATTATGAACAGGAAAAGCATGTGTTGTTTGAGGAGGCTTCAGTGAACCCAAAGAAGAGGAGGGTTCTTTAACTGACTCAGATACGGGTAACTTAAAGGTGGAGCGGACCAATCCAGCAAGAATTTGCACTAACACCTTCTCATCCTGGGAAGCTGAAGAGGGCCCTTCTCCACTTGATTCCTCAGAAGAGGAATCATCAGTCTCATCCCGATCCTCTGAGAGGGATTCTTCTCCTTTTTCCCAGAGTTCCTCTGCTTGAGGGTCCTGGGTGACAGAGGGAGACCTAGTGCATTTTCTTCCACTGAGTGAAGATGTGATTAAGGCCATTAGTCTTTCCTCTAATCCATTAATGGTTGAGGAAAAAACCTCCTGCGTAATGTATACAGGAGCTGAAGTGCCAAAAGCAGATGCAGCCCCTGACCCCGACGGCTCACCCTGGCCAGCCATCCCAGGTCCTTCAGGGGGGAAGGTACTGCAGAAGGGGGGTCCTCAGAGCCTGAGGGAGATCCCCTTGAGCCTCAGGTTTTCGGGGTATTTGTACCTCTTCTACCCATAGTGCCAAGCAACAAAGGTGGAGGTACTGAGCGATGTAGTTCAGCAACTGCCGCTGATACCAATGCTCAGTCTGGTGTTTTAAGTAAATGCTGCCTGGGAGAATGCCTGTGTACCACCTCACATGCACCCGTCAGCTACTGTGTCCCTCCGTAGGCTGTGTGCACCTGAGAGAAAGTGCACTTTATAGCCTGTATAGCCAGCGATGTGGGTGTCTAATCACGCCAGACATCGTGTTAATGCTCCGGCCCCCTCCTCTGACCACCCCAGCCGCCCCCCTTTCGTTTTTTTTTTTTTTTTTAAAACATGTGCTTTCCCGCACGAGCCAAGGCTCCGATCCTCGGGACAAGCATGGAGGGGAGGCTGGGGTGGAGGAGAGAGAAGGGCCAGTGGATGGGAAACTGCCAAAAAAATTGCGGTAGCGGCGGCGGGTGGTGTGGTATACTACCGCTGCTTGCTCAGGCCACCATGGCCCCCCTCAGCCGTGGGGGGAGAATCCTTAAGGAGAAAACTCCCCAACCCATCCTACCTGGAGCGAACAGCGTGGACACTGAGACAGACGGATCAGGCATGAAAGGTATGTGCTCTTGACAGCCCCCGGTGGCGACAATAGGCATAGCATACATTTACTTAAAGGAGAAACCTACTAGTCTCCCTTACTTTATCCAGCTGATGGGTTCTGTTATACAGACCCAATCTTCACCTCTCACGGTGGCCTCCTTTTGAAAAAACCTTCAGAGACTGGGGCCCTCTTGAATAGGAGGATCCGCAGTTCTGGCCCCGTAAAGCACCCCGCCAGGGATATAGCTGAAAAAAACAAATACTGGGTCCTGGGGTCCAGCTCTGTAAAAGAGAAGCGTTACAGGTAAAACCTCGCTTCTTCGGAACCGAGGCCCGGGTACCATCCAATTTGGCCTGAAAAAGCACTTTGAATGGATCCAGTTGCATGGCTTGCCCCAGTATAGGATATTCCTTTGGAGCTCAGCATAGCACATCTTATTCGTGACCAACACCTAAGACACTGGCAAAAAAACTGAGGTATCCCCAGTAAGGGGAGGGGTTATATAGGGGGTTGAACTTCCTGTCTAGGGTGTGCCAGTGTCCAATCACCTAGTGATACCCTATAACCCATCAGTAATTACTGAGGCTCTGTATCCCGTGATGTACGAGAAAGAAAGTATTATTATATTTTAATCCAATTGAGGTTTTTTTATTCTGTCATTTATAAAGTTTTGTAAGTTTTAATTGCCAGGAACCCCTGTTGGGGTTCTTGTGTGTAAACATTGTTGCCCTATTTGCATGTGTGAATTTGGCCTTAGTCTCCAGGACTGAACTGTTTGTTTACTGCCCTCAAGTCAATTTAATTTTATTTCTCTGATAGTATTAATATGCAGTACCATGGTTTTTGAGAGTATCTTTTGAGTATTCTGCAAAATGAACAACCTCAAAAAAAACAGCCATTAAAAGCCCAGTTTTGATTTACAGATGTGCTTCTTTTTTGGAAGCCTTATAGATTTATCTGAGCTTCGTAGAAGGTCTGAAGACACACTTGGGTTTGAACTGTATTTTGCCTTTATTCTGAGAACCAGATTGGAAGGAATGTATAGAAATTTCCTGAAGACATTGCAATGCTTGTATATACGCAGATTAGATATACCAAACCTCTATCAGCAATGATAGAAATTAATAAAATGTACAAAATACTGTATATAGCAAAATTAAAGCAACACTGCAGCATTCAAGGGAATGACACAGAAATTCCCAGAAGGAAGTCTCCAACCCTTAGAATTTCTACCCGGTAATATGACAAACGTATGTAGCATGAACAACAGTCTTGTATACAGCCAACTGTCTCCTTATGTGCATTTAGCTGCGTGGGTACATGCTGGCTTAGCTTGAGGTAATCGTTCTCAGAAAACACTTTGCGAGGTTGAAATGTTTGCTAGTTAATCTGACTAGCTAAATCTAAGTTTTGACTATTCTTTACTAATGGTTAGACTTGGAGTTTCAAGCAAGCAAAATTAGCACTATGCATTTGGCCTTAGTCTCCAGGACTGAACTGTAATGCCGCATACACACGGGCGGACTTTTCGACCGGACTGGTCCGACGGACTTTCCGACGGCCTTTCGACGGATTTCCGATGGACTTTTGAACGAACGGACTTGCCTACAGATGATCACACCAAAGTCCGACGGATTCTTACGTGATGACGTATGACCGGACTAAAATAGGGAAGTTGATAGCCAGTAGCCAATAGCTGCCCTAGCGTGGGTTTTCATCCGTTGGACTAGCATACAGACGAGCGGATTTTTCGACCGGACTCGAGTCCATCAGAAAGATTTGAAGTATGTTTCAAATCTAAAGTCTGTCAGATTTTCGACTGGAAAAGTCAGCTGAAGGTCCAATGAAGCCCCCACACGATCGGATTGTCCGCCGGACTCGGTCCGTCGGACCAGTCCGGTCGAAAAGTCCACTCACGTGTACGTGGCACAAGTCTCACCTTTTGCTTTTGTGAACAACAGAAAACCGTATGTTGAATGGTCTTAGGACTTTCCTTTAAGTGGGATTTATAAACTATCACACAATGTGGGACTTCTGCTCTTTTGCTTCGTGACCACAGGAGGTCACTTGCTCTGCATGGGCACCATTTAGGGAACACTTTGCATTTTCTCAATGAAAGTGAAGTGTTGATGGTTTTGCAAAGAGCAGCTCCGATTCTCCTTTCCTCCACTCCTGGTTCCTCCCCTCTGCCGAGTGCCCCTATAGCAAGCCGCTTGCTATGGGGGCACTTGTGCAGACTCACCCCTGAGTTATGCTCTGTGTCCATTGACACACAGAACGTGGCTCAGCCTATCACCCCACTCTCTCCTCACTTGCTGTGATTAACAATAGCTGCCACTGCTGCCTTTCTGTCCAGTGAGGAGAGAGCGATCAGAGAGAGACGCCGCTCCCGTGCACAGCACTGGATTAAGATTGGGCTCAGGTAAGTATGGGCTGGGGGGATGGGTGGCTGGGCTATACACAGAATGTTTTTTTTACCTTCATGCGGAGAAGGCATTAAGGTAAAAAAACTTCCACCTTTAGAACCACTTTGAGGTGATGGCTCCCACACGTAGTGAAATTTATTTCTGCTTTAAGGTGTTACAAAAATTGTTGAGCCCAAAGGTGTTTTTGAATGCAGTGGGCCTGTGTGCAAGATCATAAGTTGTGCCCCTCCCTAAAGAAAAACACAAAAAGTGGGCAAGGTTTACACTGCATACAAAAGGGTAGATGTGTGAACAAAGACGACACACTGGAAAGTGGTTTCCTATATGGAACTAATGCGGTATGCCAAATATAGTAAAAAATATACTTTATTTAAAAAATAGAGGCCATACAAATTGTATAAAGTTTCTAATATGCATCCAACAGAACCCAAGACAATGTTATCTTCCCTGTTAAAAAAAACAGACATCCCCTGTGGCTACTGATAGGTGAAGTGATCAGATTGTGAGAAATCCCACTAATCTGATAACCACCTGTTATGAAACTCCTCATGAGTAGATATGCACCTTTGCCGACAACTGCTGTAGTGGGGTTACAATGATGCAGGATTCACTAAAAAACGTGACTGCGGGAGGAATGAAAAAAGGTGTATAAGGAGACACTACTAAACACAAAAGTGCCGTCATATGGATACGTGAACTAAATGACGCTCTTTGATGTTACTACTGGCCACAATTAAAATAAATCAGTCAATAATTAACAAGGATGCAGGCTCATAGATGGATCTGATATCTGTAGTGACCTGTGTGTCAGTTTACCAGATCCACTTCCCCACTCAATTGATGTGATGCAAGTAAGTATGGGTGGGCACCAATCTAAATACAATCTCTGCAAGTATTAGAAAAGAGCTGATTCACCGATCAGAAATAGTGTGATGTTGGCAGAAGTATGTCAAAAACTGCTGCAGTAATCAGGTTGCTTGCTCACATGAGATTCCCATCCGTCTATAGAAGACATGAATCACTTTGGGTAACATCAATGCCGTGTCCACGGAGTGTGGGATATCATACCCATCTGCTGGATACTGCCGTGCCCCCCATCAGTTCATATCTTGCTGTATGCAGTTAATTTGGGAAAGTGAAATGGCCATGATCCTTCCATGCTCCAGACACATTGATGGAAGTGTATCCTGGTCACAAAAATGGATAGAGTTTTTCCCTGTTAAGAGTGGTATTTGTAGTCAGAGTCTTCAAGTGTGAAATGCGATACTCCTAATAACCAAGGCCTGAGGTGTGCCTTGACCTGACTGGTCAGTATGCCTGAAAAAGAGGGCAAAAATACACAAAATTTAGGTGAAGAAGGGAAGGTAACAATCCATCAAGTGGAGTAGCGTGCCCCTGGATGGCAACAGTATGTATCTTGTAAGTATCCGCTATGACAGGAGAAACCCACCAACTCCTGACTTGGTGATGAGAAGGAACCCCCTATAGAACCTGCGAAGCTACCCAGAACCCAACTAAACATGCCGTGAAAGATTGGATGAGCCTGATGCCCAGACAACCTAGACATGAGAATGAACCGCTTATGAATGAGAGAATACATGGGGGAAAGGGAGCAAGGGCTGGCCCGAGGAGCCCCTGTAAAATGATGGCCGTGAAGAACGAAATACTTCACACGGACACCAGTGAAGTAGCTCATTTAAATGCCCCCAACCCCTGGCCTACCCATACTTGGTATGGGGAAGTGAGAGGGTGAGTGCAAAAGACAACTGGCAAGAGTTCAAAATGCTGGATACCTGATGGATGTGATGGAGTAGGTGGATAAGGCCCATGCGCTATGGCAATAAGTATCGTCAAACATAGAGAAACCATGCCAGACACAGAACACCGGTCCCACCTGATTCGATGAAGTCGTGCTTCAGCCTGAAACCTGACAACCGAGTCTGAATCCTGAACTGAGGAAGGAGGGCCAGACTCCATCCCGGGGAAATGAGTCCCGTGGCATTATACAGTCATACCCAAAGTGACTGAAGCCCCCCTACCTGGAACAGGCTGGGGATTGGAAAAATGACTGGACTGACGTCCCTGAGCAGTTCTCCAGGCAACATCCTAGACAAGAGATCAGAGCCAAGAGTTGAATGCTGAATCATGATGACGTTTGCCCAAATCTACAACTTAAGGACCGTAAAGGGGACGTGGCTCAGCACCCATACTGAAAGAGACTATAAATCCCTGGGCGGTAACCAGGGCCTCTGCAACAGGATGTCAACTGAAAGAAAATTGATGACTGCTTCCGACCCAAGGGTGAGCCCAGTGGTGAAACGACATCTGCACCAATCAACTAGCCCTAAAAACAGGCAGGACTGATGGAAGTAAGTGCAAGCATGGTTGATGTCAGTATGGATGCCAATACAGCGCAACCTGACAACACAAACTACAGAAATGAGAGACAACCAGACATAAGAACAATGCCCCTCTGTGCCTACCTAAGTATGAGAACATGACCAGAAATGACCAGAAAAGGCCACTGCGTGTAAATGAACCTGATGACAGACCCCCCTTTTACCCTCGTGTAAGTGGCAAGTGAGCCCGAGTAACCTGCAGCGCAGAGACAGGTAATTAAACTGAAAACTCAGGGCTGGTGTACCCACAGACCGTGGTGGGTGGTCGTACAGGTGTGGTGAATGAACATGCACTGTATGACGTATCGTATATGGGCGAGAAGATTGTGGTGAACAATCATTAAGAAATGAAACCTCAGCCCGTATGGATCTGTAGACGTGACAGATCCCGACATGTGAGCCCTAGATAACTGACCCAGGTACAAACATGAACAAAGATACAATGAGACATGACAAACAACGAAGATGAAAACAGCTACTGGAGTACATGCCGTGATTGAACAACAATGCCCCTCTGAGAAACGCTGAGGCTGAAACGCTATCACAGAAATGCTGGGACTGAACGCTGAGGCAGAAACGCTATGAAATAAATCCTGGGGCAGAAACGCAAGGACAGCAACGCTATGACAGAAAACGCTGTGGCAGAAATGCTGATACTGAATGCTGAGTCAGAAACGTAATGACAGAAATCCTGGGGCAGAAACGCTGAGACTGAAACGCTGAGGCAGAAATGCCATGACAGAAATCCTGGGGCAGAAACGCTATGACAGAACGCTGAGACTGAACACTGAGGCAGAAATGCAATGACAGAAATCCTGGGGCAGAAATGCTATGACAGAAATGCTGAAACTGAATGCCGAGACAGAATGTAGAGCCAGAAAAACTGAGACTGAACGCCGAGACAGAAATGCTGGAGCAGGACACTATGGCAGAAATTCTATGAAAGAAAAATGCCATGACAGAAATCCTGGGGCAGAGATGCCATGACAGAATTCCTGGGGCAGAAACGATATGACAGAAATCCTGGGGCAGAAACGCTTTGACAGAAACCCTGGGGCAGAAACGATATAACAGAAATCCTGGGGCAGAAACGCTTTGACAGAAACCCTGGGGCAGAAACGCTATGACAGAAATGCCGAGACAGAAATGCTGGGGCAGAAAGCTATGAAAGAAATGCTGGGGCAGAACGCTATGACAGAAACCCTGGGGCAGAACGCTATGACAGAAATGCTGGGGCAGAACGCTATGACAGAAATGCTGGGGCAGAACATTATGACAGAAATGCTGGGGCAGAACACTGTGACAGAAATGCTGGGGCAGAATGCTATGACACAAATGCTGGGATAGAACGCTGTGACAGAAATGCTGGGACAGAACGCTATGACTGGAATGCTGGGGCAGAACGCTATGGCAGAACCCTGGGGCAAAAATGATGTGACAAAAATGCCAAGACTGAACGCCAAGACAGAAATGCTGTGGCAGAACGCTATGACAGAAATGCTGGGGCAGAACGCTGTGACAGAAATGCTGGGGCAGAAAGCTGTGACAGAAATGCTGGGGCAGAACTCTATGACCGAAATGCTGGGGCTGAACGCTATGACAGAAATGCTGGGACAGAACACTGTGACAGAAATGCTGGGGCAGAACACTATGACTGGAATGCTGAGGCAGAACACTATGGCAGAAATCCAGGGGCAAAAACGCTGTGACAGAAATGCCGAGACTGAACGCCGAGACAGAAATGCCATGACAGAAATGCCGGGGCAGAACGCTATGCCAGAAAATGCTGGGGCAGAACGCTATGCCAGAAATTCTGGGGCAGAACGCTACGACAGAAATGCTGGGGCAGAACGTTACGACAGAAATGCTGGGGCAGAACCCTATGACAGAAATGCTGGCAGAACGCTATGATAGAAATGCTGGGCAAAATGCTACGACAGAAATGCTGGGGCAGAATGCTATGATATAAACGCTGCAACAGGAACATGACAGAAGCTATGACAGAGCTATGACAGAAAGACTGAACGCCTGAACAGAACGCTATGACAGAAATTCTGGGGCAGAAACCCTACGAAAGAAACGCCTGCATCCACCCCCCCCCCCCGACCTAAGGAAAGCTCAGACCTGGACTGCAAAGACAGAAGTATGACTATTAGAGGAACTTGTGGTGGAGGGTCATACATTCTATGCCGAGCAGGAAATGTATTAAAGATACATCGATGCGAAAGGAGTAATTATTGATCTGCCAGTCGTACAGAAAGAGGACACTGCTGTACAGGAAGCTGCTGATATGGGTGCTTGTGATTACCTTTCTGCCCTATGAATGAACTGCAGCTTACACAGATTGGACTGCAATTCAGTGTGAGGCTTCAGATACATCAGAAGAGATTTGTAGAGCTTGCACTCACTTTAAGGAATTGCACATTGTATGGGAGCTGCCTTTATGATCAAGGAGTGCTGATAACATCAACCGCATTTAGCTTAAGAAAGTCTTTCACATTTCCGATTTATCTGTATATCTGGGTTAGTGTGTTATGGTATTCCAGAATTATGACTGAAGCGGTGGATGCCCGGGAGGCGTGCGGGGGTCCTCCCTCCCCCATGAAGCCCCACGTGCGTACCGGGAGTTGAGCAGGCAGGTGAGCACCCTCCCATGGAGCCAGGGGGAGAACCGTGAGGCGTGCGGGCGTCCCCTCCATGATGCACGGCGTGGGTACCATTAAGGTGAACTGGTGGGTGGGAGCAGGATGGATGGAAGGCCCTCCCCCAGCATGAGCACCGGGAGAAGTGGGCAGGCACCCCCCACGATGATTAGAAGGAATACAGGGATGACAGGGAGAAGCGGGCGGCGCCCCCCCGACCATGCGGGATTGCGCCCAGTGAAGGTAGGTAGATGGATGGATGGACAGATGACACCCCCCCTGGTGTGAGCACCGTGGGAAGTGGGCGGGCAGCACCCTGATGCTAAATGGAGCCCTGGGAAAAGTGGGTGGGTGGAGGATGGACAGACGACCCCCCCGCGGCATGAGCGCTGGGAGAAGCAGGCAAGCGGCCCCCACGATGCTGGATGGAACATGGGCTGAAATGGGGGACGGGCAGGCGGTCCCCCAATGGTGCCCTGGGGAGGAACCAACACCATTGCTGCGGCCGCACTGTGAGGAGGCCAGAAGTGACATGCGTCGGCCGCATCAACCCAGAAACGCCGACAACACCAGCCCTGACAGAGGAGGAGGCTTAAATCTCAGACTCCTCCCACAAATACAGGCTAGCCTCCGGCCAGCCTTACACATGTCTGTCCTCTCCTATATGGCATCATTACTCCCAAAGCTGGCATATTGGTTATCCATGGATGTGCATAGCCACACATGACATCGCCAGTGACGAGCAGCACAGTGGTGTAGTGGTTAGCACTTTCACCTAGCAGCAAAAGGGTTGCCGGTTCAAATCCTGACCACAACACTATCTGCCTGGAGTTTTCATGTTCTCCCTGTGCCTGTGTGGGTTTCCTCCGAGTACTCCGGTTTCCTTCCACACTCCAAAGACATGCTGGTAGGTTAATTAGATCCTGTCAAAAAAAATTTGCCAAATATGTGTATGTTGTATGTGTATGTGTTTGTAAGCATGTCGGGACCCTATGGGGTAAAGGACCACGCTATATCGCAGATGGACACCGGTGGCAAAAAGGGCCCTGAGGCGATTCAGTTTGCATAGGTAGCGCTATACAAGTCATTCATTCATTCAGTGTTGTGATGTCAACACTTTTCGCCAATGGGCGTATCTCACATAGCTTCATCAAGGTTTGCACTGCACTGGATGCTGGGTGGGGCTTAAAGAGGTGTGGTTAGCATCTGTAATGACTTGGATAGTATAGAATGAGGCAGTGTGGAATAGGGAATGTATAGCACAGTACATAGAATGAAGCAGGGAAGAAGAGAGAAACTACAGTGCTGAGTACAAAATGAGGTGGTGCAGATCTCTTCCAACACTGCTAATCTTTGCAATTCCACAATGACTTCCAACACTGCTCTCCTCTGCATCCCCTGGCTCCCTTTTCCAGCACTGCTCATGTCTGCATCCCCTCCCACCCTCTTCTAGAACTGCTTACCTTGGAATTCCCCACCACTTTCTACCAACACTGTTCACCTCTGCATTTCCCTCCACCCCTTTCCAACATTGCTCACCTCTGCATCCCCTGACACCCTCTTCTAACATGCTCATCTCGGTATGCCCTGCCACCCTCTTCCAACACTGCACATCTTTGCATCTCCCACCACCCTCTTTCAACACTACTCACCTCTGCACCCACTGCCACCCTCTTCCAACAATGCTCACCTCTGTATCTCCTGTCACCCTCTTCCAGCACTGCTCACCTGTGCAATGATTGTTTCTAATTAATTAGTACATACATAGATCTTAATGGAAATAAATGTCATGGGGTACATGAGATACAGTGACCCATAGCTGAGCAATAATTGGCAAACATTGACTTTATTAAGGGCTATATACACTAAAAATGAGAAACACTTCTGAATCTCTAGATACAGTAATTACCCAAAACTCCATTGTGAGTTTGGTGTGTATAGGCAATCAAGTTATGTGCAAGTTATGTGCACATCTAGTGAACAGAGCATGTCATTAATGTTCTATTGTACTGACTTATCTGAGCTTGGTTGAGCTACACATATTACTATACTGGCCACATGATTTCTTTGCAATTCTGAATTTTAAATACTAGCTGAGGAGAAGACATGTACTTTGCTCTGCTTAAATAAACCTTAATGACATAATTACATATTTCATGTGTTTTACATAGTAAGACAACTGTTTACAGGCAGTGGAACCTTCTTCCAAGATTTATAGATATAAACAAAATCAAATAGTTTCCAAGTCTAGCTGTGGAAGAAACATGCACTTTCTCTAGTTAAGCTGACCGTGGTTGCAGGAAAGAAAATCACTTGATATCACAATATAGTTCTACTGGAGGGATTCCCCCATCAACACTGACTGATGTTGATAGGGGAATCCCTCCAGTGGAGCTATATTGTTCTCCGTTCTCCAGCGGGGGAGAGTGGGAAGTGCGGGGAGCCGTCCCTGCTGGGAGTACTACTTCATATTCCCATCGCACACATTCCTGGATGAGCTCTCGAGTATGGGTGCTGCAGCAACAACCAGCTGGATACTGGTTCATGTCACAATGAAGATATTTGGCAGCACACCATGGAACGACATAGATAGTGTCCAAATGTGTAATTTATTGCATGATCACAACACAAGGAGAGTGCAACGTTTCAGAGTCACGCAGGACCCCTTCGTCAGGCATGTGATAAATGTGGGTTAACAGTGGAAAGTATTTAAAAAAACCATCAACCAATCAAAAAAAAAGAGAAAAAGAAAAAAAAAAAAACCAAAGCTCCTCCCACCCCCAGACTGGTGTGACGTCACAAATCCCACCAAAACACTTCAAATGTTAAAAATACATGAGCAGAAATCACAAAAAAACACATAACAAAAGGAAGGTTTAGAAAAGGACATCCTAAAAATGTCATTATGGTACCTTTATAACAGTGTTGTGGCGTGGATCCCCAATCATTGTGGGGACAAACCAGCTGTCAGGGAACATCAGGATGCAGCGCACGATCCTGCAATGGATCAGCGCCAGTGCCCCTAAGCCAGGATATGTCAAATCAATGGAGGTGGGTAAGAGAGGTGAAGTGGGAAATGAGAATGTAAAAGAAGCAAGCAGCTGCACACTAGGAAACCAAGAAGTGAAAGCGAGATAGAGGGGAGAGAGTGCGAGTAAGGCTATGTTTCCACTATTGCGTCCCCAAAGTCGCGCGATTTTGCCGCAATTTTTTACCGCGATTTTACCGCGATTTTTTTACCGCGATTTGAAGCAATGCCTGTGTCTATGGACCACAAGTCGCATCAAAGTGGGACCAAAGTAGTGCAGGGACTACTTTGAAGTCGCTGCGACTTGAAGTCGCACATATATGAACGGTACTCATTGGAAATCATGGGGTACAATTTGTCATGCGACTTTTCAGTCCCAAGTCGCATGAAAAGTCGCACTAGTGGAAACATAGCCTAAGAGGGGAAAGGAGAAAGAAATAGGACCGACGAGTCATGAAAAACAAAGCAAGAAAAACAGACAAAAATGATAAAGAAATAGTGGGGAAATGATAATTAGTAATAATACTAATATAGAGCAAATAAGAAATTGAGAAATAGAGAAATAAAGAAATAATGAAATAAAAATAGAAAAAATAAAATATATAGATAAAAATAAAAATAGAAATGAAAAATAGATAAAAATAGAGATAAAAATAAAATAGATATAGAAATAAACAAAAACATAGAGATATCAAAAATAATAAGGGGGAGGGGGGGGAAAGGGTTGTGACAAGGGGGGGTTGTTGAGAAGGGAAAGGAGAATGAGAAAATGGAGACAGAATGGGGGGGTAGAGAGGAAGGCTATAATGACAATGCGGAGAACCTGTTGGGCTACATTTAAAATTAAACTTAAAGTACGTGTATTGCAGGGAAAAAATGCAGCTGGGATAGTCATCGCAATTACATAGCAATCCCTAAATAAAATGTCATGGGTTCATCATCAGATCATCGCCAAGATAGTAGGAAGAAGGAAAAAAGGAAGAAAAGAAACTCAGTGATCAAAGGAGAATAGTTTGATCATCAATCAAAAACAAGAACACAGGTCCGTTATCTCTCGTTCAAGAAGCATGTGATAGGTTGGCATTAAGTCCTCCAGGATGCACCGTGTCCCGGGTGTGGATCCAATAGGCTTTACGTTGTAGTAGTTGACGGTCATGGTCACCACCTCTGATGGGCTGTTGGACATGTTCTATGACCATACCTCTTAGTTTGTGTATCTGATGTTTGTGTTTGAAGAAATGCACAGCCACTGGTTTGTTATGATCGATCTGTATATCCTCCTCTGTTTGATACAGGGCGAGTCTAATGTCGCTTCTGTGTTTTTAGAACCTCCTTTTAAAAGGGTTGGTTGTTTTGCCAACATAAGTGAGTGCCCATGGGCATTTGAGGTTGTAAACGCAGTATTCAGTGTTGCAGTTCAGGTACTCTCTTATGCGAAAGTGGGTGCATAAAGTGGGTGCATAAAGTGTTCACCATATATAAGGGAATTACACACATTGCAATTGTAGCATTTGTAGCAGCCGGTCTTCTGGGAAATTCTCAGTATGGTTTTAGCATATTTATGTCTAGGATCAGCTTGTACGAGAAAGTTATGAAGAGTTTTGTTGCGTCTATGTGTGATTAGGGGCTCCATTTTAAGTTCATATGCCAATGCGTTGTCAGCTTGTAGAATGTGTAGGTTTTTAATCATGGCCCGTTTAATATGATCAGATTCACGGTTGAATGTGTGTATGAACAGAGGTCGATCGAAAGGCCCAGAGGGCTTGGTGCGAGTAGTCTTAATCTTAGTTAATGCCTGGTCAAGGACTTCTGCAGGATACCCCCTTTCCAGAAACTTGTCATACATCTTGTTTAGCTGCTTTAGTTTGTCATATTCATCAGAACAGATCCATGACACTCTCATGAACTCAGATATCGGCAGACTATTTAAAAGATGTTTGGGATGTGTGCTTTGATAGTGCAGAAGTGTGTTTCTGTCAGTGGGTTTTTCTAAAGAGGGATGTAACCAGAGAGCCTTGATGCCCTGTACACACAGCCGGACATTGATCGGACATTCCGACAACAAAATCCATGGATTTACGTCGGGACTATAAACGGGGCAGTAGCCAATAGCTTTCGTCTCTTAATTTACTCTGAGCATGCGTGGCACTTTGTGCGTCGGATTTGTGTACACATGATTGGAATTTCCGACAACGGATTTTGTTGTCTGGAAATTTTATAGCAAGCTCTCAAACTTTGTGTGTCAGAAATTCCGATGGAAAATGTGTGATGAAGCCCACACACGGTCGGAATTTCCGACAACGAGGTCCTATCACACATTTTCCATCGGAAAATCCGACCGTGTGTACAGGGCATGAGAGTTAGTGATCATTACATCCAAGAATGAGATATTACATGATGAAATTTCAGGTGTGAACACGACCCCTGTAAAGATGCTATTCAAAAAGTCAACAAAGCCAAAGAATTGAGCGTCCTCGTCAGTCCAGAAAGAAAATTGTCATAGATATACCTAAACCAACATTTGATATGGTTGGTAAAGGCATCGGAAGGGTAAATGTAATGTTCCTCAAGTAGGCCTACAAAGAGGTTGGCAAAAGATGGGGTCGCTGAGCTCCCCATAGTTGTACCTCGGATCTGTACATACTTGGTGCCCTTGAGTTGCCCTGGTTACCGCCACTGCATGACGCAATCGCATCGCTGTATATCAGTATGGAGGGATTGCTGCCCACACGGGGACTTGAATCTCTGCCCCCTGTACCTCCCCCTACCTTGCTCCTCCAGCAGTTTTTTTTTCAAGCACGGCCACTGTCCTGCAGGAATACAGTGACATCCCCGAGGTGGAGCCTCTTGGCCTCTGGTGTTTGAGTGGGCGGGATGGGGATGTGCCTGACTTCCGAGATTGCGTTTGTCTGGAAGGGGGTGGTGTGACAGTGAGCTGAACAGAGGGAGACAAGCCAGTGTGTGTGTGAAGGTAAAATCATCTTGCCGTACCTCGTCTATGCTAAGTCTGCTGGATTACTGTAGTTTAGCATGGAAGTGCTGCCTGTTAGCTAACAAATGGCAAGCACTATGAGAAATTGGGCTTAATGATTGTGACTGTCTCTGGGTTTTCACTTCTCCCTGGTGTATACCCTCCTGGCCCTCCCTGGTGTATACCCTCCTGGTCCTCCCTCGTGTATACCCTCCTGGCCCATCCTGGTGTATACCCTCCTGGCCCTCTCTGGTGTATACCCTCCTGGCCCTCCCTGGTGTATACCCTCCTGGTCCTCACTGGTGTATACCCTCCTGGCCCATCTTGGTGTATACCCTCCTGGCACTCCCTGGTGTATACCCTCCTGGTCCTCCCTGGTGTATACCCTCCTGGCCCATCCTGGTGTATACCCTCCTGGCCCTCCCTGGTGTATACCCTCCTAGCCCTCCCTGATGTATACCCTCCTGGTCCTCCCTGGTGTATATCCTCCTGGCCCTCCCTGGTGTATACCCTCCTGGCCCATCCTGGTGTATACCCTCCTGACCCTCCCTGGTGTATACCCTCCTGGTCCTCCCTGCTGTATACCCTCCTGGCCCATCCTGGTGTATACCCTCCTGGCCCTCCCTGGTGTAAACCCTCCTGGTCCTCCCTGGTGTATACCCTCCTGGCCTGCCCTGGTGTATACCCTCTTGGCCCATCCTGGTGTATACCCTTCTGGTCCTCCCTGGTGTATACCCTCCTGGTCCTCCCTGGTGTATACCCTCCTTGCCCATCCTGGTGTATACCCTCCTGGCCCTCCCTGGTGTATACCCTCCTGGCCCTCCCTGGTGTATACCCTCCTGACCTTCCCTGGTGTATACCCTCCTGACCCTCCCTGGTGTATACCCTCCTGGCCCTCCCAGGTGGATACCCTCCTGGCCCATCCTGGTGTATACCCTCCTGGCCCTCCCTGGTGTATACCCTCCTGGCCCTCCCTGGTGTATACCCTCCTGACCCTCCCTGGATTATACCCTCCTGGCCCTCCCTGGTGTATACCCTCCTGACCTTCCCTGGTGTATACTGTCCTGACCCTCCCTGGTGTATACCCTCCTGACCCTCCCTGGTGTATACCCTCCTGGCCCTCCCTGGTGTATACCCTCCTGACCCTCCCTGGTGACAGGTATGACAGGTACAAATCGCATGACATGTAGCACCCTATTGTTGGCAATGGAACTGTTGAAATCGATGTGACGGTGCACCAATTTGAAAAGGAAATTCATGCACTATTTTTGGCAATTTCAGGTGCGACTCTGTGATTTCAAAGTCGGATTTTGTGTGAACGGGGGCTCAAGAGGACCTGTCATTGCCCATGCTATCACATAGGATGTTATTCATCCCTTGTGATGGCAATAAAGTTGAACAGAATTTTTTTTTTAAAAGCAGTCATTTTTAGTGCCAGATTCCACAATTAAAGTGGTTGTAAAAGCAGAAGTTTTTTTTTAATCTTAATGCATTCTATGCAAGTTGTAAAGCCTAAACATGTTTTATCTTAATGCACTCCTTGCATTAAGGTAAAAAATGTTTAGGTGTCAGCATCCCCCCTCACCCCTCCTTTCAATTACCTGAGACCTCATTTGATCCAGTGCTGTGCACATCTGCAGCTCTTCTCTCCCCTCACTTCTGGGTCTCAGTGGCTTTGCTGGGGCATTGGGAGCCATTGGCTCCCAGTGATGTCAATCAAAGCCAGTGATGAGGAAGCGGGGGGTGGGGCCTAGTTCCACTGTCTGTGTCAATAGACGCAGCAGTGGGGCTTGGGTGTGAGCATGCATGAGTGGCCCCACAGGAAGCCGCTTCCCATGGGGGCACTGGACAGAAGAGAGGGGCCAGGAGTGCGGCGGGGGGGACCAGAAAAGAGGAGGTTCGTGGTCGCTCTGTGCAATGAAGTTAAGTATAGACATTTTTTAAGTTTACCTTTACAATCACTTTAATTGTTATTTGTGGTAATGCTAGAGAAAGTGGTGTATTATTGGCATTTTAGTAGTTTCATTTTTTTGTTATTTTTTAATCTGTGTTATTTATTTTATGTTATATTTTAATTGTATGGATGGTTTATTAGAGTTCCATTTATATTTGTTCTATGGGTGCTAATTGCTTGTCTTGTTCTGTTCATTGTTGTGATCTTGTGTTGTCTGTGTTGAGTGTGGCTGTGTCACAATAATTTCCTTTTGGGAGAAAAAAAGTATTCTGATTCACAGGCATGCACAGTTTTAAATATATAGTATCTATTTACTCGACACAGCCTCATCTTTTATATTTTACAAAAAATTGGGTATTGTATTGTAATTGTGTGCGCTAATATTCATTAAAGTGTGTATGTTCCTTAAAATTATGTGTTTTCTATAACTATGTGTTTTCTACAATTAACATACATGGCCAGCAATTCTAGTGTTATTCTGACTGTCTAATCCACTGCCACATGTCAGGTTTTGTGCCACCATCTTCTCTTCTACACCATCAGTAACCAAAGAAAGACAAAGCTGCATTTTTTTCCGAGGCGGGTGGGAGGGTCGGGAGACCCTTGTCAAGTAGGCTGTACTGGACTTCATGATTTCTAACAGAGGCCCTGCTAAAGGCTGCATACACAGTGACTGACATAATGGATCTTCTTTTAGCTAAGTGGCAGGTGCAGCTGCTGCTCAGTGTTATTTAATCCCCCATCATGCTGTGCAGTGCCGTGACAGCACAGTGGGCCCCATCCTCTTGGAGTCCATATGCCTGGCACACATTGTAACCTTGGTGGGGAACCAAATAGGAGATGGATCGGGGCTGCTATATGCAAAGCCAGGTAAGTATGACATGTTTTCTATTTTAAAAAATAAATGTGGGTTTACATTCACTTTAAAATGAAAAATGTATGGTGATTTTATTCCTCCCTTTTATAGATATTTCTCTGTAGAGAGCAGTCGATGTTTTGAAGAAAACAGAAAGAAAGTTAGCTGGAAAGCATTGCTTATCAAATGCATTAGCTGATAATTTGTGCTCACATAGGATATGAGTGGGAGGGAACGTTTCAAATGCCAAACTGCTCTGTTTGAGGTATGCTAAACCTCCTTCACATCACCTTTTTAGATGACTTTTGAGCTTAACCTCTGTTCTGCCAGATGATATTTCTCATGGAAGACTGAGTTTCTAGCATTTGATAATCTTTGATGATCTTTTTCAAAATGAAAACATACAGCCTAATCTTTTTTTCACACAAATAGAGCTTTCTTTTTGGTGTTATTTGATCACCTCTGCAGTTTTTATTTTTTGCGCTATAAACAAAAAAAAGATCAACAATTTTGAAAAAAAAAACAACATTTTTTTATTTTCTGCTATAAAACACACCCAATAAAATAAAAAAAAAAATCTAATGTCTTCATCATTTTAGGCCAGTATGTATTCTGCTACATATTTTTGGTAAAAGAAAATCCCAATAAGCGTATATTGATTGGTTTGCGCAAAAGTTACAGCATCTACAAACTATGGATATTTTCATTTATTTATTTTTTATGTTTTACTACTAATGGCGGTGATCAGCAACTGATAGCAGGACTGCAATACTGCGGCGGACAAATCAGACACTAATTGACACTTTTGACACTTTTTGGGGACCAATGACACTAACACAGTGATCAGTGCTAGTAATATGCACTGTCACTGTACTAATGACACTGACTGGGAAGTGGTTAACATCAGTGACAATCAAAGGGTTAAATGTGTTCCTAGCCAGTGCTCGAGCACTGTGGGGGAGGTGCTTTTAGTTAGGGAAGGTATTGATCCATGTTCCTGCTTTGAAGGAACACAGGCATCATATAGAGCATCATATGGCATCAAATAAAGCATGATCCTGTAGTCAGAACACAGTTTTTATACATTTTCTAGGTTTCGTTGTTCTCTTGTATTTGGATAACTAAAAGCATTGTTTTTCTTCCCACAGACCTACATCTGTCTTATGGCTGAAAAGCCTGGAGGAAAAGGCCTCTGGAGGTCTGGGGGTCACAGCAAGAGAAAGCAGTAAGATATCTTCTGAAGATAGACATGACAGGACAGAAAAGCCTAAATAGAAGCCTCAAGCATCCTGGAGTGGGTAAGTTCAGAACATAATATTTATTGATTTTCTATGTGTATTTTGTAATATTGCAAAAGGAGCCAAATACTAAGAAATAATGCATCCCTAATAGGGTATATTTGCTTTTGCTGGTACAAACAATCCAAGTTCTGGAAAGGAAGTGTAAAAGGAAATTAAAAAATATATAAAACTTCCAGTAGCTTAAAGTGTATCAGTGTATCCTTAGCCAAATCATTTTTTCTTTAGTTTAGGCTACAATAGTGAAGGGCAAGAATGTTTGTCAGGTTTTTATTGTTGTCTGCATCCAATAAGAGAACATAGAAGGATTAATAATCTATAAAATGCTCTCTTTTTACAAATTGTGCCCTAAATTAAAGTATAACTGGGTATGAGACTTTTAGCTGCTTCTAAAAGAAAGGGTAGGACACAGTACTTATACCTTTTAACTGAGATCACTGTGTTGTGAAATAATATTTGAAGGGGATCTTTACTAACTGGGAAGGGTGACAATCTATTTATCCAAGCTAAAATATCATCCTGGTATTTTTGAATTTTCAGGCAATACCACCATAAATGCATAAGCGTTCCCAGTTGGGTGCTACCTCTCCAGCAAGTTGAAGAAGAAGGCCCCTGTGTCGTACTTGCTAATTTGACTGTTCTGTACCATCTATAAATGAATTTGTAATGTAGTTCTTGCATTTTCGTACTAATAGATGTAGAGTGGGTTAGGGTAAAACATTTTTTAATTTGTTGCTAACTGAGACTCTTTGCTCCAATTTTTCCAGAAAGGCAGTTCTTCTGCTGTATATAACAATGAAAAGTGTCAATATAATTTTGAAAGAAGATATGAGTCTTTAGGTTTATTAGCACACATCTTTTCCCAGGTGGGTAAAGAGTCTGTTGGGCAGGGTGAAGTATTAAAAGTTTCAAAAAAGTGTGATAGCTGCACTCCATATGGCACTATGAAAGTGGTTGGCAGCTATGCAGTACTATGTACCTACAAAGAGCTAAACTAGTTAAGCTAGAACTAAACCAAATTTTTATTTTTCATTTTGTCTAGAGTAAAGAGAGGGGGAGGTTATAATCTCTGTTAGTTTATTTCTTTCCATCTTTGTCCCATTGGGGAGATATTCTATTACTTCCTGGCCAAGGAGTAAGAAGAAATCCAACCAAAGTGAGGGAAATCCCTGTAACCAGTGTGACCAGAACTAATGCCCCCATTATAAGATTTTCTCTCTATTCCTATTCTGGTTACAAGTCATACTTTGGGATTTTCTTTCACTTTCAGTAAAATAAATAACCAGGACAGGTAAAGAGGGTGAGTCTCCCTAATGGGTTTGCAGATAGACACTTTATCCAAAGGTAAAAACATAGTTTTGCCTTCAGTTACACTTTGAACACTTGAAGTCGAACTCCAAAAAAGGCTAATATTGTCTACATACAAGAGAGTCATGCATTTTTGCAGAAATCTCAATGTGCTTTGTGTATTTCTTCCTGATCTGTGTAGTAACCCAGTGTGAAACTTTTTCTCTGTGCAGGAGCTTACTGTAAGCAATACCATTAACTGCTGCTCTCTCTTCTTGTGTAAGGTGACGGGTCTTGTATCCACTCCGCTGTGTTTTCTGCAGGCACTTTGTAGTGTGAGTATCTGCTGGGTCCTGCCCTCATCTCTGTACACGGGCTATGTGCAGCACTGTGATGATATTACCACAACTTTTTAAAGGTAATACCCGGGTTTGCAAAGGCATTTGATGCACACAAAGTGACAAAATATTTTTTTTCCTCTGTGGCTATTGAGGAATATATTAAAAAAAGAGCTTGGTGTACAGAGTTTAGCTTTAAGAATTAATCAACGTACTATGAATACATGTTGCTTTTGTATTTATAGTGATGTATTATATTTTTCAAATTGCTGCTGCCTCTTCAATGTGTTTTTTTTATCCATCTACACCAAGAGTTTCAGTATTAACAACTACAAATAGCAATAGAAACATCCAAATGTAGTACTGTGCAAAAGTTTTAGGCAGGTGTGAAAAAATGCTGTAAAGTAAGAATGCTTTTAAAAATATATATTTTAATTTTTTATTGTTATCATTTTACAAAATGCAAAGTGAGCAAACAGAAGAAAAATTGAAATCAATTCAATATTTGGTGTGACTACCATTTGGCTTCAAACCACCCTCAATTCTTACTCTTGTACACTTGCACAAAGTCAGAGATTTTGTAGGATTAGAGTAATATGTATGATTAACCAATTATACCAATCAGGTGCTAATGATTATCAATTTTATAGGTAGGGTGAAACACAGTCATTAACTAAAGCAGAAACAGCTGTGTAGGAGGCTTAAAACTGAGTGAGGAACAGCCAAACTCTGCTTCTAAGGTGAGGATGTATAAGACAGTTTAATGTCACAGGTCTTACACCATGGCAAGACTGGGCACAGCAACAAGACACAAGGTAGTTATACTGCATCAGGCAAAGATTTCAAAGCAGTCTGGGGTTTCAAGATGTGCTTATTTAAGCCCTTTTGAAGAAGCACAAAGAAGAACTGTAGACACAGTGGTTGGCATATTGAACATAATGCTGCAGATGAAAGACACATCCTGCCTACTTCTCTTTGACATTGCAAGATGTTCAGCAGTGCCATCAACACAGAACTGGCGGAAAACAGTGGGACCCAGGTACACCCACCTACTGTCCGGAGAAGTCTGGCCAGAAGAGGACTAGTGTTTATTTAACCTTACCAACTATGAAACTATAAGTGGTTAGCCAAAAAGCAATACCTCTGACTTGGAAACAAGGCTTAGCCACTCAACTATGCACAAAAACATAGGTACTGGGGTGCAGAAAATTGGCAGCAACAGGTGCTCTGGACTGATGAGTCAAAATGTTAAATATTTGGCTGTAGCAGGAGGCAGTTTGTTTGCAAAGGGCTGGAGATTGGTATGATAACCACTTCAGCTCTGAAAGATTTTACCTCCTTATGACCAGGCCAAATATAATTTATATTATTTTCACACAAATAGAGATTTCTTTTGGTGGTATTTGATAACCACTGGTCTTTTATTTTTTTGTGATATAAATGAAAAAAACAGAACATTTTGGGAAAAAAAATATTTTTTTATTTCTACTATAAAATCTATCCAATAAAGAACATAAAAACATTTTAAAAATCGAATTTCTTCAAACAATTATGGCCAAAATGTATTCTGCTACATGTTTTTGATAAAAAAAATCCCAATAAGTGTATTTTGACTGGTTTGCGTGAAAGTTATTGCAGCTACAAACTATGGTATATATACTGGAACTATTATTTTTTTCTTTAATACTACTAATGGCTGCGATAAACGACTTATAATGGGACTGTAATAATTTGGTGGACAATCTGACACTAACTGATGCAGGAGGGAACTGACTAACTGCCACTAACATCACCAGTGACATTAATACAGTGTACAGTGATAATACTATACACTGCCACTGTACTAATGACACCGGCTGAGAAGGGGTTAACATCTAGAGTGAGCAAAAAGTTAACTATAAAAATGTATAATGTGTGTAAAATGTGCTGCTTTGACTAACTGATCTCTAAGTTTCTCATCCCTGCTTTGCACTGGTGATAAACACAGAGATCGTTTCCTGTGTACAGAGCTCTGTGTTGAATGCCAACACAGAGCTCTGGGCTGTGAATGTACACAGCAGATCAGTATGTCCCAGCTGTGAATCATTGGCTGGGTCTTGTTAGTTTGGGAATAACCATTTTTGGGAGCCATTAGGATCTTCTCCTCCTTTTTTAATATTTTTTATCCAATTGGTTCTTTTAGGGATCCCTACTAACTATGCTTGCATCTTTTGGGTCCTCTTACTTCTAATCTGTTTCTTTTTCTTTGTAACATTAATGTTTGCCTCTTCTTTGAAAAGTTTGTTATCAATAGTTTGAGGGCACTTAAAAAAAATTGAGTTAGATTTAGTGGGTGTGGTCAAAAATGGGGCATGGCTTATTGGGTGTTCCCCGATATCATTTGGAAAATCTAGTCACCTTAACCTAAGGGACATGGTTACACACTCCTGACTACTGGACTGTTGTATGCTGTGTTGTACATTCTGACCAAGCTGTTGTCTACTCATTTGCTAGTTGCTGTGTAGGTTTTAATGAAGTTCTTCTCACACAAAATGGTCACTCTCTTAATTCTGTGTATAGAGAAGTATATGTATTAGAAGAACAATTCCTTTTAAAAATTATCCTTTGTTCTGATGCTTATGTGTGTCTGTAAACCTGTCACATGTGGAAAAATAATTAGGGAGTATTTGGTGGGTACCAGGACTGTGACATACTTGAGCAGTATATACAGTGCCTTGCAAAAGTATTCACCCCCTTAGCATTTTTCGTGTTTTTTTGCCTCACAACCTGGAATTAACATAGATTGAGGATTTGCATCATTTAATTTACAGAACATTCCCACAACTTTGAAGATGTTTTTTTTGTTTTTTTGTTTTTTTTTATTGTGAAGCAAACAACAAATAGGACAAAATAACAGAAAAAGTCATGCATAACCATTCACTCCCCTAAAGTCAATACTTTGTAGAACCACCTTTTGCGGCTATCACAGCTCCAAGGCGATGTGGATAAGTCTCTATGAGATTGCCACATGTTACCACTGGGATTTTTGCCCATTCCTCCTTGCAAAACAGTGTGTTTGGGGTCATTGTCCTGCTGGAAGGTGAACCTCCGTCCTAGCCTTAAATCACACACAGAGTGGTACAGGTTTTGCTCAAGAATATGCCTGTATTTAGCACCATCTTTCCTTCAACTCTGACCAGTTGCCCAGTCCCGACTGCTGAAAAACACCCCCACAGCATGATGCTGCCACCACTATGCTTCACTGTGGGGATGGTGTTCTTTGGGTGATGTGATTTGTTGGGTTTGCACCAGACATAGAGTTTTCTTTGATGGCCAAAAAGTTAAATTTTAGTCTCATCAGACCAGAGCACCTTCCTCCATACATTTTGGGAGTCTCCCACATGCCTTTTTGCAAACTCAAAATGTGCCATTTTGTTTTTTGCTGAAAGTAATGGCTTTCTTCTGGCCACTCTGCCATAAAGCCCAACTCTATGGAGCATACAGCTTATTGTCATCCTATGTACAGATATTCCAGTCTCTGCTGTGGAACTCTGCAGCTTCTCCAGGGTTACCTTAGGGCTCTGTGCTGCCTCTCTGATTAATGCCCTACTTTCCCGGTCCGTGAGTTTTGGTGTGCGGCCGTCTCTTGGCAGGTTTGCTGTTGTGCCATGTTCATTTCATTTGGTTATGATAGATTTGATGGTGCTCCTAGAGATCATCAAAGATTTGGATATTTTTTTATAACCTAACCCTGACTTTTACTTCTCAACATTGTCCCTTACTTGTTTGGAGAGTTCCTTGGTCTTC
This sequence comes from Lithobates clamitans, assembly GCA_037952925.1. Classification (NCBI taxonomy): domain Eukaryota; kingdom Metazoa; phylum Chordata; class Amphibia; order Anura; family Ranidae; genus Lithobates; species Lithobates clamitans. The sequence goes on along the minus strand of JBBGZY010000931.1, from coordinate 1,868,804 downwards.
ATTGCAGTGTTTGGTTAGTGGTGCCTCTTGCTTAGGTGTTGCAGCCTCTGGAGCCTTTAAAAAAGGTGTGTATATGTAATGAGAGATCATATGACACTTATGCCGCGTACACACGGTCGGACTTTTCCTCTACAAAAGTCCGACGGACACCGACGGACCAAAGCCGGCTGACAATCCGATCGTGTGTGGGCTTCCCCGGACTTTCAGCGGACTTTTCCAGCCGCACATCTGACGGACTTTAGATTTGAAACATGCTTCAAATCTTTACGTCGTAACTACGCCGGACCCAGCAATCCGCTCGTCTGTATACTAGTCCGACGGACAAAAACCCACGCTACGGCAGCTATTGGCTATTGGCTATCAACTTCCTTATTTTAGTCCGGTGTATGTCATCACGTACGAATCCGTCGGACTTTTGTGTGATCGTATGTAGGCAAGTCCGTTCGTTAGAAAGTCCACCGCAAGTCCGCCAAAAGTCCGTTGAAAGTCTGTCGGACGGGCTGTCGGACTTTTGTAGCCGAAAAGTCCGACCGCGTGTACGCGGCATAAGATTGCACACAGGTGGACATCATTTCACTAATTATGTAACTTCTGAAGGTAATTGATTGCACCAGAGCTTTTTATGGGCTTTATAACAAACGTGGTGAATACATACGCACATGCAAAATTATCATTTTTTTTATTTCTGAAAAATAATTTTATGTATATATTTTTAAAATTTTACTTCACTAACATAGACTATTGTGTTCTGATCCATCACATATAATTCAGATAAAAAAACATTGAACTAAAGGGTGTAATGTAACAAAATAGGTAAAAGCCAAGGAGGGTGAATACTTTTGCAAAGGCACTGTATGAAGAGTAGGCTTATCCACTGAGTTTACATCTATACAGGAATTCAGTTTAAATGTTGTTGCTACTTTAAGTGTCACATATAAATTAACTATGATATTGTCAGTAAAAAAAGGCACTTGTTCACGATATTTTTCATGTTTTGCAGTAAAACAAGATGGGGGGGGGGCACAGGTTGCAACCCTGCTAGCTTGTGTTACATAAGTAATACAAAATTTAACGATTTAGGCTTATTGCCACACAGTACAGTGCAGTTTAGTAATGTTTACTACATGATGTAAGTTCTTGTGCAAGATGCACATATAAAGAGAAGATTTTTCAAAATGCTGCACATTATCAATGCTTTTCTAAAACAGTTCAAAAAAGACCTTCAAACATGTAAAGCTAGCTGTACAATGCACGCGGCACTTGTTTATTGACTCTGCCAAAGCTGTCACAGCTTTTTACAAATCAATATTAGCACAGTGTCCTCCATGGGAGACATGTTATTTCCTTTCTTTATATATTTAAAAATAACATTTATTTAAAAGCTTGTCCCAAGATACACTTGCACTGCAAACAAGAAAAATATCAGGGACATCTATAAATAAGAAGCTAAAGCATCTGACTTTAAAGTGAGATGGATTTTCTCAGGGATTTAGACATAGTGTATAATGCTAACAACACTTACGGAAGCCTTGAAGGATAGCCTGGCTAGACTAAACTAATAATGCTAAGACATTAAGCTCTTCTACACTTTACTGTACATGAGTAATAAGTAAAGTACACCTGTCACATTATAATATGATGCAAAATAATCCAGCAAATGCATAGCAGACACTGCTGCCGCAGCAGCATGTTTTTAAAGTTCCTGTCCACCAACCCCACTAATGTGACAATGTTATGGCTTAGGAATTACTTATAAGGCACTATTCACTGCTCTATAGGATAAAGAAGGATGCTTTCTCATTTGTTCCATATGTGGAAGTTTGGGTGTTTCGTGGAGCTATTGTGGCACATTGCAATGGCAAGCAAAACACGAAAGGGGTCTATTTATAAAAATGGGTCTGTGAACACCTAGCTATTCCTAATAATCCCTGTAATGTGAATAATATGTGGCAATCTAGTGGCAATAATATGGTATTTTCCTAAAAATACCACAGTCAGGAAAAACTGCATAACGGCCACTAGATGAAGCTGACAATCATATCTATATGATAAATTGACCCCTAAAGGATAAGTATTGCACTGGAGTTATAATGCTTTATATGATAATGTTATGGGTTATCTTTATATTACCCCAGTCAACATTTTGGGTGCCATTTATAAAAAATATAAAATATAGACAATTTCTGTATTGTCATTAGCATCCAGGTACATGTTACCTTTTGCCTTCTAAGCTGTAAAAATAGTTTGACATCTTGCACTATGCAACATGTTTTTTCTGTTTTGTTCCTACAGGTTTATATTTAGGACACCTAAACTGCAGCTGGTCTGTATACTTTACTCTGTCATATTCAGTTATCTTCTATATCACCCTCACACTGAGGACAAAAGCAGATCTGGCAATCCACCTGACTACTGGGTCTCTGGATTTTGTCCCTCGAGAAGGAGAAAGCTTGGGAAAAGAGTGTGATTTATCTCACCCTCTGTGTATGTCACTGCAAGGACTAGAGAATGTAGGTAGAAAGAGCTAATAGTCTCAACAGCACAGAAAAGTGTCAAGATAAGAGAGAAAGTGCATGCTGAAAATATTTATTACAGTTCGAAAGAATTATAATTATGACTGAGTAGAAATTCAAAGTTTTATAGTATGTACAGAACTGATTCAGGTAATAGGGGCACTTTATGCCAGCCTGTGCACTAGAGATGAGTGGGTTGCTGAACTGTAGAAAGGTGCTCTGCTTAAATTCCCAATTAGAATCCTATTGCTTTTACAGTGATGGCTAATATATGCGTGTGTGTGTGTGCTGGTATACCTATAAAACCTTTATCAACACATTATAAATATGGCAAATGCGTACCCAGTGAATCTGACGACCTGCAGAGTGTAATTTGTACAATCTGTTGGGGAGTTCTCCATAGGGCTTTTTTGTGTTTAGAATCATACCTGTAGGTTTGTATCTCTATAGCAAGGGGGCAGAGAATATGTAGTCAAGGGATGCCTATTATACCTCTCCTAAAGCAGGCCTAATGCTGATTGCATGGAGTAAGGTTTTGACCAATGGGGGGGGATTATACATTTGCCTGCTCCTAATTGGGGATTCGGTGTAATTAGGTTGCCAACCCTTTTCTTGTGAACTGTTGTTTCTAATTTTTCAACAAAATCATGCAGAGATACAAATAGTACATCGTTGGAATAGCAGGATGCAATGCAGATAAAGAAAGCTAGTGAACTAGTTTTTAGTTATCCTTTGGCCTTGTAACCAGGGAATTCCGGGTAGGCGCATTCCCAGAGTTCCCCACACTAAGTTTAAGTCTATATTTGCCATCAGTCAAACTATGGGTTCGCGCATGCCATTCATCTGGCAAGCCTTTTATAACTTCCTTTATTAACCACTTGCCACCCGCCCACCGTCAAATGATGGAGGGTTGGTGCGGCTCTCATCCTAGGTGGACGTCATATGATGGCGCACCCGCATGGCCGCTCCTGCACGACTGTGGGGGCGTGAAGCATGGTGATCGCGGTCGCGCTGTGTTATTAGGACACGCCGCAACTCCGATCTCTGTATAGAGCCGCTAATGCGGCTCTCTAATCATGTGATCGGCTGTGTCCAATCACAGCCGGTCACATGTAAACAAGGAACATGCTGACAGAGTGTGTGGCGAAGAGAGCCAATCAGCAGCATCTCCTCGCAGGGGACAGTAAGAGGTGTAATCAGGGCACTAATGAACAGTGCTCTGATTACATTAGAGCACCAGAAGTGCCAGGAATCAGTGCCCAACAGTGCCAGCAATCAGTGCCCTCCAGTGCCAACAATCAGTGCCCATTAGTGATGCCAGTCAATACTGGCTTTCAGTGCCCATCAGTGCCAACTATCAGTGCTTCCCATCAATGCACATCAGTAAAGCCCATCAATGCCCATCAGTATAGCCCATCAGTGCCACCCATCAATGCCCATCAGTGCCCATTAGTGCCACCAATCATTGCCCATCAGTGCTGCCTATCCATGATGCCTATCAGTTCTCACCAGTGCCGGTTATCAGTGCCCATCAGTGCCACTTATCTGTGCCCACCAGTGCCACCCATCAGCAGGTGTTGGTGATGGCTGCAATATAAGCCCTACCCCCCAAATAAGCCCTACCCTGTTTCTCCAAAAATAAGCCCTACCCCTTAAATAAGACCTACAAGGACTTTAACTAGGGCTTATTTGGGGGGTAGGGCTTGTATTGCAGCCATCACCAACAATCACGTTAGGTCTTATTTTCGGGAAAACAGGGTAGTACAGTACCGCAGGCAGCTGCAGTATTTACAAGTTAGTTTAGTTCGTCCTCTGCACAGTGTGCCCCTAAAGCTACCCAAACAAAATTAGTGGTGTTCTTCTGATCCTATTAGTACAGTACTGCAGGCAGCTGCAGTATATACAAGTTAGTGTAGTGCGTCCTCTGCACAGTGTGCACCTAAAGCTACCTGAAGAAAATTAGTGGTGTTCTTCTGATCCTATTAGTACAGTACCACAGGCAGCTGTAGTATTTACAAGTTAGTTTAGTGCGTCCTCTGCACAGTGTGCACCTAAAGCTACCTAAAAAAAAATAGTGGTGTTCTTCTGATCCTATTAGTACAGTACCACAGGCAACTGCAGTATTTACAAGTTAGTGTAGTGTGTCCTCTGCACAGTGTGCACCTAAAGCTACCTGAAGAAAATTAGTGGTTTTCTTCTGATCCTATTAGTACGGTACCGCAGGCAGCCGCAGTATTTACAATGTAGTGTAGTGCGTCCCCTGCACAGTGTGCACCTAAAGCTACCTGAAGAAAATTAGTGGTGTTCTTCTGATCCTATTAATACCACAGGCAGGCAGCTGTAGTATTTACAGTTAGTGTAGTGCGTCCTCTGCACAGTGTGCACCTAAAGCTACCTAAAAAAAAATAGTGGTGTTCTTCTGATCCTATTAGTACAGTACCACAGGCAACTGCAGTATTTACAAGTTAGTGTAGTGTGTCCTCTGCACAGTGTGCACCTAAAGCTACCTGAAGAAAATTAGTGGTTTTCTTCTGATCCTATTAGTACGGTACCGCAGGCAGCCGCAGTATTTACAATGTAGTGTAGTGCGTCCCCTGCACAGTGTGCACCTAAAGCTACCTGAAGAAAATTAGTGGTGTTCTTCTGATCCTATTAATACCACAGGCAGGCAACTGTAGTATTTACAGTTAGTGTAGTGCGTCCTCTGCACAGTGTGCACCTAAAGCTACCTGGAGACAATTGCTGTTGTTCTGCTCCTATTAATACCATAGGCAGGCAGCTACAGTATTTACAGTTAGTGTACTGTGTCCTCTGCACAGTGTGCACCTAAAGCTACCTGAATAAAATTGGTGGTGTTCTTCTGATCCTATTAATACCACAGGCAGGCAGCTACAGTATTTACAGTTAGTGTAGTGCGTCCTCTGCACAGTGTGCACCTAAAGCTACCTGGAGACAATTGCTGTTGTTCTGCTCCTATTAATACCACAGGCAGGCAGCTACAGTATTTACAGTTAGTGTACTGTATCCTCTACACAGTGTGCACCTAAAGCTACCTGAATAAAATTGGTGGTGTTCTTCTGATCCTATTAATACCACAGGCAGGCAGCTACAGTATTTACAGTTAGTGTAGTGCATCCTCTGCACAGTGTGCACCTAAAGCTACCTGGAGACAATTGCTGTTGTTCTGCTCCTATTAATACCACAGGCAGGCAGCTACAGTATTTACAGTTAGTGTACTGTGTCCTCTGCACAGTGTGCAACTAAAGCTACCTGAATAAAATTGGTGGTGTTTTTCTCATCCTATTAATACCACAGGCAGGCAGCTACAGTATTTACAGTTAGTGCACTGTGTCCTTTGCACAGTATGCACCTAAAGCTACCTGAAGAAAATTAGTGGTGTTCTTCTGATTCTATTAATACCACAGGCAGGCAGTTACAGTATTTACAGTTAGTGTAGTGCGTCCTCTGCACAGTGTGCACCTAAAGCTACCTGGAGACAATTGCTGTTGTTCTGCTCCTATTAATACCACAGGCAGGCAGCTACAGTATTTACAGTTAGTGTACTGTGTCCTCTGCACAGTGTGTACCTAAAGCTACCTGAATAAAATTGGTGGTGTTCCTCTGAACCTATTAATACCACAGGCAGACAGCTACAGTATTTACAGTTAGTGTACTGCCTCCTTTGCACAGTGTGCACCTAAAGCTACCTGAAGACAATTGCTGGTGTTCTCATACTAATAATACTACAGTCAGGCAGTTGATTCTGCTAGCTGCAGTATCAGTATATATATACATCCCAGCTTTGTGCAGCTACATCTCACTGCAGGCCATTAGTATGTCTGGAAGGCCAACAAGGAAAGGCAAACAGTCACAAGCCAATAAAAGAGGGCAAGCAGGCTCTGTGTCTAGAGGCAACAGTGCTGGTTGTGGAGACGGTTCATCCTCATCAGCACATGGCCGTGGGACACGCTTGTCCTTTTTTTCGGCAGCTGGCCGTGTTAAGCCGCAACATGCGGAAGACTTGGTAGAGTGGATGACCAAGCCATCCTCATCCTCCTCATCCTCTCTCACCCAGGCTCAGGGTCTTTGTCTGGCAAAGCAGCTGCCAACGCGGCCTCTTCCCTCGGCTCAATGGCATCAGTCACTCCTTCCCTAGCCCCACCATGTCCTCCTGAGGAGTATCCCGAACTGTTTGACCACAGTGTTGGGTACGTGCTCCAGGAGGATGCCCAGTGTTTTGAAGGCTCCGATGATGGTACCCAGCTAGAGGAAGGCAGTAACGTGAGCCCAGAGAGAGGGGGTGCCCCAAAAGGACAGCAATCTGGCAGTCATGTTCCCCCAGCTGCAGCATACTCCATACAGCTTTGCTCCAGTGATGAGGAGGGAGGGGATGATGAGGTCACTGATTCCACATGGGTGCCTGATAGGAGAGAGGAGGAGGAGGAGGCACATCACCAACGAGGCAGGATGCCCTCCAGGGGCCAGCTTAAGGGCAGCACACCGACTGTATCACACCGCAGAGCTCTGCATGTGCAGGGCGCTGCTCTCTGCGCGTTATTCCAAAAGTTCTTTGGTGTGGGCCTTTTTTGAGATGAGTGCATCAAATCCCACCGCTGTTATTTGCAACATATGTCTCCAGCGTATCTCTCGTGGCCAAAACATCTCCCGCTTGGGCACCACATGCTTGACCAGACATATGTTGACCTGCCATGCAGTTCATTGGCAAGCGTACCTAAAAGGCCCACACCAAAGAACAAAGAGGACCTCTCCTTGCTCCTCATCAGCTGGGATCTCCAACCCCACTATACCTTCAGTCCTCTCTGAGACCTGCACCGAGAGGAATGAAGGTGTAGAATTAGGTGTGTCACGGCAATCCGCTATCGGTACACCAACGTCAGATTGTACCAGGCAATTTTCCCTGCTCCAGCTGCTGCACCGCTGAAAGAAGTAAGCTCCCAGGCCATCCACATGCCCAGCGGTTGAAAGCTAGCTTGGCTAAATTGCTAGCATTTCAACTGATGCCTTTTCAGTTGGTAGGCTCTGCCCCCTTCCATGAGTTAGTGGAATGGGCAATGTCTTGGCCTCGCTGGACAGGGTGGTCAGTGGTAAGGTGCATATTACCGCTGACTCATGGTCCAGCAGGCATGGACAGGGACGTTACCTATCTTTCACCGCACACTGGGTGACTCTGGCAGCTGGGAAGGATGCAGGACAAGGTGCAGTAGTGTTGGAGGTTGTTCTGCCACCACACCTCCAAAATCTCTCCTCCATCCCCTCTTCTTCTTCTTCCTCCATGGCCTCTTCCTGTGCTGATTTGACTTCGGAACCAGCGGTGCTCCGTAGGCGTTCAAGGGGCTACGCAAGCACGCAGGCTAAAAGATGCCATGCGGTGCTTGAACTGGTGTGCTTGGGGGACAGGTGCCACACTGGGGCAGAGATTCTGTCAGCTCTGCAGGGGCAGGTTCAGAGGTGGTTGATGCCACACCAGCTTAAGGCAGGCATGATGGTTTGCGATAATGGCACCAACCTCCTCTCCGCCCTTCGACAGGGACAACTGACCCATGTGCCCTGTTTGGCTCACATCCTTAACTTGGAGGTGCAGCGGTTCTTGGCAGGTACCCGGGCTTACAGGATGTCCTGAGGCAGGCCAGGAAAGTCTGTGTGCATTTCCGCAGGTCATATAATGCCAGTGCTCGTCTGGCTGACCTCCAAAAGGAATTTAACCTGCCCAAGAACCACCTAATCTGTGACATGCCCACCAGGTGGAACTCAGCGTTGGCCATGCTGCAGCGGCTGCACACACAGCAGAGGGCCATCAATGAGTACCTGTGTGACTATGGCACCAGGACAGGGTCAGGGGAGCTTGTTTTTTTTCCCCACGCCAGTGGGCCATGATCAGGGATGCATGCACTGTCCTGTCACCATTTGAGGAGGCCACGAGGATGGTGAGCAGTGACAGTGCATGCATCAGTGACACTGTCCACCTTGTCCACCTGTTGGAGCACACGCTGCATGGAATAATGGACAGGGCACTTGAGGCAGAACAGAGGCAGGAAGAGGAGGACTTCCTTAGCTCTCAAGACCCCCTTTATCCAGACAGTGTTCCTGCATGCACGCCGATCACACAGGAAGAGGACGAGGAGGAGGAAGAGGAGGATTGTGTCAGCATGGTGGTGGAGCCTGGCACTCAGCATCAGCAGCAGTCTTTAAAGGATCATTTACATTCCCAAGAAACCTATGGACTTGTACGTGGCTGGGAGGAGGTGGCTGCAGATCATGTCGTCCTTAGTGACCCAGAGGACTCCGGACCGAATGCCTCAGCAAACCTACGCTGCATGGCCTCCCTGATCCTGCAAAGCCTGCGGAAGGATCCTCGTATTCGTGGTATCAAGGAGAGGGATCAATACTGGCTGGCAACCCTCCTTGATCCACATTACAAGGGTAAGGTTGTGGACCTTATTTTGCCATCGCAGAGGGAGCAGAGGATGAAACATCTTGCAGAAAGGTCTGTGCAACGCGTCCCCAGAGACTGGGAGGTTACAAACTCCTGTCCCTGGACAATGTGTTGCTGAGGCTTCGTTGGAGAAGGTGGCCGTCTGACCAATGCGTTCAGACAATTTTTTAGTCTGCAGCCCCAAGGTATGATCGGTTCCAGCAACCATCGCCAGCATCTGTTTTACATGGTGCAGGAATACCTAGGGGCAAGATCTGACTTGGACACCTTTCCCACCGAAAATCCTCTAGGTTACTGAGTCTTGAGGATGGATCACTAGCCACAGCTTGCACAGTATGAAATTGTGCTACTGGCCTGTCCTGCATCCAGCGTTCTTTCGGAACGCACATTCAGTGCTGCTGGAGGTTTTGTAACCGAGTGCGCCTGTCCACCGACTCGGTCGATCGACTGATCTTCATAAAAATGAATCAGTCTTGGATCACCACCAGCTACCAAGCACCTGATGCTGATGTAACCGAATAATTTTTTTTGAAATGTCAGATCCCTTCAAGACTGCCTATGCTGATGCTGAGTGACTATCCTGTTATGCTGAGTGACTATCCTCTTCCTCCTCAATGATCATGCTGATAGCTTGTAAGAATATTTTTGGTTCTGGGTGCCGCCACCAGTGGCTAAGTCACAATTTTTCTGCCCCTGTTTAACAGGGGCGTGTAATTACAATTTTTGATGCATTATTTTGCAAGGAGGGTTCGTTGCTGCACTCAACTAGAGTATTTGTGAGGGGTTGCAGTGTTGTGGCACCAGCACCAGTGCCTAAGGCCCAATTTTTCAGCCCCTGTTTAACAGGGGCGTGTAATTACAATCTGTGATGCAATAATTTGCAGCAGGGCTTGTTCCTGCCCTCCAACTAGAGTATCTGTGAGGGGTTGCAGTGTTGTGGCACCAGTGCCTAAGGCCCAATTTTTCAGCCCCTGTTTAACAGGAGCGTGTAATTACAATTTTTGATGCAATATTTTACAGGAGGGCTCATTCCTGCGCTCCAACTAGAGTATCTGTGAGGGGTTGCAGTGTTGTGGCATCAGTGTCTAAGGCCCAATTTTTCTGCCCCTGTTCAACAGGGACATGTAATTACAATTCTTGATCTAATATTTCACAGCAGGGCCCGTTTCTGCACCCACCAAGAGTAACTGTGAGGACTTACAGTGTTGTGGCACCAGCACCACCAACTATTTAACTATTAACTATTTTGCATGGTTATGAGACATGCGTAACGTTAGCAGCTGATCATTTGCAAAGATATACTTTTTTGGAGACCAGATTTGGTCAATTACCTGGAGGCTCACAGGACTACAAATTAGCATTCTGAGTGTTGTGGCACCAGCACCAGTGCCTAAAGCCCAATTTTTCTGCCCCGGTATAACAGGGGCGTGTAATTACAATTTTTGATGCAATACTTTGCAGCAGGGCTCGTTCCTGCGCTCCAACTAGAGTATCTGTGAGGGGTTGCAGTGTTGTGGCACCAGCACCAGTGCCTAAGGCCCAATTTTTCAGCCCCTGTTTAGCAGTGGCGTGTAATTACAATTTTTGATGCAATATTTTACAGGAGGGCTCATTTCTGCGCTCCAACTAGAGTATCTGTGAGGGGTTGCAGTGTTGTGGCACCAGTGCCTAACGCCCAATTTTTCTGCCCCTGTTCAACAGGGATATGTAATTACAATTCTTGATCTAATATTTCACAGCAGGGCCCGTTTCTGCGCCCACCAAGAGTAACTGTGAGGACTTACAGTGTTGTGGCACCAGCACCACCAAAACCAAAGGCCCAATTTTTCTGCTCCTGGTCAACAGGTGCATGTAATTACAATTCTTGATCTAATATTTCACAGCAGGGCCCGTTTCTGCGCCCACCAAGAGTAACTGTGAAGACTTACAGTGTTGTGGCACCAGCACCACCACCACCAAAGGCCCAATTTTTCTGACCCTGTTCAACAATGGCATGTAATTACAATTCTTGATCTAATATTTCACAGCAGAGCCCGTTCCTGCGCCCACCAAGAGTAACTGTGAGGGCTTACAGTGTTGTGGCAATACCAACACCTAAGGCCCCAATTTCTGCAGAGTATATAGGGCAGGCCCCTACTTTCAAACATCCAACTTACAAACGACTCCTACTTGCAAACGGAAGGAGACAACATTAAGTGAGATGAAATCTGCCCTTAGGAAGGGAAATTCTCTCCTGTAAGAGTTAATATGGGAAAAACGTGTCTCCTTTCCACTGATGCTTTATCACCAATCCTTGTTTCACTAAAAACCCCAAATTGTCAAAAAACATTTGTCATTGGGACAGAAAGTGAGGTAAAATCTTCTGAAGAGGTGCACAGACAGCAAAATAAATGTCACAGGGGTGATAACCCTTCACTATGTTTTCCAAAAAGCTTAAAAATAGATTTTTTGGCTGGAGCTATACTTTAAAAGTGTACCAGTTCAAAATTACAAACAGATTCTACCTAACAATAAATCTACAGTCCCTGTCTTGTTTGCACCGCCTGTATACTGCTGTTCAGAGGGCCTGGGGCCCCACGCATTTCCTTTTTTTAATTTGGGTGCGGGGTTCCCCTTATTATCCATACAAGACCCAAAGGGCCTGGTAATGGACTGGGGGGGGTACCCATGCCGTTTGTCTCACTGATTTTCATCCATATTACCGGGACCGGACATTACATTAAAGCCGTAAGCAGTTTTAAATGACTTTTATTACTTTAAAAATGTCATTTTGTGCAGGGACTGTTCTAAGTACGGGAAACACGTGCCACTTTACAGGCATACTATAGACACCCCCCAGGTACGATATTTAAAGGAATATTTCACATTTTTTTTCACTTTAAGCATCATTAAAATCACTGCTCCCGAAAAAACGGCCGTTTTTAAAAATTTTTTGCATTGATACATGTCCCCTGGGGCAGGACCCGGGTCCCCAAACCCTTTTTAGGACAATACCATGCAAATTAGACTTTAAAATTAGCACTTTTGATTTTGAATGTTCGAGTCCCATAGACTTCAATGGGGTTCTAACTTTCGTGCAAATTTTCAGTCCGTTCGCAGGTTCTGGTGCGAACCGAACCGGGGGGTGTTCGGCTCATCCCTAGTCAGGATGATTGAAGCGCATTATTTCTATTATTACATTGTAATATAACATGAAATAGTTCAACTCTCCATAATGCAGAATCAGTGGGAGCCCTGAGTGTGTCAGCTGCCACGTTACTTGCCACATCGCCTGCCACCAGATGCAGTGTGTCACTTGCCACGGCACTTGTCAGCAGAGGCAGCTTGTCACTTGCCACATCGCCTGCCACCAGATGCCGCATGTCACTTGCCACATCGCCTGCCACCAGATGCAGAACGTCACTTGCCACATCACCTGCCACCAGATGCTGCATGTCACTTGCCACGTTGCTTGCCACCAGGTGCCGCATGTCACTTGCCACCATCGCCTGCCACTAGATGCAGCGTGTCACTTGCCACATTGCCTGCCACCAGATGCTGCATGTCACTTGCCACCATCGCCTGCCACCAGATGCCGCATATCACTTGCCCCGTCGCCTGTCACCTGCCAAGTCACTTGTCACCAGATGCAGTGCTACTACAGGACTTGATGGGCACCTCCAACCCAGCTCTGTATCCCCCCAACACACAATGTGACAGGGGAGGAAAGAGAGATACACAGCGCCAAATGAAGCATTAAAACAACTTGTATTCCACTTAAAGAATGTTACTGACAAAGTTAGTAGGGTGAAAGGCATTGAGACACTGTGCAAGAGTCCAGGCTTGTCATCGTTCTGAATTAGTAGCCGCCACTGGGAACCGATCGGGCCAGTAGATGCAGAGCATCGGTGTGTACTACTACTTCCTGGTAGCGGTGGAACGCATGATGGGGCAGACGTGATGTCATCATCCGGAAATTATGCAAGACATACTGACATCCTTCAGGCCATCATTCCTCCGCCACGAGTAAGTAGTAGTACACACCGATGCGCTCTGCATCTACTGGCCTGATCGCTTCCTGGTGGCGGCTCCTAATTCAGATCGATGACAAGCCTGGACTCTTGCACAGTGTTTCAATGCCTTTCACCCTACTAACTTTGTCAGTAACGTTCTTTAAGTGGAATAAGAGTTGTTTTAATGCCACATTTGGCGCTGTGTATTTCTCTCTCATCCCCTGTCTCTGAAACTGGCCCACTGAGCCATCGGCCCACTGGGAACCTCCCGGTAGTCCCGATGGCCAGTCCATCCCTGCCCATCAGTGCCCATAAGTGCAAAATATTAGTGCCTCCTCATCAGTGCCACCGAATCAGTGCCCATAAGTGCCACCAAATAAGTGCAGCCTATCAGTGCCCATCAGTGCCCCCTCATTAGCGCACATCAGTGAAGGAGAAAAATTATTTATTTACAAATTTACAAATTTACAAAATTTACTGACAGAAACGAAGAAAAAACTGTTGTAAAAAATAAAAATCCCAGCAATAAATAAATACACCCAAAATAAAGCTCTTTGTGTGAAGAAAATGATAAAAAAGTTCCCATGGTTACAGTGTAGCATGATCGTACAACTGTCATTCAACTGTCATTCAAAGTGCGACAGTGCCGAAAGCTGAAAAATGGCCTGGGCAGGAAGGGGGTGAAAGTGCCCTGTAGGTAATATGGAGTGCTAAAACAGTAGTGTAAAATGTTAAAAATATAATAAAATACCTATTCAAAGTTTTGTCATGCAAAATGCATATACAGTATCTCACAAAAGTGAGTATACCCCTCACATTTTTGTAAATATTTTATTATATCTTTTCATTTGACAACAATATAGAAATTACACTTTGCTACAATGTAAAGTAGTGAGTGTACAGGTTGTATACCAGTGTAAATGTGCTGTCCCAAAATAACCCAACACACAGCCATTAATGTCTAAACCGCTGGCAACAAAAGTGAGTACACCCCTAAGTATAAATGTCCACATTGGGCCCAAACTGTCAATATTTTGTGTGGCCACCATAATTTTCCAGCACTGCCTTAACCCTCTTGGGCATAGAGTTCACCAGAGCTTCGCAGATTGCCACTGGAGTCCTCTTCCACTCCTCCATGACAATATGATGGAGCTGGTGGATGTTAGAGACCTTGTGCAACACCACCTTTCATTTGAGGATGCCCCACAGATGCTCGATAGGGTTTAGGACCCGCTGATTGGCCCCCACTCTGTCCAATCGGCGCGTGAGCGCGCCTCCAGCAGCCACCACCAGCGGCTGCCACCAGTGTCAATTGCACAAAATAACGTACAGGTACGTCGCTTCACGCAATAGAGCTGACCTGCCCCAGTAAATCTGTGGTAGGCGGTCAGCAAGTGGTTCACAAATGTGTTCTGTATGCAAGAACACAACTGTTTCCATTGCCCTTGAGAGAATGACATATGTAGACAGCAGCTATCTGATGCTTCAGAGAAAGGAATTGTTTTCTATGAAAATATTGCTTAACTTCTTTTTGTTTCCAGAAAAGCAATAGAAAAAGTTGGGATAGGAACAAACTTCTTTAACTAGAACTATTTAAAATGCCACCACTGTAAGAGAACATGTATCAGCAAGTTTATCTATAACCAAAATTGTCACCCATTGCCCTTTGAAAGTCTGCTAAGAATTAGCTGCTGGGAGTTTAATTGGTTACAACATAATTACTTTTAAATTAATAATATTCATGTTAGTACTTGATAATACATTTGTCTTGCACCATTGCACCACAAGTATTTGAATTACCTTTATATAAATACATTTATATTTTAAAAAAGTTGTTTGATGAAAAAAAGTAACACATAACTGAAAATAGCGCCTGCAAAGCGCCCTGAAAGAGCCGCTGCTGTGTCTCCAATGTGAAAGCCGAGAGGGCTTTCACACTGGAGCGGTGCGCTGGCAGGACAATAAAAAAAGTCCTGCTAGCAGCATCTTCGGAGCGGTGAAGGAGGTGTATTCACCTCCTCCACCGATCCTGCCCATTGAAATTTAATGGGGCAGCGCGGCTATACTGCCAGCATAGCACTTTGCGGTGGTTTCAACCCTCTCTCGGCCGCTGGCAGGGGGGTAAAACTGCCAACTGCTAAAAATATCGCTGTTTTACTGTCGATGACCCCCCCCCCCGTATGAAGGGGGCCTATTTGTTACTTTTTCATTACAATTTTTTTTATATAGAACACACTAAAGTTGAGCAGACTAAACATCATTTAGAACAGTGAATTATTCATTAAACAATAATGAAACCAATTTAAAACACATATAATATAAAAATCAGTACATGTCTTATATTATCATCCTGTTATTTAATCACCTCAATACTAGACACTTTCACCCCCTTCCTGCCCAGGCCATTTTTCAGCTTTCAGCGCTGTCGCATTTTGAATGACAAGTGCATGGTTATGCAGCACTGTACCCAAATTAATTTTTAATAATTTTCCTCACACAAACAGAGCTTTCTTTGGGTGGTGTTTAATCACTGCTGTTTTTTTTAAATTATTACTAAAAAAAAAAAGAAGAAAAAAAAGAAAAAAAAATTTTGTAAATAACTATTTTTTCTCATTCACTGATGTGCACTGATGAGGTGGGACTGGTGGGCACTGATGAGGCAACACTTATGGGCACTGATGAGGCGGCACTTATGTGCACTGATTAGGTGACACTGATGAGGAGGCACTATTATGTTGCACTGATGGGCACTGATATGCGGCACTGGTGAACACTGATAGGCAGCACTGGTGGGCACTGATAGGCAGCACTGGTGGGCACTGATGGGCAGCACAGATTAGGTGACACTGATGAGGAGGCACTATTATGTTGCACTGATAGGCACTGATATGTGGCACTGATATGCGGCACTGATGAGTACTGATAGGTGGCACTGGTGGGCACTGATGGGCATTAATGGGAAGCACTGATGGGTACTAAAATGCAGCACTGACTGGCACCAGTAATGGGCACTTATTTGTGTCACTGATGGGCACTGATTTGTGTCACTAATGGGCACTGATTGGTGGCACTCATGGGCATTGATTCTTGGCACTTCTGGGGATTTACTGTAATCAGGGCACTGATGATCAGTGCCCTGATTATATGCCCTGTTCTCCCCTGCGAGAAGATGCCGTTGATCAGCTCTCCTCACCGCACACTCTGTCAGTGTGAGGCTGTGAAAGCTGATTACCAACACTTCCTGTATTTACACGTGACCGGCTGTGATTGGACACAGCCGATCACATGGTTAAAAACCCACATCAGTGAGTCTTTACAGAGATCAGGGTCGCGCCGTGTCCTAGCAACATGGTGCGGCCGTGATCGCCACACAGGAGCGGCCGTTCGGGTGCGCCTTCATATGACGTCCACCCAAAACGAGAGCCGTAGTGATCCTCCGTCATTTGATGGCGGGCAGGTGGCAAGTGGTTAAAGACCAGAACTCAAACTGGTGTTGAAAGTGGTGGCACTAGGGTCATGACCAAACTGTATTAATTATTTGAAGAAAAGTGAGGTCATAGACTTGGCTGTGCTGTCTGACAGGGGAACCAGGATTACAATACATTCAAGATAAAACTAAAAGGTAGACATGAGTGCCAGGTTCGGTCCAAATCCTAGTCTGGACCAAACGTAGCTTGTTCAGAGGTTCGGCAAATGGGTGAAATAATTGGGCGTGTAGCTGTGTCAAGCCTTTGGCGTACATAGTATTACTACCACTGCTAAATCTGACAGCTTCCCGCTCAGGGCTCCTGGTTATTAGGGAGCTGGCTTTTGTCGATGTTCTACCAACTAGTTAATTCCCCAACAAGACGGATTCAGCTGTCAGCCAGAGATTCCCAGCTGAAAAATTTATACCAGACCCTTCAAGTCTGGCAATAGATTGTAATATGTACCCCACAAGAAAAACACCCTTATTAATAATAACTACTTAAAGACCAGGCCTTTTCTGACACTTTTTGTTAACAAGAAAAAAACTGTATTTTTTTATTAAAAATTACTTAGAACCCTCAAACATTATCCTATATATATATATATATATATATATATATGTATATATATATATATATATATATATATATATATATATATATATATATATATATATATATATATATATATATATTTATTTTTTTTTAGCAGAGGTCCTAGAGAGTAAAATGGTGATCTTTACAATTTTTTATCTCACATGGTATTTGTGCAGAGGTTTTTCAAGCACAATTTTTTAAGGAAAAAATACACTTTCCTCAATTTTAATGCCAAAAAAATCCACAATATATAACCCAATTTTTGGTAAATATAAAAGATGATGTTATTGCTATTAAATAGACACCTAACATATCATGCTTTAAAATTGCGCACACTCGTGGATTTGCAACAAACTACAATATTTAAAAATCTCCATAGACAGCGCTTTACATTTTTTTACAGGTTAGCAGTTTTATGCCGCGTACACACGAGCGGACTTTACGGCAGACTTTGCCCGGGGGACGGGATTTCATCGGGCAATTCGATCGTGTGTGGGCTCCAGCGGACTTTATTTTCTCAAAAGTTGGACAGACTTAGATTTGAAACATGTTTCAAATCTATCCGACGGACTCGAGTCCGGTCGAAAAGTCCACTCGTCTGTATGCTAGTTCGACGGACAAAAAGCCACGCTAGGGCAGCTATTGGCTACTGGCTATGAACTTCCTTATTTTAGTCCGGTCGTATGTCATCATGTACGAATTCGACTGACTTTGGTTGATTGTGTGTAGGCAAGTCCGTTCATTCAGAAAGTCCGTCGTAAAGTCTGTCGAAAAGTCTGCCGGGCAAAGTCCGCTCGTGTGTATGCGGCATTAGAGTTAAAAAGGAGGTCTAGGGCTAGAATTATTGCTCTCGTTATAACGTTCACTGCGATACCTCACATGTGTGGTACAAACACTGTTTACATATGTGGGCGTGACCTAAGTAAGCATTCGCCTCTGCGCATGAACAAAAAATATTTTTCACTGTCCCTTTAATTTTTTTTATTACTTTTTTTGCATTCACAAGAAATGTAAACATCCCTTGTGATAACAATAAAGCATGACAGGTCCTCTTTATGGAAAACATCTGGGGTCTATAATCTGGACCCCAGATCTCTCCTCTACCGTTGAAAGCATCACAGCTGCAGCTATAGCTTCAGTAAACCAATTCAAAACTGCAACATTAGCAACACAGTGGTTAGCAGCAGCACTACGGTTGTTGGTTTTAAATTCCCAACAAAAGCACTACCTGCCTGAAGTTTTCATGTCCCCCTGTGTCTGTGTGGGTTTCTTCCCGCACTACGGAGACATGCTGATGAGTTAATTGGCTCCTGTCTAAATTGGCCCTAGTATGTGTACTGTATGTTAGAATGTGAGTTAGGGACCTCAGATTATAAGCTCCTTGATGGCAGGGAGTGATGTGAATGTACAATATACAGTGGGGACGGAAAGTATTCAGACCCCCTTAAATTTTTCACTCTTTGTTATATTGCAGCCATTTGCTAAAATCATTTGAGTTCATTTTTTTCCTCATTAATGTACACACAGCACCTCATATTGACAGAAAAACACAGAATTGTTGACATTGTTGCAGATTTATTAAAAAAGAAAAACTGAAATATCACATCGTCCTAAGTATTCAGACCCTTTGCTCAGTATTTAGTAGAAGCACCCTTTTGATATAATACAGTCTTTTTGGGAAAGATGCAACAAGTTTTTCACACCTGGATTTGGGGATCCTCTGCCATTCCTCCTTGCAGATCCTCTCCAGTTCTGTCAGGTTGGATGGTAAACGTTGGTGGACAGCCATTTTTAGTCCTCTCCAGAGATGCTCAATTGGGTTTAAGTCAGGGCTCTGGCTGGGCCATTCAAGAACAGTCACAGAGTTGTTGTGAAGCCACTCCTTCATTATTTTAGCTGTGTGCTTAGGGTCATTGTCTTGTTGGAAGGTAAACCTTCGGCCCAGTCTGAGGTCCTGAGCACTCTGGAGAAGGTTTTCATCCAGGATATCCTTGTACTTGGCCGCATTCATCTTTCCCTCAATTGCAACCAGTCGTCCTGTCCCTGCAGCTGAAAAACACCCCCATAGCATGATGCTGCCATCACCATGCTTCACTGTTGGGACTGTATTGGACAGGTGATGAGCAGTGCCTGGTTTTCTCCACACATACCACTTAGAGTTAAGACCAAAAAGTTCTATTTTGGTCTCATCAGACCAGATAATCTTATTTCTCACCATCTTGGAGTCCTTAAGGTGTTTTTTTAGCAAACTCCATGCGGGTTTTTATGTGTCTTGCACTGAGGAGAGGCTTCCATCGGGCCACTCTGCTATAAAGCCCAGACTGGTGGAGGGCTGCAGTGATGGTTGACTTTCTACAACTTTCTCCCATCTCCCGACTGCATCTCTGGAGCTCAACCACAGTGATCTTTGGGTTCTTCTTTACCTCTCTCACCAAGGCTCTTCTCCCCCGATAGCTCAGTTTGGCTGGACGGCCAACTCTAGGAAGGGTTCTGGTCATCTCAAACATCTTCCATTTAAGGATTATGGAGGCCACTGTGCTCTTAGGAACCTTAAGTGCAGCAGAAATTTTTTTGTAACCTTGGCCAGATCTGTGCCTTGCCACAATCCTGTCTCTGAGCTCTTCAGGCAGTTCCTTTGACCTCATGATTCTCATTTGCTCTGACATGCACTGTGAGCTGTAAGGTCTTATATAGACAGGTGTGTGGCTTTCCTAATCAAGTCCAATCAGTATAATCAAACACAGCTGGACTCAAATGAAGGTGTAGAACCATCTTAAGGATGATCAGAAGAAATGGACAGCACCTGAGTTAAATATATGAGTGTCACAGCAAAGGGTCTGAATACTTAGGACCATGTGATATTTCAGTTTTTCTTTTTCAATAAATCTGCAAAAATGTCAACAATTCTGTGTTTTTCTGTCAATATGGGGTGCTGTGTGTACATTAATGAGAAAAAAAATGAACTTAAATGATTTTAGCAAATGGCTGCAATATAACAAAGAGTGAAAAATTTAAGGGGGTCTGAATGCTTTCCGTCCCCACTGTATATGTAAAGTGCTACGTAAATTGACAGCGCTATATACAGTGCATCTGCAAAATATTTACAGGGCTTCACTTTTTACACATTTTGTTATGTTACAGCCTAAATCCAAAATGGATTAAATTAATTATTTCCCCTCAAAATTCTACAAACAATACCCCATAATGACAACGTGAAAGAAGTTTGTTTGTAACTTTATTAAAAATAAAAAATGAAAAGAACCCATGTACATAAGTTTTCACAGCCTTTTCTCAAAATTTTGTTGAAGCACCTTTGGCACCAATTACAGCCTAAAGTCTTTGAGTATGATGCTACAAGCTTGGCACATTTTTGGTCAGTTTCTCCTATTCTTCTTTGCAAGACCTTTCAAGCTCCATCAGGTTGGATGTGGCGTTTCCGTGCACAGCCATTTTCAGATCTCTTCAGAGATGTTCAATCAGGTTCAAATCTGGGCTCTGGCTGGGCCACTCAAAGACATTCACAGAGTTGTCCCGTAACCACTCCTTTGTTATCTTGGCTGTGTGCTTAGAGTTGTTGTCCTGTTGGAAGATGAACCTCGCCCCAGTCTAAGGTGCAGAGCGCTTCGGAGGAGGTTTTCATCAAAGATGTCTCTGTACATTGCTGCATTCATCTTTCCCTCGATCCTGACTAGTCTTGCAGTTCCTGCCACTGAAAAACATTCCCACAGCTGCCACCACCATGCTTCACTGTAGGGATGTTGGCCAGGCAGTAAGTGGTGCCTGGTTTCCTCCAGACATGACACTTACCATTCATGCCAAAGAGTCTTGTTTCTTCAGAAGCAAAAAGTACCCCCGGTACTAATGGGACTTTAAAGGCAAACACAAAATTGAACACAAAATTATAAAAATAACTAATTTCATTGTACAAAAACAGATAAAACAGATAAAAACAGTGTGTGTAATATCACCAATGAGGAATAAAGAACACACACAATATTCTAAAAGAGAACAGCATTAACATTTAACTGGGGGCCCACTATTTACCCTGTATTTGTCCCGTCTGGGGCACAGGGTGTTCCCTCACTTTGTGGCTGCTGTTGCTGGCCACATGGCAGAATCTCTTGCTGACTGTCTTCTCTGGTATGTAACTCCAATTGTACCTGCTGCTCTCATTCTATTATAAACGGTTAAATGTTTTGCAATTTCCTTGCCACATGCCATGACCAATATGCTGTTCTCTTTTAAAATATTGTGATCCTTATGTAACAGTGCATAAGGATCACAATATGAAGGGGAGCAGTCTGTCCCAAAACGCGTTGGGTTCTAGGACCACTGCACGGAAACCACAGTCACAAAATTTGTTAATTTTATAATTTTGTGTTTTATTGTTTGCCTTTAAAGTCCCATTAGTACAGGGGGATACTTTTAATTTCTTATATATACCAGGGATGTTGGCAACACCACATGGCTTGCATGGGTGATCACTCATTTCCCCAATGTAAATAGGGTAGCAAATACCCACAAATCCCCCCTTTGACCACCCAGCAATCCATTTTTTCGTAAGCATTTTTTGACTCGGGCATTGCCAGTTATCAAATGCTATATAATTGTCTAATATTAACATTTTTGATGTTCATTTGAAATATAATATTGAAGTTTTATTATCGGCACTATTGGCCAGGTTTCACCATGTTCCAGGGAAAAGAATGGGAGACTCTTATGGCAGGTTACTCCAAAAATCATGGGAAGGGCGAAGCAGTACAATGTGAACTTTCCTCCTTGTTTTTCCAACTAAGGAGGCTGGTTGAGAAAAAAGCAGCATTTTTTTGGCATATCGACAGTTTTGAATAATATATCAGAGAAGACATTAATCAATATGGATTACGTATTCAAATCTTTCCCCTAATCCAGAATGTCGATAATTATTTTAGAACAATCTGCAAATGTGCACAAAAACGATGATGAAACTTCTCATTGAGGAATATCACACACGCACATTGGCGTAGACAAAGACATTGCTTTAATTTTCAACAAATTACAACCATTTAAAAGTCTCCCTGCTTTCAAAGAGCATGAAGACATAGTTAAAAGTAATTTAGATTGGGGAGGCGTGGTCTGGCCGCAGAAGAAGATGGCCGCTTAACTCCCGAGGTCCAGTCCTTCACTCCGCAATACAGCTTCCCCAGCCCATTCAGCGCTGTCTCCCTCCCTTCGGACTAGGCTATTTCCCACAAGAGATCACAGGCTAAGAGATCGCTCCGGCTCGATTTTTACATGCTGTCAGCACAGCATTTAAACAAAGATGGCACCGTCCGACACAGAGGGGACTCGGAGCGGCCACCTGTTCACGCCGCAGCAGCCAAATCTCCCTCCATTGAAATGGAGGAACCAGCAGATCTCCTTAGTGAGCCAGCCCCCTCCCTAGGAGAGAAAGGTAAGAGAATGGCTGAATGGCCAGACCTATCTCTTACTAAGCAACCTCCCATTAATAAGCTCTATGCAGCTGGGACCTGTAGTCCCACAGCAAACTCTTCACCCACACTGACTTTAGCTGCATACCCCACCACAGAAAACCCAGCATCAGAGCATTCTCTTAAAGCAATGCTCCTTTCACTGCAGACTGAGCTGCAACGTGATCGCAGAGCCTCTATTAATAACATGCATGATAAAATCACATGCTTCGAGGAACGCACCAACCAGATCGAACAATACCTTTGTGACGCCACTAAAGCATAAAACACCATAGTGGATGCGCAAGACGACCAAACAGCCACTATACACATGCTCCACCTAAAAATTGCAGATTTAGAGGACCGCTCTCGGTGGAACAACATAAAAGTTAGAGGGGTCCCAGAATCCCTCCCCCCTCTGAAATTGTGCCTTACCTACATTGTCTTTTTTGCAAGCTGATTCCATTATTATCTACTAACAACATGCTTATCGACCGTGCACACAGGATCCACAAACCGCAACATCTGCCTGCCTCTCTATCCCGAGATATCCTAGCACGTGTCCATTTTTTCCAAACCAAGGAAAATATCACGCGAGCAGCGAGATTCTACACTCTCTCCCAGAACCTCTTGCCAAAATATCGTTTTTTAACGATATCTCAGCTGCCACCTCAGGCACGTAAAGCTTTCACACCAGTCACCTTACTCCTCACTGAGAATAAAATTACCTACAGATGGGGCTAACCCACCAAGCTGCTGGTAACACACCATAATCAACTGGTCCCCATACTGACCCCCAAAGATGGAATAAAGCAGCTATACAACTGGGGCATCATCTCACATATGTCCCCACCAATACTGAATCTGGAATCTTCTTCCAAAATCTCCTACTCAAAGGAACCACAAGCTCCCTCGTGACTATAATGTGCCCTGCCGCCTATTTACCCTCTTGGAGAAGACATCTACTTCAGGCTGGCTATGACCCTTGCACCTAATGATAGCAGTGAGGAGTGGAGGCACTGATGATCCTCCCTCAATGCTCCAGTGTTGTTGTGTGCCAAGCACACCTTTTTGTTCCATATTGTTACCTTCCAAGTCTCTATCACATTAGCTACACCTCGGTTATTTGTTGATTTAAAAATATTTGACTTTACATTGTTCTTGTACATTTGTTTGGAGACCTTTGATCCAGAGATCTCCAACCAGTTCTGCTCATTATTGCAACTCGTGGTATTATTTTAGCACCCTTGTTTCTCCATTTTCTTCTTCTCTGTCCCCCCCCCCGTTTCCTAGCAACCAAGTTGAGGGACTTCTCCTCTCAGTGCCGTATTATTACCTAGGCTCCTAACCCGATATGTCCCTTAAAATCGGCTCTTTAAACACCAAAGGCCTCAACAGCCTCTTTAAGCGCTCACTTCTATGGCAAGAAGCTATCACTCAGAAAGCGGACATACTCTTTGTCCAAGATACACACTTCTTAGAAACCAAAACACCCCAATGCTCTCACAAACTATTGCCACATTGCTTTCATGCACGTACCGATAAAAAAGTCAGAGAGGTCATGATAGCGGTCCACTCCTCAGTATCCTTCTCTATCTCCCATATTGAGCAGGACCCACCTGGCAGATACCTGATATTATGAGCCTCGTTCAACAATCACCCCCTCGTAATTGTTAACCTATATGCCCCCAGTACTCATAAGACACTTTTTTACAAGTACCGGCCACTGTATATATACGTCATTACTTTAAAGATGGATATCTCGGTAACAGCAGCAGCTGCTGCCACAACCAAGGTATCCATCTTTAGGGCCGGCGATTCTGTACACGGGTTCGCCGCGAGATCACCGTTATCGGCGGCGGGAGAGGTGCCACCCCCCTCCCGCCACTCTCCCGCGCCCTCCGCCGCTTACCGGAGCCGTCGGTAGCAGTGGAGGCGATTGGGTCCTTTCTCTTCCTCAGTATAGAGACGAGTGAGGCTAAGATGGCGCCCACCCGTCTCTATACCATAGGACGGCCGGAGCGACGTCATTACATCGGCTCCGCCCACTTCCCTTAAAAGGCACATTTTTTTTGTGTCATTTTTTTAAACAACTTTTTTTTTTTTTTTTTTGCATTCTAGTCTAAATATGAGATCTGAGGACTTTTCTGACCCCAGATCTCATATTTAAGAGGACCTGTCATGCTTTTTTCTATTACATTCCTTGTAATAGGAATAAAAGTGATCCAATTTTTTTTTTTAAAACAGTGAAAAAATAAATAAAATAAAGTAAAATAAATAATAAAAAAAATTTTTAAAGCGCCCTGTCCCGACGAGCTCGCGCGCAGAAGCGAACGCATACGTGAGTAGCACCCGCATATGAAAACGGTGGTCAAACTACACAAGTAAGGTATCGCCGCGACCGGTAGAGCGAGAGCAATAATTCTAGCCCTAGACCTCCTCTGTAACGCAAAACATGCAACCTGTAGAATTTTTTAAACGTCGCCTATGGAGATTTTTAAGGGTAAAAGTTTGATGCCATTCCACGAACGGGCGCAATTTTGAAGCGTGACATGTTGGGTATCAATTTACTTGGCGTAACATTATATTTCACAATATAAAAAAAATTGGGCTAACTTTACTGTTGTCTTATTTTTTTATTCAAGAAAGTAAATTTTTTCCAAAAAAAGTGCGCTTATAAGACCGCTGCGCAAATACGTTGCAAAAAAAAGTATTGCAATGACTGCCATTTTATTCTCTAGGGTGTTAGAAAAAAAACAATATATAATGTTTGGGGATTCTAAGTAATTTTCTAGCAAGAAAAACTGTTTTAAACATGTAAACACCTAAAATCCAAAACGAGGCTAGTCCTTAAGTGGTTAAGGAAAATACAGCATTACCCCAAAGACCAAATTATAATCTGTGTTGACTTCAATGAGGTCATAGACCCTCAAATTGATTCTTAAAGCTCTAAACGCAAAAAAACACAGCCCTCTCATCCCTGATTTCGCTAGAAGACCTATATGATCCCTGGAGATGTATCCACGGCACCAAGAGAGACTATTCCTTCTACTCACATACTCAAAAATACTACTCTAGGATAGATCTGTTCCTGACCTCCAAGGTTCTCCTGCAAAAAATCAAGGCATCCACAATTGGGATCATTACATGGTGCAATCACGCACCAGTCTCTATCACTCTCGCTGCCCCCACTACCGCTCCCTGACATACTATGTGGCAATTAAATACCTCACATCTCAGCCCCTTCTAGAGTCGGGAATGGGTACGATCAGGAATAGAAGCCTTTTTGTACCTCTAACATAGGCTCTGTCTCCAAGTCAACAACTTTTTGGAATGCACATAAGTCTGTCATGCGAGGGGTATTCCTAAAGCTGGGAGCCCAGGAAAAGAAAAAAAGAACCCTTACCATTGACACCTTCCTTGAGCACATTAAAGCACTTGAAATCCTTAACAAACAAAACCCATCCCAAAATAGCATTGTAGAACTACGTAATCTAAGGAATGACCTTTGCTCCTATCTGCAAAGAGGCCGTGACTTCTACCTCAGACGCCTTTGCCTTACTTGGTATTCCCAGGGGAATAAGGCTGGTAAGTTCTTAGCCCAACAATATAAACATAGAGCTGCCCAAGCCAAAATTCCTTTTCTCATAGACAATCAGGGCCACAAATTAACAAATCCAAAGGACATTGCTGATTGCTTCAGTTCCTTTTACTCCGAACTTTATAACTTAAAACTCCCCCCCTCTAAACAACAACCTACTCATCAGCAAATACAACATTTCCTGTCCTCACTCCATCTTCCCTCTATCACTCCGGCACAATTACATTCCCTCTCTCGCCCATTCACACACCACAAGATCATCGCAGCCATTAAAAATCTCCCGTCTCACAACGCACCAGGCCCAGACGGCTTTATAAGCTAATATTACAAAACATACATAGACCAAATTATACCTCATTTCTGTAATACCTTTAATATATTTCTAGCAACTGGTCATATTCCCCCAGAATCTCTCAAAGTGGTCATAACTACCATCCACAACTCAGGCAAACCTTGCCAGCTATCATCCTATCTCGCTCTTAAATACTGATCTCAAACTCTACACCAAACTACTAGCCACCCACTTAGCTGCTTTTATGCCCACGCTCATCCACCCTGAATAAGTAGGCTTAATACCTCTTAGAGAAACCTCTGATGGGACACGCCGGTTCACAGACCTAATTCACTGGGCAGAGCACCACCAGGTGCCTTCTCAGTTGATCTCCCTGGATGCAGAGAAGGCATTGACAGAGTTCACTGGTGATTTTTGGAATCTGTACTTCAGAAATTTGGTATCAATGGCCCTTTTCTTTGCCCTATCTTAGGTCAATACTCCACCCCAGTGTGAGAGTATTAACATCTGGTTTATTATCTATTCCCTTTCCTATAACTAATGGGACTTGTCAGGGATGCCCCTATCACCCCTATTTTTGCACTTGTAATTAAACCCCTGGCCCAAGCTATATGATCACACCCCCTCATTGCAGGACGGAAATTTGGCCAAGAATCCCACAAAATTGGCTTATACGCTGTTGACATAATCATATGGCTCACAGACCCCTTACAATCCCTTCCTCTACTTTGTGACCTCCTAGAGCAATTTGGACATTTATCTATGTACAAACTGAATCACTCTAAAACCTCTACGTTGGGCATGTCCCTCCCTCCACATCTTAAAAGCACTATCACTGAAAGATCCCCCTTTTCCTGGGCTCCCAACTCGTCAATGACATACTTAGGCATTCACCTAACCTCCCCATCTGCTATGCTGTTTCGCTCCAATTTCACCTCACTGTGTCATGTTCTCCAAGAAATCTCCCACTGGGAAACACAAATGAAAATTCTTTACTCTTGGTACTACACTCCTGTAAAACTAGGTCGCATTTTTCCAACTCAATCCCGTAAATGTTGAAGGAACTCTTCTATGGAGGGCCACCTGTTTCACATCTGGTAAAAATGTCCCTCCATGGTCTCATTCTGGAGGAGCATTTCCACCCTTATACAAGATGTTTCCAATATATTTACTTTGCTTACTCCGCAAATGGCTCTCTTCGGACTAGGCCTTTTAAATTGGCCCTCAAAATGTTAAGCCATAATTACGCACATATTGACAGCTGCCTGACTTTCCATTGCTCGACTATGGAAACTACCGCACCCACCTACCCTATATATAGTCATTGGCATCCTTAATGAACACCTAGGCATGGAATATCTCTTTGCCAAAACACATTTGAAAATTGACAAATTTCAGAACCAATGGCACAACTGGCTCCTGGACTCCAGAGTCGATAGTTATCCTTAAACCACATCTCCACAACATGATATAACTAAGGTCTCACTCTCAGGAACATACCACTTATAACTCCCTCCCTGGAACGAATACAGCCATTCAGGTAAATGTTCCCCAAACCACATTGCACCGGGGTACGCCCTTTAGTACTACTGTGTTTTCCTTATGCTTCCCCTCTCTCTCTACCCCCCCTTCCCTCCTCCTGTCCCTCCCTAGAATACCCTCTGTACCCACACTATTTTAAACATTCCCTCATTTTGTCGATACCTACTTGCTAACCTTATATGCTTTTTACTCTAGTTAAAGGCGTACTACAGATGATGGCATTGTCTCCACCAGGACACAGTTTGTCCCCCAAGGCGGTGTCCAAGGGTGAAGACAATGCCCATTACCATATTTATTGTCGGATCTTAGTAGTTACTCCACTGTTTATTGCTCATCGTAGCTTGATTTTTCTACCCTGACATATGTATAACTTAGATGAGTCTTGTCAACATATCATAATGTATGACAGTCAATGCCTGTTGTTCTTTTTTTTGGATAAACCTCAATAAAAAACTATTTAAACTAAAAAAAAGTCATTTAGACCAAGTTACACATGACATTCTGGGAACAAAGGAACCAGAAGGGGGGTAAGTACAGCGCTGCACCAATAGTAGTAGAGAATGGTTACACAATAAGCAGCTGACACACCTCTTAGACAAAGGAAAAAAGAAAATATAAAGTGTATATAGTGTAGCGCTATATGTGTAAGTACTAAATAAACACAGTGAACTAAGCCCAAACCATTCCTGGAGGACCCACAAAAGGGAATGAAATAATTCAGAATTATATACAACTAATTAAACAAAATCAAAAATATACTAAGTGTCACACATTATCATATGAATTGTTAATAATAAACAGTGAAAAGGCAATGTGAAAATTATCAAAGTAAAGGAAAAAACCCAATGTCCATAAATGTTGAAATCTATGATCTCAATGGAATTCAACACCCGCCACCAGAAGTCTCTGAAGGTTGGATAATGAGAACAACGATGAAAGGCGTCTGCCACGTGGATAAATAAACACCAAATAGTTATGAAGTCTAAGTGAGTGTCAGGACCACCACCGAAGCATCAGAGGAGGCTTACCGGAACCAGATGACTTGAAAAGACATACGTCTTACAAGTCTCGGAAGGCTTGTTTAGCCACCAGGGCTGGCAAGATGGATCCTCAGGTGTCCTCAAATTCCAAAAAGGGGGGGGGGGGGGAGGAGATAAAGATGCCGTCTCAGCTTCAACCGTCCAAACTCATCAACAGGCCAACCGGATAAATTTACATGCCATGGGAGAAATAAAGCTCACATGGCATGATATCGTTTAAAAACATAATTTTATTAAAACAGTAAAAAGAGAACACTCACATATTAGGAGATCGGAATAAGCTTATCTATATATCAAACGCGGTGATCGTGGGGAGTCCACCCAACATGTTTCGACTGACGAGCCTTCATCTGGGGTCAAAAGGACAACAAAAGAGAGGAACAAAGGAGAGAAAATTCTGGAGACAAGCCTTCCAGGAGGCTAAGGCCTATAAATGGCAGCAAGGCAATCGTTCCTCTAATCCAGGAACCAAGGGAATGGTCAAATCCTCCCAATGAGAGAGGATCCAATTCATCTAGTAATTCTTCAATTTATTTTTCTTCACAGAACCACACTAGAAATAGACAAAAGCAAACAAAACGTTTGCTCTCTGGCGATGACTCTATCACACAGAAAAAACATATGATGGACTTCACTTCTTCTTCTACTCTTCCCTCCTCAGGGTCTTATGGTAACTATGGGAAAACAAATGCATGTGGTGATATTTTTATTCGGCCATCTGGGCATACTGGTGAAGGTCTTACTAGTTCTCAACACATGGGTGTACATTCCACACACGGTACCACTTGTCCCGTCTCTACCAATGATATCGTTTTTTTACCACCAGGGTCCGAAAGGACACAAGATACATAACTCCACAACCTTCTAACACAATTTACGTCAAAACACTGACACTATGAACATTATAAACCTGTCTGACTACACACTTTCCACTGAAGAAGAGGCCTTATTATTAAAAGGACTAAGCTTATTTCCAGACTCTAATTTTGATACCTTTAAAGGTGATTAAAGACCTCAATTTATGCGCTAGGAAACTCCTGTTCAAAAGTCTATAGTCCAAAAATGTAGCGAAAAAAACTGCAACAGATACACAGTCTGATGAAGATCTAGATGATCTGTTATCATTACTGGAGGAACAAGATCCATCTGATCTTATTGACACCATAGACCTGGAATCATTGCTACAGGAACATATCACTACTAAAGAAGAACCCCATATATGGATGGTAACATCCCATGCAGGGCCAATGCAGCTAACCACAAGGCGGTCCCCCACTCGGGGGAAAGAACAAAAAAACAAGAAAATGTACATAAATACACTTGAATTGTTTTTGAACAGCATCGTCAAAAAACGAGAATGCACATTAAACAGGATTATATGAAAAAACATCCAGATAGCATAAAACATAAAAATGATCCATCAGCATTTACAATAATACATACATTACATAAGTAAACTAGGAGCTGGAGAGAGGTCAAAGATCAAGAGTTATTCTTTTTCGCAGGCTCCTGAGGCAAAACCCGGCCTCAAGGGAGGGTCCAAAGCTCATCTGTTCGTTGAGTCCAGGGGGTGAAGTCGCTCCAAGCTCCGCAATACAACATAGTTCACGCTGTAGCAGGAGTTTGTTCCAGTCTCCATCACCCTTGGACTTGGGTGAACCCTATCCAGAATAAGAAACTGTATTTTCGGGAACCTCCTCTGGTGACAAAGACGGGACAAGTAGTACCGTGTGTGGAGTGTACACCCATGCGTTGAGAACTAGTAAGACCTTCACCAGTATGCCCAGATGGCTGAATAGAAATATCACTACTTGCATTTGTTTTCCCATAGTTACCATAAGACCCTGACGTGGGAAGAGTAGAAGAAGAAGTAGAGTCCGTCATACATTTTTTCTGTGTGAGCGAGTCATCGCCTGAGAGCAAATGTTTTGTTTGCTTTTGTCTATTTCTAGTGCGGTTCTGTGAAGAAAAATAAATTGAAGAATTAATAGATGAATTGGATCCTCTCTCATTGGAGGATTTGACCATTCCCTTGGTTCCTGGAATAGAGGAACGATTGCCTTGCTGTCATTTATAGGCCTTGCTGCAGACATTTTTCTGTATCCGTCTCCAGATCTGTGCCTCGATACAATCCTGTATGAGAGGTCTACAGACAAGTCCTTGGACTTCATGGCTGTGAGCCGTTAATACTTTCCAAGTGCACTGTAAGTACCTGTAATAAATAAATAAAACAAATATACATATTGCGGTCTTGAAGTGGTTGGGTACCCCTTCTTATTTACAAAAAAAAAAATGAAATGGTACAGTAAATAGAGAAGCACTTTTTTGACAAGTGCTTTTTAAAAAAATAAATAAAAAATCGCCAGAAGCTGTCATTATTCACAATTTAACCCCTTCATGATGAAGGGTAAAACAAATCCTAACGCCTGAACACACTTTTGCAACTTTGACATGTGTTAGTAAAATTGTACGTATAATCGCAACTACTTGGTGTATCCAGGTGGGCCTTCATTTGGTGGTAAATGGTAATAGATATCTCTTATTTTTTTTATATTTTAAAAGGAAAACTGGAACAAAATAGTAAAAATGAATCCCTTTTAAAATGTAGCTGTATATTTCTAGCTATTGCCATAACCATACTGCCAAAAAATAACCCAAAATAAATTCTCCTGCTCTTAACGATCACAACAATACCACCTACAGTGTCTTGAAAAAGTATTCATACCCCTTGAAATTTTCCACATTTTGTCATGTTACAACCAAAATCTTTTCTGTGATTTAATTGGGATTGTATGTGATAGACCAACACAAAGGGGCATATAATTGCAAAGTGGAAGGAAAATGATAAATTGTTTTCCAAAATTTTTACAAATAAATATCTGAAAAGTAGGGGGGCGTGCATTTGCATTCAGCCCCCTTTACTCTGATACCCCTAACTAAAATCTAGTAGAACCAATTGCCTTCAGAAGTCACCTAATTAGTAAATAGTATAAGACTAATGCCCCGTACACATGGTCGGACATTGATCGGACATTCCGACACTAAAATCCTAGGATTTTTTCAGACGGATGTTGGCTCAAACTTGTCTTGCATACACACGGTCACACAAAGTTGTCGGAAAATCCGATCATTCTGAACGCGGTGATGTAAAATACGTACGTCAGGACTATAAACGGGGCAGTAGCCAATAGCTTTCATCTCTTTATTTATTCTGAGCATGCGTGGCACTTTGTGCGTCAGATTTGTGTACACACGATCGGAAATCAATGGATTTTGTTGTCGGAAAAAATTTTATAGCCTGCTCTTAAACTTTGTGTGTCTGAAAATCCGATGGAAAATGTGTGATGGAGCCTACATATGGTCGGAATTTCCGACAACAAGGTCCTATCACACATTTTCCGTCGGAAAATCAGACCGTGTGTACGGGGCATAAGTTTAAATACAGCTGTTCTGTGAAGCCCTCAGAGGTTTGTTAGAGAACCTTAGTGAACAAACAGCATCATGAAGGCCAAAGAACACACCAGACAGGTCAGGAATAAAGTTGTGGAGAAGTTTAAAGCACGGTTAGGTTATAAAAAAAAATCCCAAGCTTTGAACATCTCACGGAGCACTGTTCAATCCATCATCTGAAAATGGAAAGAGTATGGCACAACTGCATACCTATAGATGGGATACATGCAGCGCTAAAATGTGCAGTAACGTTTTCAACATGTGACTGTGAAAAAGTGCTAGAAACATAACCTATATCTATTGGGTTATGTATATCAATTGTGAATCTCTAACATATAGGTAAATAAAAAAAGTCCATAAATAAAATAAATGGTGTATCAGTTCATAAATACAAGGGGGTTCATAGATATTAATGGTGACAAAGCTCCACATGGGGTGAGGGTTGGAACCAATTCTGTATGAGGAGACACTTTGCGTATAGATCTTTTAGGTTTCAAATGGAGACAGGAAGCGGTAGCAATGAATATCCTTACCGGAAAAGGTGGACACAGTCACCATACGGTGGAGTGTCTCACAGGCTTGGGGATCCACCGATCCCGAGGATATTTGGCTGAAGAGATCCCGATGTGGAGTCACATCCAAGACGACCATCACCGTTCGGTAGGTAGTATAGGGGTTCCCAATCAATCCGAATGTCTTTCTCAGATGGAAGGTGTATGCCAAGGGAACTGGTTAAAGCTTAACAAAGTCCCATTCATGAAAGGAGACAAGAATAAAAAATTCTTCACATAGGACATGAATCCGTTAGGAAAAGCTTTTATTGAAAAGCTAAAAAAGTGCTGGACAATGCACTATAATATATAAAACATGATCACAAAGAAAATCAAACAAAATAGAATAAAATCGCGTGATAGCAGGGTATCTGTAGGCATTAGCAACCCGACATGTTTCGGACCATTGTCCTTCTACTGGGGCACAACTGTATACCTACCAAGACAGAGCCGTTCACCTAAACTGACAGGCTGGGCAAGGACAGCATTAATCAGAGAAGCAGCCAAGAGGCCCATGGTAACTCTGGAGGAGCTACAGAGATCCACAGTTCAGGTGGGACAATCTGTACACAAGACAACTATTAGTTGTGCACTCCACAAATCTGACCTTTGTGGAAGAGTGGCAAGAAGAAAGCCATTGTTGAAAGAAAGCCATAAGTCCTGTTTACAGTTTGCGAGAAGCCATGTGAGGGACACACCAAACATGTGGAAGAAGGTGCTCTGGTGAGATAAGACCAAAATTGAACTGTTTGGCCTAAAAGCTAAATGCTATGTCTGGCAGAAAACACTGCACATCAACCTGAAAACACCATCCCCAACGTGAAACATTTTGGTGGCAGTATCATGTTGTGGGGATGCTTTTCTTCAGCAGGGACAGGGAAGTTGGTCAGAGTTGATGGGAAGGTGGATGGAGCCAAATACAGGCCAATCTTAGAAGAAAGTGGGATAAAGTGCAGCGCTGAGTGATTGCGCAAATATGCAAACAATAAATGACAATACAATGTTATATTAAGAGCCAGTGTTTGGCACCTGTAAACATAATAGTGAGAAACACATAATGTCCATCAAACTGAATTGAAGAAAAACGTGGAAGGTTCCAAACACGTGTGAATGAACTTGGATTAAGTTAGTTCATATACGGTGAAAAATAAATGTTCAGCCTTTGAGGGAAAATCATTCATATAGATAGGTATTAACTCCTCGAAAACACACAGTCAAGACAGAGCCACCATCCGATGTGCGACCACCACCAACAAAGGTATTAGGGTACTCTTACCAAATGGTGTGGGCTACCTGCCAGCAGCAAGGAGCCAAATAACCAGAACTGGAAAATTTGAGCCTCACAGGAACAGATATGGAGAATAGACACATGCACAGGTCCAATATCCAGACACTGGGCCATGAGGAGTTAGAAAAGAACAGTCAAAAGACCTGCGTAACAAGGTAATAAAACTTTACAACGATGGAAAAGGGTATAAAAAGATATCAAAAGCCTTGAATATGCCAGT
The DNA here is from genome assembly GCA_037952925.1 of Lithobates clamitans. Taxonomy (NCBI): domain Eukaryota; kingdom Metazoa; phylum Chordata; class Amphibia; order Anura; family Ranidae; genus Lithobates; species Lithobates clamitans. The sequence continues at coordinate 1,834,347 of JBBGZY010000931.1, read as the reverse complement.
CAGTACTGTTTATTCACTTATTAAAAAGGGGGAAATTAGGGTTTCTTCTGATACTAAGCCAAGGTCAGGTTGACCAAGAAAGATTGCAGCCACAATTGGCAGAAGAATTGCTAAGGATGGAAAGAAAAACCCACAGGTAACCGCAGGATAAATACAGGCTGCTCTCCAAAAAGACGGTATGGTTGTTGTTAAGGAGCACAAATCAACGATACTTGAACAAAAAAGAGCTGCATAGTTGAGCTGCCAGAAGGAAGCCTTTACTGCGCCAATGCCACAAAAAAGACAATGAGGCATGTCAAGGTATTGTTGGGCATATTGTAACCAGGCTTTTTTGTGGAACTTGTAAAGTAAAGGCTTCTTTCTGGCAACTTGACCATGCAGCTCTTTTTTGTTCAAGTATCATCGTATTGTGCTCCTTAAAAACAACCATGCCATCTTTTTCCAGAGAAGCCTGTATTTCTCCTGAAGTTACCTGTGGGTTTTCTTTGTATCCCGAACAGTTCCTGTGGCAGTTGTGGCTGAAATCTTTCTTGCTCTACCTGACCTTGGCTTGGTATCAAGAGATCCCCAAATTTTCCACTTCTTATTAAGTGATTGAACAGTACTGACTTGCATATTCAAGGCTTTGGATATCTTTTTATATCCTTTTCTATCTTTGTAAAGTTTCATTACCTTGTTATGCAGGTCTTTTGACTGTTCATTTCTACATCCTCATGGCTCAGTGTCTAGCCTGCTTAGTGCATCCATGTGTGAGCTAACAAACTCATTGACTTTTAATACACAGACACTAACTGTGATTTAAAAAGCTACAAATGTGGGAAGTTAACCTTTAATTGCCATTTTAACCTGTGTGTGCCACCTTCTGTGTCTGTACCAAGGCCAAACATTTCAGGGTATGTAAAATTTTTATGAGGGCCATTTGGGTGATTTCTATTAGTATTATTATTTGAAAAGAATCTAAAAAACTATGTGATAATAAATGGCTTCATGTGATTGCTACCCTTAAATAAAAGACAGCTTTTTGGCATGATCATATTATTAATGTTAATGCCAACATTTCACAATTTCTGCCAGGGTATGCAAACTTTTGAGCACAACTGTACATTAATAAGCACAATACAGGCACTGTATATGGTGTAATTACAGAGAAAGAAGTAGAACGCGGTAAATGGAGCCAGCACAGTATGTCCACAGGACGTACTGTGCTGCCTCCATTTACTGCGTTTTACTTATTTCTCTGTGATCACACCATATACAGTGCCTGTATTGTCCACACTAATGTAAGTGCGATATCTTATTTAATACATTTTTAGTCAAGGATTTTATGCTATGTGGCGATTTCTTTTCCTATTACTCACTCTTGTTGATTGGTGGAGCTTATGAGTTCCAGGATGTCAGACCCGTGCTGCTGTGCATCCTGTATGTTGGTTCTGGTGATGTCTGGATGTTGGACCTCTGTGGGTGTCTATTCTACATATTGGTTCCTGTGAGGCTCAAATTTTCCAGTTCTGCTTGTTTGGATCCTTGCTGCTGGCCGGTTGCCCACACCATTTGGTAAGAGTACCTGTCAGGTCACCTGGGACCAGGTGACAGATGCACTCTGTAGGAGTCGGAAGTGCACCGCTAAGGTAGTGGACCCTAGGACTGACTGCTGCGGATTGAACCCTGGAAGGTTCAGGAAGCAGGTCTACAGGATAACTAACATGGATCCCAGTGGGAGCTAGAGCATAGATTCCCCAGGGCGCGGAGTCTAAGAGTCAGCGGGTGTTCACCAGAGCCTCTAGTGGTGAGGATGGACTGCGCTGCAGTCTGGCTCCAGGTCGCGGCCCCCAGGGTCTCACAGCTCACGCTCCCCGTAGACTACAGGAGAAGAGGAAGGAGGCAGCAGGCTGGAATGACAGGGAAGTAAGGGGTAAGCCAAAGGTCAGGGTGACTAGCAGACAAGGATAAACATAACACGCCAAAGGTCAGGGTAACAAGCAGACAGGGAGAGTCGAGAACAGGCCAAAGTCGGTAACAGGAATCAGATGTAGGAAACACAGCAAGTACACATGGAGGCTAACACACAATGGTTGATCAGCACTGCTGGCTTGCAGTGCACAGGTAATACAGGGTTCCCTGATAGGGCCTGGGGTGGGGCCATGCTTAGAGGAGAGGTTATAAAACCAGTCAGGTGAGAGGCAGCTGGTCTTTAGAGATGAACACACGGAGACAGGTAAGCTGACAGAGAAAACTCTATTGCATAACCATGACAGTACCCTAATACCTTTGTTGGTGGTGGTCACACATTAAATGGTGACTCTGTCTTGGCTGTGTGTTTTCAGAGGAGTAATTACCTATCTATATGAATGATTTTCCCTCGAAGGCTGAACATTTATTTTTCACCTCATATGAACTATCTCATTCCAAGTTTATTCACACATGTTTGGATCCTTTCACATTTTTCTTCATTTCAGTTTGATGGATGTTATGTGTTTTTCACTAGTATGTTTACAGGTGCCAAACACTGTCTCTTAATACAACATTGTATTGTCATTTATTGTTTGCATATTTGCACATTTGCACAATCACTCAGCACTGCACTTTATCCCACATTCTCTTACACGATTTGTCTAATTGCAGTGTCAGCAGCTTATATAGTTTATCGGGTGGCGCAGTCATTTTTTAGAACCTTGTAATCTTAAAAGAAAACCTGTTGGAGTCTGCAAAAGACTTGAGACTGGGCCCGAGGTTCACCTTCCAGCAGGACAACGACCCTAAACATACAGCCAGAGCTACAATACAATGGTTTAGATCAAAGCATATTCATGTGTTGGAATGGCCCAGTCAAAGTTGAGACCTAAATCCAATTGACAATCTGTGGCACGACTTGAAAATTGCTGTTCACAGATGCTCTCTATCCAGTCTGACAGAGCTTGAGCTATTTTGCAAAGAAGAATGGGCAAAAATTTTACTCTCTAGATGTGCAAAGCTGGTAGAGACATCCCAAAAAGACTTGCAGCTGTAATTGCAGCAAAAGGTGGTTCTACAAAATATTGACTCGGGGAGGGGGGGCTGAATACAAATGCATGACACACTTTTCACACATTTATTTATACGAAAAGGAAATGAAAAACATTTATCATTTGCCTTCCACTTTACAATTATGTGCCACTTTGTGTTGGTCTATCACATAAAATCCCAATAAAATACATTTACGTTTTTGGTTGTAACATGACAAAATGTGGAAAATTTCAAGAGGTATGAATACTTTTTCAAGCCACTGTATGTGTATTTTATTTATTGTTTGCAACTGTAGGACCCAGAACAATGGTGCACATTTTGATTTTTTTTTATCCAACTTAAAACACGTTGACATCGATAGTAGTTGACACTGATACTAATTTTAAAAATCCTTTTTTAGCTACTTTAATACCGGGCATTTTCAGCTTTCAGCGCTGTCATACTTTGAATGAGCTTTCTCTTGGTAGTATTTAATCACCACTGGCAAGCCCCAGAAGGATTTGCCCCCTTAATGACCAGGCCATTTTTTGTGATACGGCACTGCGACGATTTAACTGATAATTGCACAGTAATTCGACATTGTACCCAAACAAAATTGACGTCCTTTTTTTCCCACAAATAGGGCTTTTTTTGGTGGTATTTGATCACCTCTTCAGTTTTAAATTTTTGCGCTATAAACAAACAAATAATTTTTTTTTTACTTTTTGCTATAATACATATCCAAAAAATATATATAAAAAAAAAAATGTATTCATCAGTTTAGACCGATATATATTCTTCAACATATTTTTGGAAAAAAAATTCCAATAGGCGTATATTGATTGGTTTGCGCAAAAGTTATCGCATCTACAAACTATGGGATAGACTTAGGGACTTTTTTTTTTTAATTGTTTTTGCTAGTAATGGTGGTGATCTGCAATTTTTTGCGGGATTGTGACATTTCAGCAGACAAATCTGACCCCAAATGACACTTTTTGGGGACCAGTGACATTATTACATTGATCAGTGCTATAAAAATGCACTGATCAATGTAAAAATTACACTGGCAGGGAAGGGGTTAACACTAGGGGTGATTAAGAGGTTAACTGTGTTCCCTGGGTGTTTTCTAACTGTAGAGGGGATGGGCTGCCAGGCACATGACAGAGATCACTGTTCCCAATTGTTCCAGCCTGCAACTGCACTTGCGCGAGCCACCGTACAGCTACAGCGATTCACGCAGCAGAGCCAGCCTGCCACCGTATAACAACTGCGGCTGGTTGGCAAGCAGTTAAAAAAGGGGTTTTCTTTGTTTCTGTTATATAATTTTGCAAATAAATAATCTTTCTTCATAAATTTAGGCCAAAATGTATACTGCTACATTTCTTTGGTGAAAATAACCCAAACTAGTGTATAATATTTAGTCTGTAGGAAAGTTATAGAGTTCACAAACTATGGTGTGTGTGTGTGTGTGTATATATATATATATATATATATATATATATATATATATATATATATATATATATATATATATATGTAGCAATAACTCTCGGTGGAGCTGCTGCTTTAAGCGGGCTTGTTACCTTCACTCTCCTTCCCTTTGTTTCACCGGCACCGGGTCTAGGGTTCCGTTGAGTTTACCTCTGGATGACACACGCACCAACACTTGAGTACGTTTTAATGCTTTATTAAACCATCAACGAAGGAAGTAGCAGGAAAGAGGCTTTAAGACAACCCGGCAACACTATGCTGTATAATTACTTTAGGACAGAGTTTCTCAACTCCAGTCCTCAAGGCGCCCCAACAGGTCATGTTTTCAGGATTTCCCTCAGATGAAACAACTGTGGTAATTACTAAGGCAGTGAAACTGATCAAATCACCTGTGCAAAATAATGGAAAGCCTGCAAACATGACCTGTTGGGGCGCCTTGAGGACTGGAGTTGAGAAACTCTGCTTTAGGATACGTCCTCCAACTGAGTCACCAGGCCCCTCTCCAGATCAGCACGCTGCATGATCCTTCCATGACGAGTCCTCCCCTGGGATCTTCTCGGTTGTCCAGCTTCCTCCCTTTGGACAGACAGCTCAGGACCATTCCTCGCTCCGCAGCAACGTGGGCCTCTGGAACGGAGGACCACGAGATAGCTCTCTAACGCATACCTGTCGGCCAGGAGGGCCAGCAGGTGGCTGTAAAACGAACCCCAAAATATGGCGTCTGTCCCATAAATACCCTCGCCCAGAATGCAACTTGGAGGACCACCTCCACCGAGTTGTCTCCGGGACAGAAGAGCATCCATACGCTTAGACACGTTGCCTTTCCAACACCAGCCAGTGGTAACAGCGACATCCAGGGCTCGGTATGGAAACACACGCAACGTCAGCCAAGCTGAAACAGAGGCAAATCCAACCTTCTTAACGAACAAGTTACTAAATTTACCTATCAGATGGTAGATCGCAAATCTACCAGCGCTACATATATATATATATATATATATATATCATAGTTTCAAACTTTTCTTTCACTCATGGTTAGTGTTTTGCTGAAGCCATGTATTATCAGTCAACTGTGTTTACTCTTTTTAAATCATAACCACAACAGAAACTACCCAAATGACCCTGATCAAAAAAGTTTACATACCCTGGTGATTTTGGCCTGATATAGTGCAGTACAGCATCATCATATAACTGGTGTGTGTGGTGGTGATCAGGGACACTGACTGGTGACAGTATGTAAAAAAAAAGAAAAAGAAAAAAGAGATCAACACAATAGTTCACAACGAATGTCTGTGAATGGAAGCCATCATCACATCGATCACATGGTACAAGCAGCGGCCCGGTACACTGATCTGTCATCCAGTGGGTGACAGAAAGCGCTGTAGTGTGGCTCATGGGGTGCACAAGAGGTGCAATCCTGGGAGTTATGTTATATGATGTCCAACCAGGATGGAAGAGCTCTTGCTCGGATGTTCTTTTACAGGGTGGGAGGTATTAAACATGACTAAAATACACTGACCTTCACCTTTGTTTCTGACCATGACCTTTGACCCTAACCATGACCTTACCTTAGATCAAACCCTAATCTAGCTATTTTATCTTTCTTTTTTATTATTTGTTTTCCTCTAGCTGCAATGTATCTTTTTCTCTATTCAAGAGGAGTAAACAACACAGGAGCAGGTTAAACAGTGAGTGGTCACTGCGATAACTAATAGGAGGGACCCTAGGCTCTCGGTAAAAGCCCAGTCTCTGTGCAAGTTTGCACATATGCAGCCCCACGTACAAAAATCCACTTCCAAAAGGCCGCATATATGTGTACAGTTAGCTGGAAGGAGTTAAACAGCATTTTCTATTTGTAAATGTCAGTTTTGCTGTAGTAGGTTGTATACATGATATAGATGTGCCATTTCACAGGCAGGTAAAAGGCATCCCTCAGGTATGTTATCTAAAAATAATCTTGCATTTTTAATGTTGCCCTGTTAGCATTTTTTTTGGAACATGTTCCCTTGGGCAATGCCCAACCCTCCACCCCTTGCCTATTAGCCTAAAATATGGGCACTATGGCTTTTTAACATTTGTCTCCTCTTGACTTTACTGTTAATATTTGCTTATTTTAACTGTATATTTAGTCATTTGTATAGAGTTTATTTACAACACCACAAAACAATGTTATATAAGTTTAAATGTGTAAAGCCAGAACAAACAGAAAACAATATAATAATGAACTTGAAAACCTAATTTGCAAATAAGATACCATATAAGAACAAATTAGACTAAAAAACTAAGTGTGAACATTTCTTGAAAAAAACTGTTCTCTTGAATTTATAAATAAGCAACATTTCTGTGCAACTAAACAGTAATAGTTTTAACAGAGTTGAAAAAAAAAGAAAAAAAAACAGCTCAAGATTCCATTTTGTGGCAGTGGAGCTGAAAACCACAGTTATCCCTCCCACCCATCAGTTTCTCACTTACTATTCTAACACTAAATAACTTATGTTCCACTGGCTTAAAATAAATGCATTTTTATCTTCCACACACCTCTTCTCTTTTTTTTTGGAGCTGTAGTTCCATAGTGTGGAACGTTTGAACCTACACAAAATAGGGGAATATGCCTTGTTTCAATGGAAAATGTAAGCTATGGGAATTGAAGAAGAGCAGCAGCACCTGTCAGCAGCCGGGGTCACAGTATAGATCATCCTGTCCCTAATAAAGTCTTTCACTCTAATCTCAGCACTTCATGCATTCATGTCAGTCTGTGTCGCTGTTAGTCACCACAAAGAAAACCTTAAAACTTGGTAATCAATATCAGAAAGAAAGAAAGAAAGAAAGAAAGAAAGAAAGAAAGAAAGAAAGAAAGAAAGAAAGAAAGAACACTTCCATATCTAGTCTCCCTCTGAAAATACAAGTTGTTCGGTCGTCTGACTTTTTTATTTTTTGAGTCACTGACTTGAAAGTCGATTCCTGGTCTGCAAACTGGTTCCAGATTAGGAGCCCAGAAGGTACTGAAGTGACTAGTTGAGAATGCCACCTCAGCAACTAGTATTTTCAAAAGGAGAGGTCAAAATTACAGTGTTCAGCCATAGGTTTCCTTCAACTGAAAGTCCACTGTCCATCCTGTTTTATGGATTGGATGGCTATAAAAAATAAAATTAAGCACGTGATCAGTAATATCTTGGTTTTGGTGGTTCTGGACAATAACTCTCTATTAAACCTAGTTATGGGTGAGTTTAGGGTTCATGGTTGAACACAAGTTTGACCCTAACTGTAGCTGTTCTCAGTTTGAGAAAATGGCAAACGATTGCGATCATTTGCTGCCACAGCAACTGTTACTAATTATGTACTTTCTGGCCTCTGAACTCTGGTCAGGTTTCTTGAAGGACCAGTCATATGGGTTTTCCAAGGCAGGGAAAATCAGATGATCATACTAGTGCACACTGCTCATTGGTCAAAAAAGTATTGTATGTTTACATGCAGTCACAGAAATGCAAAAGTGTGGAGAATTTATTTAAACCTGGAGCAGACAGAATCTGGAGCAGTAGTGCATAGCAACCAATCAGCTTCTATCTTCATCTTGTTCTGATTTGAAAAATGAAAATAGAAGCTGATCAGTTTTCATGCACAGCTGCTCCAGATTATGGCTGCTCCAGTTTTTATAAATTTCCTTCAGGGACAGTTTTTAGCAGATTAGGTAGTGCACACAAACTCACTAAAATATGTTGTGTTATTTTTTTCAGTCAAAAAAAGTATGGAAATGTTGATTTTTTTATTTTTTTTTGTGGAAAGCTGATTGTTGTCAGTCCTGTTAACAAAGTAGCACAGCTATTGTTTTAAAAGGCCATACACAGCCCTATCTTACTCCAATATTTTGGGAGGGATGTTTACAGTAGGGAAATATACTTCAAGACTGCTTTTTAATTAAAAGCTGGATGTTTTTTGTCATTTTGACAAAGCAGCCCATTAAAAATGTTTCAAGGCAGTTTACTTACTCAGTATAGTATCCTGGGAATAAAAGATACTGTAATATTGATTTCCACATTTAAAATGGTTGTTGGTGGTCCTGTTCAAACTCAGGCTTGATCACAATTCAGTGAATGCTGGGGACATACTTACTACAATATTTGAGGTTTTTTTTCTGGGAATAAATAAAACTGTAATTTGATTTAGTGTGGGGACACATTGGACATCTTCAGCTGCTATTGTGCGCTTGCTGGGCTTCTAATGTGTCCCTGTGCCTTTAAGGAGGAAAGGCATATCTGCCCTGAATTTATCCACTGCTAAATATGAATCAATTTGGAGAATTCAAATTTAACGACAATGCTTTGCAGAGGAACCTTGGTGTGGCAATGCATTTTTTTGGCAAGCTAGCTGCTAAATTTTCTGTTTGTATGTATTAATTTCCACAACTACATATGGTTTCAAATTATGACTTGAGCACAAATGAATTAAATCTAGAAACGTACATATTTCTACATTAAAAAATTATGGTCTTATTCAAATCAGGGCTTGAAAGCAATTTAATTAATATTGGGAACTTCAGTATTTGTTTTATTTTCTGGAAATAAATTATATTGTAATGTTGATTTCCACATGGATGTTGGTTGGTGGTTCTATTCAAATTTGGCCATGAGCACAAATAAATAAATCTTGGAACACAAACTTGGAACATAAACATACCCAAAGATTTTTTTTTTAGCCCACCCTGCCCATGCTCACACAAATGTAAATGCACCAAACGAGGTCACCTACATACAAAACCGTTGCTTGCTATACACATTACATATAGGCATGCATGTCGGGGTGAGAGCAAGGATTGTAGGCCCATTATTAATATAGGGCTTATAGGGGTTTTAAAAGCATCGCCTAAGGAAAATATAGGCTACCAAGGTTTGTTTTCATTTTGTGTTTAGCCTGACATGTTGGGAATCTTTTACTTGGTGCAACATCATCTTTTATATACATTATCTCACAAAAGTGAGTACACCCTCACATTTTTGTAAATATCTTATTATATCTTTTCATGTGACAACACTGAAGAAATTACACTTTGCTACAATGTAAAGTAGTGAGTATAACAGCTTGTATAACAGTGTACATTTTCTGTCCCCTCAAAATAACTTAACACACATCCATTAATGTCTAAACCACTGGCAACAAAAGTGAGTACACCCCTAAGTGAAAATGTCCAAATTGGGCCCAATTAGCCATTTTTCCCTCCCCAGTGTCATGTGACTCATTAGTGTTACAAGGTGTGAATGTTACAGCTGTGTTCAAATTGGTGTTATCGCTCTCACTCTCTCATACTGGTCACTGTAAGTTCAACATGGCACTTCATAACAAAGAACTCTCTGAGGATCTGAAAAAAAAAATGTTGCTCTACATAAAGATGCCCTAGGCTATAAGAAGATTGCTAAGACCCTGAAACTGAGCTGCAGCACAGACCATACAGCAATTTAACAGGACAGGTTCCACTCAGAAGAGGCCTCAACCAAAGTTGAGTGCAGGTGCTCAGCATCATATCCAGAAGTTGTCTTTGGGAAATGAGTGCTGCCAGCATTGGGTCAGCCTGTCAGTGCTCAGACCATATGCCACACACTGCATCAAATTGGTCTGCATGGCTGTCATCCCAGAAGGAAGCCTCTTTTAAAGATGATGCACAAGAAAGCCTGCAAACCATTTGCTGAAGACAAGCAGACTAAGGACATGGATTACTGGAACCATGTCCTGTGGTCTGATGAGACCAAGATAAACCTATTTGGTTCAGATGGTGTCAAGAGTGTGTGGCTGCAACCAAGTGAGGAGTACAAAGACAAGTGTGTCTTGCCTACAGTCAAGCATGGTGGTGGGAGTGTCATGGTCTGGGGCTGCATGAGTGCTGCTGGCACTGGGGAGCTACAGTTCATTGAGGGAACCATGAATGCCAACATGTACTGTAACATACTGAAGCAGAGCGTGATCCCCTTTCTTCGGAGACTGGGCCGCAGGGCAGTATTCCAACATGATAAAGTGTGCAAGGTCTCTAACAACCACCAGCTCCGTGATGTCACCATGAAGGAGTGGAAGAGGACTAAAGTGGCAACCTATGAAGCTCTGGTGAACTCCATGCCCAAGAGGGTTAAGGCAGTGCTGGAAAATAATGATGGCCATACAAAATATTCACACTTTGTGCCCAATTTGGACATTTTCACTTAGGGGTGTACTCACTTTTGTTGCCAGTGGTTTTGACATTAATGGCTGTGTGCTGAGTTATTTTAAAGGGACAGCAAAATTACACTGTTATACAAGCCGTACACTCAATACTTTATATTGTAACAAAGTGTCATTTCTTCAGTGTTGTCACAGGCAAAAATATAATAAAATATTTACAAAAATGTGAGGGGTATACTCACTTTTGTGAGATACTGTATCATCAAAAATGTATAATATATTACATTTGTGTGCCCTAAAATTAACTTTAGTACTTCTAATATCTTTTTACAGAAATGTATGCTTGATAAACATTGTGTAACATACAAAATTTAGACTACCTCCATTTTATTCTACAGGATGTCTGCTTTCAGAAATCACATAATATTCGGGGGGTTAACTAATCTAAGCCTAAAATGGTTTTTTAAGATTTTTCTCACATATTAGGTAAAATCTATTGCATTCTAATTTGCTAGATAATAACTAAACAACATACTGTATATTTTCTGAAAATAGAGGCTCTGGAGAATAAAATGGTAGTGGTTTCAATTGTTTATGTTGCATAATATTTGTGCAACCATTTTTAAACCACAATTTTTCAGGAAAAGATACACTTAAATGTATTTTAGTGCATACATACACAATATGATAATCAAAAAGTTTTGCGAGCAACTAGTGTTTGTTGGAATAATCAAAAATCTCAGCCAGCAACTGGTAGCAGACTCCCAATATAAATGTGACAAAGCGTTAAATAAATAAACAGTTACACTAATTGTTGCAATCCATATTCAAAATCAAAAACATTTAAACAGTGCCATCAACATTATTTTATTTCTTCCTTAATGTGTGCAGTGAACTAATTAATCTACTTGTGAAAAATCAAAACATTTAAAACATAAATTTCAGTAAAACATTCCTTAAACCTCTATTTCAGTGTGTGATTTTATCTATGTACTTTTGGATCAAAGTCCAATAAATCTTCTGTGCAAAATGATACTATGGTAATCTTCTTGGAATCTTTTCATTCATAAAATAAAATAAAACAAAGCTTTGCTAATGGGTATTTCAGCATCTTGTTCCAACATATGTCCCTCCTTGTGCGTTACGTCACACGATCACATGACTTTCTCAGGGGGAATCCCTGAAGAAGTCTCAGCGTCTTGTCCCATGGAATATCCCTGCGGAAGTCATGTGATCCTGTGATGTAATGTGTAGGGGAGGGGCATATGTTGCAACAAGATGCTGAGATACCCATTAGCAAAGCACGGAGCTGTTGTAACATTGTGGATTTAGATAATGCTGTACATAGTTGGTGCACTGGAGCACTTTATGCATGTGAGTGCAATATATGTATTTTAATAAAGTTCAACGTTTTAAACAGTTTAAGCACTATGTGGAGCCTCATATCTTTTGCAGGCACCGGTTAATCACTGACATTTGGAGACACACACAGAGAAACTGGAAGGAGAAAAAGACATCTCATTAGTCCTGGGAGACTAAATCGCTTTTTCTGACCAAACTTAGTTGTGAGGTCACATCAATTGAAGTGAGCACAAAACCTGAGGGAGGAACATTGGGGAGCAAGTTTTATTTTATGAATAAGAAGATTCAAAGAAGATTACCATAGTATCATTTTGCACAGAAGATATATTTGACTTTGATCCAAAACTACATAGATAAAATCACACGTTGAAATAGAGGTTTGAGGAATGTGTCACTGAAATTTATGTTTTTCTTGCTTAGATGTTACACTAGTGGATTAATTAGCTCACTTTACACTTTGAGGAAGCAATTAAATAATGTTGATAGCATTGTTTATATATTTTTGATTTTGAATATGTATTGCAACTATTAGCGCAACTGTTTATTTATTTATTCAATATTTTGTCACTTTTCTTTTGGGAGTGTGCTACCAATAATTTTTATTTGAAATTTAGTTAAATTTTTATTAATTGGAGGATTCCATAAAATATCTGTTCTAATGAGTCTATATTGATTCCTTATTTGAGCTATGTGAATGGAATTTTATTGATTTTAAATGGAAAATGTGATTATGTAATCCATTGCAAAGTGACAACAATGGGATTTGCTCCCAAAGTAATATATGGAGACACATTTGGCATTGGGTTGATTATTTGTAGTTTAAATTGAGCCTGGCTGTGTTCCAAGTAAGATCAACGGCTCGCAAATAGTGAACTAACACAGCTGTGAATGATAGGTGATAACGGAGGGAGCAAGTTTTGTTTTATTTTATGAATGAGAAGATTCAAAGAAGATTACCATAGTATCATTTTGCACAGAAGATATATTGGACTTTGATCCAAAACTACATAGATAAAATCACACATTGAAATAGGGGTTTAACAAATGTGTTACTGAATTTTATGTTTTTCATGTTTTGATTTTGTGAATTAATTAGTTCACTGCACACTTTAAGGAAGAAATTAAATAATGTTGATGCCACTGTTTATGTATTTTTGATTTTGAATATGGATTGCAACAATTAGCACAGCTGTTTATTTATTTATTTAATTCATACACAATATAATACGACATTTTTGGAAAAATATAACATTTTATGTTGTATGGAGTAAATAGAATGTAAACATGTCAACATATAGTCTAGGTTAACACCTATGCAGCTGCATTTGATGCGTTTTTTTCAGGCATGTTTTTCAGTGCAGTTTGCGTTTTTAAGCCAGCGTTCATTATGTTTTTTTGCATGCAGTTTGAATGCATTTTGTGTTTTATGTTTTTTCTTAAATTTTCTCTTTAAACAGTAAAACACACTGTATAAAGCTGGTTCCTAAGGAGGGGGCCTGGAAGCCTACCACTGCATCCTTAGCAACTGATGAGTCTTCAGCTGTCAGCGGGGTTCCCCACTGAAAGCTGAATGTCAAAAAAAAATTGCCAGCAAAAAAATTCACTAAAAAAAGGCGTAGGGTCACCCACTGCAGGTCCATACCAGGCCCTCCAGGTATGGATTCGGAGGGGTCCCCCCCAAAATCCTGTTGCCTTATGGGTTTATGTGAAATCTCCATTAATAGCTGTAAAATATTGTAATTATGAATATAGTTCAACTAGCCTTGTATCTATGTAACAGAGCCACCAAGAAGGTTAGGCTAAGCAGACAAGACAGTTCCCAGGCTTTTGTGTACAAACAATGGTTTCCAAACCCCATTGTGGTACACAAACTCACGTCAAAGGACCCCATGCTGGGATATGCATTGGAGGGAGCCTCAACCCATAATCAATACCTAACTTCCTGGGGAAATTCAATTAAATCCCCTGGCCAGAATAGTCACAAGGATTTGCATGAAAGGGTGCCGACTTATGGAGTAAGCCCTCCAATCATGATCCAAGCTAGGCCAACCAATGAGACATCAGCCTGGTTTGATATACACAGACTAACGGGAAAGTAAAGCTCTCTTTCTGATAGATCAGCCAGCAGAATGGACCTTTGGTAAGCATGGGTAATTATGGGGAAAGGTATGCCCTTTTACTTGTAACTAAATATGTTTGTAGATTACTGTTTTAGGGAATATGCTCTGTATTCCTTCATGTAAATATTTTATTTCAACCTAATATTTTCTTCCTTGGGGTAAGGCTATAGATAGATGATTGTGTATTAGCTAGACTTTCAACTGCTTCCTAATAAATGTTATTATATTTAAAGCTTTCACTCTTGGTCAAAAGAACTCTCATTTAACCTGCATCATATCTATGAGATATGAAAAATCTTAAATATAGATTTTTCAGGGTAACAATCCATACCAGACCCTTATCCGAGCATGTCGCCCGGGAGATCAGGAAAGGGAGTGGACGAGCGAGTGCCCCCCTCCTAAACCATGCCAGGCCGCATGCCCTCAACATGGGGGGTACGGGTGCTTTGGGGCAGGGAGGCTTGGCCTCTTCCCAACAACCCTTGCCCGGTGGTTGTCATGGTCTGCAGGCAGGTAGCTTATCGGAATCTGGAAGCCCCCTTTTAACAAAGGGTCCCCCAGATTCCAGCCCCCCACCCTATGTGAATGAGTATCAGGTACATCGTACCCCTACCCATTCACCAAAAAAGCAGTGAAAAGTTTAAAAAATAAGAGACAGTTTTTGACAATTCCTTTATTAATAAAATAGCTCTGAGCCGCCATCTCTCCCATTGTCTCTCCGGGTGCCCCTCCCCTTTTTCCGCTGCCATTCTCTCCCTGAACTGTGAAGTGTCGTCTTCCTCCTTCTCCTCGCAGATTCTTTTGCCGGCAAACGTAATTTTTTTTTTCAATTCAGCTTTCAGCTGGAACCCCGCTGACAGCTCATAACTCATCAGTAGCTAAGGATGAGCGGCTGCCTGCTTAGCAACCAGCTATATACAGTGGCAAAAAAAGAACCGCAAAATGCAAAACACATAAAAAATCACATCACAAATGCACCACTTGCATTTCTGGTGCAGCTCCATTGAAATCTAGTCCCCGACCCTTTCCAAAAACACACTGGCCACACAACGTATAGATGTGAACTAGAAACATAGGAAACTATGTTAAATGGACTGTAGTGCATTTCTGTAAACTGCAAAACGCACTAAAAACGCACAGGTGTGAACGTAGGGTTAAAATTGTACACACCTGAGAAATGGCAACAAAATACGGTACCTAAAATTGTCCATAGGTGACACTTTAAAAGCCTTTTCAGGTTACTAGTTTAGAGTTTCACATTAGGCTTGGCACTAAAATTCTTGCTCTCACATCAACATTCACAGAGATACCTCACATGTGTGGTGCAATCAAAGTTTACATTTGTGTGTCGGACCTACGCGCAAGCTTGCATTTGTGTGAGCACAGGGGGATGAGGGGTGCTTTAACATTTTTTTTTTTTCACAAAGTTTTTATTAAATGAACATGAGGACATATTACAAAGTAATGTTGGTATGAACACGTAAACATATTACAAATGACAAACATTTTTTTAACTTTATTGCTGTTACAAGGGATGAAAGATCTTGGGTCTGTTAAAACACTGATCCCTCATCTGCCCTCCAATGTAGCTGAATGGTTTGATTGGCTGTCTCAATGGCCTTTACTAGCCAGGTAAACACACACCAAAACTGTAAGCGACAAAATCCTCCTCACTTCCTGCTTTATTTGTCACAGACGAAGGAGAGAAACGGTGTTCCTCCTTCTCCTCTGTGCACTGCTGACCCGACCACTTGCAGCGGTTCCAGGCAATGGGTGGTGACAGGAAGGACCCTTCTGAGCCCTGTAATATTAAATGGGCAGCTATACTGTGAATTGGATCACTTTTATGGTAAAGGTGATCACCAGCTCTAAAAAAAAAAAAAATTACACCAAGATCATGTCTGTAGCTGCAGAAGCTTCCAGAGAAGATAGTGTGTTCGGAAGGATTGAAAAATGGGTGTGACGAGTTTATTGCTATGGGCATACCACTGAAGGAACATTGATGGAAACAAAATGTTTCTACCAGAGTGTGGGTGTTATAAATAAATTTATACACTACTATATTATATACGTACAATAGAATATGATGTGATAAGATAAATAGGAAAGGTTGTGATTTGTCTTGACGTTTCTTTTCTTCTTAATAAAATAACACTTAAACTGTCATTATACTGACTTCTGTAACCTGATAAAAAAAGGCTGCTGTGGATTTCTGTGTTTATAACAACAACAGTGCTACTTGTCTTGCTTTATGCTGAGAGTGTGGATGTGTGTGCATACATGTGTGTGTAAATGTGTAACTCAGCATTGTAATCAAGGAATCCAAGTTTTTTCTTAATGGTTGTTATTATTGTTTTTATTTCTATGATGATGACTATTATTAGTATTATTATCCTTTCTACTATCTAAGCGCAAATCTTTTTATTACATTGCCATGATTTGTACATCAGAATAGACTATTTTTAGTATAGCACAGTTTATTTCTCACTCCCGTAGGGGAATTCTGCCATATGTTTTTACATTCATCCATCCACATAGATATTATGTCCTCACTGTGCATTAAATTGAAAAAAGCAAATGAGGTACCAGAATTTAACCCGCCTCTGCCAGCTCTGTTTATTCAACATCGGCCTTAGGAATCACAGCTGACATATGGCTGAGCAGGTAAAATGTTAATCAGGATTTATTCACTTCATGCAGATTTCCATTTGTTCTAGCTAAAAAATAAATATGTCCAAAACATTTGCGTAAACTGCACCAGGAAATTGTTTCCAATTTCTTTTTTCCAATATATTCTGCGTTAAAATAAACTTGTCCCAAACCACGGCAGGCTTTTCCCTATATCGTTTCGGCATCGACCACGTCCGCTAGTGATGAAACGACGTAGGGAGGAGGAGCTACGCCCTGATGTCACCGCTGTAGTCCCGGAAGCATACGGGCTTTGTGTAAGCCGGCCGGCTCGTCATCTTTTATTATGCGCATTTTATTCATCTTGATGTAAGTTACCACTTGTCTCTTTACCTGAAATAAATGTATTAGGATTTACACTATTTGGAGTTTTCTTGTCTTTTTGGTTTAATACTGGCACAATATCGATCCTGTCTGCTGACCACTTCTGCTGACACTTTGGAGACCAGGGCTTGCCAGTGAGATCCCAGGTTGGGGTTGCAGCCATCCGCCTAGTGTGGTCCCCTGTAATAAGGGACCATCACTTTCTGGTAAGCGGCAGTATTTTTCAGTGGCGGATTCATATATTGCACTTGTAGTCAGAGTCTTCGAGTGAGAAAGTGATAGTCCTAAGCACCAAGGCCTGAGGTGTGCCTTGGCCTGACTGGTCAGTATGCCTGAAAAGAGGGCATACCCTGAATGTAAGAAAAAGTAAAAGTAATATGAGTATGAGTATGTATGAAGATTGGGGGAAACGGGTGGGTGGGAACCCAGAGACGCCGACGAGCCCTGGCCTGAAGGAGGAGGAGGCTTAAGTAGCCCTCTCAGCCTCCTCCCACAAATACAGGCTAGCCTCCAGCTAGCCTTTACACTTGTAGTCAGAGTCTTCGAGTGAGAAAGTGATAGTCCTAAGCACCAAGGCCTGAGGTGTGCCTTGGCCTGACTGGTCAGTATGCCTGAAAAGAGGGCAAAAGACACAAATTTAGGTGAAGAAGGGAAGGTAACAATCGATCAAGAGTAGTAGCGTGCGCCCGGATGGCAACAGTATGTATCCTAAAATCCGAAAAGTGTCCCCTATGACCGTAGAAACATTCCACCCCCCCCCCCCCCCCGACTTGGTGATGAGACAGAACCCCCCTACAGACCTGTAAAGCTACCAAGAACCCAACTAAACATCCCGTGAATGATTGGACAGGGCCTGAAGTCCGAGACGACCCAGAAATGAGAATGAACTGCTTGTGAATGAGGATGCGTGGGGGAGGGGGAGCAATGGCTGCCCCGAGGAGCCCCTGCAAAATGAATGGCCGAGAAGATCGAAACTACAAACGGACAACAGTGAAGTGCTCAGTGAACCCCTCCCAAGCCCTGGCCTGGCCATACTGGTATGGGGAAGTGCGAGGGTGAGTGCCAAAGAACAACTGGTAGGAGTTCAAAATGCTAAATACCTGAAGGATGTGATGGAGTAGGTGGATGAGGCCCATGCACTATGGCATTAAGTATTGACAACATGGAGAAACCATGCCAGACACAGAATACTGGTCCCACCTGATGCGATCGGGTCGTGCTTCAGCCTGTGACTTGACAACCGAGCCTAAACCAGAACCGAGGAAGGAGGGCCAGATTCCACCCCAGGGAAATAAGTCCCATGGCATGAAAACAGTCATACCCAAAGTGACTGAAAACCCCCCTACCTGGAACCAGCTGGGGAACAGAAAAAATGACCAGACTGACGTCCCTGAGCAGTCTTTAAGGCCACATCCTAGATAAGATCCGAGCCGAGAGTGGAATCCAGAATCATGATGACGTTTGCCCAAACCTACCACTTAAGGACCAATAAAGGGATAACAAATGCCAATACAGCCCAACCTGAGAACATGCACAAGAGAAATAACAGACAAGACAAGAGAACAACAACGCCACTCTGTGTCTACCTAAGTATGAGCGGAAATGCCAAGACCACTGCGCATGAATAAACCTGATGATGGACCCCCCCCCTCGTGTGAGTAAAGAGTGAGCCCGAGTAACCTGCCGCGCAGAGACAGGTAATTAACTGAAAACTCAGGGCTGGTGTACCCACAGACCGTGGTGGGTAATCATACAGGTGTGGTGAATGAACGTGCATCGTATGACGTATGTTATACGGGCGAGAAGATTGCGGTCAACAATCATTAACAAACGAAACCTCAGCCCGTATGGATCTGTAGACGTGACAGATCCTGACATGTGAGCCTTAGCTACCTGACGCAGGTACAACCATGAACAAAAAACTGAAACATGACAAACAACGAAGATGAAACAGCTACCGGAGTATGTGCTGTGACTGAACAACGATGCCCCTCTGAGAGATGCTGAGGCTGAACACTGAAACAGAAACGTTAGGGCGGAAACATGAGCACAATAGCGCTATGACAGAAATGCTGAACTAAATGCTGAGACAGAAACGTGACAATAAAACCCTGGGGCAGAAATGTAATGACAGTAAAACCCTGGGGGAGAAATGTAATGACAGAAAATACCTGGGGCAGAAATGTAATGATAGAAAATACCTGGGGCAGAAATGTAATGACAGAAAATACCTGGGGCAGAAATGTAATGACAGAAAATACCTGGGGCAGAAATGTAACGACAGAAAATACCTGGGGCAGAAATGTAACGACAGAAAATACTTGGGGCAGAAATGTAACGACAGAAACCCTGGGGCAGAAATGTAACGACAGAAACCCTGGGGCAGAAATGTAACGACAGAAACCCTGGGGCAGAAATGTAACGACAGAAACCCTGGGGCAGAAATGTAACGACAGAAACCCAGGGGCAGAAATGTAACGACAGAAACCCAGGGGCAGAAATGTAATGACAGAAACCCAGGGGCAGAAATGTAATGACAGAAACCCAGGGGCAGAAATGTAATGACAGAAACCCAGGGGCAGAAATGTAATGACAGAAACCCTGGGGCAGAAATGTAACGACAGAAACCCAGGGGCAGAAATGTAACGACAGAAACCCAGGGGCAGAAATGTAATGACAGAAAATACCTGGGGCAGAAGTGTAATGACAGAAGATACCTGGGGCAGAAATGTGATGATAGAAAATACCTGGGGCAGAAATGTAACGACAGAAACCCTGGGGCAGAAATGTAATGACAGAAACCCTGGGGCAGAAATGTAACGACAGAAACCCTGGGGCAGAAATGTAACGACAGAAACCCTGGGGCAGAAATGCAATTACAAAAACCCTGAGGCAGAAATGTAATTACAAAAACCCTGAGGCAGAAATGTAATGACAGAAACCCTGGGGCAGAAATGTAATGACAGAAACCCTGGGGCAGAAATGCCATGACAGAAAATGCTGGGGTAGAAAACGCTCAGACAGAACGCAGAGGCAGAAACACGATGACAGAAATCCTGGGGCAGAAACACTGAGGCAGAAATGCCATGACCGAAACGCAATGACAGAAACGCTGAGACTGAAATACTGATGGCAGAAATGCAAAGACAGAACCCTGGGGCAGAAACGCTATGATGGAAATGCCGAGACAGAAAAATTGAGCCTGAACGCTGAGCCAGAAATGCTGGGGCAGAACACTATGACAGAAAACACCAGGACTGAATAAAGAAAAAATGCCATGACAGAAATCCTGGGTCAGAGATGCCATGACAGAAATCCTGAGCCAGAAACGCTATACAGCAATCCTACGGCAGAACCGCTATGACAGAAATGCCGAGACTGTACGCCGAGACAGAAATGCCGGGGCAGAAAGCTATGACAGAAAAGCTAGGTCAGAACGCTGAGACGGAAATGCTGAACGCTTATGACAGCAAGCTAGGGTAAAACTCTAAGAGAGAAATGCTGAATGCTATGACAGAAATGCTGGACAGAACGTTGAGCCAGAAATGCCGAACCCCTGCGACAGAAATGCCGAACCCCTGCGACAGAAATGCCGAACCCCTGCGACAGAAATGCCGAACCCCTGCGACAGAAATGCCGAACCCCTGCGACAGAAATGCTGAACCCCTGCGACAGAAATGCTGAACCCCTGCGACAGAAATGCTGAACCCCTGCGACAGAAATGCTGAACCCTTGCGACAGAAATGCTGAACCCTTACGACAGAAATGCTGAACCCCTGCGACAGAAATGCTGAACCCCTGCGACAGAAATGCTGAACCCTTGCGACAGAAATGCTGAACCCTTACGACAGAAATGCTGAACCCCTGCGACAGAAATGCTGAACCCCTGCGACAGAAATGCTGAACCCCTGCGACAGAAATGCTGAACCCCTGCGACAGAAATGCTGAACCCTTGCGACAGAAATGCTGAACCCCTGCGACAGAAATGCTGAACCCCTGCGACAGAAATGCTGGGCAGAACATTTGAGACAGAAATGCTGAATGCTACGCCAGAAATGCTGAGGCAGGAAACGCCATGACAGGAAAACAAGCGATGAGACTAAACGCCTAAACAGAAACGCTATGACAGAAGTCCTGGGACCGAAATGCTGCGATATGAACACTTATGACTGAAGCGGCGGATGCCCGGGAGGCATGCGGGCCCCCCCCCACATGATGCCCCACGTGAATACCGGGAGGTGAGCGGTCAGGTGAGCGCCACCCCCGGCTATGAAAATTAGGAGATGTGCGGGCGTCCCCTCCACAGTGCACGGCGTGGTACCAGGGAGGTGTATTGGCGGGCGA
The DNA here is from genome assembly GCA_037952925.1 of Lithobates clamitans. Taxonomy (NCBI): domain Eukaryota; kingdom Metazoa; phylum Chordata; class Amphibia; order Anura; family Ranidae; genus Lithobates; species Lithobates clamitans. The sequence continues at coordinate 1,812,892 of JBBGZY010000931.1, read as the reverse complement.
GTGGCAAGTGGGTGGGTGGAGAATGGACGGACGCGCCCCCCCATTCCCCCGGCATGAGAGCCGGGAGACGTGGGCGGGCAGCACCCCCCCCTGGACAGATGGGGCTGTGGGGAAAGTGGGTGGTTGGAGGATGGATGACCGGACAGACGGCACAACCCCCCCTCCTCCCCCGCAGTGCGAGTGGCGGGAGAAGCGGGCGGGCAGCCCCCCCCCAGCACTGTCAGGAACAGAGGGACAGCGGTGCCCCCCCCCCCCAACTGGATTGTGGCCAGCTGGATGGATAGACGCCCCCCCTTTTGGGCGCCGGGAGAAGCTGGTGGGCAGACAGCACGCTGACCAAATGGAGCCGTAGGTGATGGCTGGACGCCCCCCCACCGTGAGTAGTGGGCGGCTCCCCACAGCTCTGGCAGGCACCTGGATGAAAGGGAAAAAGAAGCAGGCGGCAGCTGCTATACAAGACGAACGCCCCCTCCCACGAGCGCAGGGAGAAGCGGGCGGGCAGCACCTGGCCAGCTGCAGCCAAAGGAGGGTGGATGGACGGCCCCCCTCCCTCCCCCGGCATGATCACCGGGAGAAGCGGGCGGACCGCCCTGATTAGCTGCTGCCGAACGGAAGAAGGGTGGGTGGAGGATGGACGGCCCCCCTCCCTCCCCCGGCATGATCGCCGAGAGAAGCGGGCGGGTGGCGCCGTATACAGAGAGGAACAGGCGGCTGGCTGGACTTTCTCCCCCCCCCCAACACCCGGAAAAACGGGCTGGCGGCTCCCCCCTGCAGCAAGCTGGTAGAGGGAGAGAATGCTGGTGGTGGTGGTGGTGGCGGCGGCCGAGCACCCTCCCCCCCGAAATACCGGGAGAAACAGGGACCCGTGAATATGGGTGCAGGAGGGTAGACAGGAGGACTCCCCAGTGAAGCACCGACAGCGGTACCGCCGCCATGTTGCAGGCGACCCGGAAGTGACGTGTAGGCCCCACCCCCTATTGAACCCAGAGACGCCGACGAGCCCTGGCCTGAAGGAGGAGGAGGCTTAAGTAGCCCTCTCAGCCTCCTCCCACAAATACAGGCTAGCCTCCAGCTAGCCTTTACACTTGTCACTCCGGTGTGGACCTTCACTATTCATCACTGTGGACTTACCTTCACTATTGGATTTTCTGATATTTATTCATATAGAGTTTGTTCATTTATGGATTGATTTTCATGGACTTCTGTTATTTTGATTTTCATCATGCCACAATTTTTATTTTAATTTTTACATTTTTATTTTTATTTACACTTGCACATCTGGTGTACAACCACGATATGTGTTGTTAGATGCACTTCATTTCAGTTTTTGGATGTTTACTTGTATTACTATCAATTCATGGTATGGGTTGTTTGATACTCACGTTTAATTTTTGCTTTTCATTTTGCATTATTCATTGAATAGCACAACTTTTTGCTCTATTTATACATTTGTTTGGTGTAGTATAACACTTTTTAGTCACAGTTCTTTTTTGTTTTTATTTATAGCGCAGTATCTTTATATCCATATAAAATATTGTGTTTTTTTTCAAAATTGTCATTCTTTTTTTGTTTATAGCGCAAAAAAAAAAAAACGCAGAGGTGATCAAATACCACCAAAAGAAAGCTCTATTTGTGGGAAAAAAAGGATGTCAATTTTGTTTGGGTGCAGTGTCGCACGACCGCGCAAATGTCAGTTTAAGCGACGCAGTGCCGAACCGCAAAAAATGGCCCGGTCATTCAGCAGCCAAATCTTCCGGGGCTGAAGTGGTTAGTGTGACCTTTAAATTGTAGAACCCAATTGGAAAGCAAACTTAGGGAAGTAAAACTAAAAAACTAAAATAATGTGGCTGCATAAGTGTGCACACCCTTTTATAACTGGAGATGTAGCTGTGTTCAGAATTAAGCAATCACATTCAAACTCATATTAAATAGGAGTCAGTACACACCTGCAGTCATTTAAAATGCCTCTGATTAACCCCAAATAAAGTTCAGCTGTTCTAGTAGATCTTTCCTGACATTTTCTTAGTTGCATCCTACAGCAAAAGCCATGGTCTGCAGAGAGCTTCCAAAGTGTCAGAGGGAACTCATTGTTAAAAGGTATCAGTCAGGAAAAGGGTACAAAAGAATTTCCAAGGCATTAGATATACCATGGAACACAGTGAAGACAGTCATCATCAAGTGGGGAAAATATGGCACAACAGTGACATTACCAAGAACTGGACGTCCCTCCAAAATTCATGAAAAGACGAGAAGAAAAATGGTCAGGGAGGCTGTCAAGAGGCCTACAGCAACATTAAAGGAGCTGCAGGAATATCTGGCAAGTACTGGCTGTGTGGTACATGTAACAAAAATCTCTTGGATTCTTCATATGTCTGTGCTATGGGGTAGAGTGGCAAGAAGGAAGACTTTTCTTTACCGAAAAAAACATCCAAGCCCGGATTAATTTTGCAAAAACACATTTTAAGTCCCCCAAAAGCATGTGGAAAAATGTGTTATGGTCTGATGAAACCAAGGCTGAACTTTTTTGGCCATAATTCCAAAAGATATGTTTGGCATAAAAACAACACTGCACATCACCAAATAAACACCATACCCACTGTGAAGCATGGTGGTGGCAGCATCATGATTTGGGGTTGTTTTTCTTCAGCTGGAACAGGGGCCTTAGTCAAGGTAGAGGGAATTATAAACAGTTCCAAACACCAGTCAATATTGGCACAAAACCTTCAGGCTTCTGCTAGAAAGCTGAACATGAAAAGGAACTTCATCTTTCAGCATGACAACGCCCCAAAGCATACATCCAAATCAACAAAGGAATGGCTTCACCAGAAGAAGAGTAAAGTTTTGGAATGGCCCAGCCAGAGCCCAGACTTGCATCCGATTGAAAATCTGTGTGGTGATCTGAAGAGGGCTGTGTACAGGACATGCCCTCACAATCTGACAGATTTTGAGTGTTTTTGCAAAGAAGAGTTGTCAAATATTGCCAAGTCAAGATGTGCCATGCTGATAGACTCATACCCAAAAAGACTGAGTGTTGTAATAAAATTGAAAAGTGCTTTAAAAAAGTATTAGTTTAACACTATTGCAACCATATTATTTTAGGTTTTTATTTTGACTTCCCTCCACCTAAAGGATTTTAGTTTGTTGTTCAGTTTATAGGTCACATTAGAGGTGGAAAAAGTTTTGAAATTATTTATCTTTGTCTCAATTTTTTTACATCACAGAAACCTGACTTTTATATCCACTGCGTATATATATATATATATATAGATATATATATATATATATATATAGATATATATATATATATATATATATATATATATATATATATATATATATATATCTATATATATATATATATATATATAGATATATATAGATATAGATATATATATATATATATCTATATATATCTATATATATATATATATATACAAATATACACACATATATATATATATATCTATATATATATATATATATATATATATATATATATATATATATATATATATATATATATATATATATATATATATATGATGTATTTACTTTTTTTTTTTTTTTTTTAGCAGAGACCCTAGAGAATAAAATGGCAACTGTTGCAATATTTTATGTCATACTGTATTTGTGCAGCGTTCTTTCAAACCCATTTTTTTCCAAGAAAATACACTTTAATTAATTAAAAAGGAAAAAAACACAATAGTTACCCCAATTTTTTTGTGTAAAGATGATATTACATTGAGTAAATCGATACCTAACATGTCATGCTCTAAAATTGTGCACGCTTGTGGAATGGCGACTAACTACGGTACTTAAAAATCTCCATAGGCTATGCTTTAAACATTTTTACAGGTTACCTGTTTAGAGTTACAGAGGAGGTCTAGTACTAAAAGTATTTCTCTCGCTTGAACGATCATGGTGATACCACACATGTGTGGTTTGAACACCGTTTACATATGTAGGTGCGACTTACATATGCGTTCGCTTCTGTGCCCAAGCACAGAGGGATGGGGCGCTTTAAATTATATATTTTTTGTTATTTATTTTACTTTTTATTTTTATTTTTACGATGTCCCTTTATTATTTATTTTTATCACATTTATTTCTATTACATGGCATGTAAACATCCCTTGTAATATAAATAAGCATGACAGGACCTCTTTATTGAGAGATCTGGGGTCAAAAGGACCCCAGACCTCTCATTTACCTTTAAAAGCAAAAGAATACTGACTATGTCTTTTTTTCCCCCTTTTGTTTATTTTTATACACTTCTCTATCAGCTATACTTTTAGTTTCCTTCCATCTTATATATGCATATATGTATTTTTTCCTTTCATTTACTATTACTAATTTGCCTGAAATATAATCTTGTTACAATCAGGATAGTAGACTTTAACAGTGACACTGATTTCCGACTCCTGTCATTTTACTCCAACCTTTTAATTCATTTTTTAGAAATCCATTTGAGCAAAACGTGTTCTTTTGAAATCCAAAACTTCACAGATATACATTGGAATGGACAGCCAGTGATCCCTTTCTCCACTCTACAGCACTTGAATGTGGACACGCACTCACATAGAATGCAAGACTGGTGGCATGTCATCAGGATAGGCCACTGGTCCTGCATTGTATGTGATGAGGTAGCTGCGAGGGGCGATGACAAGACTGGTCAAAGACCGGCAAGCAGGTCCAGATTAACATAGGGGCTATTGGAGCTATAGGAAGGATCCACACACTCTGATTGGCCGAGGGTTGAATCAGTGAATCACACTAGCTTTGCTCCCTGTATCTCGGCAGTGCATGTGAGGGAAAACAGCCAGCGGGTGATGGGAGAGGAAGCAGTGTCCACTCTACTTCTCATGCGATCAACAGATCATTCTGTTCTAAGAGTATTCTACAGTACATGATGGTAAGCCACAAATGCTGATTGTTGTTACTTTCTCACACCGCAAAGTAAATGATGTGTTTTGTGCAAACATCTTCTAGCTGAAAAGGTGACAGCAGCAAGAATAAATGATCACCATAGTAAAGATATAAGAAAAAAATCATGACATCTTAACATTTTCCAGCATTTTTTTTTTTACCTTTAGGAAGAAGGATGCAGACTCACCATAAGTACAGAGCGAAAACAGTTCCTCTGTATGTGCTCTGTTCACACCATGCATGAGCTGTGGTGTGTTGTGTAAAAATGCAGACATGTCAAACAAGCTTGTGTTGGCAAACGCCAAAGTTGGAAACATCAGAGACCTTTGACGAATAAAGTCCTCAAGCAGTCCTTAGGGTAATAGTCTCCATGGAAGGTATTTTCGTAAAGGGAAATGGATAAGTTCTCCCATATGTTCATGTGTATAGTTAAAGAGAGGAGAACAAAAAGGGCCACATAGCGTAATTACATATAAAAGATCTAAAATTTAATGAAATTTAAAAAATCACATTTTAGAAGAATAAACAGCACTTTTGGTAATGTGTATGGCAGCAGTGGAGCCCGTCCCGATGCGTTTTGTCTACATAGACATCATCATCATCTGGGACCCCAGATGATGTCTATCATCTGGCCAGAGTGATGTCACGCAGCTCCGGCCAGTCACAGAACCAGAGTCCGCAGCCTCTGAAGGAAGAGGAGTGAAGATGAATGTGGCCTGCAGCAGGGACTGCGCGGGCTTCATTCGCAGGTAGGTGTCACATAATGTGCTAGTAAGCGATGCATACTAGCACATTATGTCTTTACTTTGCAGGGGAGGGAGAAGAAAAAATTTTGATCAAGGGTTTACTTCCTCTTTAAGCTACCCAGAGGCACCCTCCCCCATCTTTTTACCCTCTTCTCTCTCACCCCCCATCTCTCTCACCCGCTCTTACCCCATCTCTATTTAATTTCATTTGTTTTAATAATGTATTTATTTTAACAAACATTGTTTGTGTTTTCTTTATATTTATTCCTAAAAAAAAGCCCACCAAAATCCTCAGCACCAGGCCCAGGGTGCTATTAATCTGGCCCTGCCAGCAAGAATAAGGCTATAAGGAATTAGTAACAATCAGAGCTGATGTAAGGGCAGTAAGACTGCCAGACCTTGGATTAAGATATTACCAATATATTCCAGTCAAATATAATTACAGCCAATACAGAAAGGGGGGCAATTTTATGTATTTTATTCACTACCTGTAGTTAGGCTTTAATGTAAACAACCGTATCAATGTAGGTCAATGTGTTGAAAGCATTTTTCTAACAATAGTCTGTAATTATACAATAGTATACAAAAAGTCTGGAGATATCTATCTATCTATCTATCTATCTATCTATCTATCTATCTATCTATCTATCTATCTATCTATCTATCTATCTATCTATCTATTTAAAACCTATATTTTGAGAGAATCCAGGTTAAGAGGCAAATGGGATGGTGGTTATACAGAAAGAGTAGGGTTTCAACTGGCATTTTAATTTCTAAAACTTTACTAGAAGAATATAGCAAATAGACTTTACATCCTTTCCACCTTTATAATATTAGGTTAATTTCTAAGTAAGAGTCCATCTGAAAGCTCAATTGCCTACTATATTCTTACATCTCTAGGGGACTCTGGTGACAAGATGCCCTTGCCACTATTTTGGCTTTGTCTCTGTTTACACTGTAGTGTCATTCTTCTAATGAAGGGGGTGGGATTGATGGGTGTTTTCACTCTGCCTACTGCATTTTTCATAATTTTACTAAACCTGGGACATCAAAGCAGATGGGAGACTAAAAAAAGACTTAAAAGTAATTAGAAATTTCAGCACCCCCTGAAAAGTTAAATATTTGCTTTGCAGGAGATGACCATTTGGACAAAGGAAAGATTTTACCTAGGTTTCCGTTTAAAATTAATCTGTGAGTATGTATTTTCTATTTTTATATATGCCTAAACATTAATTTTGATGTAACTTTTAATCTTTTGCTAAATGTACATTCTGCCCCCCCTAGTGACCTACTTGATAACAAATAACGTGTTCAGCATTGAGTCTTTAAAAAACACTGGATGAATTGCACACTGGGGACTCATTACTACTATTATTTGAAGCATTGAAACTGGTCCTAGTAACACAGAACAAAACCATTTTCTCCATGAGATATTTTGAAGCTTTATTACAATAGACACAAGTCTCAAACACAAATTATAATAGTGGGTATGTGCAATTAAACAGAATATACAGTTGCTTGGAATATTTTTTTTTTCTTTATTAACTATTAAAAAAAGCACAGAACAAAATGTCCTTCATTAGATTTTTAAAACAATAACAGAGCATGCACTTAGACTATCAAAAACAGACTGGAATAGTTGGAATGTGCATTCAAAGGAAGAACTGTATATAGTGGTTTGGTATATATTTTGTTTATTTACTATAGTCAGGACTAGAGGATATAGTATGAATAACAATATCATTGTCAAAGATCAGGGTACAAAGGGTACAAGGACAATAGGCTGAGGTATGTGCTAGTTATTGCCATCTGTCACGCATCTTTAGAAAGTGACTGGCATGATGGCAAGATATTAAGAAAGCCTCAAAGATCCCCATTCCATCCACAGTAAACAGATGAACACAGTACACAAATGCTGACACTAATCTGCATGCAATCGGATTGGCTTTCGTGTTCTCTGCCAGGTACCCTATGGAATTACAGAAGATATGAAGGTTTAACCACATGAAGCAATCTCAAACATATTAACAGAATACTTACAACTGAGCATAGAGGCACTGGTAATACACAGGGAGCACAAAGGAAAATTAGGGTTTGTGAATTCTTAGCTTATTATACAGAAGGTTAATGTATTAATTATAAATGTAATCTTCCAAAATCAAGAAAACATTTATGAAACTGTGTACAGAATTAACAATTACAGAAAACAGTTTCATCAGCACATCTACCGTCATCAGGGGTCATGTGATCGTGCTTGTGCAGGTAGAACGCAGCATGGTGTACCGGCTCCATTTTATGTTCTTTTTTTTACTGGAACTCATTATTTTGAATAAATGGCTACAAGTTACGCTATGAGTTCTTCTTTTTTCCTTTACTTATAAACCCCGTCTGGCTACATCAGTGATGAGAGGTGTCTGTATCGGTGGTTACATCTTTACTTCTCTGGTGAGAGGCGTCTAAATGGATGAATACATCTCGATACATCTTTCTGCTTATCTGACAAGGGTCATGGGTGTCTGATGAATCTGGATGTTTGCCTAAACTAGTGCAAGATGACACTTTCTATTCCTGTCGCTGAATTTATGTATCACTGTGCACTTGATTGAAGAATCTTCGATGGTGGCTGTTTTTGAACTTTATTGAAAATTTATATTCACATTTGAACATTATTTGACTACACCTTTTTTACATTTATTTGCATTTATTTTTAATATTATTTATACATTTGAGTGCGGTATGAAATTTATTATTAATTTTCTTTTTACACCAGAAAGGCAGAGGGAGATTGGGAAGTAAACAAGTGGCTTAGGAGCTGGTGTAGAAAGAAGGGGTTTGGGTTCCTGGGGAACTGGGGCAACTTCTCAGTCAGTTACCAGCACTATAGAAGGGACAGACTGCACCTAAATGGGTAAGGTGCAGATCTGTTGGGAGTGAAGATGGCCAAAAAGTTAGAGGGGCTTTTAAACTAGGTGATGGGGGGAGGGTCCAGAGGTAGAGATGGCCAGCGTGGAACATATTCCGGAGGGTAGTATTGGGGGCATTAGTGGTAGGTTGACTAAAGCACCTAAACCCGAGGTAAGTATAGTAAGTATAGTAACAAGTCCTATGTGCAACCCCAGAGCACCGAATAAGGAGATAGAATGCGACCGGTCTAAACTACGTGGCATGTTCACCAATGCCAGCAGTCTGGAGGACAAGATGGGATAACTAGAGCTACTGTTGTACGAGGAGGATTTCGACTTTGTAGGAATTACAGAGACTTGGTTTGACAGCTTTTGGCAACCATTCAAGGGTATTCCCTATATTGCAGGGATAGAGATTAGGGATGACCTGAACACCCCCCTGTTCGGTTCGCACCAGAACATGCGAACAGTCAAAAAATTTGTTCGAACACGCGAACACTGTTAAAGTCTATGGGACCCGAACATGAATAATCAAAAGTGCTAATTTTAAAGGCTTATATGCAAGTTATTGTCATAAAAAGTTTTTGGGGACCTGGGTCCTGCCCCAGGGGACATGGATCAATGCAAAAAAAAGTTTTAAAAATGTCTGTTTTTTCGGGAGCAGTGATTTTAATAATGCTTAAAGTGAAACAATAAAAGTGTAATATTCCTTTAAATTTCGTACCTGGGGGGTGTCTATAGTATGCCTGTAAAGGGGGCGCATGTTTCCCGTGTTTAGAACAGTCTGACAGCAAGATGACATTTCAAAGGAAAAAAGTCATTTAAAACTTCTTGCGGCTATTATGCCGCGTACACACGGTCGGACTTTTCGGCTACAAAAGTCCGACAGCCCGTCCGACAGACTTTCGACGGACTTTTGGCGGACTTGCGGCAGATTTGCGGCAGACTTTTTAACGAACGGACTTGCCTACATACGATTACACAAAAGTCCGATGGATTCGTACGTGATGAGGACTAAAATAAGGAAGTTGATAGCCAGTAGCCAATAGCTGCCCTAGCGTGGGTTTTTGTCAGGCGGATTAGCATACAGACGAGCGGATTTCTGGGTCCGGCGTAGTTACGACGTAAGGATTTGAAACATGTTTCAAATCTAAAGTCTGTCAGATTTGCGGCTGGAAAAGTCTGCTGAAAGTCCGAGGAAGCCCACACACGATCGGATTGTCAGCCGGCTTTGGTCCGTCGGCGTCCGTCGGACTTTTGTAGACGAAAAGTCCGACCGTGTGTACGTGGCATTAATGAATTGTCGGTCTGACAATACACATAAAAGTTCATTGATTAAAACGGCATGGGATTTCCCTACAGGGGAACCCTGAACCAAATTTTTTTTTAAAAATAGTGTGAGGGTCCCCCTGAATTCCATACCAGGCCCTTCAGGTCTGGTATGGATATTAAGGGGAACCCCGTGCCAAAATTTAAAAAAAATGGTGTAGGGGTCCCCCTCAAAACCCATACCAGACCCTTCAGGTCTGGTATGGATTTTAAGGGGAACCCCGTGCCAAAATTTAAAAAAAATGGCGTGGGGTCCCCGCAAAAATCTATACCAGACCCTTATCCGAGCAAGCAACCTGGCAGGCCACAGGAAAAGAGAGGGGATGAGAGAGCGCTCCCCTCCGGAACCATACCAGGCCACATGCCCTCAACATTGAGAGGATGCTTTGGGGTCCCCCCCAAAGCACCTTGTCCCCATGTTGATGGGGACAAGGGCCTCATTCCCACAACCCTTGCACGGTGGTTGTGGGGGTCTGTGGGCAGGGGGCTTATCAGAATCTGGAAGCCCCCTTTAACTAGGGGACCCCTAGATCCCACCCCCCCTGTGTGAAATGGTAGTACCCCTACCATTTCACAAAAAAGTGTAAAAAATGTTAAAAATGACAAGAGACAGTTTTTGACAATTCCTTTATTTAAAGTCTTCTTCTTTCCATCTTCTTTCTTCTATCTTCCTTCGGTTTCTTCCTCCATCTTCTTCTTCCTCTGGTTCTTCCTCCGATCCTCTGCTTCTTGCTCTGGTATTCTCGTCCAGCATATTCCTCCACGGCGTCTTCTTCCCTTCTTCGTTCTCGGGCCGATCTGCATCCATGATGGGAGGCTCCCGCTGTCTCGTCTTCTGACACTTCTTAAATAACGGAGGGTGGGGACACCCAGTGACCCTGCTCCCCTCTGACGCACGGGGACTTGACGGGGACTTCTCTATGGGTTTCCCCGTGATGTCAGAGGGGGGGGGTCACCCAGTTACGTAACATAGGGTGAGTACATGGATTGAAAACTGGCTACAGGGGCAAATTCAGAGGGTAGTGATAAATGGGGAGTACTCGAAATGGTCCGGGGTTGAAATTGGGGTCCCCCAGGGCTCTGTCCTGGGACCAATCCTATTTAAACAACCAGGAAGATGGGGTAAACAGCTCAATCTCTGTATTTGCGGACGATACTTAGTTAAGCAGGGCAATAACTTCTCAGCAGGGGGTGGGAACCTTGCAAGAAGATCTGAACAAATGAATGGGGTGGGCAACTACATGGCAAATGAGGTTTAATGTAGAAAAATGTAAAAATGTAAAATAATGCATTTGGGTGGAAAAAATATGAATGCAATCTACTCACTAGGGGGAGAACCTCTGGGGGAATCTAGGATGGAAAAGGACCTGGGGGTCCTAGTAGATGACAGGCTCAGCAATGGCATGCAATACCAAGCTACTGCAAGCAAAGCAAACAGAATATTGGCATGCATTAAAAAGGGGATTAACTCCAGAGATAAAATGATTATTCTCCCACTCTACAAGACTCTGGTCCGGCCGCACCTGGAGTATTCTGTCCAGTTCTAGGCACCAGTCCTCAGGAAGGATGTGCTTGAAATGGAGAGAGTCCAGAGAAGGGCAACAAAACTAATAAAGGGACTGGAGGACCTTAGTTATGAGGAAAGATTACGAGCACTGAACTTGTTCTCTCTGGAGAGGAGACACTGGAGAGGGGATATAATTTCAATGTACAAATACCGTACTGGTGACCCCACAATAGGGATAAAGCTTTTCCGTGAAAGGGAATTTAATAAAACATGCGGCCAATCACTAAAATTAGGAGAAAAGAGGTTTAACCTTAAACTGCGTAGAGGGTTCTTTACTGTAAGAGCGGTTAGGATGTGTTTCAGCAGGAAGCATGGATAATTAAAAAAAAACTATTAGAGTTACCTGAATGACCACAACATACAGGGATATACAATGTAATACTGCCATAAAATCACACACATAGGTTGGACTTGGACTTGTGTCTTTTTTCAACCTCGCCTACTATGTAACGATGTAACTATGTACTATGTAACATTGTCTGCCAGTATTTTCTGATAACATTCTGCATTCATCTTGCCATAAATTTTAACAAGATTCCCCATGCCTTTAGAGCTCACACACCCCCAAAACATCAGTGAGCCACCACCATGCTTCACAGTGGGAATGGTATTCTTGTCGCTATAGGCCTTGTTGACCCCCCTCCAAACATAGCGCTTATGGTTACATAGGATTATAGTCACTCCAGATTACACCATGTCAAAATCTGTGAGGTGTGTCAAGGTGTTGTTGGGCATATTGTAACCAGGCTTTTTTGTGGCATTGGTGCAGTAAAGGCTTCTTTCTGGCAACTCAACCATGAAGCTAATTTTTGTTCATGTATTGACAAATTGTACTTCTTAAAACAACCACACCATCTTTTTCCAGAGCACCCTCTATTTCTTCTAATGTTACCTGTGGGTTTTCTTTGTATCCCAAACAATTCTTCTGTTGCATTTAATATAAATATATATGTCTGTTTTATGATTTTTATTCTCAGACTTCCTGTATATAGAACAATATTTTTGACTTTTGAAACAGACATCAAGGGTCTTTTGACAGTTCTTTCTGCTCCCCATGGGTCAGTATCTAGCCTACTCAGTGAATCCATGTGAAAGCTAACAAAGCTGAGAAACATACTAACTATTTATACACAGACACTAATTGCAATTTAAAAACCCACAGACGAAATTAACCTTTAATTGCCATCTTAATCTGTGTGTGTCACCTTGTGTGTCTGTACCAAGGCCAACCATCCCAGACGATGTACATTTTTGATCAGGGCCATTTGGGTGATTTCTGTTATTCTGTTATTATGGTTTTAAAAGAAGCCAAAGAACTATGTGATAATAAATGATTTCATATGGTCACTATCCTTAAATAAAATACTTTTTTTTGAATTATCAGTCATATTTTCAATATCAATGCCAAAATTGCATGATTTCTGCCAGGGTATGCAAACTTTTGAGCACAACTGTATGTCATTTTTAATTTGAATGCTTTGTAATTTAATTTCCAGCAAGTGGACCTAGGTTATTTAGTTTTCATTGTACTGCTGAAAAAAATACTATTTACAGAGCTTAATAGCTCCACCTGAGATTTACGCACAAAACAGAATGAGTCGGTGATTCATCGTTTTCCTACAACAATATATATTGGGGATTGGAAATCACAAGAGAGGGATTAATATGTAATGCTGAATATACAGTCATGGCCGAAATTGTTTGCACCCCAGAAATTTTTCCAGAAAATCAAGTATTTCTCACAGAAAAGTATTGCAGTAACACATGTTTTGCTATACACATGTTTAGGGATGAGCCAAACACCCCCGATTCGGTTTGCACCAGAACCTGCGAACGGACCGAAAATTTGCACGAACGTTAGAACCCTATTGACGTCTATGGGACTTGAACATTCGAAATCAAAAGTGCTCATTTTAAAGGCAAATTTTCATGGTATTGTCCTAAAAAGGGTTTGGGGACCCGGGTCCTGCCCCAGGGGACATGTATCAATATAAAAAAAACTTTTAAAAACGGCCATTTTTCCGGGAGCAGTGATTTTAATGATGCTTAAAGTAAAACAAAAAAAGTGAAATATTCCTTTAAATATCATACCTGGGAGGTGTCTATAGTATGCCTGTAAAGTGGCGCGTGTTTCCCATGCTTAGAACAGTCCCTGCACAAAATGACATTTTTAAAGGAAAAAAAGTCATTTAAAACTGCTTGTGGTTTTAATGTAATGTCGGGTCCTGGCAATATGGATGAAAATCAGTGAGACAAACGGCATGGGTACCCTCCAGTCCATTACCAGGCCCTTTGGGTCCTGTATGGATATTAAGGGGAACCCCGCACCCAAATTAAAAAAAGGAAAGGCGTGGGGCCCCCAGGCCCTATATACTCTGAACAGCAGTATACAGGCGGTGCAAACAAGACAGGGACTGTAGGTTTGATGTTAAGTAGAATCTGTTTGTAATTTTGAACTGGTACATTTTTAAAGTGTAGCTCCAGCCAAAAAATCTGTTTTTAAGCTTTTTGGAAAATATAGGGAAGGGTTAACACCCCTGTGACATTTGTTTTGCTGTCTGTGCTCCTCTTCAGAAGATTTCACCTCACTTTTTGTCCCAATGACAAATGTTTTTTGAAAATTTGGGTTTTTAGTGAAACAAGGATTGGTGATAAAGCATCAGTGGAAAGGAGAAAAGTTTTTCCCATATTAACGCTTACAGGAGAGAATTTCCCTTCCTATGGGGTAGATTTCATCCCACTTCCTGTTGTCTCCTTCCGTTTGCAAGTAGGAGTCGTTTGTAAGTTGGATGTTTGAAAGAAGGGGACTGCCCCATATACTCAGCAGAAATTTGGGCCTTAGGTGTTGTTGTGGCCTCAACACTGTAAGCCCTCACAGGGCCCTGCTGCGAAATATTAGATGAAGAATTGTAATTACATGCCCCTGTTGAACAGGGCCAGAAAAATTGGGCCTTTGGTGATGGTGGTGGTGGTGCTGGTGCCACAACACTGTAAGTCCTCACAGTTACTCTTGGTGGGCACTGGAACGGGCCCTGCTGTGAAATATTAGATTAAGAATTGTAATTACATGCCCCTGTTGAACAGGGGCTGAAAAATTGGGCCTTCGGTGGTGGTGTTGGTGCTGGTGCCACAACACTGTAAGTCCTCACAGTTAATCTTGGTGGGCGCACAAACATGCCCTGCTGTGAAATATTCAGTCAAGAATTGTAATTACATGCCCCTGTTGAACAGGGCCAGAAAAAATTGGGCCTTTGGTGGTGGTGGTGCTGGTGGCACAACACTGTAAGTCCTCACAGTTAATCTTGGTGGGCGCAGTAATGGGCCCTGCTGTGAAATATTAGATCAAGATTTCTAATTACATGCCCCTGTTGAACAGGGGCTGAAAAATTGGGCCTTAGGCACTGGTGCTGGTGCCACAACACTGCAACCCCTCGCAGATACTCTAGCTGGAACGCGGGAACGAGCCCTGCTGCAAAAGAATTGCATCAAAAATTGTAATTACACGCCCATGTTAAACAGGGGCTGAAAAATTGGGCCTTAGGCACTGGTGCTGGTGCCACAACACTGCAACCCCTGGGCGGCACCCAGAACCAAAAATGTTCTTACAAGCTATCAGCATGATCATTGAGGAGGAAGAGGATAATTACTCAGCATAACAGGATAGTCACTCAGCATCAGCATAGGCAGTCTTTGAAGGGATCTGACATTTCAAAAAAAAATATTCGGTTACATCAGCATCAGGTGCTTGGTAGCTGGTGGTGATCCAAGACTGATTCATTTTTATGAAGGTCAGTCGATCGACCGAGTCGGTGGACAGACGCACCCTGTGATTGGTTACAAAGCCTCCAGCAGCACTGAATGTGCGTTCCGAAAGAACGCTGGATGCAGGACAGGCCAGTAGCTCAATTGCATACTGTGCAAGCTCTGGCCAGTGATCCATCCTCAAGACCCAGTAACCCAGAGGATTTTCAGTGGGAAAGGTGTCCAATTCAGATCTTGCCCCTAGGTATTCCTGCACCTTGTAAAACAGACGCTGGCGATGGTTGCTGGAACCGATCATACCTTGGGGCTGCGGACTAAAAAATTGTCTGAACGCATCGGTCAGACGGCCACCTTCTCCACCGCTCCTTCTTTGACTGACCGAAGCCAACACATTGTCCAGAAACAGGAGTTTGTAGCCTTCCATTCTCTGGGAACGCGTTGCACAGAACTTTTTGCAAGGCCTCCCGAAGATGTTTCATCCTCTGCTCCCTCTGCGATGCAAGATAAGGTCCACAACCTTACCCTTGTAACGTGGATCAAGGAGGGTTGCCAGCCAGTATTGGTCCTTCTCCTTGTGTACCACGAATACGAGGATCCTTACGCAAGCTTTGCAGGATCAGGGAGGCCATGCAGCGTAGGTTTGCTGAGGCATTCGGTCCGGAGTCCTCTGGGTCACTAAGGACGACATGGTCCGCAGCCACCTCCTCCCAGCCACGTACAAGTCCATGTGTTTCTTGGGACTGATCCCTTAAAGACTGCTGCTGATGCTGAGTGCCAGGCTCCACCTCCATACTGACACAATCCTCCTCCTCTTCCTCCTCCTCCTCCTCTTCCTCCTCCTCCTCCTCTTCCTGTGTGATCGGCGGGCACGCAGGAACACTGTCTGGATAAAGGGGGCCTTGAGAGCTAAGGAAGTCCTCCTCTTCCTGCCTCTGTTCTGCCTCAAGTGCCCTGTCCATTATTCCATGCAGCATGTGCTCCAACAGGTGGACAAGGGGGGCAGTGTCACTGATGCATGCACTGTCACTGCTCACCATCCTCGTGGCCTCCTCAAATGGTGACAGGACAGTGCATGAATCCCTGATCATGGCCCACTGGCGTGGGGAAAAAACCAAGCTCCCCTGACCCTGTCCTGGTGCCATAGTCACAGAGGTACTCATTGATGGCCCTCTGCTGCGTGTGCAGCCGCTGCAGCATGGCCAACGTTGAGTTCCACCTGGTGGGCATGTCACAGATTAGGCGGTTCTTGGGCAGGTTAAACTCCTTTTGGAGGTCTGCCAGCCGAGCACTGGCATTATATGACCGGCAGAAATGCACACAGACTTTCCTGGCCTGCCTCAGGACATCCTGTAAGCCCGGGTACCTGTCCAAGAACCGCTGTACCACCAAGTTAAGGACGTGAGCCAAACAGGGCACATGGATCAGTTGTCCCTGTCGGAGGGCGGAGAGGAGGTTGGTGCCATTGTCGCAAACCACCATTCCTGCCTTAAGTTGGCATGGCGTCAACCACCTCTGAACCTGCCCCTGCAGAGTTGACAGAACCTCTGCCCCAGTGTGGCTCCTGTCCCCCAAGCACACCAGCTCAAGCACCGCATGGCATCTTTTGGCCTGTGTACTTGCATAGCCCCTTGAATGCCTACGGAGCACCGCTGGTTCCAAAGACAAAGCACAGGAAGAGGCCATGGAGGAAGAAGAAGAGGAGGGGGTGGAGGAGAGAGGTGTGTCACAATCATTAGTAGTGGCATTTTGGCGTGGTGGCAGAACAACCTCCAACACTACTACACCTTGTCCTGCATCCTTCCCAGCTGGCAGCAGAATGACCCAATGCGCCGTGAAACTTAGGTAACGTCCCTGTCCATGCCTGCTGGACCATGAGTCAATGGTAATATGCACCTTACCGCTGACTGCCCTGTCCAGCGAGGCCAAGACATTGCCTTCCACATGCCGGTAGAGAGCCGGAATCGCCTTCCGTGAGAAAAAATGGCGTTTGGGTACCTGCCACTGAGGAACCGCACATTCCACAAACTCACGGAAGGGGGCAGAGTCTACCAACTGAAAAGGTAGCAGTTGAAGTGCTAGCAATTTTGCCAAGCTAGCATTCAACCGCTGGGCATGTGGATGGCTGGGAGCGAACTTCTTTCGGTGGTGCAGCAGCTGGGGCAGGGAAATTTGCCTGGTACAATCTGACGTCGGTGTACTGAAAGCAGATTGCCCACAAGTACTTGGCTGTGACACACCTATTTCTACACCTTCATTCCTCTCAGTGCAGGTCTCAGAGAGGACTGAAGGTATAGTGGGGTTGGAGATCTCAGCTGATGAGGAGCAAGGAGAGGTCCTCTTTGTTCTTTGGTGTGGGTCTTTTAGATACTCTTGCCAACGAACTGCATGGCAGGTCAACATATGTCTGGTCAAGCATGTGGTGCCCAAGCGGGAGATGTTTTGGCCACGTGAGATACGCTTGAGACATATGTTGCAAATAGCAGCGGTGCGATCTGATGCACTCATCTCAAAAAAGGCCCACACCAAAGAACTTTTGGAATAACCTGCAGAGACTGCAGCGCCCTGCACGTGCGGAGCTTAGCGGTGTGATGCAGTTAGTGTGCTGCCCTTAGGCTGGCCCCTGGAGGGCATCCTGCCTCGTTGGTGATGTGCCTCCTCCTTCTCCTCCTCTCTCCTATCAGGCACCCACTTGAGTCAGTGACCTCATCATTCCCTCCCTCCTCATCACTGGAGCAAACCTGGAAGTATGCTGCAGTAGGGGGAGCATGACTGCCAGATTGCTGTCCTTCTTGGGCACCCCCTCTGTCCGTGCTCACGTTACTGCCTTCATCTAGCTCAGTATCATCATCAGAGCCTTCTAAATGCTGGGCATCCTCCTGGAGCATGTACCCAACACTGTGGTCAAACAGTTCGAGGGACTCCTCAGGAGGACATGGTGGGGTTAGGGAAGGAGTTACTGATGCCATTGAGCCGAGGGAAGAGGCCGCGTTGGCAGCTGCTTTGCCAGACAAAGTACCCTGAGCATTAGTGAGAGAGGATGAGGAGGATGAGGACGGCTTGGTCATCCACTCGACCAAGTCTTCCGCATTTTGCGGCTCAACACGGCCAGCTGCTGAAAAAAAGGCCAAGTGTGTTCCACGGCCACGTGCTGATGAGGATGCACCATCTCCACGACCAGCACTGTTGCCTCTAGACACAGAGCCTGCTTGCCCTCTTTTATTGGCTTGTGACGGTCTGCCTCTCCTTGTTGGCCTTCCAGACATACTAATGGCCTGTAGCTGCACTAAGCTGGGATGGAGATATATATATATATATATATATATATATATATATATATATATATATACTGCAGCTAGCAAAATCAACTGTCTGCCTGTAGTATGAGAACACCACCAACCTTCTACAGGTAGCTTTAGCTGAACACTGTGCAGAGGTCGCACTACACTAACGTGTAAATAATTTAGCTGCCTGCGGTAGTGATAAGATCAGGAAAACACCACCAACCTTCTACAGGTAGCTTTAGTTGAACACTGTGCAGAGCTCGCAAAAAACTAACTTGTAGCTTATTTAGCTGCCTGCGGTAGTGTTAGGATCAGGAAAACACCAACAACCTTCTACAGGTAGCTTTAGCTGAACACTGTGCAGAGCTCGGAAAAAACTAACTTGTAGCTTATTTAGCTGCCTGCGGTAGTGATAGGATCAGGAAAACCAACCTTCTACAGGTAGCTTTAGCTGAACACTGTGCAGAGCTCACACTACACTAGCTTGTAGTTTTAGCTGAACACTGTGAGGAGGACGCACCAAACTAACTTGTAGCTTATTTAGCTGCCTGCGGTAGTGATAGGATCAGGAAAACACCACCAACCTTCTACAGGTAGCTTTAGCTGAACACTGTGCAGAGCTTGCAAAAAACGAACTTGTAGCTTATTTAGCTGCCTGCGGTAGTGATAGGATCAGGAAAACACCACCAACTTTCTACAGGTAGCTTTAGCTGAACACTGTGCAGAGGTCACACTACACTAACTTGTAGTTTTAGCTGAACACTGTGAGGAGGACGCACTACACTAACTTGTATCTTTAGCTGAACACTGTTCACTACACTAACTTGTATCTTTAGCTGAACACTGTGAGGAGGACGCACTACACTAACTTGTAGCTTTAGCTGAACACTGTGCAGAGGTCGCACTACACTAACTTGTAGTTTTAGCTGAACACTGAGGAGGACGCACTACACTAACTTGTAGCTTTAGCTGAACACTGTGCAGAGGTCGCACTACACTAACTTGTAGTTTTAGCTGAACACTGTGAGGAGAACGCACTACACTAACTTGTAGCTTATTTAGCTGCCTGTGGTAGTGATAGGATCAGGAAAACACCACCAACCTTCTACATGTAGCTTTAGCTGAACACTGTGCAGAGCTCGCAAAAAACGAACTTGTAGCTTATTTAGCTGCCTGCGGTAGTGATAGGATCAGGAAAACACCACCAACCTTGTGCAGGTAGCTTTAGCTGAACACTGTGCAGAGGTCGCACTACAGTAACTTGTAGTTTTAGCTGAACACTGTGAGGAGGACGCACTACACTAACTTGTAGCTTTCGCTAAACACTGTGAGGAGGTTGCACTACACTAACTTGTAGCTTTAGCTGAACACTGTGAGGAGGACGCACTACACTAACTTGTAGCTTTAACTGAACACTGTGCAGAGGTCGCACTACACTAACTTGTAGTTTTAGCTGAACACTGTGAGGAAGAAGCACTACACTAACTCGTCGCTTTAGCTCAACACTGAGGAGGACGCACTACCCTAACTTGTAGCTTTAGCTCAACACTGTGCACTACACTAACTTGTAGCTTTAGCTGAACACTGTTCAGAGGATGCACTACACTAACTTGTAGCTTTAGCTGAACACTGCAGAGGTCGCACTACACTAACTTGTAGTTTTAGCTGAACACTGTGAGGAAAACGCACTACACTAACTTGTAGCTTTAGCTGAACACTGTGCAGAGGTCGCACTACACTAACTTGTAGTTTTAGCTGAACACTGTGAGGAGGACGCACTACACTAACTTGTAGCTTTAGCTGAACACTGTGAGGAGGACGCACTATCCTAACTTGTAGCTTTAGCTGAACACTGTGCACTACACTAACTTGTAGCTTTAGCTGAACACTGTTCAGAGGACGCACTACACTAACTTGTAGCTTTAGCTGAATACTTTGGCCAATTACGGCTCTCTGTTCAGACAGCACTGTGATTGGCCAAGCATGCGGGTCATAGTGCATGCTTGGCCAATCATCAGCCAGCAATGCACTGCAATGCCGCAGTGAATTTTGGGCTGTGACGCGCCACACGAATTTGGCGCGAATGGCCCATATCATTCGCAATTCGGTGAACGGGCGAAGAGACGATGTTCGAGTCGAGCATGGGTTCGACTCGAACACGAAGCTCATCCCTACTTCCAATAGTAAAAGAACTGGATACCTAAGTTATTCTCTGCAGGTACCTGCCAGTATGTATCAATAACAGATGCAACGTTCACAAATCTGCTGTTTAATATAGCAATTTTGTGTAGTATGCACAGGAATGTAATGACACATATAGATTATAGGGATGGGCAGGTGTAAGCACCAGTGGCTTCTTTAGGAACTAGTGACAGTAGGAAGAAACATTTATGTATACAGTAGAGGCAGAAGTTAAGCTGTTCGTCTGAATAGCCAAAGTTCAGTCTGAAATCCTAATACAGCAGGTGAGTTCCTATGAGCTCCAGTGATCCCTATACCTCACAGTTCGGGAACAAAGCAGGCTGTAGCAAGGAAGGAGAGACCACAGGCTAGTAGAACCACAAGTATCCCCTCTGCATCGCTACTAATATGTGTAAAATGAGGTTCTAATCAAGGAGTAGGAGACCAGCGGTCTTTTAAAAAGTGACAAAAAGTGCAGAAACCTGAACTTTGATAGTGCTGAGAGTCAAAGACTAGTCCAAATTCATCCTTTTTTTCCCCCCTACCATATAATGTTTTTCTATGTTTTCTTCTAACTTTTTTTATACATACATATTTTGAGATGGGAATGAGGGACACCTACTAATAAACGTATGTAGGCATAGGACACGACCTCTGCCACACCCCCTTAAAGGAGAATTAACCAAAAAAAGGTTAATTAAATCCACAAAGGCTATTTTTATCACTACTATTCCTATATATTGGCTTTTAAAAATGTTCAAATGCAGCAATTTAGAAATTGGATGAAAGGTTTAGCACTGGGAAACACTTTTTGAAAGATAAAAAGTGCATTTTATATACAACTATATAGATCAGACCAAAATGAGGGACAAATGAGGAAGAATGAGGGACAGAGGGACATTGCTCCAAATCAGGGACAGTCCCTCAAAATCAGGGACAGTTTGGAGCTATGGGGATAGCAAGGCTTTAGCCAAAGATACCAAATCAAAGGGTCATCTACTCAGACTACTTTCTTGTGGTGATCGCATAAAGGGCAAGCAACCGAAAGCTGATGAATATTTATGATTGCCAAAGCAGACATTACTCCCTCGCCAGACAAAGATGTAGAACTTGATGGGAACGAACAAGCTGACTTTGCTAAAACAGTCCAATGCTTGTGGCAGAATTACCTTTTTGTTGTGGAAAAGGAAACAAAATATGTTTTATTTGTTTTGCAGCATATTGTGTAAAGTCTGAATGTTTAGGCAGCTACTGAATAATTTACTCTTTTGTGAACAATTCATACATAGTTACAGTATGCAGTGGGATGTCTCTTTACCCACCTTGCTCAGAAGCAGGTCCCCTCAACTCCACTCTTAGAAATCCTCCAAGCTCCAGAATCTTCTTGGTTTCTTTCATCCCCTGGAGTTCTGGACCCTACTAGGGCATATAAAAATGTGTTGATTTCCACCATTTGGCACTCAAAGAGACCATTGCTGATCTGGAAGGGGTAACTGGGCAAATGTACTGTCACCAGCTGTTGGATCCTTCATCATTATTTCCCACAGGCAGACTGCTAGGTTGAAGCACAAGAACACCCTGCTAAATGCCTCCAGAGTGCAGAGTTGTCAGTGGGGTGCTTCTGCACCTACAGACAGTTGCTTGTGTATCCAGAGTGAAGACTCTTCCTGTCACTTCCCTGTGGAGCAGATCTGGTAATCCCTTTAGCCACCCACCTAGACTACAACATATAAGCCACCTCACTGTGGGAGAGATGTTGTCCCAAATGAAACACAAGTAGTCATTTGTACTTTACAGCTTGGTTTATTGACTTTGTGATCCTTCTCTGTAATCTGTTCCTATTAAGTTTCACAAGGACCGTACTGCAGTGTTATGCTATTTGTACATTTCTTCTAGTGGCTTCTGATTTGTAACAGTTCAGTATTTGTTGTACAATGCTGCATACTGTATGTACTATATGCATAACGTATGGTTCTTTTATTTTGTATGCAAAGGTAATTCTGCTCTGCATTTATTTAGCATACTCTAAGGTACTGTTCACTCCTTGCCTAATAATATGGCTGGTTCCTTGTCATTACAGATTTCCATCTGGTTCTGTTAAATCATATTTACTGCTCATTTTCTATTTTAAAAAAAGCAGCTGGACAGTTTTAATCAGCGATACTAGGACTAACCAGTGTATTCCTAATTTTTATTTTATCTATGGGATAAGTGGTACATTGAAAGTATTGTAATGTGAGGTGGTTGAGGTGCACACTGTTCTTGCAATTATCTTTTTTTCAAACCATAAAAAGAAACACTTCAATGGATTGTCAGCAACAATTGCCTGATGTGCTATAATCACCCCAGCATAAAGGTATAATGTAAAAAAAGAATTAAGGAAAAATACCCCATTTTGTAGAAATGAAGTACTTTAGGTGCTGACAGTTAGATAGCTAGTATTCAGTTGTTGCAGACAGATGTTGGCCCTTAAAATGATTTTTGGGTGTACAGGTAGGGCTCATAAGAAAATGTACTGCAATTTAGAACTCAGGCATTGTTTGTTAGAGTACATGTAAACCAAACCACTAAAATCTCATACATGCTTTATAAGCTATTAACAATAATGAAAAAAGAACTTGTTTGGTCACTTTGTGTTATGGGATGACAATGCTTTGCCCCTGTCTCCAATAATATCCTGCCTGCAGATCACTCTGCCACAAAGAAAACAAAATAGAGTCTGTGTTAAAGCACATTGTCAAGAAATACTACACTGTTTTACAAAAAGACCCTTTAACAAATGTAGTTGGCAACAATTTGGACATACAATATGCTGTGTGAAAACACACATGCAGGCAGTTATCAGCAAAGTGTATGAAGACTCAGGAACAGACTTTTAAAAATATAAATTGCAGCTAGCTCAAATAGGAGAAATGCCCTCAGCATGTTATGACTGTAGACTGCACTTGGAGAGACTGTAAGAAGCTACAGGACATACATCAGCACTCAACACCCCTCAGATATAAAAATTCAATACTCCTGAGGATGGCGAGCACCCGATACAGGCATGATGGTGAATAAATATGGGCCACCCGCGCCCCAATCCACGGCGGATCAACTGGCCCGGTTTTGGAGGCAAGATGGCGCCGATCCTTCAGCCATGCAGGAGACCACGCTGCAGTCTGCCTCATCTACAGCACAGACCTTATCTCA
Organism: Lithobates clamitans; assembly: GCA_037952925.1. Taxonomy (NCBI): domain Eukaryota; kingdom Metazoa; phylum Chordata; class Amphibia; order Anura; family Ranidae; genus Lithobates; species Lithobates clamitans. The sequence goes on along the minus strand of JBBGZY010000931.1, from coordinate 1,789,005 downwards.
GGGGGTGAGTGACTCTGTACCTGCTGTCTTTCGCACCCAGGCAGCACATTCAGAACCCCTAGATTCCCCGGTCTGCTCAGAAGGCTCTGTATCCCCAATCCCCTCCATTGCTGAACCCACACTGGCAGAAATTATGCTAGCCATACAGGACTGTAAGTCTTCCCTCACTGTCCAGATGGAAACCATTCATATTGATTTCTCACACTTGAAACAAGACGTTCAGACCTTACGGGAAAGGACGGGAGAGGTGGAGGGTCGCGTTAGCTCCCTAGAAGACACAGTTCATCCTTTATCTGCAACCGTTCGCTCAGCCATGAATGAATTGGAAGCCCTTAGAGCCAAGTTGGACGATTTGGAGAATTGTTCCCGTCGGAACAATCTTCGTTTTGTGGGGTTCCCAGAACGATCAGAGGGTTCCAGGCCCGAACGTTTTCTACATAAATGACTGCGTGATGAGCTGGGGGTAGAGGAATTCTCCAGAACCTTTGAGATCGAATGGGCACATCGCACCCCCCAACCTGGGGCCCCCCCAAGATCTCTAAATTGCCAAATTTCTTAATTTTCACGACAAAGTTGCTATCCTCCGCCTGGCCAGGGAAAAAAGCCCTCTCAAGTTCAACGGTAATAACATTTCCATCTATCCTGATTTTTCAGCGGAGGTACAGCGTCAGCGCCAGCGCATGTCCTTCGCAGCAGTAAAGGATCGCCTCCACAAAGAAGGTCTCCCATATGCGATGTTGTTCCCTGCTAAGCTGCGGATTATATATGAAGGTAAAGCTCACTTCTGCTCTTGTCCTAAGGAAGCTATTTCCTGGCTAGACTCAAGACTTGGGAAGCAACCCAGACAACGCCGCAACTGAACCCACAAATTACAGTCCCTGAGTTATCACATGCCCTTCCATTTTCCTTCCTTGTCCCCCATGGGCATGGTCCTCTGTGGATATACTGCTGCGACTACTTTTCCTTTGTTTCATTTTTCAATCTTTGCACAACTGACAAATCCTACGATCAATCCTACCAGCAAGGCCTTTTGAATTATTTACAGATTACTACTAATGTGCCTCACACACCTGTTGTGGTTTGTGCCTTTCGTTCAAGTTTCTTATAGATCCTGCAAGATGGACACTTACGTTACATCTGAGAGCTCTCATGGAACTGCTTCTTTCCCCATACCAAAGGGTGGCGTGGCCACGGGATTTTTTACTCCCTCTCAACTTCATTCCTGAGGGGGACTTTTTTTGTTTTCGGAAACAATGCTCACTGAGTTTGGGTTGGTAGAGCGGGGAGGGGGGTGGGCTATGGTGGGAGGGTTGTTTGTATTGCTGGTCTTCTCACAAATCCCGGCTATGGAAGAGGGCTGGCCTGTTGGGTATTTGGTTATTGAGTTTGCTCTTATGAACACTTCTTTTCTGTTGTTATTGCATCCATACTATAGACGGTATCATAGTCAGCAATGTATGTGGTATACTGCACCATTTAATACCCTTTGCAATGTTCCTGTACTAACTAAAATTACTTATGGCTGACATGTTAAAATTGATTTCATGGAATGTTAGAGGGTTGAACTCACCTCACAAGCGGTCCCTGGTATTCTCCTATTTGAAGAAATACAAACCTCATATCATTTGTCTTCAAGAGACCCACCTCACGGGTACTATGGTACGGTCTCTTAAACGTCCCTGGTTGGCCACTCAGTATCATGCTACTTACACTAACTACTCTGGGGGGGTTTCTATTCTACTGGCAAAGTCCCTACCGGCTGAGATTTTGCTAGTGAAATCGTATCCCGCGGGACGATTTATTATACTCACACTTCACATAGTCTCCACGAATTTTACACTAATGAACATGTATGTTCCTCCTACATTCTCCCCAGATGTCCTCTCTCATTTGTCCCTACAATTACTGTCCAGCTCCCCGCGCCCCCTACTCTTTGTTGGAGACTTTAATGCTGTACTAGACCCTGCAATGGACCGCTTGAGAGGTGGGGATAGACCGTATCCTACATTTGTTAACTGGACCCAGGTATTTGCCCTTACTGAACTGTGGTGCTGGAAACACCCAGGGGACCGCCAGTTTTCCTGTCACTCTGATTCCTTCCATACTATGTCTCGTATAGACATGGCATTCGCCCCAGTGGATGTACTCCCACTGGTTCATTCAGTTCCCTACCTACCCAGAGGGATCTCGGATCATGCCCCTTTGTTGGTTGGTCTCCTCCTGCCAAGATCAGGCCTTCAGGTCTGGAGATTGAACTCTCATTGGCTTGAGGATGAAATTGTGCAGACTGAGTGCCAGAGAGGCGTGACCGACTACTGGAGTTTAAACCAGGGTACCACTGGACTCACCACGGCCTGGGATGCTTCCAAGGCTGTGATGAGAGGTACCTTTATGTCCATTACCGGTATCCTGCGTAAAAATGCCCAGCAATGTACTGAGGAGTTAGAAAGTGCCCTATTACAGGCAGAGGCAGAATACTCCCAAAACCCCAACGCACTGTCCCGTTGGCTTCACTGCCGCAGGGAATATGAACTCCGCCTCTTAGATCTTACCAAAAAACGTATGCTTTATGTTACTCAGAAGGTATTCGAACATGGTAACAAGGCGGGTCGCCTACTCGCATCTCTTGCCAGATCTGATTATCCCCCTGTCTCTATCCCCAGAATATTAGTCTCGGGGAATGCAATTAGTGATGTCCCTCAGGATATAGCAGAAGCCTTTCTCTCCTTTTATAAGGATCTTTACACCTCTAGAGCTGATTAGTCTGAGACACAACTTGAATACTATTTAAGCCAAATTACACTCCCCCTTTTGACAGACCAGGTTCGAGATGAATTAGATGAGCCACTATCTGTAGAAGAACTTTCTCTTGCGATTTCACAGATGCCGGCTCATAAAACACCGGGTTTAGACAGTTTTCCAGTTGAATGGTATAAACAATTTAAACACCTCCTTAGCCCTATTTTACTCAAAACATACAATGAGGCCCTGAAAGAAGGGGTGCTTCCCCCCTCAATGAGGGAGGCACTCATTGTCTTAATACTTAAACCTCAAAAGGATCCACTAAAATGTGACTCCTATCGACCGATATCTCATATTAATGTGGATGTCAAAATTTTGGCTAAGGTCCTGGCTAACTGTCTAAACAAGGTGATTGCTAAGTTAGTGGGGAGTGACCAAGGCGGCTTTATACCAGGCCGATCGACCAGGATGAACATCCGTAGACTGTTTCATAACCTGACTTATCCACATGACTGTCCACCCACCCGAGTTGTTGTATCCCTAGACACCTGTAAGGCCTTTGACAGTGTGGAATGGACGTATCTGTTTCGGGACTTACAGCTATATGGCTTTGGCCCTAGGCTGATAGCCTGGATACAGCTTGTCTATACTATGCCACTCGCCCGTATTCGTATTAATTCGCAGATTACTGAATCCTTCCGGATCACCAGGGGTACCAGGCAGGGCTGCCCTTTATCACCCCTCCTATTTGCATTGGCTATGGAGCCCCTGGCTGTCCGGATTCGTAACTCCTCGATAATTCACGGTTTACAAATTAATGGCATAGAGGAAAGAATTTCTCTATATGCAGATGATACGTTAGTTTACCTAGCAGACGCCCAGGACTCACTCACTAATCTGTTAACTATTGTAACCACCTTTGGAGACTTTTCCGGATTCCGAGTGAATTGGGACAAGTCCATTATCTTTCCCCTAGACCAAGCCTGCACTGCACAGACCCACTTGGATTCTAGACTACAAATAACCACCTCCTTTAGGTACTTAGGAGTTGAGATAAAATTGCCACTGTCCCTCTATATAACTAATAACCTAAGCCCACTACTACTGCATCAATTACAGACTCAAACCAAACAATGGAGGGACTTGCCTCTAGACCTGATAGGACGGGCCAACGTCCTCAAGATTATATATTTGCCTAAGCTGCTATATGTCCTGGCTAAATCCCCTTGTAAAATCCCCAAAACAATTTTTAAGAGCATCAACTCTATATGTATTATGTTCCTTTGGAACGGTAGGCCACCTAGGGTGGCACTGGAGATGCTTCGTCTCCCGTCCCAACTAGCGGGGTTAGCTTTCTCTGACTTTTATCTTTATTATCAGGCAACTCAATTGGTCAATATTCATGACTGGCTGCTTCCTAACTCCCGCCTTCTAGGTATCTTTGGTGATTTGCCTGTCCCTTCCCGGGTCAAACAACTACTTCCTATCCTATATTTCTATGCCAAGAAATCCATTTTATTGACCTGGAAAGGAACGGCAACCCCAACTAGGGGACTATGGTTAAAACTGGTTAATGAAGCTCTTCCGCTTTATAAACTCACTTTTGATATCCGTAAAAGACCAAAAGCATTTCATAAAATCTGGGGCAGGTGGCTGGCTAGCCCCCTGACTCTCTCCCCTGTACTGCCGTGATCAGAGTAAGCCTGAAGCAGCTTGCCCTGTAATATAGGTACACTATTTTACAATTACACTGACTGTGGCTAGGATACCTGTCTATGGAGTTTACCATTGTGTATGATCTAATTGGCTTTCTAACATAATCCCTAATGGATGTATTAACCAACTATTGTTCTGACCTAACACACGAGCATTCTGTATCTTGGGTCTTTATGTTGGACCTCACTAGGTCCTTTTTGTTTTGTCTTTGTATGTTTGTAAAAAAAAAAAATGCAATAAACATATCTTAAAAAAAAAAAAGAGACCAGTGCCTACAACCCCTAAACGAATTCATCTTCATCTAAACTACTTCATCAACAGTACTCCTTATGTTTTCCCAACAAACTAACCACATTTCTACTGGAAATTCTGCCTTTTTATAGTGGGGGCTGGCACATAACAACATCCCTATTACTGTCCTTGCTATGCCATGTGACATGAGTGGCTACAGAGTGTAATATTGGTAGCTGTTTGCTATGTCTTTGAATAGCTGTATTCTTTCGCCATGTCATTGGACTGTGAATAGGTTGGTTTCACTGCGAACCCATAAAAGAGCTAGTCCCTACTTGTTATTTATTACTAACATTTAATTGCATTACACATTTTGGGCTTGGAATTACACATAAACACTTTATCCTCCCTTTCATTTTTAGCTCAGCCTCTCAAAATCTATGAGATGAAAAGGTATTTATTTTTTTTAAAAACATATTGAAGCTAAATAATTTCTTCAATCCAAATATTCTGTAACAAAGCCATACATTTATAGTTCAAAAGACATAAGATGTGGGCATTGGGGGGCCTTTTTCTTTGATTAGCAATATTCCTTTAAAAATGTGGTGCTGTTTCTTTGCATTCATTATAGTGTTCAGTGTCATCAGTGATACAACAGTAAAAAAACACCTGAGACATAACCATAACATCTACAGACAGTTATCCCTGTTGCTGGCATGACATTATTATTTCTCCATCTAGTGGATAACATGGCATATAACAACCATAAGAAAGTTTATAGAAGTTCAAAATATATCAATTAGAATGGAAAAATCTAAAATTCTGGAGCGCAAAGAGTTAGAATTGTAATATAAGATACCACCAAGTCTACCGCAATCTTAAAAAAAAATTGAAAACAATCTCAGCTGCTGACTATTACTTGTGGCAACAGATTTAAAGGTTATGTAAACTAATTTATTGGATTTGTGGTCATCAAACCTATTCTCTTCACCTGATGATCATAACAAAGACATTAGACCAGCAATCTAGGATACCACTAATAACTAAAAATACATTTTACATATTGCAAAAATGTCTTTGCTGATATTGGCAAAATGAATCTCATTTACATTGGCGACAATATAACAAAATGCTTTCACATTCTGCCTCATAAAGTACTTAACTACTTGATCTCTGGAAGGTTTTACCCCCTTCATGACCAAAGCATTTTTTGCTATTTAGTACTGCCCTACTTTAACTGCTAATTGTATGTCATGCAACAATGCATGCAAATGAATTTTTTTTAAAAATTTCATACAAATAGAGATTTCTTTTTGTTGTATTTGACTACTACTAGGTTTGTTACTTTTTGTGATAAAAAAGAAGAATTTTTAAAACAAAATCAATATTTTCTTTCTTGTGAAAAAAAAACAAAATCAATATTTTCTATATTCTGTTATAGAACATATCCAATAAAAAAAATCGAAAAAAATCAAATTTCTTCATACATTTGAGACAAAATGTATTCTGCTATGTCTTTGGTAAAAAAAAAAATCTCAATATTAATTGGTTTGTGCGAACATGGTAGTGTCTACAAACTATGGTATATACAGTATATACAGTATCTCACAAAAGTGAGTACACCCCTCCCATTTTTGTAAATATTTTATTATATCTTTTCATGTGACAACACTGAAGAAATTACACTTTGCTACAATGAAAAGTAGTGAGTGTACAGCTTGTATAACAGTGTAAAATTTGCTTTCCCCTCAAAATAACTCAACACACAGCTAATAATGTTTAAACTGCTGGCAACAAAAGTGAGTACACTCCTAAGTGAAAATGTCCAAATTGGGCTCAATTAGCCATTTTCCCTCCCCGGTGTCATGTGACTCATTAGTGTTACAAGGTCTCAGGTTTTAATGGGAAGCAGGTGTGTTAAATTTGGTGTTATCTCTCTTTGTCTCTTATACCGGTCACTGGAAGTTCAACTTGGCACCTCATGGCAAAGAACTCCCAGAGAATCTGAAAAAAATAATTGTTGCTCTATATAAAGATGGCCTAGGCTATAAGAAGATTGAAACTGAAAGCCTTAAACTGATCTGCAGCACAGTGGCCAAGACCATGCAGCAGTTTTACAGAATAGGTTCCACTCAGAACAGGCCTTGCCATGGTCGACCAAAGAAGTTGAGTGCACATGCTCAGCGTCATATCCAGAGGTTGTCTTTGGGAAATAGATGAATGAGTGCTGCCAGAATTGCTGCAGAGGTTGAAGGGGGTGGGGGATCCACCTGTCAGTGCTCAGAGCATACGCTGCACACTGCATCAAATAAGTCTGCATGGCTGTCATCCCAGAAGGAAGCCTCTTCTAAATATGATGCACAAGAAAGCCCGCAAACAGTTTGCTGAAGACAAGCAAACTAAGGACATGGATTACTGGAACCATGTTCCGTGGTCTGATGAGACCAAGATAAACTTATTTGATTCAGATGGTCTCAAGCGTGTGTGGCAGCAACCAAGTGAGAAGTTCAAAGACCAGTGTGTCTTGCCTACAGTCAAGCATGGTAGTGGGAGTGTCATAGTTTGGGCCTGCATGAGTGCTGCCGGAACTGGAGAGCTACAGTTCATTGAGGGACCCATAAATGCCAACATGTACTGTGACATACTGAAGCAGAGCATGATCACCTCCCTTCGAAGACTAGGCCACATTCCAACATGATAATGACCCCAAACACACCTCCAAGATGACCACTGTCTTGCTAAAGAAGCTGAGGGTAAAGGTGATGGACTGGCCAAGTATGTCTCCAGAACTAAACCCTATTAGGCATCTGTGGAACATCCTCAAACGGAAGGTGGAGGAGCGCAAGGTCTCTAACATCCACCAGCTCCGTGATGCCATCATGGAGGAGTGGAAGAGGACTCCAGTGGCAACCTGTGAAAGTCTGGTGTACTCCATGCCCAAGGGGGATAAGGCAGTGCTGGTATATAATGGTGGCCACACAAAATATTGACACTTTGGTCCCAATTTGGTCATTTTCACTTAGGGGTGTACTCACTTTTGTCGTCAGCAGTTTAAACATTAATGGCTGTGTGTTGAGTTATTTTGAGGAGACAGCATATTTACACTGTTATACAAGCTGTACACTCTCTACTTTACATTGTGTGATTTCTTCGGTGTTGTCACATAAAAATATATAAGAAAATATTGACAAAAATATGAGGGGTGTACTCACTTTTCTGAGATACTGTATATATGGGGGAATTTAGGCAGCTATAGATGCTATACTTTAATGGCAGTAATTAGGGATGTTCGAGTAGAATGTAAGTTCGCCCGTTCCCTGAATTTAGAACATTCATGGGAAATTTGTGCACTCACGGAATGCCCCATAATGCAAGATTGTTAATGCACTGTGAGATCGCAGTGCATTGATGGCTGCTGAGTGGCCACAGCATGCACCTGACCTCCATGCTTTGGCCAATCACAGCACACTCTGCTGTGAGAGCCATGATTGGCCAAAGGCAGTGTGGCTCAGGGGGCTAAGTCCACGCCCCACACTATGTAAGGCTGCTTACATAGCAGCCGTACATAGTGTAATGAATGAGAGCAGCAAAATTACATTTCTAAAGAAGAAAATGTCATTTAAAACTGCTCACGGCTGTAATGTATTGCCGAATCCCGGCAATATACATAAGAATCATTGAAAAAGATGGCGTGAGTCCCCCCCCCCAGTCCATTACCAGGCCCTTGGGATCTGGTATGGATATTAAGGGAAACCCTGTGCCAAAATTAAAAAAGAAATGGCTTGGGGGTCCCCCTAAATTCCATACCAGGCCCTTTAGGTCTGGTATGGATTTTAGGGGAACCCTGCGCCAAAAAAAAATGATGTGGGGTTCCCCCCAAAATCCATATCAAACCTTTATCTGAGCACGCAATCTGGCAGGCTGCAGAAAAGGGGGGTCCCAAAGAGCACCCCCTCTCCTGAACAATACCAGGCCAAATGCGCTCAACATGGATACACTAGCAAATTGAAGTCAAACTCCAGCTCATACTGCAGCCACACAAGCAGTTACAGCAACAGTTTTTTCCTTTTGCAATAAAGGTTTTAAATAGATAAATATAAGCTAATCATTGTAAGCACCCCTGTCAGTGTATCAACACTCTAACTGCTACATAGCTTATTCTGTTGAAAAACAACAGATTTACTGGCTGAATTGCCAGACGAAAATAAAGGAAAGGAAGCCTAAAAAAAGAAAACTAATGCAGCCATCACATCTAAGAATTGGTAAGCTGCAATATAATAAATGTTTGCTTTTGGGTTTAATGCCACTTTAAGTATGCATTGATTGCTACCATATCATTTTGCTTCATTACTGCATTCCTGGTATCAAAATAAAATTTTGCATTTTCAATAAACTCGGTGACCCTGCAAAAGCAAAATGAGGCAAAGCTGTATTGAAGTGTATGTGGAGCCAAAAACATTTTTTATCGATTTGGATAAAGTTGGCAAAGATGTTAACTCATTGAGGGTTTTTTTTTACTGTTCCTGTCCTACTGATAATGGTTTCAGAAAGTGAGGGAAAATCTACAACAGGGACACAGACAAAAATACAAAGGATGGATTTTACCCTTCTCCTACTCTATTAAAGGAACACATTTTTCATTTTGTCAGTGTTACAATTGGAGAGTTTCCCTTACCTCTTGCCTGGTAAAACATTGTCAACAGGACAGGAAGTGAAGGAAAATATGTCCTTAAAGCCTCAACATAGCTGAAAAATCCAACAGTAATTCTACTTCATTATTGAAATTATTGAAGTCTTGCACCATTTTATCTCTATAAAGTCTTGTACTATCCTCATGTTATGATTTGTGAGTCATATTTGCTTGGAAATGCCTTAAATATCTTTTCCTCAGTGATAATGATGCTTCCTGCCCTCCCACTCCAGTCCTATGTGCCACATCACTTATCACATATGTCCTCACACAGACTTGCATTACAGAGAAGGGGAGGAGAGGTGTCAAATTAGTTATGTTATTGAAAGCTAATTCCTGAAAGCCATGAGTCCAACTCAGGTACCTACTGGACAGGACAGTGAAATTTCAACAGTCTACTTCTGTAACAGGAAAGTGAAATCAAGACTATAAAAATGGATTGCTTGCTCAAAGCATTTCACTGCAAAAATCCTATGTACATACACAACTTACGGCTAAGCAATGCAGCCTCCGATGTCAACCTTTCTTGTCCAATCTGCTCACTGAGCAATAAATTAGCATCTACACCTTGATCCTGTTAGCAAACACTAGATTCAGATAGAGGTTGAATTTGAAGCAGGAATAGGAAGAGTGTGGCAAACACCTGCCTGTGCAATGTGGCAGGGGTGTGAAACTCACAAACATATAAATCCTTTGGAAGTTAAAACAGTAAACATATGTATTTCAACTGTATAGTTGGCTGTATAATTATACAGTAGTTTAAGTTAAATTAAACTAAATTTAACTTAAAGGTAAATTTTCTGATGATTTAGCACACATTTTTCCCATATAGCATGTATTGTGTGATATTATTTGTTGCATGGAGTAGCTCTTTAAGCATACAAAAATATAAAAACAATAAATATGAATATAAAGTCAGGTTAAACACTGTATACATCCAATGCCATAGCAGTGCTTAGGTCAGTCCATCAGACTATGACCCACATTTATAAGATTAAACATATAAGAAGTAGTGTGCTGACACTCTTTGAAGTACAATTCTGAAGATAGATCCTAGTTGTTATCAAAGCGTGCACCAAACACCCAGGTCCGCACCACTTGAGTCACACTCCCCCAAGGGGGTTACACTCACCAGAGATATGTAAATCACAAGCCTTATGCCCCGTACACACGGTCGGATTTTCTGACGGAAAATGTGTGATAGGACCTTGTTGTCGGAAATTCTGACCGTGTGTAAGCTCTATCACACATTTTCCATCGGATTTTCCGACACACAAAGTTTTAGAGCAGGCTAGCTATAAAATTTTCAGACAAAAAAATCCATTGTCGGAATTTCCGATCGTGTGTACACAAATCCGACACACAAAGTGCCACGCATGCTCAGAATAAATAAAGAGATGAAAGCTATTGGCTACTGCCCCGTTTATAGTCCCGACGTACGTGTTTTACGTCAACGCGTTCAGAATGATCGGATTTTCCAACAACTTTGTATGACCGTGTGTATGCAAGACAAGTTTGAGCCAACATCCGTCGGAAAAAATCCTAGCATTTTGTTGTCGGAATGTCCGATCAATGTCCGACCGTGTGTACGGGGCATTAGAGTAACCCTTATATCACTTCAAAGGACAGTCATCCACAGTATAGGCCGGGTTTTAAGATGTAAATTGCTCCTACAACATATACTGACTGCCACTGGCTCCAGGTCCCACAGCACCATTTCTGCAAACTTCCCAGGTAGAGCCAGCACCCTGAATATCTCAGAAGCAATGTTCAGAAAGAACAGCACAGGCCCCTGCTGCCATTAATCACTATCATTGGAAGGAGCAGGCAGCCCCGGCCTCTTCTGTTGATGTGTTGTACTTAAAGGGACTCTGTAGCAGCAAGTTGGGAGAACGCACACAAAGGTGGCTCCATGGCACCCCAAACCATCTGCCTGATATCTACTTTAAATTAAAAAAAAAATCCTTCCTGTGTCAACACACTACTTCTCATATGTTTAACCACTTATATACCGATACCAGGCACTTTCACCCCTTCCTGCCAGGACAATTTTCAGCTTTCAACGCTGTCGCAGTTTGAATGACAATTGTGTGGTCATGCAACAATTTTATCAATTACTTCCCACAAAGAGAGCTCTATTTTGGTGGTATTTGATCACTTCTGGGGTTTTTATTTTTTGCTAAGCAAATGAAAAAAATGTTTTACTTTGTTTCTGTCATAAAATTTTGTTTTCTCCTTCACTGGCGGGCACTGATGAGGTGTCACTAATGGGCACTGATGAGGCGGCACTGATGAGCACTGATGAGTTGGCACTAATAAGGTGGCACTGATAGGCACTGGTAAAGAGGCACTGATATGTAGAATTGATGGGCACTGATAGGTGGCACAGATGGGCACTGATAGGTGGCAATGATGGGCACTGACAGGCGGCACTGACCGGCAGGACTGATAGGCACTGATAGGCAGCACTGATTGACAGCACTGATTGGCACTGACAAGTGGCACTGATGGACATTAATAGATGGCACATATGGGCAGCACTTATGATGAGGTACCAACAGGTGTTACTGCTGGGCACTGATTGAGACTGTGATGGGCACTGATGTGGGCACTGATTGGCACTGTGGTGGGCACTGATTGGCACTTTTATGGGCACTGACCGGAGTTCCTGATGGGGCACTGACTGGCAGCTGATGGGCACTGATTGGCAGCTGATGGGCATATCCAATGGGGGCTGTGCTGATAATCAATGTGCTGATTATCAGCACAACCCCCCGTCTGACAGGGAGAGCCGCTGATGGCTCTCCCTGTCAGCGCGAACTGAGGAAAGCCGTTTACCGGCACTTCCTGGTTCACGCTGTGATCAGCTGTTGGTCACAACTGATCACGTGGTAAGAAGCCTCTGTCAGAGGCTTCATACCACAATCAGAGATGCAATGTTCCAGACTGACACACAGCACCTCCGATTGCCATGCTGCGCACCGGCATGTTATCCTGCTGGACGTCATATGACACCCAGTCAGGATAACAGTGCCACCGCTCAGTGGGCAATCTGGTATAGGCCGGGCAGGACAGGAAGTGGTTATTCATATAAATGTGGGTCTTAGTCTGACGGACTGACTTAAGCGCTGCTACGCCATTGGATTTATACAGCGTTTAACTGGACTTTATATGCTATTATAGTTTATTGATTTTTTTCTCCTTTTTAGCAACAGCTAATGTACTAATGAATATAATCCATTTTATAGAGGCTGGACTGCATAACCTCTTTTATGTGATTAATAATAGGGATGGACCGAACACCCCCCGGTTCGGTTTGAATCCAGAACATGCGAGCAGGCAAAAAATTTGCCCGAGCACGTGAACACCGTTAAAGTCTATGGGACTCGAATGTGAAAAGTCAAAAGTGCTAATTTTAAAGGCTAATATGCAAGTTATTGTCATAAAAAGTGTTTGGGGACCTGGGTCCTGCCCCAGGGGACATGTATCAATGCAAAAAAAAGTTTTAAAAACAGCGGTTTTTTTCGGGAGCAGTAATTTTAATAATGCTTAAAGTGAAACAATAAAAGTGAAAAATTTTGGACCTGGGGGGTGTCTATAGTATGTAAAGTAGAGCATGTTTCCCGTATTTATAACAGTCCGAGAGCAAAATGACATTTCTAAAGGAAAAAAAAAAGTAATTTAAAAGTGCTAGCCCTAGTGCCGGCTATTAATGAATTGTCGGTCCCGACAATACACATAAAAGTCATTGAAAGTCATTGAAAAATAAAATAAAAATGCGTGGGGGTCCCCCAAAATTCCATTACCAGGCCCTTCAGGTCTGGTATGGATATTAAGGGGAACTCCGTGCCAAAAAAATTAACATTAGACCCTTATATGAGCATGCAACCTGGCAGGCCGCAGGAAAAGAAGGGGGGACGAGAGAGCGCCACCCTTCCTGAACCGTACCAGCCTACATGCCCCCAACATTGGAAGGGTGCTTTGGGGTAGCCCCCCAAAAGCACCTTGTCCCCATGTTGACTCCCAGATCCCGCCCCCCGTGTGAAATGGTAATGGGGTACATTGTACTCCTACCATTTCACCCAAAAAAGTGACAAAAAAGGTAAAAAAAACACACACACACAGCTTGGCACAAGTCCTTTAATAAAAAAAAAATTCCAGCGATGTAATCTTTCTACGATCCATGAACGATACAGCCTCCTCTATAGGATGTGTGACTCAGATGACAGTTCTTAAATAACCGAGAGTGGGGCCAAGCGTGATGTGGACGGGTGACCCCGCCCCCCTCTGACGCAAGGGGAAATGCCGGGGTTACCCAGTGACATATACGCGTGACCCCGCCCCCTCTGACGCAAGGGGAGATTCCGGAGTTACCCAGTGACATGTACAGGTGACCCCGCCCCCTCTGATGCAAGGAAAAATGCCAGGGTTACCCAGTGACATGTACGGGTGACCCCGCCCCCTCTGACACAATAGGGGGTTTCTCATGATGCGTCAGAGGGGGTGGGTTCACCCATACATGTCACTGGGTACCCTAGCATTTCCCCTTACATCAGAGGGGGGTGGGTCACCCATCCACGTAACCGGTGGCCCCGCCCTCGGTTATTTAAGAACTGTCATCCGAGTCGTGCGTCATTCTGCCATGTGCCTCCTATGGAGGAGGCTGTATCGTTCGTAGATCATAGAAGGATTACATCGCTGGAATTTTTTTTTTTTAATTAAAGGACAAGCTGTGTGTTTTTTTACCTTTTTTGTCACTTTTTTGGGTGAAATGGTAGGAGTACAATGTACCCTATTACCATTTCCCACAGGGGGGGCCGGGATCTGGGAGTCCCCTTTGTTAAAGGGGGCTTCCAGATTCTGATAAGCCCCCTGCCCGCAGACCCCCACAACTACCGGGCAAGGGTTGTGGGGATGAGGCCCTTCTCCTCATCAACATGGCGACAAGGTGCTTTGGGGGGCCTACCCCAAAGCACCCATCCAATGTTGAGGGCATGTGGCCTGGTACGGTTTAGGAGGGGGGGTGCTCTCTCGGCCCCCCTCTTTTCCTGCGGCCTGCCAGGTTGTGTGCTCAGATAAGGGTCTGGTGTGGATTTTTGGGGTAACCCCACGCCATTTTTTTTAAAATTTTGGCGCGGAGTTCCCCTTAATACCCATACCAGACCTGAAGGGCCTGGTAATGGAATTTTGGGGGACCTCCATGCATTTTTTTTTATTTTTCAATTACTTTTAATGACTTTTATGTATATTGTCGGGGCCGACCATTCATTAATAGCCGACACTAGCGCTTTTAAATTACTTTTTTTTCAATAGAAATGTCATTTTGCTCTCGGACTGTTATAAACACGGGAAACATGCGCTACTTTAAAGGCATACTATACAAACCCCCCAGGTACGAAATGTAAAGTTATATTTCACTTTTATTGTTTCACTTTAGGCATTATTAAAATCACTGCTCCCGAAAAATTGGCCGTTTTTAAAACTTTTTTTTGCATTGATCCAGGTCCCCAAACACTTTTTTTGACAATAACTTGCATATTAGCCTTTAAAATTAGCACTTTTGATTTCTCCCATAGACTTTTAAAGGGTGTTCCATGGCTTTCGAATTTGCCGCAAACACCCCAAATTGTACACTATTCGGCGAACGGGCGAACAGCCAATGTTCGAGTCGAACTCATGTTCGACTCAAACAGATAGCCCATCCCTAATTATTAAGAGTCTGATTGTTTAATCCTTGCAAGTAACGTATCGCTGAGTGGTGTTGTTAGGCCATTGTTTTACACCCAGTTTTAAATAAATATGAATAATTCTAAATGCCGTGCCACAGGAGTAAATATATCTTAACATTTTCTGATGTCCCAGAGAAGCTTCTTGTGTTGTTAAATTGGGCTCTCAATTACAACCATTTTTTCTGTGCAGTTGTGTCACAATTTTTCTGTGTTTATGTTTCCCCTCAGAATGTTTGTATTTATTAGTTTATCAGTATAGCAGCTTCATCAGCAACACATACTTTAATTTCCTTCAACCACTTTAACAAAGGAAAGAACAAGCAGTACATTATATAATAAACAATAAAGTGCAGCGCTAATATGTGAAAAAATACAATTGAGTTCCACCAAGTGACATATAAAACAATTAGTGACAAAACATATTGCAAATACAAGTACAAAGCAAAACTAAAATCACAAGTGTATGTGAAAAAATCCAAAAGTTCTTGGTAAGTCCACAAATAAATATAAAGAACACCCGTCCAAGAGAGGTAGTGATGAAAGGTGCCTAGATATGATCCACCAAAACGTGTATGAGTAGAGTCTGCTTACCAGACGGCGATGACTGCTATGATGGCAGTCTCGCCCAGCATAGGGATTATGGTCTCCCAAAACCCAAGGTGCAATGCGGGATCGGTGGTTCTAATACTCTCAGTCCCTTTTTAGTGAATCCTGAGGTCCAAAAGGCTGCTGCACAGGCTTTCTGTTATACAGGTCCAGATCTTGAGTGTCAGGATGGCTTCAGCTACGCCTAGCTGAGGCTGGAACTGGTATGAGATTTTAGCTGCTCCTACTCTCATCCACTGGCTCTCTCCTGTCCTTCCTTCTGCCCAGGAGCAAAGCCCCCCAGCACAGGGATCCCCTCCAGGCAACAGGACCCTGGACTCTGCTCTCTCACTGCCAGGCTCCTGAAAATTTATGGCCTATTTCCCCACCTTCTGGGCCTTGCCTAACTTTATATGAATGGCGCATTAGAGCACAAAAGTGTTATGGAGGTTCCTGATTGAATGGCCATATTGTCCTAGTTAAGATAACCCTAGAGACCAGATGAAAAATGTTTTAACCTCAAGGATGGAAAAAAGCAAATTAATTCTCTGTGTTAGTATCAGTTACACCTTAAAACCATAATTTCTGACCCAAATCTTGTGACTTGGCTTTCTCATTCTGATGTGAAGTATACAGTAAGTGATCATGCTTAATTTTTACTTAAAGTGTAAGTTCACCTTTTCATTAAAATTAAATGAATACATTGCAAATATCCTGGCCACCCCTCTAGACCCTGCTGTACATATGAGTTGTGCTGCTAGTGTAGCAGCCTGCACACCATACACAACAATAGACAGCCTCAGAGTGATTCTTCATTATAATGTTCACAATGGCAAGTGCTTGTTAGTTGGCACGATTTTGGTGTGGGTAGAAGACCACGCTTGACTGTAAGCCCAACCAATAGGTTATTGGTGGATATCTGAACAATGAAAATGGTAAAGGTCAATTTTGAGGTATTTATCCCCCAAAGGTAGATGATGGTAATATACTCATAGAGGGAGTCTGGAGGATGCACACAGTGTCATTGTCATTTCAATGGTGGATATCTGAACAATGAAAATGGTAAAGGTCAATTTTGAGGTATTTATCCCCCAAAGGTAGATGATGGTAATATACTCATAGAGGGAGTCTGGAGGATGCACACAGTGTCATTGTCATTTCAATGGTGGATATCTGAACAATGAAAATGGTAAAGGTCAATTTTGAGGTATTTATCCCCCAAAGGTAGACAATGGTAATATACTCATGGAATGTATGTGGTAATATTGCTCCAACTATATAGGACCAGCAGCCAACATAAACAATAGACAGATTGTGGAAACAGAAAACGTGTGTAACAATGTGGCGCTAAAACAGTTGTCCGTTATCAAGCAGAGAACTACCAGAATATTCGTCTGGAAATTGACCTGCGTAACAACGTTTTATTGAAGAAAACTCAATTCAATGAGCCTAAAAATGAGTGGATAATAATAAAAAACTTTGGTGCTTAGCATATATGCCTAGTGCTGTTCTTATTATACCTCATGTAAAATAAAAGTGCAAATAATGACTTGCTAAAATCATAAAATATTACAACTTGTATGATCCCTAGATGGAGTGCATACACGAAATACCAAAATAAAAGTGCAAATAATAACTTTCTGAAAAAATGTTACAACTTGTGTGCTCCCTGAAAAGGGGCACACCCAAGCAATATCAATAAACACAAGTGTGCATGCATCTGAAAACATAAAACAAATGTGACAACATAAAAAATTGCATTTGTGTATAACCAGTAATACAAGGTATAGGGTTAAACCCGATAAATATTGACGTGTGTGTCAGTACACCATGATTAATTAATCAGTGTTCATCAAAACGTGATATAATACATAAAACTAGTGTTGAAAAAAAAGGAATCAGTTCCAATGCTTCCCAATGGGTTGGATTTCCTTGTTCTATGATGGCCGGAATGGACCCTGAGAAAGCCCGGCACTGGGGTGTCTGATAAATGTGTATAACAGGTGAAATACCCTTACAAGAGTAGGTGGACTTACTAACCAAAGGTTGCAAGTCAGACAGGCGTGTATCAAAACCATCCAAGGAGTGGTTGTTCCAGGTGAGATGGATACCAGAACGGATCCTGACGCGGTAGAGCGTGATATCGATTACTCACCGATCGTCCCGATCATCATCGTACACTCTAGGAATCACTCTAGTTGAAGTAGATAGATGCTGATACTTGGACCTCGAATATTGGTCGATCAGTAGGGTATAAATCCCTCAGGGGGAAAAATAAAAGAAATCCTCCACATAGTGTAAATCCGCTTCATGAAAATTTAATGAAGTAAAAAAGTTTTTCTGGCACTGACAAACAGAACCCAGATGAAAACTGACAATATAAAAAGCGCTTATAAAATAAGTGGCTCAGCAAGCATATCAGACCCGATGCGTTTCGTCCTCCTGGAGTTCAACTGGGGTCTCATAGAAGGAGTCTGGAGGATGCACACAGTGTCATTTTTGAATATTTACCTAATTTTTGAATGAAAAAGACTGGAGTGTTTGCAGAAGGACATTTAATGATTTTATTAGTTGCACTATCACTTTTTAAAATTAAATTGTTTGTGTCTGGATTCAAAGGATTTGGATTATTAGCACTTTATATTATGTTTTTTAATACATTTTATGTACAAGGTAGATGTATATTTGTTTTTATAATAATTATTATATTTGCTCTGTATATTTTTAATATTGACCTTATTTTTACACAGATTTTTTAAAAAAAGTCTTTTTTTTTAAGTCCTCTCCTACAGTTCCCCAGGAGTTCTAAAAACTGGGACTCTATATTTTAGAAATGCAGACTTCAGCCAGTGACCCCCATTCTTGTAAAATGATAAAGTTAAGTAGCACACCTACAGAAATACCATTGGCCACCAGATGGTGCTATGGAAATTCCTACGGCACTTAGCACCATCCAGTGGCCAAATGCAGTACTTACATTTTAAATAATCTAAAAACATTCTACCAGTACAGAAAATAGCCCAATAACATTCTTTTTTGCCCTTTTCACACAGAACAAATATACAAGCACTTTCACTGGGTAAATTTCTATTCAAATTTTTTCTAGTTTCAAGAGACAGGAAAAAAAGGTAAATCTCCAACAGGAACACAGGTAGAAATAAGTTAGTATAGTAGGAGAAGCCTGGAATCCTCAGTCATGTTTCATTGTTATTTGCTTCCTTGTTGCAAATTTTTCTTTCCTTCCTGTCTGGTGAAACCATTTTAAAAAAAAATATGTTTATTAAGAATTTTCATACAAACAATAGAAAAGTATCACAAACACAAGTCATATATCCGGGAAGGTTTCAAGACAGATAACATAGCCTTGGTGAAACCATTTTAACTTGCACAGAAAGGGAAAATCTCTCTAATAGAGCCTCGCTGGCAGCAAAAACTCAACAGGGATTCTAACCTTTCCTCGCTCTATCCAAAATTTAAAATAGATTTATTGGCTGGACGTATACTGTATTTTACCAAATGCATATGCAATTAATCAGGGAGCAGGCTATACAGAAACAAGTTAGCCATCAGATTACAAACAATTACACAAAGGAACATACTTAGGTAATCACAGCAAGACATCCTGCTGCACTACTTCAGTACAATACAGTAAAATGCAAGAAAGTACATGTGGTCTTTACTGGCTTCCTAATCAAATTTTTGTGTTTATCATTGTAATGGGCAACCCCACTGACTAGTAGCAAGGAGGCGTGCATATCACTGACATCCTCAGCTTATTCAGTGTCAGAACTTTTCTCTCACTTTTGGCAGCATTCAAGTAGGTTGATTGTCTGCATACATCTGGTATTCTGTAAGTATTTTTGGTTTTCATTCTTCTAATAAATTAAGGCTCACATGCACACTTTGTATCAAGACAAAATGAAAAAAAAAAGGAATAATTACTTTGTTATTTTAACTAGGTGACAAATATCACCCATGTTTTGTGTTAATTCTTTGATAACTCTCCAAACACAAAACTAAGAATTATGTACTTTACATATACAGTATCTCACAAAAGTGAATACACCCCTCACATTTTTGTAAACATTTTATTCTATCTTTTCATGTGACAACACTGAAGAAATGACACTTTGCTACAATGTAAAGTAGTGAGTGTACAGCTTGCATAACAGTGTAAATTTGCTGTCCCCTCAAAATAACTCAACACACAGCCAATTATGTCCAAACTGCTGGCAACAAAAGTGAGTACACCCTAAGTGAAAAAGTCCAAATTGGGCCCAAAGTATCAATATTTTGTGTGGCCACCATTATTTTCCAGCACTGCCTTATCCCTCTTGGGCATGGAGTTCACCAGAGCTTCACAGGTTGCCACTGGAGGCCTCTTCCACAACTCCATGACGACATCTCAGAGCTGGTGGATGTTAGAGACCTTGCGCTCCTCCACCTTCCGTTTGAGGATGCCCCACAGATGCTCAATAGGGTTTAGGTCTGAAGACATGCTTGGCCAGTCCATCACCTTTACCCTTAGCTTTTTTAGCAAGGCAGTGGTCATCTTGGAGGTGTGTTTTGGCTCGTTATCATGTTGCAATACTGCCCTGTGGCCCAGTCTCTGAAGGGAGGGGATCATGCTCTGCTTCAGTACATCACAGTACATGTTGGCATTCATGGTTCCCTCAATGAACTGTAGCTCCCTACTGACAGCAGCAGTCATGCAGGCCCAGAGCATGACACTCCCACCACCATGCTTGACTGTAGGCAAGACACACGTGTCTTTGTACTCCTCACCTGGTTGCCGCCACACACGCTTGACACCATCTGCACCAAATAAATTTATCTTGGTCTCATCAGACCACAGGACATGGTTCCAGCAATCCATGTCCTTAGTATGCTTGTCTTCAGCAAACTGTTTGTAGGCTTTCTTGTGCATCATCTTTAGAAGAGGCTTCCTTCTGGGAAGACAGCCATGCAGACCAATTTTATGCGGCACTGAGAGGCTGAACCCCCCCACCCCTTCAACCTCTGCAGTACTCATGCATCTATTTCCCAAAGAGAATCTCTGGATATGACGCTGAGTACGTGCACTCAACTTCGACCTTGTAACACTAACAAGTCACATGACACCGGGTTAGGAAAATGGCTTTTTGGACATTTTCACTTAGGGTGTACTCACTTTTGTTGCCAGAAGTTTAAACATTAATGGATGTGTGTTTAGTTATTTTGAGGGGACAGCAAATTTACACTGTTATACAAGCTGTACCCTTACTACTTTACATTGTAGCAAAGTGTCAGTGTTGTCACTTGAAAATATATAATAAAATATTACCAAAAATGTGATGGTTGTACTCGCTTTTGTGAGATACCGTATACATATATTGAGTTTTAAGATTTTTTTTTGCTAACACTCTTCAAAGCTGTAGACAGGGTCTACCATATTAATCTACAGTACATATAAAAATGTAAATTAATTCCATATTCTTAACAAGCTGTAAATAAACTTTCAAATAAATTCTCACTGACCTCTGAAGTTACAGCCCCTGTGCAAAGGTATGGGTCTTCCGGCTCGCTGTGAAAGTAGGATGAGTAGTGAGGGAATACTGGTAAAGACAGTATAAGGGGGCTGAGAGGCCCTTACAGAGACACTTTCTATCCATAGCATTCCCTGCTATGCCCAACACTCTGCATTCACTTCTCTCACCATCAGTGCTGCAATTTCCAAAACCCCTCTCAGGGCCTCCACTTGTTCTCCTTACAGAAGCCAACATAGCTCTACTCGGCAGCTGCCATTGCAGGTTTTTTTTTTTTTAAATACACAGCAGGGGGAATCAAAGGGGCACACCCACAGGGGCAATCAGATGTCAGGGAGGGGGGATTGGTGCGGCAGGGCAATTACAGAACAATGTCCTGTGTCTCTTCCTGCAGCAGCTGAAAGCCGATGGGAGGGAGGAAAACCGCCTTTCAGCTGCTGGAGGGAGAAACATAGACACAGGGCATCGTTCTTTAAGTGCCCTGCCGCACCAATAACCCTTCTGTCCGGGCCCCCCTGTGTGCCCAGGCCCCCTACAGGAGGACTAATAGTACCTCCTTATCAGAGGCCCTGGTAAACTGGCTTTGTACCCTTCATTGTTTAAACCTACTGTCTATTGCTAATGTATTGCCATAGGGATATCATCCTCACTTCATTATACATTTATGTTTTGTTCAAAAATATATTTTAAATATAATTTTAAAATTATTCACAAAAGGAACAAGTGATCCGCCTTAGACACAGCACAAGTTGCTCAGTATCAGAATGCATTTGTTTGAAATCCAAATTTTCTAGTAGCTAGAATTAGGTTACTAAAATAAAACCTACAAAGAAAAAAGTATGAATATTTTTTTCAACTTATATTGATGCATCAAGGATAGATAACAGCTTCATATTGTTATTTTCAGCAAGGCATACATTGCCTAGACTTTGATTTAGATCTCACAGAACTTCACATAAAAGTCATAATTGTAAGAGAACGTGATACCTCTAAAGAGGCTTAGCAGATGTTTGAAGTAAGTATAGTGAGAAAAACAGAATTTCAAGAACATGAAATTCAGCACACCAAAAGAATATATACAATTTGGAAACTCAGCAAGCACACTGCTTTTCTTAAACAAAGAATGTCAAAACATAGATTTTTAATAGTGCATTACCAAATTTTTCTATTAACTATCAATTGACCAATTGCTTGGTCATTTAAAGAGCAATTCCAGGTTAGTGCTTAAGGGCTTGTTCACACTTGACTACATTTCTAACACTTAGCAAACACTCCTATAGCATTAATATGGATATTAGACTCATGTTTTACAAGGGTTAATGAGGAGGTAAAAATGCTCCCCAAACACCCTATGGGCAGTTTTGAAGTATTTGATGAGCGTTAAGGCGTGTTAAAACTGCTCCACAAACGCCTATTCCATTACAGAAAATAAATAAAACTTACCGCACCACAACTGCCTGCCAGAGCGTTTGTAAGCATTACCATAGACATGAATGGGAGGTGTTGAAAGCCTTCAAACACCTCCTGACTCGACATGAGGCTTTAATTTTGAAGTGATGCGACACTAACGCTTCATGTTTTGATAACGTGAACAGCATTGTGTGCTGTCCATTGTATCATTTACCTAAACGTTTGAGGGGCATTTTTAATGCTTCTCAAACACCTGCTTTTAATGCCAGTGTGAAGTTAGCCTAAATCAGAAGAATGACTCAATGTACCTTAGTCTGAGTTTTGCATAATCCACTGCTTTCACAATCCAGAAAGCACTAAACAGGCCATGACAATAAGTCTTCAAGCTTGGGCTGTATAATTTCTTATGTTGGTTCTTGCATCACCAATTCCATTTAAACTTCCACGTAAGCTCTGAATTTAATTACCGTATTTATCGCAGTATAACACGCGCTGGCATATAACACGCACCCCAAGTTTAGGAGGGAATTTTAAGGAAAAAAAGTTTTAAAGAAAAAAATTTAAATGCCCATCAATACAGCCTTTTCAGTGTCATCTGCAGCCTTGCACAGCGTCCATCTGCATGCTTGTCCAGTGTCATTTGCAGCCCTGCAGTCATTTGCAGCCTTGCAGTCATTTGCAGCTTTGCAGCCTTATCAGTGTCCATTTGCAGCCTTGCAGCCTTGTCAGTGTCCATCTCCTGTTTTGTTATTGTCCATTTGCAGCCTTGTCAGTGTCCATCTCCTGTTTTGTTATTGTCCATTTGCAGCTTTGTAAGTGTCCATTTGCAGCCTTACCCAGGCTGCCGTTAAACTGCAGTGACTTGCCAGTGTCACTGCAGTTTGAAAATGGCACCGCCAAGACACACAGAGCCAGTCGTCGGCTCTTCTCTGCGGCTCTCCGCCACTTTCGGCTCCTCTCGTAGTCCCACCTGGGATGGGCGTGACTGAGCAGAGCCGAGCACCGCCCATTTACAGATAGCCGAGTGTACTCGGCTAGGTTCGCTAGCTCCGCTCACAGTCACGCCCAGTCCATCATAGGGAGGCTATCTATGTATATCGGCGGCCGGCGATCGCTCTGCTCACAGTCAGCAGGGGATCGGCGTATAACACGCACCCGCGATTTTCCCCTGATTTTATGAGGAAAAAAGTGCGTGTTATACGCAGATAAATACGGTAATAGCTGTGAGTAATACTTTACTGGCATTGTTTTTTACATCAGGGTTTATTTGTGTGACAGTGAGATAGGCATGTGTTCAAGCACCACGAGATTCCAGGATCCCTAGATTATAAACAAAAGGGTGTGGGCTGGAATTGTGCTGTAAGTGATGTATGGATAAAAAAAAAAATCAGAACTGCTTAGAAGGTTGACTTTTCTCAATTTATGCAGCTCAAAGTTTAAACGCAAAAGCAAACATTTATTATATAGTATTACAGCTTACCAATTCTTAGATGTGGTGACTGCTTTCATATTTTTTTTTAGGTTTTCTTTTTTCTATTTTCACCCAGTGATATGGCCAGTAAGTCTATTGTTTTTCAAAAGAACACACTCTCTTCCAGATGTATCAGCTACAGTGAGTAGACAAACCATTTATCACTGACAGAAATACTTACAATGATCAGATTTTATTTATGTAAAAACCCTTATTCCAAAAGTGTTGCTGTAACTTTTTATAAAGCATTAGCAGGAGTTTGGCTTCAATTTATTAGATTTACTAGCAGATTTAAATAAACTATCACAACCCTCCCTCCCCCCAGACTGACAATTCTGTCCAAATGTGCCCCATATGCTCATTCATCCAGAGTGAGGGCAATGTAATGCTGGAATTGTATTACTGGCCAGATCGGCAGTTGAGAACAGAAGGAAAACAGGCTAAAAATGAAAAACAATACCACCACCACATCTATGGATTGGTAAGCTGCAATACAGTAGGTTACATTTTTGGTTTTGGGTTTAATACTACTTTCATGTCGAATTTTACCTGGAGAGTAGGGATGAGCTTCGTGTTCGAGTCGAACCCATGTTCGACTCGAACATCGGCTGTTCGACCGTCCGTCGAATTGCGAACGATATGGGCCGTTCGCGCCAAATTCGTGTGGCGCGTCACGGCCCATAATTCACTGCGGCATCGCAGTGCATTGCTGGCTGATGATTGGCCAAGCATGCACTATGACCCGCATGCTTGGCCAATCACAGCGCCGCCTGAACAGAGAGCCGTAATTGGCCAAAGCCAAGGAGGCTTTGGCCAATTATGGCTCAGGGGATTTAGTACACGCCCCACACTATATAAGGCCGCCTGCACGGCGGCCCTGTGTAGTGTGTGTTCCGGCGTTGAAAGAGATAGACAGAGAGACAGTGTTTGATTTGAGTTAGATAGATTAGGCAGAACAGTCAGTCAGTTAGCTGCACTTACAGTGTATTGTGTATATATATGCATCCCAGGTGTTGCATATATATATATACACACTGTATTCAGTTTAGCTAGATCCGTTCCTGTTATCTTCTATCTAGACTATTTACATTCAGTGCAGTGTGTCCTGCTCACAGTGTTCAGCTAGATCCGTTCCTGCTATTTACATTCAGTACAGTGCTTCCTGCTCACAGTGTTCAGCTAGATCCGTTCCTGCTATTTACATTCAGTGCAGTGCGTGCTGCTCACAGTGTTCAGCTAGATCCGTTCCTGCTATTTACATTCAGTGCAGTGCGTGCTGCTCACAGTGTTCAGCTAGATCCGTTCCTGCTATTTACATTCAGTGCAGTGCGTCCTGCTCACAGTGTTCAGCTAGATCCGTTCCTGCTATTTACATTCAGTGCAGTGCGTCCTGCTCACAGTGTTCAGCTAGATCCGTTCCTGCTATTTACATTCAGTGCAGTGCGTGCTGCTCACAGTGTTCAGCTAGATCCGTTCCTGCTATTTACATTCAGTGCAGTGCGTCCTGCTCACAGTGTTCAGCTAGATCCGTTCCTGTTATCTTCCTACTGACAGGCAGGCTTGTCTGGTTACAGTATATAAAGCTACCTGAAGAAAATTACAGGTGTTCTTTTTGATCCTATTAGTACCACGGTCAGGCAGCTAGACTATTTACATTTAGTACAGTGTGTCCTGCTCACAGTGTTCAGCTAGATCCGTTCCTGTTATTTACATTCAGTGCAGTGTGTCCTGCTCACAGTGTTCAGCTAGATCCGTTCCTGCTATTTACATTCAGTACAGTGCGTGCTGCTCACAGTGTTCAGCTAGATCCGTTCCTGCTATATACATTTAGTGCAGTACGTCCTGCTCACAGTGTTCAGCTAGA
Source organism: Lithobates clamitans (assembly GCA_037952925.1). Lineage (NCBI taxonomy): Eukaryota > Metazoa > Chordata > Amphibia > Anura > Ranidae > Lithobates > Lithobates clamitans. The sequence continues at coordinate 1,763,042 of JBBGZY010000931.1, read as the reverse complement.
TCCGTTCCTGTTATCTTCCTACTGACAGGCAGGCTTGTCTGGTTACAGTATATAAAGCTACCTGAAGAAAATTACAGGTGTTCTTTTTGATCCTATTAGTACCACGGTCAGGCAGCTAGACTATTTACATTTAGTACAGTGTGTCCTGCTCACAGTGTTCAGCTAGATCCGTTCCTGTTATTTACATTCAGTGCAGTGCGTCCTGCTCACAGTGTTCAGCTAGATCCGTTCCTGCTATTTACATTCAGTGCAGTGCGTCCTGCTCACAGTGTTCAGCTAGATCCGTTCCTGCTATTTACATTCAGTGCAGTGCGTGCTGCTCACAGTGTTCAGCTAGATCCGTTCCTGCTATTTACATTCAGTGCAGTGCGTCCTGCTCACAGTGTTCAGCTAGATCCGTTCCTGTTATCTTCCTACTGACAGGCAGGCTTGTCTGGTTACAGTATATAAAGCTACCTGAAGAAAATTACAGGTGTTCTTTTTGATCCTATTAGTACCACGGTCAGGCAGCTAGACTATTTACATTTAGTACAGTGTGTCCTGCTCACAGTGTTCAGCTAGATCCGTTCCTGTTATTTACATTCAGTGCAGTGCGTCCTGCTCACAGTGTTCAGCTAGATCCGTTCCTGCTATTTACATTCAGTGCAGTGCGTCCTGCTCACAGTGTTCAGCTAGATCCGTTCCTGCTATTTACATTCAGTGCAGTGCGTGCTGCTCACAGTGTTCAGCTAGATCCGTTCCTGCTATTTACATTCAGTGCAGTGCGTCCTGCTCACAGTGTTCAGCTAGATCCGTTCCTGTTATCTTTCTACTGACAGGCAGGCTTGTCTGGTTACAGTATATAAAGCTACCTAAAGAAAATTACAGGTGTTCTTTTTGATCCTATTAGTACCACGGTCAGGCAGCTAGACTATTTACATTTAGTACAGTGTGTCCTGCTCACAGTGTTCAGCTAGATCCGTTCCTGTTATTTACATTCAGTGCAGTGTGTCCTGCTCACAGTGTTCAGCTAGATCCGTTCCTGCTATTTACATTCAGTACAGTGCGTCCTGCTCACAGTGTTCAGCTAGATCCGTTCCTGCTATTTACATTCAGTGCAGTGCGTGCTGCTCACAGTGTTCAGCTAGATCCGTTCCTGCTATATACATTTAGTGCAGTACGTCCTGCTCACAGTGTTCAGCTAGATCCGTTCCTGTTATCTTCCTACTGACAGGCAGGCTTGTCTGGTTACAGTATATAAAGCTACCTGAAGAAAATTACAGGTGTTCTATCCCAGCTTAGTGCAGCTACAGGCCATTAGTATGTCTGGAAGGCCAAGAAGGAGAGGCAGACAGTCACAAGCCAATAAGAGAGGGCAAGCAGGCTCTGTGTCTAGTGCTGGTCGTGGAGACGGTGCATCCTCATCAGCACGTGGCCATGGGACACGCTTGGCCTTTTTTTCGGCAGCTGGCCGTGTTGAGCCGCAACATGCGGAAGACTTGGTCGAGTGGATGACCAAGCCGTCCTCATCCTCCTCATCCTCTCTCACCCATGCCCAGGGTGCTTTGTCTGGCAAAGCAGCGGCCTCTTCCCTCAGCTCAATGTCATCAGTGACTCCTTCCCTAGCCCCACCATGTCCTCCTGAGGATTCCCTCGAACTGTTTGACCACAGTGTTGGGTACATGCTCCAGGAGGATGCCCAGCGTTTGGAAGGCTCTGATGATGATACTGAGCTCAATGAAGGCAGTAACATGAGCACGGACAGAGGGGGTGCCCAAGAAGGACAGCAATCTGGCAGTCATGCTCCCCCTGCTGCAGCATACTGCCAGGTTTGCTCCAGTGATGAGGAGGGAGGGGATGATGAGGTCACTGACTCAACGTGGGTGCCTGATAGGAGAGAGGAGGAGGAGGAGGAGGAGGAGGAGGAGGAGGAGGAGGTGGCACATCACCAACTAGGCAGGATGCCCTCCAGGGGCCAGCCTAAGGGCAGCACATTGACTGCATCACACCCCAAAGCTCCACATGTGCAGGGCGCTGCAGTCTCTGCGCGTTATTCAAAAAGTTCTTTGGTGTGGGCCTTTTTTGAGACGAGTGCATCAGATCGCACCGCTGCTATTTGCAATATATGTCTCAAGCGTATCTCGCGTGGCCAAAACATCTCCCGCTTGGGTACCACATGCTTGACCAGACATATGTTGACCTGCCATGCAGTTCATTGGCAAGCGTATCTAAAAGACCCACACCAAAGAACAAAGACGATCTCTCCTTGCTCCTCATCAGCTGAGATTTCCAACCCCACTAGACCTTCAGTCCTCTCTGCGACCTGCAGTGAGAGGAATGAAGGTGTAGAATTAGGTGTGTCACAGCCAAGTACTTATGGGCAATCTGCTTTTGGTACACCGACGTCAGATTGTACCAGGCAAATTTCCCTGCCCCAGCTGCTGCACCGCCGAAAGAAGTTTGCTCCCAGCCATCCACATGCCCAGCGGTTGAATGCTAGCTTGGCAAAATTGCTAGCACTTCAACTGCTGCCTTTTCAGTTGGTAGACTCTGCCCCCTTCCGTGAGTTTGTGGAATGTGCGGTTCCTCAGTGGCAGGTACCCAAACGCCACTTTTTCTCACGGAAGGCGATTCCGGCTCTCTACCGGCATGTGGAAGGCAATGTCCATGCCTCGCTGGACAGGGCGGTCAGCGGTAAGGTGCATATTACCGCTGACTCATGGTCCAGCAGGCATGGACAGGGACGTTACTTAAGTTTCACGGCGCATTGGGTGACTCTGCTGGCAGCTGGGAAGGATGCAGGACAAGGTGCAGTAGTGTTGGAGGTTGTTCCGCCACCACGCCTCCAAAATGCTGATTGTGACACACCTCTCTCCTCCACCCCCTCCTCTTCTTCTTCCTCCATGGCCTCTTCCTCGGAACCAGCGGTGCTCCGTAGGCGTTCAAGGGGCTACGCAAGTACGCAGGCCAAAAGATGCCATGCGGTGCTTGAGCTGGTGTGCTTGGGGGACAGGAGCCACACTGGGGCAGAGGTTCTGTCAGCTCTGCAGGGGCAGGTTCAGAGGTGGTTGACGCCACGCCAACTTAAGGCAGGAATGGTGGTTTGCGACAATGGCACCAACCTCCTCTCTGCCCTCCGACAGGGACAACTGACCCATGTGCCCTGTTTGGCTCACGTCCTTAACTTGGTGGTGCAGCGGTTCTTGGGCAGGTACCCGGGCTTACAGGATGTCCTGAGGCAGGCCAGGAAAGTCTGTGTGCATTTCCGCCGGTCATATAATGCCAGTGCTCGGCTGACGGACCTCCAAAAGGAGTTTAACCTGCCCAAGAACCGCCTAATCTGTGACATGCCCACCAGGTGGAACTCGACGTTGGCCATGCTGCAGCGGCTGCACACGCAGCAGAGGGCCATCAATGAGTACCTGTGCGACTATGGCACCAGGACAGGGTCAGGGGACCTTGGTTTTTTTTCCCCACGCCAGTGGGCCATGATCAGGGATGCATGCACTGTCCTGTCACCATTCGAGGAGGCCACGAGGATGGTGAGCACTGACAGTGCATGCATCAGTGACACTGTCCCCCTTGTCCACCTGTTGGAGCACACGCTGCGTGGGATAATGGACAGGGCACTTGAGGCAGAACAGAGGCAGGAAGAGGAGGACTTCCTTAGCTCTCAAGGCCCCCTTTATCCAGACAGTGTTCCTGCGTGCCCGCCGATCACACAGGAAGAGGACGAGGAGGAGGAGGAGGAGGAGGAGGAAGATTGTGTCAGTATGGAGGTGGAGCCTGGCACTCAGCATCAGCAGTCTTTAAGGGATCAGTCCCAAGGAACACATGGACTTGTACGTGGCTGGGAGGAGGTGGCTGCGGACGTTGTTGTCCTTAGTGACCCAGAGGACTCCGGACCGAATGCCTCAGCAAACCTACGCTGCATGGCCTCCCTGATCCTGCAAAGCCTGCGTAAGGATCCTCGTATTCGTGGTATCAAGGAGAAGGACCAATACTGGCTGGCAACCCTCCTTGATCCACGTTACAAGGGTAAGGTTGCGGACCTTATCTTGCCATCGCAGAGGGAGCAGAGGATGAAACATCTTCGGGAGGCCTTGCAGAAAGGTCTGTGCAACGCGTTCCCAGAGACTGGGAGGTTACAAACTCCTGTTTCTGGACAACGTGTTGCTGAGGCTTCGGTCAGTCAAAGAAGGAGCGGTGGAGAAGGTGGCCGTCTGACCGATGCGTTCAGACAATTTTTTGGTCCGCAGCCCCAAGGTATGATCGGTTCCAGCAACCATCGCCAGCGTCTGTTTTACATGGTGCAGGAATACCTAGGGGCAAGATCAGACTTGGACACCTTTCCCACCGAAAATCCTCTGGGTTACTGGGTCTTGAGGATGGATCACTGGCCAGAGCTTGCACAGTATGCAATTGAGCTACTGGCCTGTCCTGCATCCAGCGTTCTTTCGGAACGCACATTCAGTGCTGCTGGAGGCGTGGTAACCGATCACAGGGTGCGTCTGTCCACCGACTCGGTCGATCGGCTGACCTTCATAAAAATGAATCAGTCTTGGATCACCACCAGCTACCAAGCACCTGATGCAGATGTAACCGAATAATTTTTTTTGAAATCTCAGATCCCTTCAAAGACTGCCTATGCTGATGCTGAGTGACTATCCCTGAGTAATTATCCTCTTCCTCCTCAATCATCACGCTGATAGCTTGTAAGAACATTTTTGGTTCTGGGCGCCACCACCAGTGCCTAAGGCACAATTTTTCAGCCCCTGTTTAACAGGGGCGTGTAATTACAATTTTTGATGTAATACTTTGCAGCAGGGCTCGTTCCTGCATTCCAACTAGAGTGTCTGTGAGGGGTTGCAGTGTTGTGGCACCAGCACCAGTGCCTAAGACCCAATTTTTCTGCCCCTGTCTAACAGGGGCGTGTAATTACAATTTTTGATGCAATACTTTGCAGCAGGGCTTGTTCCTGCATTCCAACTAGAGTGTCTGTGAGGGGTTGCAGTGTTGTGGCACCAGCACCAGTGCCTAAGACCCAATTTTTCAGCCCCTGTCTAACAGGGGCGTGTAATTACAATTTTTGATGCAATACTTTGCAGCAGGGCTTGTTCCTGCGTTTCAACTAGAGTGTCTGTGAGGGGTTGCAGTGTTGTGGCACCAGCACCAGTGCCTAAGACCCAATTTTTCTGCCCCTGTCTAACAGGGGCGTGTAATTACAATTTTTGATGCAATACTTTGCAGCAGGGCTTGTTCCTGCATTCCAACTAGAGTGTCTGTGAGGGGTTGCAGTGTTGTGGCACCAGCACCAGTGCCTAAGACCCAATTTTTCAGCCCCTGTCTAACAGGGGCGTGTAATTACAATTTTTGATGCAATACTTTGCAGCAGGGCTTGTTCCTGCGTTTCAACTAGAGTGTCTGTGAGGGGTTGCAGTGTTGTGGCACCAGCACCAGTGCCTAAGACCCAATTTTTCAGCCCCTGTCTAACAGGGGCGTGTAATTACAATTTTTGATGCAATACTTTGCAGCTGGGCTTGTTCCTGCGTTTCAACTAGAGTGTCTGTGAGGGGTTGCAGTGTTGTGGCACCAGCACCAGTGCCTAAGGCCTAATTTTTCAGCTCCTGTTCAACAGGGGCATGTAATTACAATTCTTGATCTAATATTTCACAGCAGGGCCCTGTGAGGGCTTACAGTGTTTTGGCCACAGCAACACCTAAGGCCCAAATTTCTGCTGAGTATATAGGGCAGGACCCTACTTTCAAACATCTAACTTACAAACGACTCCTACTTGCAAACGGAAGGAGACAACAGGAAGTGAGATGAAATCTACCCCTAAGGAAGGGAAATTCTCTCCTGTAAGAGTTAATATGGGAAAACAATTTTTCCTTTCCACTGATGCTTTCCAATCCTTGTTCCACAAAAAAACCCAAATTTTCAAAAAACATTTTTCATTGGGACAAAAAAGTGAGGTGAAATCTTCTGAAGAGGAGGAAAGACGCAAAACAAATGTCACAGGGGTGATAACCCTTCCCTATGTTTTCCAAAAAGCTTAGAAAAGATTTTTTGGCTGGAGCTAAACACATTAAAAATGTTCAAAATTACAAACAGATTCTACTTAACAACAAACCTACAGTCCCTGTCTTGTTTGCACCGCCTGTATACTGCTGTTCAGAGTATATAGGGACCTTTCCTTATTTTAATTTGGGTGCGGGGTTCCCCTTAATATCCATACAAGACCCAAAGGGCCTGGTAATGGACTGGGGGGTACCCATGCCGTTTGTCTCACTGATTTTCATCCATATTGCCATGACCCGACATGACATTAAACCCGCAAGCAGTTTTAAATGAGATTTTTTCCTTTAAAAATGACATTTGGTGCAGGGACTGTTCTAAACATGGGAAACACGCGTCACTTTACAGGCATACTATAGACACCCCCCAGGTACGATATTTAAAGGAATATTTCACTTTTTTTTTTTTACTTTAAGCATCATTAAAATCACTGCTCCCGAAAAAACGGCCGTTTTTAAAAGTTTTTTTTGCATTGATACATGTCCCCTGGGGTAGGACCCGGGTCCCCAAACCCTTTTTAGGACAATACCATGCAAATTAGCCTTTAAAATGAGCACTTTTGATTTCGAACGTTCGAGTCCCATAGACGTCAATGGGGTTCTAACGTTCGTGCGAACTTGCGGTCCGTTCGCGGGTTCTGGTGCGAACCGAACCGGGGGGTGTTCGGCTCATCCCTACTGGAGAGTATGCATGCCTATTCTAATGTCATAGATTCCAAAATCATGGATGCCTCTGATCAGCACAAGCAGAATCTATATTGCTCAGGGTACTTTAGGTGGTTACACAGAATAAAACTGGTATAAGTAGCCAGGGCCGGGTGCTACCACTAGGCAAACTAGGCAGCCGCCTAGGGCGCACTGCTGCCTAGGGCGCCCTGCTGCTGGTTTCCCTACTCTCCGTCTCCGTGCTATGTAAGTTTTCGGTGCTGTATTATAAATACCTCTGTAATAAATGTTATAACCTCTAGTGGGCGCAGCTACGATAAAGCGTGCATATCTAGGGGGCGTAGGGGATGCCTCTGCTGCATGTTACTCAAGCAGCCGCTCTGTAGTGTCATTATAGAGGTGCAGCACTGGAGGACATGTCCTGATGGAACGGAAGCAAACATTCCCTGCGCGCTTCTATGATCAGTGCTCTCTACTGCAGCCGCATGCTAGCGTTGGCTTCTGTCACAGTGATGCTCGGGCAAAGGTGGTGGATTCAGGGGCGGAGCCAGCGGGGTGGCAAAATGAGGTTTCACCTGGGGTGTCAAAAATCCTTGCACCAGCCCTGTAAGAAGCCAGGAGCACTGCAGCAGCAACACTAAATCTATCAAATGAAATAAGCTATTCACTGGCCTCTCTGATTTTAGCTTGTGATAGTATATGCAGGATAGCAGTTTAATAATTATGTTATTTGTTACCTGACATTGTTTTTTAACCCCTTCCTGCCCAGCCTATTGTAAAATGACGGCCAGATAGGAGCCCTGTTATGCTAGGAGGACGTCAAATGAGGACTTCATATATCAGGCTGCGCTCCGGCACGACCTGTGTCCACCGGAGATTGTGAAAGAAATGGTAAATTCTGTATATAACTGTATTCTATTTACTATGCTTTGCCTATGTATTGCACACTGCACTCAGTACAGTACTGTAGTAGTTATTATTAATTTGGAACAACTAATCTATATAGTCGATATGTCCATCTATAAAATTTCCAGAACACATGTTCAGTATATCTAAGAAAAAGTAAAAGAATATATACAGTATTCAATTTAAGTTGCATATACTGTAGGTTATAATGATATTTATAATAAGATCCCACTCCATTAAATGTATACGCAATGCAACAGTTTAGTTCTAGATATTATAGGAAGAAGAAGAAGTTACAACAAAATGAGTTGAAAGAAACTAAAATAAAAATGGTTTGCTTGCTTAGTAAATAAAGAATTTTTCCCAAGCTCCCGCATATGAACTCTATTTTTCTTTTTTGCTATCCGCACAGTTTCCCCAGGTGCTTTAGGGACATTAGTATATCCCAACAGCTGCAGATGTGACAGCAGCTGTGTCAGCTTGCTGGTTATCAGTTCCTTTATGTTTTTTTTCCCACAAAATTTCAAGCTTCAGGCAAAATAGGATAAACTATTTTTAATAATACAAAAACGTTTGGATGTGAATATTATTTTGATTACTAGTGAATAAAATTATGGTTAAAGCGTATAAACCTGAAAAATAAAGTGTTACTGTCTCTTTAAAGTAATACAATGTCATTGTAGTATAGTAATATTATTTACTGCTTTCCGTATTCTGTAATACCTGGTTGATCTTGCCTGTGCCTGTGAGTAAACTGACCATAGCAATCATGGTTGCCAATCATGACAGTGTGGTCAGTTTACATCTTTCGTCATGCTGCTCTCTGTGTACAGACACGCTGTTTAAGAGCACAGCCTGTATTTTGCTCTCCCTTGTTCCGTAGACTGCGTGAAGCTGCTCCCCTCTCCAGAGCTACTTTACAGATGCCAATGTGAAGAAAGTGAAATTACTTATTAATAACGTTTAACTCCGCCCACAACATTTTATACAAGAATAATAAAATTAATATTGCAAAAGTATATGCGTGGAATGATTAAAAACATATATTTGGCGGTCATTGTTTAGTTGGATGTCATATTATTTCTTTATTTTTTTGGATTGGCACATCGCCAATCAGCACTGCGTCGACACAAGCTCAGAGTTTATGCATTTCTCTGCTGACGTACACATATACGTCAGTGCATACGTATGTGTGTACATCATTATTAGATGACTAAAGGGGAACAGATCATTAATTTTTTTGGTTCAGAGTTTACAACTACTTTAATGCTCTTTAATGTGCCGTATTTATCGGTGTATAACACACACTTTTTCCCCCTTAAAATCAGGGGAAAATCGCGGGTGCGTGTTATACGCCGATCCTCTGTGATCCTGAGCTGACAGATCTAAAAAATCGCCGACCGCGATTTGAAAATGGCGCCGCCGGCGCCGAAATACACAGAGCCAGTACTCGGCTCTTCTTGGCCACTTTCGGCTTCACTCGACGCCGCCCGAACCTAGCCGAGTGTACTCGGCTAGGTTCGGATAGCTCCGCTCACAGTCACGCCCATCACGGGCGGGACTACGAGTGGAGCTGAAAGTGAACGAGAGCCGCCGAGAAGAGCCGAGGATCGTGTCTAGCCCTGATGAAGCAAAATTTCTTTTGCGAAACATGTTGGCTCTAGTCACGCACGAACCTTGGATGTCACTACTGGATAATTATATGTTTATATTTGTATTGTCAATATTATTTTGTATTATATCTCAATAAACATTGCTAAAATTTTAATTGATTGGTCCTATGCTCATCTACGCAACTCAGCCCCTTTTTTCCGTAAAATCCCATTTTCTGAGGAGGGGTATTGCTTAGTCCTTCCCCATTCCCTTCCCTCATCTCCCTCTCCCCCTCCCCTCCCCCTCCTCTCCTCTTCATATTAGTTCATTACAATTAGGGATGGAAAATTAATCGAGTTGCTTTCCTAATATAGTCCAGCCATCTCTCCTCTATCTTGTATATTCTAATTGGGTGTAGAACCTGTTTTTGCTGGCTGGGGACTATCACAGGATTTGTCTTACTTTTAATTTTATTCATTTGTGATTTTTGAGTAATTGTTTATCAGTTTGAATTGCATGGTACTTTTCTTTCTCTTTGTTTCTTCTTGGTGGGGATCTCCACTTCCTTCCTTGTTCCTTCCTGTTCATATCGTCTTGATTTATCTGACTCCTAAGCATTATATCATAGCCCCATTTCTTAAATAGGGCATCAATTATTCCCCTCATGATGTCCCAATTTCTGGGAACTAACTGGGACCAATTCCTGGACAATATACAGAGTACATGCACTTCCCACACACAAATAGAGGTTAGTCTAGATGTCTATTTCCTTAAACTGAAAAGACTTATGGAGAAAAAATCTAACCTGGGGTGGCACATCCGTTTCTTCGATCGTTATTTAGGAGATAGAGTCTGCCCCCAGGGACTTAGAATCCAGATATTCCCCTCCTTTGAGGTGACTGACTCCCAATTCAAAGAGGAATGGGAACAGAATTGAAATAGCTGTTCCGCAGACCTAATCAAAATGCTTAAAAACAAATACAGCATGGAACTAAGTGACCTGGATAAAGAAATTGAGTCACTGAAAACAAATGGACACCAACTCGTATCGAACACTGATTTCCAAAGAAGAGAAAAAGAGCTGATGCAATATCTGGAAAACTACAATAAAGACATAGTCATGAAAAAAGAAAGCAAATTCTATAAAGATAAACTCGCTTTCTCAGGAGGATATGCGTATCGGTGGCCTAGGGGCCATTATAACAGACAAGGAAGATTTCCCCGACCAAATAAAAATATGAAAACATCATATAAATCCGATTCGGATGTCTCAATATCATCATCGTCAGTCTCATCCCACAAACCACCACCGAAAACAACACAGGGCTCACATGGTAGAGGACGACTACCAAAACGAGGAAATAGTCATGAACACCAAAATAACGGAGGGTCACACAAAAAACGTATGATGTCACCCCAAAAATACCCCCCGAGCAACCCACACCTAGATCAAGTGGAGGGGGTGTGTCGTGTCCAGGAACTAGCATACCACTACATATGTTCGAAGATATGGGAATAGGTTCCCAACGGGAACTGGGAGCCGTACCCAAAACAACTCATGGTCATAACCCCAACTCGGGCTCAATCCCTTTAGGGAGTATTCCCAATCCCCCGGCCACCCCAATGATACAGCGCAGTGGAAAGATGGACTCGTTTGTGATAAAACAGCCAACACTGGGTCGGGACTAGACGTAATTAATCTATCGTCTTACCAACTTACACCAATCGAGCTAGATGTCCTGAGGCTGGGACTCAGTTTCTGTCCCAAGTAGACAAATTTACCCTTGTGAAGGATTTACATATGTTTGCCAGAAACCTTACATATAGATACATATTCGACACTGACAAAGGCAAAATGCTGAGTAAAGAGGAAGACCCTTACAAGGGATTTAAGGTACAAGACTTTAGGGCACTTAAAACACTAATTCAACTGCTGGACGAAAACGAGGGATACGGAAGCTCGGAAAGTTCCTCGTCTGAAGATGAAGAAGCAAGCCCAAGTCTACCTCTAAGACCCCTAAAATTTAAAAACAAATCTCAGAAATTCCCAAACCTTCAGACATGCCCAGCTGTATGGGCCTTCCTGAAACAGACTATGAAACAAATAGAAACTATACACTTCCCAAAACCCAAATTAAAGAATTTGTCGTCAGTACAACAGTCAGATCTGGCAAATCTGATGAGGAGGGATGAATTTGTGATAAAACCGTCGGATAAAGGAGGAAATGTGGTGGTGATGAACAAAGAAAATTACATCGAAATGTGTTTAAACATACTGAATAACCGTGAATGGTACCAGCAGATCCAACCCCAGAAACTGAATGAAGCAAGATCATGCTATGTGTCTATTATCGATCGGGCACATTCCCAAGGCCTGATCGATGGAGACACCCGTGAGTTCCTTGAGGTTAAATGGCCGATAACACAGACTTTCTATTCATTACCCAAAGTCCACAAGAATTTATCCAAGCCCCCTGGACGCCCAATTGTCTCGGGAATAGGAAGCCATACAGAGACTGCGAGCCAGTTCGTGGATGGTTACCTACGCCCACACGTTACAAGCTTACCGTCTTACCTCAAAGATACGCTGGAATTACTCAAGATTCTTGAGGGACTTACTGTACCCCCGGGAACAATATTGGCGGCCATTGATATAGAGGCCCTCTATTCAAGTATACCACACAAGCTGGGTGTCGCAACGGTCGCAGAATTCCTAAAAGAAAGAGACACTGATAGCTGGGATATGTGCCAATTCGTTACAGTACTGTTGGAACATATTCTCACCAACAACATGTTTCTTTTCAATGGCGTGACCTACCTCCAGGTACAGGGGGTAGCGATGGGGACATCATGTGCCCCATCGTATGCCAACCTGTACCTGGGGGGTTGGGAACGCAATCTATTTTCGGATGAGGGGACCGCGATGTACCTACGCCATATTCTTCTATGGCGGAGGTACATCGACGATGTCCTCCTCATTTGGACGGGGACAACGGAGCTACTCAATAGCTTTATGGAACTCTTTACCCACAATAAGTTAAATCTCAAGTTTACCATCCAATTTGATACAACGACTATCTCGTTTCTGGATCTACGACTGGTACTGAGAGAAGATGGTTCAATCTTCAGTACATTATATAGGAAGGAGACGGCTGGCAACACTATTTTGCATTTTACCAGCTCCCATCCCCGTACATTAATACACAGTATACCTTATAGTCAGTACCTCCGAATACGACTAAACTGTGCTAGAGATGAGGACTTCGAGAAAGAGGCGCGAGCCCTGTATGACCGCCTGCTTAAACGAGGGTACAGCAAAAAAGTGTTAAAGAGAGCCTACCAGCGGGCCAAACGGAATCCACGTGACACCCTCATTTTCAAACATAAAGCAAGAGACTCACATCCCACTACTAAATTAAACACAACATATACAGCGCAGCAACAGGAGATTCGAAGCTTGTTTAGTAACAATTGGCACTTTTTGTCTGAGGATCCAGTCATCTCAAAATATGTGGCCAATGTGCCACAAATTACTTACAGGAGATCACGGTCGATTAGAGATGCGATAGTCCATAGTCACCTACAATCTTCGATATCAGTGGCAGGAGCAGAGGGCGGGAGTGGCACCTTTAGATGTGGACATTGCCAATTTTGTCCATGGATAAGAGAGGGCAGTGGTTGTCCCCTCCCGAGAGGAGGCTTCCACAAATTAAAGGGATACGCCGATTGCACCACAACGGGCATTGTGTACTTAGCCATGTGCCGTTGTGGCGCCTTTTATATAGGTAAAACTAAACGCCCATTTGCTAGAAGGATACAGGACCACCTGTACTACCTGGATGCAGGAATACTATATACTCCCATCTGCAAACACGTTGGCTTATGACATAGCTATGATCCTAATTTTGTGTCCTTCTTTGCCCTGGAGGTTATACCCGAGCCGGAGAGGGGTGGTAATGTGGATAAAATGATTCTGCAGCGTGAGGCCAGGTGGATATACAACCAACGAGCGACTAGTCCACCTGGCCTCAACACTGCACTTGCATTTAACCCCTTCCTATGATATTATCTATTCTTGTTAATATTAAGTATCTCACAAATGCCCATATGACTATGTAACACCTGGAACTATAGATGAGATATCCACTACATATTTGCCATTTGCTGCTATAAGTAGGCTTATGTCTATTTTTACCTTTTTTTTTTTTTTTGAGGTATGCAATACCATGTGTATCTACATAGCTCAAAATCATCTATCCTATAGCAAAAGGTTATACTGTTTATGAACAACTGGTATAGGTTGATTATATTACATACCTGTTACATATCCTACCTGTACATGACTCCAGACAAACTCATATACATATATAGTGGAATATTACCAACTAGGTCCACTAGATGGTGCTATCTCCCAATGAGGATACGCTGACTAAAGTATATTGACCAAATATCTTTATCTCATTTCTCTCCCTTTTTTTTTTTTTTTTTTCTTGAACCATGTATGAATTCTGTGTATACTGTATTCTGTTGCTGTATATAAAAAACTATAAAAAATGTTAGTATATTAATTTAAGATACCTGGTCCCTTTGGACCTATTTATGTGTGTTTTTTCCTTTGCACCATTCCTTGGACTACCTCCGCTGCTGGCCGGTTATGGTTGCTATTGTAGTAGGGGGACTCGGATGTCCCTGCCCAGGGGGTGGAGCTCCCTTTTTCTTCCGCCCCCAGTCGCCCATCACGCCAATGGCGTAATATGGGCAATGCGCGCGCACTATTGGGGGTGGAACGCGGCTGCGTCCGCTCTCCCGGTGCGCACGCATCATGACAGGGACGTCCGGACCGGAAGCAATGCCGGAGGTCAACTGTGACCTGATTGCTTCCGGTGGGACCACAGCATTTTAAAGATGGAGGCACCGATGCTGTCTGTCAGACGCATCTTGCGGCCATCCATTGTAAACGGGCGGACGCCCGATTCTTCTACGAGGAGCTGTCCTTGCGGCCCCCCCCCCCTCTCTCTATACCTCTACACTGAAGGGTAAGTCTCAGTATTCTGGTTATACCAGTTTTCTTACTCTGATACGTGGCTATGCTTTACAACTGGGGGGATACCTGTCTCCTGTATACATATACATATATATATAATCTTTCTAAGGGGTCACTATGCAGGGTCCCTGCATTACAAGTATTATATTTATTATATTTAATACATAACACACTCTAGTGGGTGCCATATATTTGAAACTGTTGCTATGCTACTGACCATTCATGGTTATTGTAGCTTTGCTTACTATTGACCCTTACTGGTGTGATTTATGGGTTCACCATCTTTATTTTCAGCACGGGTTACTTGCACATAATACCCTGAATGTGTGGTCCAGGCCTCCTACTGGCATTGTCTATCTGGGATCTGGCACCCAGGGGCATTCCGTATTGGTTGGTTCAGCGGCTGGTGTCTATTGAATGGTGATTTTAATCTGAATTCTTGAAATTATACTAGGTGAGCTATTTTTTGTAACAATTGATATCTGTTAGGATATGATGGTATGTCTAATTACTTTATAATCTGAGCCTGTTTATTATTTACACAGTGTAAATACATCAATTGTATCGTGTCTAGCCCTGATGAAGCGAAATTTCTTTTGCGAAACATGTTGGCTCTAGTCACGCACGAACCTTGGATGTCACTACTGGATAATTATATGTTTATATTTGTATTGTCAATATTATTTTGTATTATATCTCAATAAACATTGCTAAAATTTTAATTGATTGGTCCTATGCTCATCTACGCAACTCAGCCCCTTTTTTCCGTAAAATCCCATTTTCTGAGGAGGGGTATTGCTTAGTCCTTCCCCATTCCCTTCCCTCATCTCCCTCTCCCCCTCCCCTCCCCCTCCTCTCCTCTTCATATTAGTTCATTACAATTAGGGATGGAAAATTAATCGAGTTGCTTTCCTAATATAGTCCAGCCATCTCTCCTCTATCGAGCCGAGGACTGGCTCTGTGTATTTTGGCGCCAGCGGCGCCATTTTCAAATCGCGGTCGGCGATTTTGAAGCTCAGGATCGCAGGGGATCAAACTACGAGCTGCAAGGCTGCACTGGGGCAAGGCTACAATGGACACTGGGGAAGGCTGCACTGACAAGGCTGCACTGACATGGCTGCACTGACATGGCTGCACTGACATGGCTGCACTGGGGCAAGGCTGCACTGACAAGGCTGCACTGACATGGCTGCACTGGGGTAAGGCTGCACTGAGAAGGCTGCAATGATGGGCATTTAAATGTAAGTTTTTTTCCCTTCAACTTCCCTCCTAAAAGTTTTTTTTTACCTTAAAATTCCCTCCTAAATTGGGGTGCGTGTTATACGCCGGTGCGTGTTATACGCTGATAAATATGTATTCATCATCAACCAAATTTAAAAAACAAAAAGAAAAAAAGATCCTTTTGTTACACATAATAAAACATACTAAAATATTCCCAAAATGTTCCAAAGCCATATAGACTTTTCTTCATTCGTTCATATGTATAAATGTAACTTTGCATAAGTTATATAAATGCCATTCTGGGGTACAGGGTTGCAGATGACAGACACAAATACAGTATATACAGGACAGATTGTATATGAAGCCAGGGGTGGTGATTGCATTGTAAAGTTATTTCGTTATTAAGATTGGAGAGTAGGTGGATTTGTAGTTCAAAAGGGAACTCATCCCTGGGACTGAGCTACCACTATCTCTGCAGCTGGTGGGAAATACTGGTGTCCCTAAAGCACCCCCCACTGAAAATGTGCAGTCAGCAAAAAAATAGAGAAATATTGCTAAGGTAGCTAGGGCCACCGGTAAAGGGGGTATCACCGGTCCTCCTGTACTGGGCCAGCAGGGTGGGCCTGGGCAGCAGGGGAATCAGATCAGGGCAGGAGAGGAGCAGGAGCAGGAGAGGGAATGATCAGTGAGGCGGGGGTGTCCTTGCAACAGGTGAAATCCAGCTTCTCCTCCTCTCCCTCAGCTGTTGCAAGGAGAGACACACAGGGGATGGCTTCCTGTAATTGCCCTCCCACCTCATTGATCACCTTTCCTGTGAACCATCCTCTTCCCCTGCTGCCCAGGCCCCCCTGTGTGACCACCCCATCCCTGCTGGATTTCCACCTCTCCTGCCTTGACAGTTGCTGTGGACACACATGGTGGGGGATCTTTTCAGGATGAAGAGCAGGGGAAGGGATTGGCAAATATGTTATGTTCACTGGCCCCTACCTTTTGTGAATGAACACAATGAGCAATCGGTACCGATCACTTACTGCTTTATTTCATAAGTGAAACATAGTAAATTGTGTTTACTATACTTCAGCTTGTGAATGTGTGCTTTCCATGTATTCACCATCCATTAAGGGATGGAGGAATCTATGTTCTCAGTCCCTTTTTCTGTCTCAAAAGTGAGACATCACGGGTCTATTTAGACAACTGATATTTCAGCAAAGCCCCCCTCTCCCCAACAATATTGTGAAAAAAATTTACAAAATAACACACAGCCGCAGGTCCTAATTTGACAGATGTACAGGTGTCGCTGAGTGGCCCCGAATGTTTTCATAGAGCCACTGCATCCCCATAGCAGATTTTAGCCTGCCTATATATATATATATATATATATATATATATATATATATATATATATATATATATATATATATATATATCCAGCCACATTAAAAAGAAACACTGATACACACTGTACAGGTCACAGCAACCATGTGAATGAAGCCCAAAACCTTATTCACACACAGAGCTTTATTTATTAGCTCAATATAGTTTTATCTTTTATGCCGCGTACACACAGTCGGACTTTTCGTCTACAAAAGTCCAACGGACGCTGACGGACTAAAGCTGGCTGGTAATCCGATCGTGTGTGGGCTTCTCTGGACTTTCAACTGACTTTTTTAGCCTCAAATCCGACGTACTTTAGATTTGAAACATGCTTCAAATCTTTCCGACGGACTCGAGTCCGGTCGAAAAATCCGCTCGTCTGTATGCTAGTCCGACGGACAAAAACCCACGCTAGGGCAGCTATTGGCTACTGGCTATGAACTTCCTTATTTTAGTCCGGTGTACGTCATCACGTAAGAATTCGACGGACTTTTGTGTGATCGTGTGTAGGCAAGTCTGTTCGTTAGAAAGTCCGCCGCAAGTCCGTCGAAAGTCCGTCGAAAGTCTGTCGGACAGGCTGTCGGACTTTTGTAGCTGAAAAGTCCGACCGTGTGTACGCGGCATTAGAGTTAGCAGAATTTGTTTGTTATTTTGAGTTTGTGTCTGCTAATAATAATTTTAGAGTATTTTAATTGAATTGTATTTTTTTGGGGGGGGCCAGAAGTGTCACGATTTTTTGTGGCCACCATTATTTGCCAGCACTGCCTTAACCCTCTTGGGCATAGAGTTCACCAAAGCTTCACAGGTTGCCAATGAAGTCCTCTTCCTCTCCTCCATGATGACATCACGGAGCTGGTGGATGTTAGAGACCTTGCGTACCTCCACCTTCCATTTGAGGATGCCCCACAGATGCTCAATAGGGTTTAGGTCTGGAGACATGCTTGGCCAGTCTATCACCTTTACCCTCAGCTTCTTTAGCAAGGCAGTGGTTATCTTGGAGATTTGTTTGGGGTCATTATCATGTTGAAATACTGCCCTGCAGCCCAGTCTCTGAAGGGAGGGGATCATGGTCTGCTTCAGTATGTCACAGTACATGTTGGCATTCATGGTTCCCTCAATGAACTCTAGCTCCCCAGTGGAGGCAGCACTCATGCAGCCCCAGACTATGACACTCCCACCTTCATGCTGGAGTGTAGGCAAAACACACTTGTCTTTGTACTCCTCACCTGGTTGCTGCCACACACGCTTGACACCATCAGAACCAAATATGTTTATCTTGGTCTCATCAGACCACATGACATGGTTCCAGTAATCCATGTCCTTAGTCTGCTTGTCTTCAGCAAACTGTTTACGGGCTTTCTTGTGCATCATCTTTAGAAGAGGCTTCCTTCTGGGACGACATCCATGCAGACCAATTTGATGCACTGTGAGGCGTATGGTCTAAACACTGACAGGCTGACCCTCCACCCCTTCAACCTCTGCAGCAATGCTGGCAGCACTCATACGTCTATTTCCCAAAGACAACCTCTGGATATGACGCTGAACACGTGCACTCAACTTATTTGGCCAACCATGGTGAGGCCTGTTCTGAGTGAAACCTGTCTTGTTAAACTGCTGTATAGTCTTGGCCACCATGCTGCAGCTCAGTTTCAGGGTCTTGGCAATCTTCTTATAGCCTAGGCCATCTTTATGTAGAGCAACAATTATTTTTTTCAGATCCTCAGAGAGTTATTTGCCATGAGGTGTCATGTTGAACTTCCAGTGACCAGTATGAGAGAGTGACAGCGATAACACAAAATGTACCAAACCTGCTCCCCATTCACACCTGAAACATTGTAACACTAACGAGTCACATTACACAGGGGAGGGAAAATGGCTAACTGGGCCCAATTTGGACATTTTTACTTAGGGGTGTACTCACTTTTGTTGCCAGCGGTTTAGATATTAAAGGCTGTGTGTTGAGTTATTTTGATGGGACAGCAAATTTACACTGTTATACAAGCTGTACACTCACTACTTTAATTTGTAGCAAAGTGTAATTTCTTCAGTGTTGTCACATGAAAAGATATAATAAAATGTTTACAAAAGTGAGGGGTGTACTCACTTTTGTGAGATACTGTATATGTCTCTTGTTCTTTTTCCAATAGAGCTTGTTTTTTAAATATTACTTTTGCAGAGTTTAATGCATTCTGTTTTTTCACACAAACGGTTATGGGGGTAACTAAAACAAAATGTTTGCATTAAGCTTCGGATAAACTATTATAAAAGTCTATCGGATCAGTGTAAAAATCGTCAGACAGTATAATTTATGTGTATTATATACAGGGCTATGCTGCCAAATTAAGTTGACTCAGGTATTGAAGTGGTTAAGGAGACCCCTATGACAGAATTAAGAAAAAAACGGCATGGGTTCCCCCCCAGTCCAAAGCAGGCCCTTTGGGTCTAGTATAGATTTTAAGGTGAACTCGACGCCAAAACAGCGTGAAGTCCCCCCAAAATCCATACCACCCCCCTATGTGAATGGGTATGGGGTACATTGAACCCCTACCTATTCACAAAAAATAGTGTGAAAGTGGCCCCGCCCTTGCCTATATAACAGCTATCACAGCCAAAAGACAGCAGTCGCCGGGAGGCCTTCCATGGAGGCGGAATATTTTTGGGTTTTTTTCTCTATTTTTCGGGTCCAATGGGCGGCAAGATTGACGATGGATGGACATCGTGGGACACTTTTTTCTTTTTTAATAAAGGAATTGTCAAAAAACTGTCTTTTGTGGTTTTTACTTTTTAACCCCTACTTTTTTACCCCTACCTATTTACATAGGGGGGCATGATCTGGGGGCCCCCTTGTTAAAGGGGCCTTTCAGATTCTTATAAGCACCCCACCCGCAGACCACCACAACCAATGGCAAGGTTTGTGGGGGCGAGGCACTTGTCCCCATCAACATGGAGACAAGGTGCTTTGGGGGACCCCAGGCACCCTCCCCATGTTGAGGGCAAGCGGCTTGGTATGGTTCAGGAGGTGGGGCGCTCGCTCATTTCCCCTTTTCTTGGCCTGCAAGCTGCTTGCTTGGATAAGGATCTGGTATGGATTTTGGGGGCGACCCCAAGCCGTTTTTTTTTTAAATTTTGGCATGGAGTTCCCCTTAAAATCCATACCAGATCCGAAGGGCCTGGTATGGACTGGGGGATACCCATGCTGATTTTTTCATAGATTATTATCTATATTGCCGGGACCTGGCAATACATTACAGCAGCGAGCAATTTTAAATTAAATTTTTTCCTTTAGAAATGTCTTTCTGCTGCGGGACTATAAAACACATGAGACAGATGCACCACTTTACAGACAGACTAAAGGGACCCCCAGGCACGATATTTAAAGGAATATTTCATTTTTATTTTTTTACTTTAAAATGGAGTTCCACCCACTTTTACAACTCTTCATATCCCTCACTAAACTGCGCACTGTAAATGAATTGGATATTTTTTTATTTTTTTTCTCAGCACCTACTGTATATCTGCTGTATTCATTTTTCACTTCCTCCTCCCTGGCCGTGGCCCATCGCATCATTTCCTGTTTGCAATGCCTTCTGGGAAGGGGCGGCAACTTTCTCCGACACTGCCGTTGCTATGGAAACCTGACCTGAAACCTATTACACTGCTTGTGCTGCACTGAGCATGTGCGAGATCTGCAAGGATGAGATCCAGGAAGAAATACAGTCTGGCTTCAGATGCCCACACTTAAGATGGCCACGGCTTGCTGTAAGTTTATAAAATAACAAACTACTGCTATAAACTAACAAAACAGACCTTAGTTTACAGACTAACTTTACTAGAATACATTAAGCTTGTGTATTATAGGGGTATTTTTATTTAAAAAGTATAATTTCGGCCGGAACACCATTTTAAACATTATTAAAACCACTGCTCCTAAAAAAATGGCTGTTTTAAAAAATTTTCTTTGCATTGATGCATGTCCCCTGGGGCAGTACCCAGGTCCCCATACACTTTTTATGGCAATAACTTGCATATAAGCCTTTAAAATTAACACTTTTGATTTTTTACGTTTGTGTCCCATAGACTTTAACAGTGTTTGCACAGATTTTTTGCCTGTTCACATGTTCTGGGGTGAACCGAACTGGGGGGTGTTTGGCCCATCACTATACTCTTCTAAACCTTCCAGAGTACATCAAATGTAACAAAAAAAATCCAATATAAAGGACAGCAGTATGTTGGCTCCAGCGGCATAGCAGCAGTAAGCTGACTCCAGTTTTTCATGTGGACTCCCTTTGTTCAGCAGCCTTTTACACTTGGAGACACGACCATCAATAAAGCACCTGTGGCCTTCTAGTCAGGTACCAAGTACCTGTGTCCATAGTGATAGACCTAGAGGCTGTCTGCCATTTTACATAATATATATATATATATCCATATATATATATATATATATATATATATATATATATATATATATATATATATATATATATGGATATATATATATATATATATATATATATATATATGGATATATATATATATATATATATATATATATATATAGATATATATATATATATATATATATATATATATATATATATATATATATATATATATATGTATGGATATATATACGGTATGTATGGATATATATATGTATGGATATATATATATAGATATATATAGATATATATAGATATAGATACCGTATATACTCGAGTATAAGTCTAATTTTTCAGCACATTTTTTTGTGCTGAAAGTGCCCCCCTCGACTTATACTCGAGTCAAGCACTTTTCTGCAGCAAAAAATTTCATTTCCCGAACCAACTTTGGGGCCCCGTATCTCAGGGTCACTTAGTGCTAGAAACCCCAAATTTGGTATGCAAACCCAGTTGACCTGGTACCATAACATATCCAAAGCTGGGGTTCCTAGCACCAAGTGGCCCTGAGATACGGGGCCCCAAAACTGGTTCGGAAAATGTCATTCTCTGCTGCAGAAAAGTGCTTGACATTTTCTGAACTGATTTTTGGGGCCCTGTATCTCGGGGCCACTTGGTGCTAGAAACCCTGGCTTTGGAAATGTTATGGTGCTAGTTCCACTGGGTTTGCACACCAAATTTGGGGTTCTTAGCACTAAGTGGCCCCGAGATACGGGGCCCCAAATTCGGTCAACTGTGTCTATCTGCAGCAATGTCATTTCGGGACCCTAGCTGCTTGGCTGCAGCTAAGGGGCATCTAGGAACCCTTAACTACCGAGTTTGAAGTTCAGGGGACCTATGGCTGCAAATGGGCACAGTGAGGCATGCAAATGGGCACAGTGATGCTGCAAATGGGCATTGTTGACCCTCTTTTACACTTACAGTAGCTGTGCATTTCTCACCCTCGTCTTATACTCGGGTCAATAAGTTTTTCCCATTTTTTGTGTGGTAAATTAGGGCCTCGACTTATACTCGGAACGACTTATACTCGAGTATATACGGTATATATATATATATATATATATATATATATATATATATATATATATAGTTGTGAGTTGTGCTCATAAGTTTACATACCCTGGCAGAATTTATGATTTCTTGGCAAGTTTTCAGAGAATATGAATAACACAAAAACTTTTCTTTCACTCGTGGTTAGTGTTTTGGCTGAAGCCATTTATTATCAATCAACTGTGTTTACTCTTTTTAAATCATAATTTCAACAGGAACAACCCAAATGACCCTGAGCAAAGGTTTACATACCGTGTATTGCCCCCTTTAACATCAATGACAGCTTGAAGTCTTTTTGTGGTGTTTGTGGATGAGGCTCTTTATCTTCTCAGATATTAAAGCTGCCCATTCCTCTTGGCAAAAAGCCTCCAGTTCCTGTAAAGTCTTGGGCTGTCTTGCATGAACTGCACGTTTGAGATCTCCCAAGAGTGGTTCAATGATATTAAGGTCAGGAGACTGAGATGGCCACTCCAGAACCTTCACTTTATTCTGCTGCAGCCAATGACAGGTCGACTTGGCTTTGACTTGGCCTCCTTATTGTGCATCTTGAATCCCACCCCACATGTTTTCAGAGAGTCCTGTATTTCACTTGAAATTATTTTTGGGTTTTTCTTTGCATCCTGAACAATTTTCCTGCCAGTTGTGTCTGAAATTTTAGTTGGTCTACCTGACTGTGGTTTGGTTTCAACAGAACCCCACATTTTCCATTTCTTGATTAGAGCTTGAACACTGCTTATTGGCATTCTCAATTCCCTGCATATCCTTTTATATCCCTTTCCTGTTTAATACAGTTCAACTACCTTTTCCCGCAGATTCTTTGACAAATCTTTTGCTTTCCCCATGACTCAGAATCCAGAAATGTCAATGCAGCACTGGATGAAAGATGCAAGGGTCTGTCAGGAGTCCAGAAACTCACTGACCTTTTATACACACGCACTAATTACAAGCAAACAGATCACAGGTGAGGGTGGTTACCTTTAATAGCCATTCAAACCCCTTTGCATCAACTTGTGTGCATGTTATCAGGCCAAAATCACCAGGGTATATAAACTTTTGATCAGGGTCATTTGAGTAGTTTCTTTTGCCATTATGACTTAAAAAGAGTAAACACAGTTGATTAAAAATGAATGGCTTCAGCCAAACATTAACCATGAGTGAAAGAAATGTTTATGTGTTATCATTTATAGTCTCTGAAAAATCATAAATTCTGCCAGGGTATATAAACTTATGAGCACAACTGTATATATATATTATACTGGCAGAATAACAACAGGTTTTTACAAATGCATAATAATCAAACCAGTTCAGTTTGTTCTTGATTATGATTCTTGCTGAGGTTAACAAAATACAGTTGAGGAAAGTTTTAGCAACAATCTGATGACAATAAATATAATGCAGCTTCCTATTTCACAGGATATCAAGCAAGCATGCTGAGAAAGTGAACATCTGCATCTCTGTTTCATATGATTCCAGACAAGACTGTCAACATATAATTAAGTTTCAAACAGAGAACAAAGATTCAAGCTGTGCTTAGTGATGTACAGCCTGCATCAACAATGATCAAAAGAGCTTGCACTCTGCTTTATTGGATTTCAGAAAAATTGAAAAGGCACACACAGACATGATATCAATGGATCCTTAAATGTTTAATATTGACATATTTAGCAGGATGCTGGTAGAAAGTTGTATTATCTTTTGCTGACTGCTCTATCAGTTTAAATCCCAAGTCCACTAAAATATTTTTTTTTTAATCCCTTCCCTCTCACCATATTAAAAATGTATTACAAAGCAGTATTTGTCCTCTCTGTGTTCCAGTGCTGCATCCTATATCCTCCATTGGTCCAAGGCACTGCTCTCCCTGGGGGCATATCATGAAGCCACTGTGGGACCATACGATCATGATGCAGAGAAAAGTGTCCACCTGCATGGCACTGTTCTCTGCATCATTGAGGATAACCCACAACCACCATCACAGGTGAGGAGAAAAACCTAGGATGTCACATGAATGATCAAAGACTGCTCCAAATTTTTTCTTAAGGAATGTAAAATTGTGTGCTTCAGTGGGTGTGGGGTGGGAGTGGCAGTATGGATTTTAGTATTTCTAAGAAAGACAATGGGGTTGAACTACCCAATGTTCAGATAATAATTAACACATGAATGTTTGTTCGGCTTAGTAAAGCTGTGTTCATAATAAATACTCAATCGTGTACAGAGGAAGTTTTAAATAATATTTTTCTTGCACATGATTAAATGATTAAAGTGAACAGAGTTGCATCTTTTTCGCTACGTTGAGGTAACATGCCCTTTGCTAAGCGAATAGTCTACACTCCTTCAGTATATCAACCTCATTATGTGCATAACGCATATCTTTACAAGGTGTACATTTTATGATTCTAAATCTTAAAGCACGTGCCACTGTGAGGATATTAAAGCGGAGTTCCACCATTTTTTTTTTTTTTTAATAAAAGTCAGCAGCTACAAATACTGCAGCTGCAGTATGGACACTCACCTGTCCAGGGTGCCCGCAATGTCCTCACCTGAAGCCGATCTGTCCCTCGGCTCTCGGGTGGAGGCATCACCATCTTCGGTAAGTTGATCAGGAAGTGAAGCTCTGCAGCTTCACAGCCTGGTTCCCTACTGCAGATGCGAGTCACGCTGCATATCCTCACTGGTCCCTGCTGTCTTCTGGGACCTGTGTGTCTCCCAGAAGACAGTGGAGGGACAGAGCAGGGGCCGGACATGGCATAGATCGCAGCAGAGCCTGCGGTGATCTATGCCTGGAAGTGGGAGCAAATACCTGGATTATAAAGTTCCATTTTTGGGTGGAACTCCGCTTTAACATAAATTGCCATAAAATTTTGGATGTATTCAATACCATACAAAACAATTATAGTGGGTAAACCCTCATTCATCTCATCCAGGACATTAGGCTATATATTAAAACAGTTACCAAAACATGTCCAAATTTAAGAACATGGCACAAGAACTTTTTCTACATCAAAAAGATATTAAGAGACCCTTTTCAAGCTATTCACTCACTTTTAAAGCACTTCTTTAAACATTACATTTATATACAAATTCAACAGGAACAGAGCACGGACAATAATAAGAGATTAGAGGATAGGGGATACTAAGCATATTTGGTAAAATGCAGAAATTTAATTAATCTAAATCCAGGCTATGGTGGAAAAAAATCATTCAGTGGAAATATATACAAACAGATATTTGCTCGCAGGTGCTACTGTGGTGTTCATTCTGATCTGTAAATGCTTCAATTTGCATTTGTTACATGTATAGTACTTTATATACTGTGATAAGTCAGGTTATGTTCCTATTCCTATTATAATATACTCATAAGTCTGAATGTGTATTGTGGATGCATAAACGTGTTAATAAAGCATTATAGCTGTTCTGCCTCCTAGACTACAGAGTACAATATTGGTGATAAGGATGTCTATCCTATACCTAAATCTCTGCCCCTTTTCTCCCATACCATGTTAAGTCTGTAGAGCATTTACTACTTGGATTCATATGTTTCACTTTTACATACTTGATGCTAATCAGAAGGACTACTGCTAGACAGGGTAATTTACTCTTGGAACATGATTTATCTTGCAAAAGCTTTTAGAATTTTAAGCCAATGTGCAAGTGTTGTGGCTGAGTCAAAAACCCTCAATCGGGAGGCTACAAGAACCATAAAGGCTGTGAATCTGCCTCTTATAAGGCACATATTCAGGTCCAATAAAAAGGTACTGTTGTACTAGCAACAGTAATACAACAGTAATGTTGCATACTGAGAAGCACAATAAGAATAGAACATGTTCCTGTTGGCTGTTTTAAAAAAGGAAGAATATTATTTTGCATCTTGGTGTGTGGCATTCCTGTTGCTGGTACAATTGTTTGCTTCACTGGAGATGAGTTCAGCCAGCATCTGAGATGTGATTGTGGAGTGTGGAACCTGTACTCACCTGGAGTGGAAATGTTTGACATTGAAAAGAATAATCTAAACTGCAATGCAGAGCTGCACATTCCCAGAACTAGTACAACTTACAGTGTTTTCCAACACAGCACATTGCAAACTGTTCTGTACATCTACAAAATATGCACAGTGCCATAAATGTAAGAAAATGGGAAACTGAAAAAAAATCTGCTGTATAGCTAGACAGATTTGTGAAGTTACTGCTCCGGAGGTTACCATCTTAAAAGTGAAGATAAATAACTTGCTTCAGTTTCAGCATTTCAGACTTGCACTGTAAGGGATCTTGCACACAGCCCCCTGGGGCCATACAGTGTACAGCTGCCCCATAGACATGATTGGCTGCATGTGAATATACACCAGTACTTCTGTATACTTTAACTGTAAACTGTAACTGTAAAAGTTCAATCAACTATTGCGCAAGCTGAATTCTACATTGTAAAAAAGGCACTGCTATACTGAACAAGGGTCTTTTTGCTGCATCTATAATCGGGAGATGCATTTATCACAATAGCTCCCATTGACCCTACTGTACCAGTGTCGAAAAGTTTTACCAGTCAGGTACATCTCAGCTGGCTGTGCAAATAATGTGTGTCCGAAATTCAGAAGCTTACCCTTCTTTGTAAGTAAAGCTATTCCCCCAGAAGTTAAGAAATGACTCGAACAAGCTTGTCTTGCATGCTCGACACAAATGGCCAAAATCAGAAAATAAATTGAGCCCTTTTCTACAACCTTAATACAGAATTAAACATAAACTGTCCCTAATTGATGTTAATATTATCCATGGATCTCATTGTTAACTTGTATCAGGGACCTTGAGGGAGTGCCTTATACAATCTGCATGTGAGTGTCACCGATCAACTGTGGGAACAAAGCAAAGACTAGGTGAACTATATGGGTGGCCAGATATGGATGCTCAACTACTAGCTTCCTTTCAATTTAATGTTACTTATCAGAGTCAGGACAAATCGACTGTCATTCACACTCCACATTTCCTAACATGTTATTGTTATTGTATGTAGGTCCTTTCACATAGACACTTATATTAAATATAACATCTGCTGATGTAATTACATTTATCTCCACAATTTCTAGCAAGATAGGTAACCCAAAAAACAAATGTCTGATAATGGACAACATTTTTTCTTTAAATCTGGGTTTAAATCCTTCCTGAAAGGTAGACATATTGTGGGTAGCAAATCCTCAGTTTATTACCCTCAAGCAATGGAGAAATTGAGAGATTCAACTGAAGCCTTAAAGAAGCTAAGACTGCAAATCTTACAGAGAAACCTTGTAAAGTTCTTACATGTCTACAGAGTGACTAAACATGCAATTACACAAGCATCACTAGCTGAACTACTACATGGCTGACAAATGCACATTCAACTACCTGTTTCAGACAACTTCCACAAAATCCAGTGTCGAGTCCAGTGACTGTTAAAAATCAAACATACTGGTCAAGAATATGGTGCAAAAGAAGTACAATTTTGGGTTGATTTACTAAAACTGGAGAGTGCAAAATATGGTGCAGCTGTTGTAACTTTAGCTTGTTCAATTAAGCTTTGACAATAAAAAACCTAGAAGCTAATTGGTTTCTATGCAGAGCTGCACCACATTTTGGACTCTTCAGTTTTAGTACATCAACTCCTTTATGTCTGCCCCAGTTAAGCAGACTTTTTAAAGTTTCATTTGACAAAGAGTATTTTCTTCTTCCAACTGATAAGGACCAAACTGGAGACCAGGAACCCGAACTCTATAGACATATTCAAAAAATCAAAAGGTTTGCGCATCAGGGAAATTCTGTGTTGGCCGTGTCCCTTGGATACAGCCAATCACAGATCGTGCTAAATGGCCAATCACAGAGGCCATTTAGCACTTGATCAGAGTGTCCAATGAGAGATGATCTCAAATGTAAACATATGAGATCATCTCTCATTGCCGGCTCTCACTCCTCACACAGGGGCCACACGTGAGGAGGGAGAGCTTCTGTGCTGCAGATCTGTGAGTGTCAACCATTTTGTGAACATCAATTACAGTTAAAACACACAAATCAGAGCCCAAATAGTGCCCATACAGTGCCACATCAGTGCCATTGGTGCAACAGTGCTCATCACTGTTAGTGTCACAGTGCCATCTATCAGTGCCATCTGTCAGTGCCATCTGTCGTCAGTGCCATCTGTCATCAGTGCCACCTGTCAGTGTCACCTGCCACATCAGTGCCACCTGTCAGTGTCACCTGCCACATCAGTGCCACGTTTCATCAGTGCCACATCAGTGCCATGTGTTATCAGTGCCACATCAGTGCCATGTATCAGTGCCATCTGCCAGTGTCACGTGTCATCAGTGCCACGTATCAGTGCCATCTATCACCAGTGCCATCTGCCAGTGTCACGTGTCATCAGTGCCACGTATCAGTGCCATCTGTCAGTGCTATCTGTCATCAGTGCCACCTGTCATCAGTGCCACCTGTCAGTGTCACCTGCCACATCAGTGACACGTTTTACCAGTGCCACATCAGTGCTATCTGTCACCAGTGCCACATCAGTGTCATATGTCATCAGTGCCACATATCAGTGCCATTTGTCACCACCAAGAATGTCAAAAAGATTATTTTCAGCCGAGGAGACGTACAATATTCTTCTGACCGACGAGAGCAACGGGGAGCTCTCCGCTTTGGATTCCTCCTTATATTCAGATTCTGAGTCTGACATGGACTACGAGCCTGTCCTAAGCAGTAGAACACTGACAGCCTCAAAGGAGGATGAGAGTCCACCCGCTAGACAAAGGCGTTCTGGTGAGGAGGCAGTGCCATCCAACAGCACTGCATTACTATCCACCAGCACCGCAGTGCCATCCACCAACACCGCAGTACCTCGGCAAAGGCCATGTACCAGCGGGGTGTCACCTCAGTCCCAAAGGGTTAGGTCCCATGCCAGCCTTCCCTATACCCTTCAGAACTCTTCCTCCTAATTCAGCAGAAGCTATCATTCCCCTTTTCACTGCCCAGCCAAGAGTCCAAGTGGACACAGAAAAAAATTTCCCTGATTGATTTTTTCCATTTAATTTTTACTGAGGACATGCCAGCATCAATTGTGGCCCAATGCAACCTGTATGCATGACAATTCATAGCATGTAACCTAACGTCCTATTATGCCTGTCCCTACGAGTGGAGAGCCCTAACAGTGGAGGAGTTTAAAAAATTTTTGGGCCCCACATTCTGTATGGGACTAACCAAAAAAAATGTATTACGTTCATATTGGTCAACCCTCCCCATCCACCACATGCCCATCTTTTCCTCAGTAATGCCCAGAACCAGATATCTCATCATTATGAGATTCCTACACTACAATGATAATACCCAGTGCTCTCCCCAAAATGACCCAAATTTTGACAAGCTTTAAAAAAATTCGGCAACTACTAAATTATTTTTTTGAAATCTTCCCCCATTTGTTTACCCCAGACCAACACATATGCGTGGATGAGTCCCTTGTCAAATTTTCTGGCAGGCTGGGCATAAAACAATTTATTCCCACTAAAAGGGCCCGCTATGGGGTGAAGCTTTATAAATTGTGCGACCGAGCCACAGGGTATACATATGCCTTCATGGTATACGAAGAGAAGGACACTCAGCTACATCCCCCTAATTGCCCAGACTACATCGGATCAAGCGGGAAAGTCGTTTGGGAACTCATAAACCCACTCCTGGAGAAAGGCTACCATTTGTGTGTGGGCAACTTTTATACTAGTTTACTCGTTCTGCAACCTTCACAGAAAGAACACTCCAGCATGTGGCACCGTAAGGACGAACTGGAAGGGCTTTCCTCAAAGCCTCGTCAGCAAGAAGCTAAGAAGAGGGGAGACGGCAAGTTTACGGAATGAGGAAATTCTGGCTGTGAAGTGGATGGACAGAAGAGATGTCTACGTGCTTTCTTCGATCCACAACAATACATTAGTTGAGATCACCAGGAGGAATGGCCCAATCCAAAAACCAACATGTATCCACGAATACAATATGTTCATGGGGGGTGTCGACTTCAACGACCAAATGCTCAAACCCTACCTTGCCACAAGACGAACATACCAGTGGTATAAAAAAGTTTAAATTTATTTGTTTAATTTGGCCATATACAACAGCTACATTATCTATCACAAATCCACTGAAAGCCCCAAATCCTTCCTTGGCTACCAGGAGGAAATCACCACTGTCCTTGTATTCCTGACCGGCCCACCAGAAAAAATGTGATCCGATGCTCCGATTGCCACATTCCCGATAAGATCCCTCCCACACGAACAGGCCAAAAGGGTCCCTTTGAGAAAGTCACGTGTGTTGTGATGCAACGCGTCAGGGAGGAGCCAGGTGCCGCTGCTGCCTGGGTACGGCCGAACCCGGTAGCTTTCGATCTAAGCTGTTACTACTGAGTTTACATGTAAGTCATTTCTTGCTTTTATTTAATAAACTCTAATTACTACACTATGGAGCCCTCTTCTTTCCTTTACTGCCTATCTGCCTACATCTACTGAACGGGGGGAGTGTGACTGCTGGCTGGATAATATATAACCCCATAAGCTGTGACAACCACCGGAAGCTGCTGTGCCTGTGGAGATCTGTACCGCTTGTCGGCTTATGCTTTATTTGGCTCATTGGGGCCGCTGCTACAGGTGAGAGGCTGGGGGAAACAGGTGTCACACCCCGGAGCCTGTTTTGGAAGTGCACATCCACTTTGGTCACTGTTTGCTACAATTAATGTCCACTGCACTTGCACTTTCTTGTATGATCAGAAGACTTGTCCCCTCTGCTATTAGGAGCTGTACTGCATGAAGTTGGGATCACATTTTTTCACCTATTTATTATTGGGACATTTAATACACTCATTTTTGATTCACGGATTCACATGTACTGTTTGCACACCCAATGGACTTGAGTGTATTGCACTTCACTATTTATGAATTTGGTATATGTACGTTTTGAACGCTTTTGCTCATCTATGTATTATAGTGAATGACACTTCACTATATATGAATTTATTCTATTTTTATTTATTTCATATGTTTGATATTTATGCACAATTGCATGTTATAATCTATTTATTATCATTTTTATGTGCGAATCACTTGCAATTTTTTTTTATGTGAGTCACGGCTCTTATAATTATCAGCATTTTTCATGCGTTTTAGTGTAGTCGCATTGCACTTTATATAGTTTTTTTGGATTTTGGTATCCTACATTTTGTTCTTTTATTTTGTTTTTGTTTTGATTCATACGTTTTGGGACGTCACGGGCTCATATAATTATTTGCATTTTTCATGTGTTGCAGTGGAGTCGCATTGCACTTTATATAAGTTTTTTGGATTTTGGCATTTCACATTTTATTTAGATTCATACGTTGTGGGCATAAGGAGCGCTGCATATGTTTTGTATTTTATTTGTCTGGTTTAGTTCACGTGAGGACACTTTTTTATGCTGTCTGTTCTTTTTTAGCCTGTCTTTTTTAGCTTGTTTATCATTGTTGGTCTGCGCATTAGTTTACTCATTATTTGCCTTCTGAATGGTCCCGCCGTCTTCTGGGACATGTGTGTGTCCCACAAAGCAGCGGGTGGGGAAAGGGGAGGGGCCAGAAATGCTCAGAGATTGCCGTGGCGATCTTACCCAGAAGTAAGAGTGGGTACCTGTCAAAACCAGGTATACACCCCCCCAAAAAAAGTGGAAATGTGACAGTTGAGGGAGGGATGGTGCAAATAAGCAGAGCTTCCCATTTGGG
Source organism: Lithobates clamitans (assembly GCA_037952925.1). Taxonomy (NCBI): domain Eukaryota; kingdom Metazoa; phylum Chordata; class Amphibia; order Anura; family Ranidae; genus Lithobates; species Lithobates clamitans. The sequence goes on along the minus strand of JBBGZY010000931.1, from coordinate 1,730,958 downwards.
TGAATCTCCACTTTAAATACAATATCCTAGGATACCACTTTTTGTGCCATTTAAAAGGTTCATAAGTGCATATGAGATCTGCTGGGTTGAGTAGGGTTCCCTAACTGAAAAAGTCAGTATGTTAATGTATTACCCACACACATGCACAATATATATGTTTATTTGCTATTCTGGAAGGATTAGAAGTGAAAAAAATAGGTGGTTGGCCTGGATGCAATGGTGCTATATTTTTATTTCCACAAGAAAAAGGGTTAAACAGCAATATAGAACTTTCCCAGTGAGCTAGACCTAAGAAAACATGAACAGAATTAACTTGCATTAAAGTGGTATTAAACCCAAAATCAAAAATGTAATATATTACAGCTTACCACTCATTAGATGTGGAGGCTGCATTAGTTTTCTTTTTTAGGTTTTTTCCCTGTTTTCTCCTGTATTAGTGTGCTACACTGAATGAAGGAGCAACAAAGACACCTTTTTGACAGCAGCATTATCAGTCTGGGAAAAGGAGAATGTTAGATGTACTAGAGATACACTAAACAAATTGAAGCCAAACTCCAGCTAACAGTTTTTAGTACTATGCATTTTTTAGCACATTTTCAGTTTTGCAGAAACACACTACAGTCCATTTAACATGGTTTCCTATGGATGTAATTCACATCTGTGCATTTTAAGGAAAGGGCCAGGGACTTTTTTCTGGTTTTTGCTTCCATAGACTTCAATGGATGAAAAGCATGTATTGAAAAAGCAAAATACACCTGCAATATGCAAATATACAAACTGCAACCTGCATAGGTGTGAACCAGGCCTTATGCAGGTTGTGATACTGACACCTTGGCTAGGGAAACCGATGAATACCAGGACAGGGGATTAAAGAATTCTTCTACTTTTAACCCCAAGAAATCCTCCAATCAGTTTTTGGAGGTATTTAAGGTAATGGTGGAACAGGATATTAGACTAATAAAAACAAAAACAAGGAAGAACAGGGGGAACCTACAAAAAGGATTGGAGGCTCTCGAAAAAAAGAAAAATATAGTCATTCGCATGGCTGACAAGGGGGGTGGGATTGTGGTGCTGAATAAAAAACATTATGCCAAATAGCTCGGCTAGTAGGAGATAAGGATACTTATAACAAAACTCAACGGGAATCCTGTTCACATAATTAAAACCCAACTAGTGAAACAAAAAAGACCAACTAAAGGGTATTGTAACTAAGAAAGAAGCAAAATATCTTGTCCCTGAGGCCCAGAGACTACGGGTTACCAACTACCTAAAATTCATAAAGATAGCCTATGCCCACCTGGTAGACCTATACTTAGTGGCATTGATTCTATCTTCTCCAGAGTAGGAGAGTATATAGACTTCTTTCTACAGCTGCTAGTCCAAGTGAGTACATCTTACCTTAGGGACAGTAAGCACCTCATTAATATATTACAAGAGACTCCCATCATGGATGACACTGTTCTTGTCACCATAGATGTGGAGTCTCTGTATACAAGCCTTGGCCATTTGCATGTCATTTCTACTACTGGTTTAGCCTTAGATGCCTATACTGGTCGTAGCCTCCCTGGCGGTTTTCCTGAGTGTGGCTCGGGGTTAAAATTCAGGACCATTAGCGGTAACCCCGAGCCACACTCGGGATTACATCGCAGGATCCTGGTGTGACTTTACTTACCTTGTCCCCGGGATCCTGCGATGTCCCCCGCAATGTCCGTGGGCTCCGTCCTCTGCCCGAAGCCTCTCTGTGCCAGGCTCCGTTCCCTGCCAGCATTGCGATGCACGAGGGCGGAGCCTGGCGGCAAATTAAAAAAAAGTAAAAACCATAACACATACAGTACTGTAATCTTACAGATTACAGTACTGTATGAAATTATTTCACATCCCTTTTGTCCCCAGTGCTTTGGCCCATGCCCTGCATGCAGTTTTATGTGATATATACTGTTCTTTCTGCCTGGAAACTGGAGATTGTCCATAGCAACCAAAAAGTGTCCCTTTATGTCAAAAGTGGCTTTAGACCAGCTAGAAAACAGCGATAGTAAATTAGAACACTTGCAGAATTGAGCGATAGTGAATTGTGGGGAAATGTATTTTATTACTATTTTTTTTTATTTTTTTTTATTATTTATTTTTATTTATTATATTATAATTTATGTTTTTGTGTTTCAAACTTTATCATACCCGGGATATCTACTAGACTCTTGTTTGGACAGATTTAAGTGTGTTATTTTTAAGAATTACAGACCTACAATATAAAACGCCAAATTTCCATGCAAAATAATTGTACCGCTTTCAGCACCTAAAATCCGAAATAATCATACCGCCAGGGAGGTTAAGACTGAACAGAAAAAAAACGTTATCATGTCCTTACTTGATCTGGCCATGACCAATATTATTTTTGGAATGAAGGTCCCTATTATAAACGGATTAAAGGTGTAGCCATGGGGGCCAAATATGCCCCCAGTGTTGCTAACCTTCTTCTCAGTCATTGGGAGGAACAGGTTATCTACAAAGAAAGTATCCCGGAAGTCATTTTGTATAGATGATACATTGATGACATTTTCGTTTTATGGAATGGCAATATGGAGAAACTGTTATGCCCTGTACACACGATAGGATTTTCCGATTGAAAATGTGTGATAGGACCCTGTTGTCGGAAATTCCGACCGTGTGTAGGCTCCATCACACATTTTACATAGGAATTTCCGACACACAAAGTTTGAGAGCTTGCTATAAAATTTTCCGACAACAAAATCCGTTGTCGGAAATACCGATCGTGTGTACACAAATCCGACACACAAAGTGCCACGCATGCTCAGAATAAATTAAGAAAAGAAAGCTATTGGCTATTGCCCCATTTATAGTCCCGATGTATGTGTTTTACGTGACCACGTTCAGAACGATTGGATTTTCCGACACCTTTGTGTGACCGTGTGTATGCAAGACAAGTTCGAGCCAACATCCGTCGGAAAAAATCCATGGATTTTGTTGTCGGAATGTCCGATCATGTCCAACCGTGTGTACAAGGCATTCGATTTCCTCACAAAAATTAATATCAACCAATATGGGCAAAAATTCACTGGCACTTGTGATTTATATCATATCAGTTTTTTAGATCTGGTATTAACTAAGGCAGATGGGTATATTATTACAAAAACATTTTTCAAAGGACCGACAGGAACGGTTATATCCCTGCGGCTAGTTGCCACCACCCTAAGTGCCGGTTCACACTAGGGGCGGCACGATTTGCAGGTCACCTCACCGAGGCGACCTGCACACGACTGCCACGGCGACTTGCAAAACGACTTCTGTATAGAAGTCTATGCAAGTCGCCTCAAGTCGCCCCCAAAGTAGTACAGGAACCTTTTTCTAAGTCAGAGCGACTTGCGTCGCTCCGATTGGAACGGTTCCATTGTACAGAACGGGAGGCGACTTGTCAGGCGGCTAGGTGTTTGGGAGCAATTCCAAAGGCACAATTAATGTGCATTCGTTGTAATTGTGCCAAAATAGAGGATTATGTAGAACAGTCTGAATTGCTGATCAATAGGTTTAAAGAAAAGGGCTATTGGGACACTACGTTGGTGCCTGTTCAAACACCGGTATTAAATATGAATCAACAGGATCTGTTAATTTATAAACCAAAAAAATCCAATCTGAATAGGAAAAATATGGCGTTCCTGACAGAATTTAATCGAGATTATAGATTTTTGGAAAAGATTGTTAGAAATATATTATAATATATTAACCATTGATATTATTGTTGTGTATATGATCCCAGTGAAGCAAATTTGGGTTTATAGTGTTATAGACGCACCAGCCCTGCACCCCCTCCTTTGCAAAGCCCATATGCCATATGCCAGACATGATACTCAGTGCTGTATTTTGGAAAACTGTGAATGTGCAAAAAGTGTGATATAGCACTACCCCTATACTAAGTAATAAACAAATTAAAAAATCATAACATACACAGTGGGGGTTATTTACGAAAGACAAATCCACTTTGCACTGCAAGTGCACTTGAAAGTGAACTGAAAGTGTACTTGGAAGTGCAGTCACTCTAAATCTATGGGGTAGATCTGAAATGACTGGAAGCTCTGCTGATTTTATCATCCAATCATGTGCAAGCTAAAATGCTGTTTATTTAGCTTGTATGTCCCCCTCTGATCTACAGCGACTTTACTTCCAAGTGCACTTTCAGTGCAAAGTGGATTTTCCTTTAGTAAATAACCCCCAGTGTGTTAGTGCAAATGAATAATGTTAATAAAAAATAAACAATAATCTGTAGTTGGATATAGATATAGATTGTGAACAAAACGCATAAACTACAAAGTCCCAAAATAAAGTTACCATATAGTCATAAACACACTACTCAGTAGTGAAATTCCTGGCCATTACAAGACAATTAAATAGTGAAAAAGTCCAGTGTATGTGAACTGAGTGTAGATAAACAAAAATCTGTGAACTAATTGTGAATTAACACAAGTCCCTGTAAGTGCCCTTCCACCTTTCAAACTATGCGCTCACCTTCAGCATAGACCTACCACAAGCCAATATGAGTCTTCCCCTTTAGGGGTATGTACATCCATCAATGGGTTATAGGGATCCTATAACTATTACATTAATTCCAGCTTATGATGCTCCATAGGGTAATGTGCATAGAAAATCATATAAAAAGGCTTACATAGTGCTGAATCGCCCTAAACCACACTTTAATAAAAATTAAAAAGTAAAAACTCACATTTCTCAGTGCACTTCCTCTAGTGCACCTAGGCAATGAACTTGGCACATTAGGGGTGTGCAGCCCCTTTAAAAATCACTTGGATACTGTAAACCTCTGATATGTACAGCCAGGGCTTAGACTTCCTGTATGTGCATGATGATGTCACTAGGCGTCTTAGGCAGAATTCCTGTATGTGCCATTTTCATCACTTGCCACATGACTTCCTCAAGGAGTAAGGCTACTCCTTGAGGAAGTCACGTGACGAGTGATGAAACGTGTCAAGGCAGGGCCTAGTGACATCATTGCGCACATACAAGAAGTAAACATTAGTAGCGCTAAACTATTTGTTTCAGTGCAAAGTGTCCAATAATAAAAATGTTTTTGTTTCAAACAGACAATGATTGAAAAAAACGGACAGTATTTTTTTTTCAATTACTGTCTGTTTTTTCAATCATTGTCTGTTTGAAACAAAAATCTTTTTATTATTGGACACTTTGCACTGAAACAATAATGCAGAAAAATAGTTTAGCGCTGCTAATGTTTATATTATCCTTAGGGTATTATTACTTATAGACTTATTACTATCTGATTTATTTAATAGCAGCAGCCGAAGGGTCTGTGACCTTTTTAGTTTAACAATTTCATGAGCGCTGAGGGAAAGTAGATACTTGCTTTTGGGTGACTGTTTACTTTTATTGTTTTGAACACACTGTGTGTGGTATGATTTTTTAATTTATTACTTAGCATAGAGGTAGAGCTATATCACACTTTTTTCACATTCACAGTTTGAAATATGTGGGAACACATATAGGTATACAGCGGCAGACCTCAACCCATGTTTTATTCATTTTTTGTTTGTTGCACATAGTAGCGCAAGGGGTCAGGCATATTTTTTACACATTTTGGAAAGTTGTGCTGTATATTATATAGGCCTGACTGGTCGGCTGTAGGCTGTTCTGCACATTACACTGACCCACTGCACTGACCCAAATTTTTATTATCTCAGCAGCAGCTGGGTGCTAAGTCAACTATAACTTTGTCATTTTAGTTTTTCTTTAAGGTAAGTTCAGACAAAGTGCTAAACCTGTATGTATGTTCTTTATGCAGAAAATTATGGAAGGGTGATGGAAGAGTTTCATTTTTTTTAAAATGACCCTTTGACTCGATGTGTTTGTGCATCAGTAATTAATGCATATTTGGGTTCAAGGACTGTGATGTGTGTGCAGTGTTGAATTGTTCACCTAATAAGTTGAGAATGTTCACATAATAAATTTCCATAAAATGTCTAATCATTAGCAAATTAAATAAATAAACAGGAATTTGCTTTTCACATGATTGGAATAAGTTTTCTTGCTCAGTCAGAATGTAATGGATGTCACTTCTGTGACAAGCATGTCCATTTCAAATTTTCCTCCACCCTGTGATGGAGGAAAAACAGACCAATGCAATATTTATTGGTCCGGGATTGTGGGCGATGTTCATTGTATCCGTCCTGTTCCAGTCCGTAAAAATGGAAAAAGGTGCAAACCTTTTCTGTCTGCTTTTGCATACCTAAAACAAGCTTTGATGTGGGCAGATGTAAAAGAACACACATCTGTTTATATCCACCCAGCCAAAGAATCTTAGCTCTTTCAAAACCCTAGCAATGCTTTTGGTTGCACATACAGTGTATAATTTGGAAATTCTGCCATTGTTTGTGGCCACACCTTGACTCGCACTTGCCACAGCTGAGTGTTTTTTTAACATAATCCTAAACAGAAGAACTTTTCTGGTCTGTGCACATGTAATCTCTGCTGTCAGTCATCAGAATATAGTAGAAGCAGTGAGCACAAACACATAATTTGGGATGCCAGATATTGGATATGTATGGCAGCTGGGCATCCATTGCAAATAAAGCAGTTACAAGTATTAGGTGATTAAATTGAATGATTTAAACAAATTATTGCATTCTAAAAAGAACCTGTACTAAGTATTGAGACAGTCATTGCCTTTTTATATCTGAAACATTAGTTCTGCTGTCATGCTGATCCAGTTGTTTTAGTATTACCTAAATTATATACTTCAAACGAATATGCAGATTATAAAATCTGACTTCACTCTGACTTTCCTAGTCTATATTTTTGTTTCTAGTACGTGAAACAAAAAGCAACTAGAGACAACCAGGCAAATAACGTTTTCAGAAGAAGGTAAGCAATGGCAGACTTCATATTTATCACATTACAGGTTTTCTTTAACCACATAGGGTCTTTTTCACTTTCAACTGGCACTCTTTTAGTTACCTAACCACTAATCTTATATGTACTTGTAACATGTCATGACTTACAGGAAAGTGGTGAGACCTTTAAAAGTAGTTGTGACATGTAGGTCATTTACCATTCTCATAATTAACCTTTCATTTACCTATATGCAATTGCTGATTTACAGTAGTTGCATCTTTTATTTATACATGCCAGTGTATATTATAAAACTGAACTTACAATATGTAAAATTAATATGATTCTCTGGTTTACTTAAAACTGTGTACGAAAGAAGAGGCAGGAAAACATTCTGTAGTAAAATTGTATGTGTCCTAGCTTTGGAAAACAAAAATAAAATCCATGTCTTGTCACATATAGTGATCTTTACATTTAAGATGCAATACAACATGGAAAACTAACTATGACAGCTAGATACAAGAAAAAAATAAATAAAGCAGTACCTTAATATCTTCTTCACACTTATGAATGACCCAAATATGTTTTATTCATTCAGTAATCCAATCATATAACATCTCACTAATGTCTAATGTAATAACTGTGATAAGTGTTCTGATATATTTGGCATACCTAGTTCATCATAATTTATTTTCCTTCTGTAACATGTAATTGAATTAAACATAAATGAACAATTTTTTGCTTCCGAAACATTTAGTAAGGCCATATCTTGAGTTACTGGGGTTGATTAACTAAAGGAGCAAAGCCTGGTTACTTTGCAAAGTGAGTTTTGACTTTGCAGAGAATACCCAATCATTTGCTTGTACTTCATTCACTAAGCTAAGGGAAAAATCCCTTACAGAGTGAAAATTCACTATGTTAAGTGAACAACCCTTTTGTCTTTAGTAAATAAACCCCACTTTCTCAGTGTTCATCTTTAAAGTAAACTGTCACATAAATTAAATGTCTCAAACAAGCACATACCCATAAGATAAAAACAGAATACTTACCTTTCCAACTGCCAGTGCAGCTGAGTGTTGCTGAGAAATGGTCCTCCAATGTCTACTGGTAAACCAATATATTCAGAACAGAAGTGACAGTCTCCTGGGTTCCTGTCACTCACCGGTTACTCCTGCGGATCTCCACTTCACTGCAGGAGACAGTAGTGGTGTGGAAGTCATCAGAAGGAGCCACTGAGAGCTGCAGGGTTTGCTTTAAATTACTGTTATGATATGCTTGCTCTTCCATGTTTGTTAGTGTATTAACCGCTTGCCGACCAGCCGCCGCAGTTGTACTGCGGCAACATGGCTTGGCTGCACAAATTGCCGTCATGTTACGTCGGTAACATAGATGGCCACTAGGGGGCTCGCCCACGGAGCCAATGCGAGTGCCCGGCGGTCGTGATCGCCGCCAGGTTCCCGCGATCGCTTGGGGCACACGGAGAACTGGGATCTGTGTGTGTAAACACACAGTTTCTGGTTCTCTGAGGGGAGAACAGACAGATCATCTATTCATACAGAGTATAAACAGCGATCTGTCATCTCCCCTGCACAGTTCCATTCTCCCTTCAGTTAGAACACACATTAGGACACACTTAACCCCTTCACTGCCCCTACTGGTTAACCCCTTCACTGGCAGTGACATTTTTACAGTAATCAATGCACATTTATAGCATTGATCGCTGTAAAAATGCCAATGGTCCCAAAAATGTGACAAAATTGTCCGACGTGTCTGGCATGTCGCAGTCCCGATAAAAATTGCAGATCGCCGCCATTGCTGGTAAAAAAAAAATTAGTAATAAAAAAGCCATAAATCTATCCCCTATTTTGTAGACGCTATAGATTTTGCGCAAACCAATCAATATAGGCTTATTGTGATTTTTTTTTACCAAAAATTTGTAGAAGAATACGTATCAGCCTAAACTGAGGAAAAAAAAAACTTTTATATATATTTTTGGAGGATATTTATTATAGCAAAAAGTAAAAAATATTGCTTTTTTTCAAAATTGTCGCTCTTCTTTTGTTTATAGCGCAAAAAATAAAAACCGCAGAGGCGATTAAATACCACCAAAAGAAAGCTCTATTTGTGGGAAAAAAAGTAAGTCAATTTTGTTTGGGTGCAACGTTGCATGACCGCGCAATTGTCAGTTAAAGCAACGCAGTACTGAATTGCAAAAAGTGCTTTGGTCAGGAAGGGGGTAAAATCTTCTGGGGCTGAAGCGGTTAAAGTGTTACTAAACCCAGGACCCTGCATTCACTATATCTGGTCTCCCACAGTACACAGAACATGGAAATGCAACAGTTGTAGTAAATATTAATGGCTAAATACCTTTTCTCATCAGCAGTATATGGCAATATTGTGACTTCTATCAGTGCCGGGTTAAAGCTTTTAGAAGGTGTTTTCATACTGCACTGGCTGTTCTATCAAAATACAGGACCCCTGACCCTCTGTCTGGACAGTCTTGATTGGCCCTGTGTTGATCACATGCACTCTCCCAGGAAAAAAAAACTCTCTAGCAACAGACACCAAACTGAGCATGTGTAGATTGACTCCACTAACTCTGTCTTATCCAGACATGTTTTGGGGACAGTACAAGAAGAGGAGGATCTGTGCATACAGGATCAATCAGCCTTTTTACACAATGCAGAAGATTAACCCCTTAGGTTCCACAGTGAGTAAAACAAGCATGATTTACTGCACATACAGACTGATTTCACTGTTGTGGGTTTAGTATTACTTTTTATCTAGAGTTCTGTACAACATCCAAATCCTAGTGACTCTGTGCTATCACCTTGCACTTGAATCCCCAACATCCCTAACTTCAGACAATGAGGCAGTTAAAGCCTTAGTTGTTGTGCTTTACAGCCCAACTTTCCATACCAATTAAAGTAGAACTAAACTTCCCTTCCCTTTATTGGTCCTGTCCCTCACCGGTGCCGGTATCTTCTGCTGTGATCCGGTCTTCTGCCATCTTCATTGGCCAGTCAGTCACCCCGGCACACAGAGACTGGCTGGTGGTGTATCTTATTGCAGGAGAGACATTGCATGTCCCTTCTGCAATGTGATATAAGGGGAAAACCTGTTCTGATGTCAGCTGCCTGAGAGGGGATTTCCCATCGCTTTAAAGAAATTTCCTCTCACTTCCGGTTTTGTCTCTGGAACTGGAAGTGAAGAGAAATGTCTCCAAGTACACAATGGGGTTTATTTACTAAAGCTGGAAAGTGTTAAATCAGGCTCACTTCTGCATAGAAACCAATGAGCTTCTAACCCCAGCTTGTTCAATTTAAGCTTTGGTAATAAAACCTGGAAGCTCATTGGTTTCTATGCAGAAGTGAGCCTGATTTTGCACTTTCCAGCTTTAGTAAATAAACCCCATTGTGTACTTAAAAGTGGGGTATGCCTGTAAAGGAGTTGTTTTTTTTTACCATTGCCCACGGTATGCTAACATAGACGTGGATATACATTATGGGGTCTGTTTCTAAATGTTTTCACCTAAGATTCACAAACATTTCACTCAAGATTCATGCATTTTACAAATTGAATTTTATTGGAAATATATGTAAATCCTTGGTAAAATGTGTGTGAACCTTGTGTGAAAACATTTATAAAAGGATTCTTAACCACTTGCCTACCAGGCACTCACACTCCCTTCCTGCCCAAGCCATTTTTCAGCTTTTTTCGGCACTGGTGGGCAGTGATAGGTGGCATGGATAGGCGGTACTGATGGGCACTGATGGGCATTGATGGATGGCACTGATGGGCAACACTGATGGGCATTGATTGACAGCAGTGATGGGCATTGATGGGCAGCACTGATAGGTGACACTGATAGCCAGCACTGACTGGCATGGCTAATGGACACTGATTGGTGTCACTTGTGGGAAGTGGTGGGCAATGATTGCTGCCACTGGTGGGCACTGATAGCTGGCATTGGTGGGCAATGGTGGGCACTGATTGGTGACACTTTTTTTCCTTTATTGTAATCAGGGCACTGATGATCAGTGCCCTGATTATATTTCTACATATCTCCCTGTGAGGAGATGCCGCTGATCGGCTCTCCTCTCCACACACCCTGTCAGTGTGAGGCGAGGAGAGCCGATTTCAGGCACTTCATTGTTTACATGTGACAGGCTGTGATTGGACACAGCCGATCACATGGTTAAAGAGCTGCAGACGCTGCTCTTTACAGAGATCGGGGTCACGCCATGTCCTAGCAACACGGCGCGGCCACGATTGCACGCTGCGCATCCCGATGGACATGCGGGAGCAGCCATTCTGGGACGCCGTCATATGACGGCATCCCAGAATGAGAGCCGCACCGCTCTGCTGTCATTTGACGGTGGGCGGGCAGCAAGCAGTTAAAGCTGCCATAAAACCAAAAATGTTATATAATGCAGCTTACAAATCCTTAAAGCAGATTTTTTTTTTTTTAAGTCAGCAGCTACAAATACTGTACCATACACTTACCTGGGCGCCCACGATGTCGGCAGGGGTGGAGGATTCCGAAAAGCGGAAGTTCCATTTTTGGGTGGAACTCCACTTTAAATGTGATGGTTTCATTCATTTTCTTCTTTTTTGGGGCTTTTTCACTTATTCGCACCTGTGTTCTGGCCAATAAGAAACTTCCCATTTAGGGTATCTCCACTCTGGATGGAGGAGCAATACAGACAACTTTGAATTTGAGCATTTTCAACCTGACAAAAAGGGCAGTCTTAGATGCACTAGTAGAGTTACATGGAGTTGACTAACAAATTAAAGCTGAACAACCTCTGACACATTTTAGGCAGTTACAGCAAATGTTTGTTTTTTTCTCTTGGGATGGTGGTTTACATGAATAAAAGGTGGCTGCTATTATTCTCCCAACCCTCTAACTGCCACGTTTGCTGGACAAATTGGTCTACTAAAGGAAGTTGAAAAATAACTGACATTCTAGCTGGATTATCAGATAAAAATAAAAGAAATAAAGCCTAAAAAATGAATGCAGTCACCACATCTAAGAAAAAGTAAGCAGCATATTTTTTTCGTATTGGGTTGATTAGCACTTTAAGTGTACATGCAACATCACAAACACCAGTACTATATGTTTACATCTGTCATACCAACACTAAGGAGGAAATGTTCTTACTTTTGTAAAATGTATGCAGCATTTCCCACAATGCTTACATTTCAAGATGACATTTAAAGAAAAACAGTCAGCTACACATATATGTACAAATCTGAATTTTATGAAACTTCATTTCTCTTAACATTTAAAAACTCAAATAACAAAAACAAGCACACATAAATTGTAATGTACAAATGTAATGGTTAATTTTTACAAACTAGAATAAAAGTTACCATTATATGTGTTTAGTAATGCTGCTGCTTATTCTTATATTTGTATAATGCATACACTTTGAAGCTGTCTAGACTGACATGTTTACTAAGCACTCTACTTGGAGGATGACTGGAGGCAGTTCCTAACTTTACTAGCCCAGATTATGTGAATCATTTAAAGAAGTCTTCTGGTTTAATATGAAAAAGATATTCATTAAATGCAGGATTGTATATCTGATTTAGGATAAAAAAAATGTCCGGTAATGTATTACCTATCATTTTGGTTATTATTCAAGACAATTTATTTTACAGTCACAATACCAACAATGGGAAGCAGTGGGTAATATCTAGTTAAACTATGCAAAGAATAATTATTCATAGTAACATTATGTGTATACTAATAGTATAAAGTTACACTATAGATACACTTGACATGCGTAAACTTGGGAAAAAATCAATCCGGTATCAAGCATATCATCTGAAACCATTTATGTCCCAGTCCAAATTGTAATCTGTGAGTGGAGATTACAATTTAAAAGTACCCCTTCTCTCTAAATCACAAATACATATGTGATCCAGGCTGAACCTTGATCTGTCCAGATCAATTCACTCATCTCTAGCTTTACATATGTGATGCCATATTGCAAAGATGCGTCATATATTATAATCCAGCAATCAGCTGTGGGTCATGTAGAGTTGTGTCATGGGTGGGCACTGGGCATTAGGCTGCAATGCCTACCCAAAATGAATACAGTCCACACATACATTCTGCATATATCTTACATATGACAATTCATAATATTACTTCAATGTCCACTCATTAAAGTCAGTTGCAATGTTCCCCTCTGGTCAGTATCTGAGGCCAACTCTGTGGTCAGCTCCTTTAACAATTTAGCTTGTTTCAAAGGCATAAACTTCTGATTGAGTGGGTAACAGCTAAAGATGTTATTTTAATGATCTACAGCTGATTTGTACAGGTTGCAACAAAATCAATGATTTTAATGGTATGTATAATAAGTAACATTTAATTACCCCTGTTTGCAGTTTTTTTTTCTACAAAAAATAAATAAATGATACAATGTCTCATATCAAAAGTAAGAGTTTTGAACAACTTAGGTTCAGTCTTACCTTCAGTGTGGACAGCAGACACATAAGTCCAGTTATACCTTTTAACAATGTCTAGCATGGCCCTAGCTTGTAGGATGTCAGAAGGAACGACTCTCAGGAAATATTTGTACAGCGTTTTATCACTGAGGTCAATACTCGTTGCAGAATAAGCAATCTGTGGAATATCAAAAAGTTGAAGAAGGTTTTGAACTTGGATAGCCACCGAACTAGATCCTGGGCCAATAACACCTGCGATGGGCTTTTTTAATCTGCCCTGAGGAGTCGGCGTGGCATCTAAACACTTACTGATGCCATCTTTGTCATCTCTCATTGAGATGAGAGAATCCCGTATGAATTCAATACTCTGCTCCAGGGCAACAGAGGAATGCCAGCAGGAATCTCGTATTTCTGTCCCCAAGGTAATGTTCGGTAGCAAGCTCTGGTTCGTGTTGATTCGATCCAAGGTGTAAAACATAGCTTCTACCCTCTGGATGCCATACTGCTCCCTGATCTCCCCACACTTTCTCTCCGCCACCCTTTCTGCTTTCGGCTGGTGGTGAACGGAGAATAAAGCTCCTATGATAATGTCTCCATCCATCCGAGCTACTGATCGCGGGGAAGTAGCAGCAATCAAAACTGCCCCTCTTCTGCAGAACACATCCAACGCTGCTATCAATATCAGACCCGACAAAAAATCCAACAATTTACAAAAGGGCGCCATGCAGATCCAGTAAAAGGAAAATGTGCGGCTTGGAAAATGCGAGTCCTCCCGATAATATCCCTCAGTGCAGAGTCTCCAGGTTCCGCCCCTCTAACCTTACATTCAGCAGATCGATCTTACTGCAAGGCACATTTCCATGGATGAAGGTGTCCTGTGAATAAGGAAGGTTAGGTGGTTAGTGCTTATGTTCTAGTTAGTCTGAAATGATAGTGTCAATATAGTGACTACAAGCTACACGTTTAACCATAGTTGTGCTGTGTAAGGAGTCCACTGCACATGGCTTGGTCGAGGGAAAACAACATCTTGTTGCATGTCAACTTCAGTTTCCATCAGAAGAGGTTGTCACGTCTCTGCTCTAGGGGGAGGACAGGGTAGAAAATAGCCTTGCCTCAACACTTTCCAATTTATGTTAAAAAATGCAACTTGTTTATCGTGTCCTTTTGGCAAGGTCAGACCTAGTACATGAACAACGGCTTCTGAATTTAAAAGCTACTGCCGCAGAAAGAAACTTTCATGGAGTTAAATATCTTTTTTAAAAGCCCCATGCCATATATTGATTGTACCATAAGCAGAGCTACCAAACTAGTTCAGAAATAAAAAATGTGATTGTTACTGCAGATGGGGCTGTGCAGTACGTGCTGATGCCGCTCACTGCTAGGTCATGCACGGTTTTCATCAGGAAAAGATTTAACGAAATGACAATAATGGTTACTAAAGCAACCAAAGCACTTAAGGAAAAGTTGTAAGCATAGGTAGTTACAAATGAAATGGAGTGAAACAAAAAAAGAATAGGGTGTACAATAGACATTGACCTTAGACAGTGCTTATAGCAGACGTCCTGCTGGTTATAGCACCATAGACAGTGCTGGAGCTATGAGCCCCATTGATTTCAACACTAAAGATAGCGCTGATTTTTAGCAGCCAAAGATAGCGCTGATGCCATGACTCCGCCGTGCCTATACCAGGATCCCCGCTGGTTTTAGCACCATAGACAGCGCTTATACCAGGATCCCCGCTGGTTTCAGCACCATAGACAGCGCTTATACCAGGATCCCCGCTGGCTTCAGCACCATAGACAGCGCTTATACCAGGATCCCCGCTGGTTTTAGCACCATAAACAGCGCTTATACCAGGATCCCCGCTGTCTTCAGCACCATAGACAGCGCTTATACCAGGATCCCCGCTGGCTTCAGCACCATAGACAGCGCTTATACCAGGATCCCCGCTGGCTTCAGCACCATAGACAGCGCTTATACCAGGATCCCCGCTGGCTTCAGCACCATAGACAGCGCTCATACCAGGATCCCCGCTGGTTTCAGCACCATAGACAGCGCTTATACCAGGATCCCCGCTGGCTTCAGCACCATAGACAGCGCTCATACCAGGATCCCCGCTGGTTTCAGAACCATAGACAGCGCTTATACCAGGATCCCCGCTGGTTTCACCACCATAGACAGCGCTTATACCAGTATCCCCACTGATTTCAGCACCCTGGACAGAGCCGATGCCATGTACCCCCTTGGTTTTAGCACCATAGATAATGCTCATACCGGGAGCCCCGATGCTTTTATCACCAAGGACAGCGCTCCTATCCCTCTCACTCTGCCCTCATTCTGCTTAGTTACAACATACCTGGCCAGTACAGGAGGACATCGGTCCCCTCCCGTCTGATATACACAGCTCTTGCTTCCGTATCTCCATCTGATTATAACACTCTCCCACAGCCACCAATCACCCACACAGATTTAGCTACCCACACATAAAGCAATTCCAACCGCCAGTTCCTTCTGCTGCTGTGGGCGCAAGTACTTGCCCACTGCACACAGGACATTGGCTTAAACTAGATCTCCTACTCAGTGGTGACAAATCATATCAATCCTCAACAGGGACTGCACTCCCATTTCTAGACTATACACGTGTGTTCTAAAACAAATAATAAACCTGTCATACTAGTTTAAGTAATCTAAACTTGCAATGGATCTACAGTCAATCCTGAATGCACAGAATATCTACAGAAATCTGGTTACAGTATTAACTTAACGAATCAAAGTTAAGACGTACCTGGATGAGAGAGGGAGACAGAATTCCTCTTACCTTGATCAAATCTTTCCTCTCTTATTACAAGCTACTGCACTGACACAATAGGATGCGGATATAGCATTTTTGTCTGTACTCTAGTGCCCTCTTCCTTCAATACCATTTCACCACAACAGCAAAGTTTTGCTCAGCTTCCAGTGTTACATGCACAGCAATGTGTAACTGTGCACACGAACATTGGCCATTCAGTTTTATTTGATATAAGGCATGCAGTATAGTACTGCCCATTTGTAGCATTTTGCGTGCAGTAAGGATTTTTTTTATATGTATATTTTTCTACAATACTTATTTTTAAAGTTAAAATATTATTATTTAAAATATACCCTTTAGGTGAGAATCAACTACAGAGGAAGTCCCAAAGATTTAACTGTTGTTTTGAAACAGTGGTGAGCTAATAGTGCCTTATCTATGAAGCTAAAACTGTCAATGGTTTCTGTGCTCTATAGTCCAGCCTTTTTCAACCAAGGTGCCCAGGCATCAGGTTTCTTCAGGGGTGCCTTGGCATTATGCCTAAAAATATTGCTACAAAATTGTATACAAGTCAGTGAGTGGGTCAAGCTTGCCTTTTAGTTAACAAAGCCACAAGCTTTCATCATGCAACATTACAACATTCCAGATGCCAGTGTCTTCAATTGATAAAGAGAACATTAGGTGCCTGCACAGCATCTTTGTTTGTCCCTATCCTGCCCCTCTTTGCCAAAACTAGGATAACATTATCTGAGTGAGGGGGAGAAACTGAAAAAGGAGAGAAACAGTGGAATACTAGTCAGTACCATTGTGCAAAGGTTGCTTTGGAAGAATAAATCAACTCTAACTTTGGGTGACCCCTATATGTGGATTTTGCTGCACTGTAAAACTTAAAGGTCACCTTGACTGAAAAAAGGCTGAGAAACACTGCTCTAGTCTACTTGTGTTTAAGTGGTGTGAGCTTGAAAAACTCACCTGCCACGTGATAATGCAGCTGATGATTTTGTGTGTCTATTTTTAACCGGTTTAGATATAGTAATATGATTTGCAGCGAAGCTGCTTACTTAGGGTTGATTTACTAAAGGCAAATAGGCTGTTCACTTTTCTAGGGAATATTCCTTAAGCTTAGCAAATGAGGTAAAGTTCTGCTGACTTCCAATGTGCAATCATGTGAAATCAAATATATTGTTTTTTAATTTTCCTTGCATGCGATTAGGTATTCTTTGGAAAATTGATTTTCACTATATTCATGGACAAAACAAAACTTCCCTTGCAAAGTGAACAGTCTAATCGCCTTTAAATCAACCCCACTGTAATTCAACCCAACTGATTTTGGTTTCATTTTTTTATATAGCATGTAGGGTAGTCAATCCTACCAACTGCCCAAAAAGAAAACAACAACATTTCAATCTTGCTACTTTTACCATAGAACACTTAATTCTGATCTCTGGGCAAATACAAAGCACAGATGAATGAAACCCTGTATTTATTAAAATGTATGTATAGCCAAATTGTGTGTTTTTTAAATTTAGTTAGAGAATTGAAGAACTGGTTTATTTTTATTTTTTTGCTGTCTGAGCATCATTGGTAAAATTTCCCTTCACAAGAGTAGGTTAGTGAAAATCTCAAAAAATAAAGGAAATCCACCTCTTAGACAGTCCCCAGAAGTGGTCACCAATGGAAGATTTACCCTTACCCCTTCTTCTGGGAGGGGGGGGGATTTCCCCTCACTTTCTTTTGAGATACATTAATACACCAATAAAAATGCAGTGGGGGGATTGAGAGAAGTAGAACAAAGAGGCAATCAGTACATGTGCTAACAAAGCTGATAGTAAGAAAAATAGAATGACTTAGTGACAGACCCATAACTGTTTTGCATTTCATTCACTGCCCAGTCATATGCTAGGGGAGGGTGTATGGAAGCCTGACCATTATTCAACTTGAATGATAGATGACAGCTGTTGGTAAAAAAAGTACTACAGGTGACAGAGTTTGGATTGAAAGTGAATATTGCAGAAAAGCCTGATTCTTCATTTTTCTTCTAACAAGCTAATAATTGTTAATATATATATATTTTTTTTTTTTTTTTTAACCACTTCCGGACCGCCGCACGCTGATGTACATCCCTATTTTCAAAGAGGATATTGTTATTATGGCAGCAGCTAGCCATAACCATAAGCCATAATCCCGGTATCCCCGCTTTCGACCGGCGGTCCGCTAGAGGATAAAAGTGGTCTCTGCAGCAGATTCACCGCGAGATCACTTTTATCAGTGGCGGGAGAGGTCCCCCCCTCCCACCGTGATCCGGTGCCCTCTGCTGCTTACCGGAGCTGTTGGCAGTGGCGGAGGTTTTCAAGTCCATTCCCTAGCTGTGCATGGAGACGAGTGAGGGGAAGATGGCCACCCATCTTAATGACACTGCAGGGCGGAAGTGACGTCAAAACGTCACCTCTGCCCATAGCTCTTAAAGGGTTATTTTATTTTTTTTATTTTTTTAAATGACACTTTTTTTTATTGCATTGTAGTGTAAATATGAGATCTGAGGTCTTTTTGACCCCAGATCTCATATTTCAGAGGTCCTGTCATGCTTTTTTTCTATTACAAGGGATGTTTACATTCCTTGTAATAGGGATAAAAGTGACACATTTTTTTTTAAACAGTGTAAAAATAAAAAACAAAAGGCAAAATAAATAAGAAAAACATTCTTAAATGCGCCCCGTCCCGCCGAGCTCGCATGCAGAAGCGAGCGCATACATGAGTAGTGCCCGCATATGAAAACAGTGTTCAAACCACACACGTGAGGTATTGCTGCAAATGGTAGAGCGAGAGCAATAATTCTAGCCCTAGACCTCCTCTGTAACACGAAACATGCAACCAGTACAATTTTTTTAATGTCGCCTTTGGAGATTTTTAAGGGTAAAAGTTTGTCGCCATTCCATGAGCAGGCGCAATTTTGAAGCGTGACATGTTGGGTATCAATTTACTCAGCGTAACATTATCTTTCACAATATACAAAAATTGGGCTAACTTTACTGTTGTCTTATTTTTTAATTCAAAAAAGTGTATTTTTAAAAAAAAAAAAGTGCGCTTGTAAGACTGCTGCGCAAATACGGTGTGACAGAAAGTATTGCAATGACCGCCATTTTATTCTCTAGGGTGTTAGAAAAAAATGTATAATGTTTGGGGGTTCTAGCAAAAAAAAATGTTTTTAACTTGTAAACACCACATCTAAAAAAAGAGGCCCGGTCTTAAAGTGGTTAATAAAGCACAACTGTGAAAAAAGGAAGACACATATAAAAAGAGACAAGAAAGGCTGCACACCCCGAAATTAGATTAAAGAAAAATTATTTTCCCCATGGGGCTTTAAAACAGCAATGCACATAATGAAAGGAAGTTCTTAATGTATGTATAAAAAGTTGTATCCAATATCATGGTTTGAAGTACAGTATAGAGAATCATCTGGTACAGTAACACACATCTTATTCCCCAGTGCAGTAACAAACACATATTAATACACATGGTTAGGTTACATAATGTTACATAAATAGCAAGCCCCGACGCGTTTCGACCTGTATATGGTCTCTTCAGGGGGACAGTTGGATCTAAAAAAGAATTACATAAATTAAATTCAAATAGATAAATATATATATTATTGTGCATCACTTGGATTAAACCAAGATATGTGTCTTCCTTTTTTCACATTTCAATTTTGGGTGGTTAAACACCCCTCCCCACCTTGACACATTAGAGATAAGACATGGGCTGTGTGTTTCCTTCTCTTCACGTATCCTGCACATTGTTAATCAATTGTTCCCACTCGGTCAATTTTTAACAACCCCATGCATGAGGGGGAATCTAACTTAGACCCCCACACTGCATGATATTCAATTGCCTTATATGGCAATTGCTGACAAACTCTATTTATATTCTACCTATCTCATACTGACATTCGATGCAGGAACGTGGGGACCTGGAACCAACACACAGCCCATGTAAAAAATAAAAAATGTAAAAAAATGCAAAAACAAACAAAAAACACACCAGACCATCAACATTTGCTGTGTGCTATGTTGGTGATCCCATAAAGTCAATCATTCATGTCCTACTGACACCATCCCTAGTATTTTGTTTTTGTTTTGAGGGCCGTTTTTTGGACTGGCGGGTGTTGGTGGTGCCCCCTCTCCCTTCTTGGGATGAGTCTGACCCCTCGTGGCTTCCCGGCAGGAAAAGGGGGGGGCATGCGAATTCTTTTGCGTGCCCCCTTTTTTGCTCATCGCTGCAGTTAAGGTGAGCTCTATCCTGCCGGCGGCGTCCCATGTTCATCGCCGGACGTTTGGCGGAGTGCGCATGCCTGTAAGGGCCCGGCTTGCGCACAACGTCATGATGTCACGCGCATTGCGGCGGAGATGACGACAGTGGTCGGGGCCTGTTGGCCTTCCGGGACGCCGAGGGAGCCACACAGGGGCCGCTCCATCAGCGGTTCCAGCGTCAATCCTTCCAGGGTTTTTTTTTTTTTTTTTTTTTTTTCGTGTGGGTGGGGGGTTTGCACCTGCACATGATTATCCCATTTGCCTGAATTTGGATATAAAGGGAGACTGGAGGCCTGACAATCAGATCATGATCTCCTGCAGGCCAGGATGAATGCTACTGCTGCCATGTTCTTTCTACACTAGAGCCCCTATTTTTGCATGATCGCCACCAAGCTTATCACATTGAACTTTTCAACAAGTCCAGCATTACCTCCAGCCTACACGATTTATACAACTGATAAGGTAAACTTCTTGTTATTTCACCTTTATTCCACACAGCACTTTCCACCACCCTACATACACATTTTCACATTT